>JAVLUX010000019.1:43105000-43817500 GCA_032164185.1 Moxostoma hubbsi
ATAGTAGCTTCCAGGTTGACTTTATTTACTCAGTATGGAAAGGAGGCTTGATAAGTATCACCCTGGTAAATGCATAGCAACCAGACAGGGTTACCCTAGCAACCAAATAACAAATCACATATCTCTGCACCAGAAAATCATACATACTTTCTATTTAACTTATTTCACTCAGGATGGAAAGTAGCCTTGATATGTATCACTCTGGTAATTGCCTAGCAACCAGATGTGGTTACCATAGCAACCAAGTATCAAATCACATATCTTTGAACCAGAACATCGTAGAGACTTAGGGTTTGACATATTTCACACAGTATTGCAAGGAGCCTTCCCACCTAACAGGGAACGTTCCAACAACTTTGGCTAACATTATTTAAAGGTTTGGGGGGAAAAAAAATATATAAAACGTTAATGGAACATCCTTATAACGTTATTAACCTTAAAAAACGTTCTACTAATGTTAAGAAAACTGGACATTTTCATGTTCCCACAACCAAATACTAACGTTAGGAAAACATTCTTAGAACATAAAATTGTTAGCTGGGTTATGAGTATCACTTTGGTAACTGCCTAGCAACCAGATGGGGTTACCCTAGCAACCAAGTAACAAATCACATATCTCTGCACCAGAAAATCGTAGAGACATCCTGTTTCACTTATTTCACTCAGGATGGAAAGTAGCCTTGATATGTATCACTCTGGTAACTACCTAGCAACCAGATGTGGTTTCCCTAGCAACTAAGTAACAAATCACATATCTTTGAACCAGAATATCATAGAGACTTAGGGTTTGACATATTTCACAGAGTATTGCAAGGAGCCTTATGAGTATCACATTGGTAACTGCCTAGCAACCAGACAGGGTTACCCTAGCAACCAAGTAACAAATCACATATCTGCACCAGAAAATCGTGGAGACTTCCTGTTTCACTTATTTCACTCAGGATGGAAAGTAGCCTTGATATGTATCACTCTGGTAACTGCCTAGCAACCAGATGTGGTTACCCTAGCAACCAAGTAACAAATCACATATCTCTGCAACAGAAAAACATAGAGACTTCCGGGTTGACTTTATTCACTCAGGATTGAAAGGAGGCTTGATAAATATCACCCTGGTAACTGCATAGCAACCAGACAGAGGTACCCTAGCAATCAAGTAACAAATCACATATCTTTGAACCAGAACATCGTAGAGACTTAGGGGTTGACATATTTCACTCTGGATGGAAAGGAGGCTTGATAAGTATCACCCTGGTAACTGCATAGCAACCAGATGGGGTTTCCATAGCAGCCAAGTAACAAATAAAATATCTCTTCACCAGAAAATCATAGAGACTTCCTGTTTGACTTATTTCACTCAGGATAGCAATGAGTCTTGAAAAGTATCACTCTGTTAACTGCCTAGCAACGACATGGGCTTACCCTAGCAACCAAGTAACAAATCACATAACTCTGCACCAGAACATCATAGAGACTTATTTCACTCAGGACATCAAACTAAAAAACTTCAATCTTCAAACTTTTACAACTACAAACTTTCATGCTATGCTTTCTCAAGCCAACCTAAATAATCTATTTACTCTTGTGCTGCGATGGAATATCTGGTTCAGTTGAGGCTTTATTCCTAACCAATTTAGCCACAGTACTGAATAAACACCTAAGATTGTTGTGGTTATTTTCTGAGTTTGCTCAAATATGCCGACTTGACAGCTTTTAATGCCTGTCTGTAGCTACAGACACTATCCTTCCATGCACAGCGAAATACCTCTAATTTTGTATTCTTCCACTTGTGCTCTATTTTCTGAGCTGCTCTGTGATCATTGTACCATGGTGCAGGGATTTTTTCTTTAATTTTGTTTAATTGAAGGGGGCGACAGTATCAAGAGTGCTGGAGATTACTGTGTTTATATTTTCTGTTATTTCATCATACTTTAGAGGAGAGCAGCACCTTCCCTGGAGGGATAGAGTCCGTCTCTCTTTAGCAGGTCAGGTCTACCCCAAAAACTTCCAATTGTCTATAAATCCTATTCTATTCTCCAGACACCACTCGGACATCCAGCCATTCAGTGACACTAAATCACCTCATCACCATGATGAGCAGGGAGGGGGCCAGAGCATATTACAGTGTCTGACATAGTTTTTGCAAATTCACACACACCTCTTTAACATTATCTCTATTGATTTCCAACTGGCAAAGCCGGACATCTTTAATGCTGACATGAAAACAATTTTAGAAAATCTATGTTTAGCATTTGACAGTGCTTGTAAATTTATTTTGATGTCAGACAATCTGGCACCCGAAAAGCAGGAACCAAAGTGTGTGTGTGTGTTGCTCTCTGTACTGCCCGCATCTGAAACAGTATCTCCTGGCTTCTCTTTCTTACTGACCTCCACTATCGTTAGGATGCGTGTCTCTAACTCATTAACCTTCTCCGTCAGCCTGACTAATTCCTTACATTTATCACATATGAATCCCTCACTGCTGACAGAAGAGGCTATTGTAAACATGTGACATGCAATGCAGGAAGAAATAACATGAGTGGATGCCATGACTTACCACAGTTTTTTGTTGTTGTTGGTTGTTCCTGAGCGGTGAGGATTTGAGATAGATGTGAATCCCTCACGCAATTTATTGTTGTTGTTTAGTTGTTCTTGATAAGTGGTGCTTTGAGATTGATGCAATAATATGTGCATGTGCTTGCTGTAAAATGCACAGTTTAAAAATAGCAATTAAAAATAGAAAGCAGATGCAAATGGAAACTGCACACTGTTGAATCGCAATAAGAGAATAATGTGGGGGGAATCCCGATGTGCACTGAAAAATGGCAGATGTTAAGGATTAAATGCTGAAAAAAGATATATAAGCCGTGCCAGCAGCAACAAGTAAAATACACACAAATGAAACAGTAGAAAAGAGGAAAAACCTATAGCGTGTTTAGGGGTTTCAATCGCTAACTGGATAGTTTGGCGGTGTTGTGTTATACTATTAGCTTAGCTGTACTTTGTTTACAATATGGCGTCGACAAGTTGCGCATGTGCCGTAGATTGCCCCGAAAGAGTCTCTTTAGGACTTCCTGTGAACTTTTGTCGCCATAGAAACCAACACAAGTTATTTGTTATCTGGGTCAACACTAATGACAACTGTTTAAATTTAAATAAATGACAAATAACTAGATTATTTGTCTGAATAAATTCACCACCATTAAAATCGTAATACAACATCTCGTATCAGCTCACAATTTCTACTGTAGGGAATTAGCTTTAATAAGAGAAGTTTGATTAATTCTGTCACGATTCACTGTTGTTTGCCCTGTGTTTCTCCCCTGTCATCTCTTCCCGGACTACACTGCCCATAATTCCCTGCTCCCATCACTACCAGCTGTCCTTCATTGTCCTCACCTGTGTTTCATTTAGTCATTATCCTTTGTGTATTTAAAGCCCTGTTGTCTGCTCAATCCTTGTCAGTTGTTGAATGTGGTTTGACCTCCCGAATATAACCTTTGCCATTCGTAAAAGTTTACTGCTGTATATGTTCTTGTTTCCCATCGTTGTTTTATTTGTTCCAGTGTCTACCTGTTGTTTGTATTTGTTTACCTTCATTAAAAACCCTAGCTGCAACTAGATCCAGCTCTCTTGACTTCCTTCAATCCTTAAAAATTGTCTTATTGGAGTAATATTATTCTCATGGCTTATTGACAATAATATTACTCATATAGGTATAGCTTTGAAGCTATATCTTTTAGAGACAGGGATGAGATTATTTATCAAAATATACCACAGTCAAAAATATAATTAAAAGGGAAACATGAATAATTAATCATAATTATCTAACAAATATTACTTGATGTTTATTTGGAAACTGCAGGGAGGTGGGTGCCATTTTTGTTGTACTCTGTTTTCTCCTGTTTTGGGGCTAGGAAGGGAGCTAGAGTATTATTGTGTTATTTATTTTTCTTTTCTTTGTAGCTTAATAAGAGGTTTACTAATTCAGGTTTGTTTGTTTGTTTGTTATTTTGGCCTTGCCCTCTTCTGAAGCCACTGCTTCCCTTTTTTGTTTATTACAATACCGTGTCCTTATTTATTTAACTGTAAATAAAGACCTTGACAGTAATTTGTTTGCTTGTGGTGCTGTGGCAGGGCTCAGACTAATGCTCTTTAAACTTTTTATCTTTGTTGCGTCCGTTTATACCCTGAGACTTATTTCGGGATGTAACAGTATACAGTACAAAAACACTTTACAAGACAGTAATGATCCTATACGCAATGTCATGGGGATATACATGTGAAATTATGGACAGTTTGTCTATAATTTATTGAAGAAAGGTCTGTTCTTGCTTTTGTGTCCATTTCCTTTGGGGGACAGGAGTGAATCACGCTTTCTGCATTCCTTTGCTGATAACGATCAGTGGGGGATCAGACATAGATGGAACCTGCTCAATTGGAACACACTGTAAATGTCTGATAAATTGCACTAATATTCTCCTACACAGTATTATATTTATATGTTAATAAGACATTGTAATTCTACAGTGTCGCCTGGTCTGTTCTGCTTTTATTTTGAAAAGTGAAGTGTTTTCTTCTTCTGATGTTTTTTGTGACGCTAAAACTTCTTGCTACTCTCTCGTCACAACGTGGTGCTCACGCGTCGTCGAAAGAACGGTAAAAACTTGTAAACATGTTTGTTATTTATCATGTTCATACATTTGAATCTTGTAAAGAAAGAGTTTACATTGTGATTTACTTTATTATTTTTGTATTGTTCGTACATGTTATTTCTAAGAGCTCCGAATTGTGAGGGTGTGTCGAACTATAGAGCATGCTCGTTGATGGCCGAAACTCTTTGATTAGCGCCCTTGGAGAGCGGAATGAGGTATGAAGGAAAAGAATGTCATTACTTCATTTGTTTATGGGTTAATTGCACATGTCATCAATATAAAAGAAATATATTCTTTCTGTGAAGAACTAATATATATTGTATTTCATTTAAAAGAAGCACGTGATATTTTATTTGTAATGAAGGCTTAAAAACATATTTCATATTGGTTAAAATGTTAAAATGATTTGTATTGGGTGTAAACACTATTTATGTGTGAATTATTGGTGAAGCTACATAGAAGCATTTTGTATTTCTTCTGTTTTCTTCTGTAGTTTTCACGGTGTTCATAGTGTTCATGGTGCTTATGGTGCTCGTTGAGAGGAAGAAATAAATTGACACCCGTTTGAAACTCTCTGCGTCTTGATCAATAAATCCAAGGGGCCGCTACACACACTATCAATCTCCCTCACAATCCACTCTGTCCAGAGAAAGGGGACTTGTCAATATATAATTTTGGGTTCAGCCATATGCTCGAAGCAACATTTAAATAAATGTCTGAATTAAACATTCTGGATACTTTTGTCCATACCGCATGTGGTATAACGGGGTGTAACTTAAATTCTTAGTTTAATAGAAAGGCTTTGTAATGTCGAGATGGGGCAAGAACTTCCTGTTCAATACAAAACCAGGGAGGGGCTCTCTAAGTTTTGGAATACAATTAATTTTAATAACATTAACCTTCCCAGTCATAGATAAATTTAATGAAGCCCACCTGCCCACATAGCTCGAAAACGTTTTTATTAAAGGGTCAAAATTAACTCTAAATTACACAAATTTGCTTGGAATAAAATACCCAAATTCTTAATTCCCTGTTTGGGCCACTGGATGGCACCTGGCTGAAAAGCCATCACTTGGAAGTATGCTGTCAGAGCCAAAGCTTTGGAATTAACTCTGTATCCTGAGAATTTAGAAAAGGAATGAATAATTCTGTGGAGGCAAGGCATAGATCTAGTGGGGTTGAAGACGAATAATAAAATATCATCTGCGTAAAACAAAAGCTTATGCACCACACCTCCTGCCACCACTACTGGAAAATCATCCTTTCTTATCGCTACTGCTAATGGTTCCAGGGCAAGACATAACAATATGGGGGGGTGCCCCTATCCGGAGTGAAATCATCTGAAATCTGAAATCATCTGAAATTAATCCATTCATTTGAACCACCGCTACCGGGTGTCTATAAAGTAACTTAATCCACCCAATAAAAGTATTCTCGAATCCATACATTTCCAAAATCTTAAAAAGATTCTACAATCGCAAATGCTTTTTTGATGTCAAATGAGATGGCAGCATCCAGAGTCTGATTGTTCACCACTGCCCACATGACAAATTAAACGCCTAATGTTATAAGAAGAGTTACGGCCCTGAATAAATCCCACCTGATCTATATGTATTAGAGATGTCATAACTTTACTCAATCAGTAACTCAATACATTTTTGACAAAAATTTAATGTTTAGCTGGATCATGGAAATTTGACAGTAACTCTTACACTTGCTTGGATCTTTATCCCTTTTTAAGTATCAGACTGATCCAGGCTTGTGTCATGTTTGGCGGAAGCTTTCCATTCTTTAATGACTCTGTATAAACTTCTAGCAAAAGTGAAGCCAGTTCTGTAGCATAAAATCTAAAAAATCCAGCTGCAAAGTTGTCTGGCCCCGGAGCCTTGCCTGTAGGCAAGGTGTTTATTACCTCGCAAGCTCCTTCAAGGTTATCTCAGAATCAAGATAATTTTTTTGCTCAGCCGACAGTTTAGGAAGTTCTAATGGTTCCACAAAGTTTCTAATATCCTCTTCAGTAGACGAAGATGTGGAACTATAAAGATCAAGATGGAATTCTTTAAAAGCATAATTAATATCAGTGGCCGAGGTAAATACGAGCAGATTTCACTGAGGGAATGGTAGGAAAAGACTTCTCTGTTTTATATATCTAGCTAGAAGCTTCCCTGTTTTGTCCCCTGACTCAAAGTATGTCTTGCCCTGCCAAAACTCCACCTTCCACCTTCCATGACAAAATAGTATTATATCTGTATTTCAATCGGGTCCATTCTTTGAAACCATCAGACAACATTCTGCATTTCAGCTCTGCCTCGGCGCTTACATTCCCTTCCAATTTATATAATATTCCCTTCCAACTCCACGAGTCATCATACTTTGGATTTTTTGATGAATGAGGCATACTGTAAGATCCGACCCCTAAGAACCGCCTTAAGTGCCTCCCAAGTCATGCCCACAGAGGACACTGATGACCAGTTGGTCTCCATATAAACATTGGTTTCAGCCTTTAACCTTATTTGAAAATCAGGATTTTGCAAAAGGGATACATTAATGTGCCAACTATATGATTTATTTTTCTCCATATGTGGCAACACATCTAAACATATCAGGGCATGATCTGAGACTGAAATGTTTCCAATTGAGCAATCAACAACAGATGAAATGATGACTTTGATATCAAGAAAACAAACTCTATTATAGAATAAATCTTATGAACTTATGAAAAAAAAATTATAGTCCCTAATAGATGGGTTCAAAAGTCTCCAAACTTAATAGGTAACCCCATCTGGTTGCTATGCAGTTACCAGGGTGATACATCTCCAAATATCTGTAAAACCAAGATATTTACACATCCTGTGAAGCATCAATGTTGCTCTAGGTGACTTACACACTTTTGCTTCACTATGATCAAGGACTGAGTCCATCAATAGATTAAAGTCTCCTCCCAATATTATATCATGAGGGGTGTCAGCGGCTTACAACATCTCTTCAAGATCTATAAAAAAAACCCTGATCATCAGTGTAATGACTCTTCCTAATTTATTTTTATTCTGTTTGAGACATTTGAATTGTAGATGTTTACTTATCAATGTAATGACTCCCCTGCTCTTACTTGAACCAGCACTAAAGAAAACGTCTCGGGGTTACGTATGTAACCCTTGTTCCCTGAAAAAAGCGGAACGAGATGCTGCGCTGAAGAGGGCTTTGGGAACATGTCTCAGTTGTGACCAGCTGTGAATATATATGCAACACGTCAATGAACGTTGACCGGAATTTATAGCCTCTGCCGATGTAATCATTGGACGCACCTGGCGCAGTGGCTATAAATAGATGCTTCACCGGTGCATCATCAGGTATTTCGTCTGAAGAGCAGTCCCGGGGCATCCCAGTGTGTCAGAAAAGCGCAGCATCTCGTTCCACTATTTCAGGGAACAAGGGTTACATACATAACCCCGAGATGTTCCCTTTACAAAAAGCTTCACTATGATGTTGTGCTGAAGAGCGCTTTGGGAACGAGAATACCCACGCCGCCGCACTGTGGCTGTCCGGACTCCCCACGGTTGTGCAGTGTGCTCACAAGAGCATGAGAGGGCTCAGACATGGGCTTGAGAATGTCGACTCAAGGACATAAGTGTCATGAACATCCAAGCTGTAGAATCTAATGAATGTGTGCGGAGAGGACCAGCCTGCCGCATCACAGACATGCCTCTGGCCAAGGCTTAGAAGAGGCGAGCCCTCTGGTAGTGTGAGCCCTGATACCTACTGTGAAGCTTGACCGCACGCCTCGTAGGCCAGGGCAATAGCGTCCCTCACCCAATGCGAAATAATCTGCTTGATGGCGGGCACCCTCCTGTTGCGGCCCCCATGGCAAAAAATTGTTGCCCTGACTTACACCACTGGCTAGTGCGGTGGACATAAGTCTGAAGGGCACAGACTGGACAAAGTCTGAAGTCTTTCCTGCTCCGGTGTTACAAACGGCGGGGATCAGAAGGCTTTGAGAGTGACCGGATGTAAGGTCGAGAAAGGTACCTTAGGCAGGTAGTCAGGATGAGGGTGTAAATTTAATTTGGTCATTCCTGGGGCAAACTCTAAACAGGCTGGCAGACAGAGCCTGTAGGTCCCCAATTCTCTTTAGAGAGGTCATCTCCATAAGAAAAACCATCTCAAGAGTCTAAAGTCTGTCAGACGCTGACTCTAGAGGTTCAAAGGAGGTCTCAACCAGACCCTCCAGGACTATTGCTAAGTCCCATGAAGGGGTCCTGGTCCTGGCAGGAGGCCTAGGTTGCCTAACTCCATGAATGAAGCGAGCGAGTAGAGGATTTCTCCCCAATGGCACCCCGTCCACCAAGGCGTGGCAGGTCGAAATGGCGGCCACATAGACCCTGAGAGTGGCGGGACATGTGCCTGCTGACAATTCTTCCTACAGAAAATCCAGAACTGAAGCGAACTAGCAGTTAGCTGGTTCTGCAATATGAACTTTAGTAGAGGGAAACGCATACAGGCGCATTCTGGGCCATGTATGTGCCACCACGTTCAGCCCCCCGGGGGGGGGGGGACTGGGTGACTCTGGGAGAAGTAGAGGAGACATTGCGCTATTCATAGAGGCGAAGAGGTCCTCTTCTGCCTTGTAAAATCTACCCAGAACTGTTCCAAGTGGAGGGAGCCCTAGCACTTAAAATGTCCTTGATAACCTCAGGAGAAAGCCCTGTGTACCTCAGCTGGTACTCAACAGGGGCCAGGCATGAAAAGGTTCCACAATTCGGGCCGGGGATGAAATACAGTCCCCTGTGCCTGAGAAAGAAGGTTCTTCCTGTTCGGAATCGCCCGAGGCGAGCCGTAGAGGGGAGAATTTAGCTCCGAGAACCATACCCTGTTCGGCCAGCGTGGCGCTATCAGAAGGGGGCAAGACCCTTGCTGGCGAACCTTGCCAAGACTCCCGGGAGCAGAGAAACCAGGGAAAGAAAATGCATACAGATGCATTCTGTGTCATGTATGTGCCATTACGTCCAGACACCAAGGGGGGCTGGGTGACTCAGAGAGAAGTAGAGGAGACATTGCACTGTCCTTGTCCTTGATGCCCGTTGAGCCAAAGGTGCCTCTCCGCACTGACCAAGGCAGACATAGACCGGCCAATAGCATGGTCTGTTTGCTTGGTCGCATGGAGAGAAAGATCTGTGATACAGCCATTGTGTGCAGAGCAGCACCAGCCTGGCCAGCTGCTTGATAAGCCCTTCCCACTAAAGTGGAGGTCATCCTGCAAGGCTTTGAGGGGAAAGAGGGCTTTTTAAATGAGGATGCCGAGCCCGGCGAGAGATAGCCCTCAGGTGGCTCTTCTACCGGCGGCATCAACGAATAGCCCTGTGTCTCAGCACCTACGATAGTCGAATATGTCGACATCGAGGGCACGAAGACACAGGAAGTAAAAAGACGTGGAGGCAGCTGGGATTCGTCCTCCGCCACCCAGATTGAGGTGAATTACTACACGACCACAAGGACTTAAAAGCACATTGGGAATTGGGCATGCCAAAATAAATATATAAAATAATTAAATAAATAGCCTTCTTTCTTTTTATGGGGTGCTCAAACCCATTCACTTTCCACATGGAGAGAGACAATCCACTCATATTAACATTTGACATTTTTACATATGAGAAAAAATAGATGTAATAGATGTAGAAGAAAAATGTGTCTATTAACCCTGCACACGACAGTGCCAACCGGCGTCCATCCCTCTAAAACAGTCCGTGTATGCCTACGAGAGTCCCGTGACAACTTTGCCATCGAAATGCTCAAGTCTGGTGTTTTTATACAAATTTTGCGAGACACGATTACATAACAGAAGAAAATCCATAAAACAAACTCCAACCAATAGGTAGAATAAACACATAGAATGTGTAGATTCATAGCGGAACCTGCAAGCACAAAAAAAAAAATCTGTTCAGTATTCTCGGACTGTCAAACAGTAAGCCGGCTGTTTCATGAGTGCACCAGATGACCTAATCATTCCAATGTCCTGCAAAAAATCCTCCACAAAACAAACTCCAGGCAATATGATGCATAAACACAAAGAACATGCATATTCATCCACAAACTGTCCTGAAGCAGTGTTAATCCACAAAACAAATTCCAGCCGCTTGGCGGAACAAGCACAAAAAGAAACAAAAAAGGCGCCCAGTTTCCTCGGACGATCAAGTGAATATTCAGTGAGTCAAGTCCACTCGGTTTGGCAAAGCTGATTGTTGTGGGCATGTAAATATTTTGTGGGCATGTAAAATTTGGCCCGGAACATCAGTGCAAAAGCGAACTTCTGTTGATGTAAGAGTTTCTTGCATTCCTTGCATTGACCACGTTTCTCTCTTGTCGAATTCACAAAGTCTGGGAACAAGAAAATGATGTGGTTCTTTTAAGAAAACCTTCCTTTATTCCTCGCCTCGCGTAACACAAGATCTTTATCGGATGATCTCAGAAATGTAGCCAGAATTGATCAGGGCCTGTCTCTCTCCATGGATCTCCGAGCCAGATCTCTGTGCGCTCGCTCAATTTCCAGCTTATTGCTTATGACGAGCAGACTCGGTAAGAGCTCGGCTAGAAATTTTACCATATTTTGGCCTCCTTCATTTTCAGGAATTCCAACAATTCGGACATTGTTTCACTGGTTACTATGCTCAAGGTCTTCCAACACACTCGGTAAGTCTGTCTTGGTCGCTAGTAATTTAGCAGCTAATTCCCTCTCTGAAGACTCCAGATAATTGATCCGTTTCTCGATGTCCACCATTCTTGTAACCAACTCAGAGAACGTCGTCTCCATGGCAGTGATCGATTGACGTATTACAGCAAGATCCTCCAAGTCAGCAACAACCTTCGCCAGCATTGCCGACAGTTGATGCTGGATCTCTCCCCCACACCATCCAAACCTGTCAGGGGTGTCAGCTTAAGCACGTCTTTTCATTTCTCATTATTTTGAATTCTTTTACATATTTTCTTTATAGAACAGTTATGGAACAGGATGTATCAAATCTGACCAGTTTATGACACAAAAAGAATTAAATGTTTGACCCACGCTTGGCGCCACTTGACTCACGACATATTTAAATAAAGTTCTTAACAGTGCTCACGAAGGTGCCAAAAAGTATTTGTATTATGATTTTTGATCTTTGGTCTGTTTCTGATTGGTCCTCGTGCCATGGACGTGTTGTCTGAGCTGTCTTATGTGTCCATGACTCCAGAAACCTTCCCCTCTCTGTTCTGTAAGGTGAGACATGCTTGTGTTGAGTGAGATTTGACAAATCTGACATACAGCAGAGCTTCTGACTGTGATTGTCTCTGACAGGAAATGAGTGTGGGTTATGCTAACGGCATCAGAGTCATGAGTATGACACACACACAGGAGAGCCAGGCTTCATGCTCTACATCCCAATAGAGGAGAGTTGGGAACACTTTTCAATAAGGTTGTATTTGTTTTAGTTTATGCATTAGTTAACATGAACTAACAATTAACAACACACCTTTACTGCATTATTCTTGTTTTTTTTTATTTTCAGGCTACATATATTACCTTTTCTTAACATTAAAAAGGGCAGTGGCGATTTCTTTAAGACTACACAGGCTCATGTAAATTTCAAAAAGACTGTGGCAATGAGTTTAAAATGTGAATTTTAATAGTGTAAAATATCAAACATCACTATTGCGCTGTCCACTGTCTATGTTAATATGTCCATAGAAGGCTGTGGATACACGGCCCTTAGAGCGCTACTGAAGTTGTGTCAATAGGAGTCTAGAGACCTGACCTGTACTATTCAAATGAAGTCATTTTGGGTCCCGTCCGGTACGCTGTGCTTCTGAGAGTCTACAGGAGTGTCATGAGCGCTGTTTGCATTGGATGTGCATCTGATTGCCTATTGGACATTGGCCTTTCAATCAATGTATTTTCGTCCCGATAATTGAAACAGTGAAAAACGTGATTAACAAGCTATGAAATTTAAAAGCCAGCTGTCGAGTGCAGAGAGATTTGTTTGGTGGCTCTGAGATACACATGCATATTTGAAATCTGATGTCTCTCACTGATTTCAGCTTTTAAAATCAAATATTTATATAAATATTATATTAATAATTAATAATTGGCAGAGGTGGCTGGGCAGTTAAGGCTCTGCAGACCAGAATATCGGGGGTTCAAGCCCCAGCACCACCAAGATACCACTGTTGGGCCCTTGAGCAAGGCCTTTGACTCTAAGTGGTCCAGGGGTGCCATATCATGGCTGACCCTTCCTCTTACCTCAGCTTAGCTGGATATGTGGATAATAGTCATTGCTTCCTCACTTTTGAAAAGCACCATCTGCCACTGAAAAAGAGAATATATTGACATTTAGTAATGCATTTATGTGAACTAATAATGAAAAACACAATTTTTACAGCATTTATTCATCTTAGTTAATAAATAGTTAACATCTGTAAAGCTGCTTTGTAACAATGTGCATTGTGAAATGCTCTATATACATAAAAATACCAGACATGACATAACTTGACACAACGTCTTAGAAATGCAGACGATGAAAAGACATCTAGATATCTGTCAGACACGTGTACATAGATCAACAATTAATAAACATTGGAGATTGAATTAAGAACATGTTTTGTGAATAGCTCCTACATACCTGCAAACTAGTCGCCTTTCGGCGCAATTCGCCGTTTTGGGGGGGGGGGGGGGGGTTCGGACGGATGGACCGACCGACTGAGCGAAATTGCAAGCTCATAGGCTGGAGCGAGTGAGACCATCTCTCGAGCTGACGAAATCATCCTCGCCAGTCCTTTTGACCAATCAGAATCAAGATAAGGCCATCCTCTTCTTTTTACATGGACGACTTTTCGCGGTACATCAACAATTCTGAGGTAAGTTTGCTGCCAACGATGTAATGCTTTTTAATTAACTAAACCTTAGACCCCCCTACAACTATTATATTCGGAACAATGTCACCTTTTTCACCTCTTCTGAGTTTGCAGGTATGTCCTAATTCTGCAATGTGCTATATTACAAAACGTATAAATTATTTGTGTATTGTTTACAAAGCTCTGAGAATGCTCTCTTTTTTTTCCAGTATGCACTGCATGTGTATAATAAAGTGATGTCAGTCGGGCAGAAGTATGGGATCCGGAACGCGGGCTACTATGCCTTACGGAGTCTGCGCATTGAGAAGTTTTTTGCATTCTGGGGGCAGGATCTGGACTCGTTTACCACTCCACTGGAATGCGGCCGAGAATTCCGCGTCAAATTTGACAAGGTCATTTCATAATCTATAGTGGCAAGAAAAAGTATGTGAATCTTTTGGAATTACCTGCATTTATGTATACATTTGTCTTAAAATCTGGTTTGATCTTCATCTAAGTTACAATAATGAACCAACACAATCTGTTTACCTAATAACAAACAAATTATTGTATTGTTCTTGTATATACTGAATACATAATTTTAGCATTCACAGTGTAGGCTAATCCCTAGGCTTTAGCCTGGACCGCTTGCCATCACAGAGGGAAAATTTAATTCCCAAGTTTATCAAGATATCCTATAGGATAATGTTAGGGCTGTGTGGCAGCAGAAGCTCAGTAGAAGTTGGGTAAGCAGCAGGATAAGGACCCTAAATATTGAAGAAAATCCATTACAGAATGGCTTCAAAAATAAAAATCTACCTTTTGGAGTGGCCCAGTCAGAGCCCAGA
This sequence comes from Moxostoma hubbsi, assembly GCA_032164185.1. NCBI lineage: Eukaryota > Metazoa > Chordata > Actinopteri > Cypriniformes > Catostomidae > Moxostoma > Moxostoma hubbsi. The sequence goes on from JAVLUX010000019.1 coordinate 43,119,360, forward strand.
CCTTAACCCAATAGAAATGTTGTGGAATAACCTCAAGAGAGCCATTCACACCTGACATCGTAGAATATGGCAGTTCTGTAAGGAAGAATGGTCCAAAATTCCTTCTGGGTGTTGTGCAGTTCTTATCTGCAGCATGGTTTGTTATTGCACAGTAAATGTTAAATGGAATGTTTTCAATAAATACATAAAAGATTATAATTGTTTGTGTGTTGTTAGTTTAAGCACATTGTGTTTGTCTATACGTGTGACATTGATGAAAATGAGACCACATTTTATGACCAATTAATTTTGAAAACCAGCTAATTCCAAAGGGTTCACATACTTTTTCTTGTCACTGTAAATAAACAGCTGTCTGTTCAAATCTGTCTTTAGAATTACACAACCTTCAAATAAAATTTTCAAACTGCACACAGCTACATGTGTGTAACCTTCAGTCTTCAAAACTATTCAGTCTGCCCAAGAATTCCAACTGCAAATGGCTTTCAAATTTCAAGGCCTTTAAACGTGTTTTCTTTCTTTCTTATTTAAACTTTCAAGCCAATCTCTGTCAAGTCAACATTCAGAGTTTGTCTTTACAATTGTTTCTAGTTGGTCTTGTACTTGACTGCAGCCCTGGCCAAAGTGGACATGATAATCGTGTTGTATCTGTATTTTCCTGCATGTTAAATGCCACATCTTACTCAGTCTTTTTTACCATCTGGTTGTCTTTCTCTCATAGGACACAGACTTTTTGGGTCGGGACGCTCTGTTGCGACAGCGTGTGGAGGGAGTAACTCGACGCTTTATTATGTTGGTCCTGGAGGACCACGACACTGAGCTTGACCTCTGGCCCTGGTGGGGTGAACCCATTTACCGAAACGGTGAGCTGGTCGGTGTCACCACCAGCAGTGCCTACAGCTACACCCTAGCGCGCCATGTGTGTCTAGGCTTTCTCAGCCCAACCAACTTGGATGGCGCTCCGGCCGTGGTCACCCCTGAATTCATCAACCGGGGCAACTATGAGGTGGACATTGCAGGGCAGAGGTACCCAGCTAAAGCGAAACTCTACCCTTTCACCTCACTGTTTGCACAAGCGCCACAAGGATGACATGGAGCTGAGCAACTTCCAGGGCAAGTGAAGGTGATGAGCCGTAGTCAGCTGAATCAAATATACGAAGAAGCGGCACTAGAGCTACAACTCAGTTTTACACAGTTGAGTCCTGAAGATATCTTTTATACACCAAAGGATATTTGTGTTCAGTGAGTCACTCATTATGTGGCATTTAACATTCTTTGCTAGAGCGTGTTGATGATTTTTAAAACACATAATAGTGTAACGTCACATGTCACCCATATTCGACAGCTGAAGTGGAATTTGTTTAGCTTGGGCATTACAATAATTTGAAACCATATTGTCTTTGCCTTTCTTTGTATGCATGTGTGTGCTTGTAAATAGTCCAACTATTGCACTTTTAAAAGTCCATTTATGTCTTCTTGAATAATATATTGTTTCATTGTTCTAATTGTAATTTTAGATGTCTCTCTTTTTATAAGAGCACTCGGTTTAAAAACAAAGGGTTGCATTTTTATATGAACAGCAGCTTGAGTTTTTGAGTCATCAAGTTGTTCTAAATTGGTGAAAACTGTACTTCCATTTTTGTCTTTCTATGTGCCACACTATTGTGTACCACATACAATGCTAAATGAGGAGGTACTGTGGGGCATACAAAACTTATATGGTGTTTATTGAAACATGACTGATAACATTAGTGTTGAGTGCTTTGAGTGATAAGTGCCTTGCAACAGTTCACAAGAGGTTTGGGCCAGTGTGATTTGAAGCGCATAAAGTATAAATTGTTTTCACACTCAAACTGTATTGTTTTGGTAAATGTATCATTTGTAATGGCTGTTTATATTGGAAAAGGAAAGTCATTGTCTGGGTCATGTTCCTGTCCTGTTCGGTTCTAAAGTCGTGATATGTTGCTAATATGTGCATATTTTTTGTGAAATAGTGTTTAGATGTTAATCTTATGTTCACATCATGTTTTACATAATGTACTAGTGTGTATACACACTAAGAATTACACATTGTATACTATTTATGAATTAAAAGCACCTTATTTTGAGCATTAGATGTTTGGATGATGTTTCATTTGTATAGTAAAGGTTGTATGTGTTTGAATGATGCATGTGACAACTGCAGCTAATCAATCATTACAATAAGATTGAATCTCATCAAAACACGTCCAGGTAACATTTCAATACAATTAAGCACATTCTCATTACCATAGTGCAAAAAAAAATTCTCATTACAGTAATGGTCACATTTTTTTTCCTCTTTCTTTTTTTTTTTTTCCATGAAAACACAATGCAAATTGTACCTGAAGAGAATCACTAATGTTTATTAATCCTTAATCAAGCATCTCTTGATTTTCGTTGTGTGTGTGCAAGTGAGTAACTGATTGTGTAATTGTGAGACAGCATATTTGTTTGAATATAGGCATCATTTGTAGCAGGGTTTTGTGCTGTCACTAAGAAGAATTTATCTATAATGGGCAGAAATGTGTTTGGTATTGTCAGCGCTCATACTAAACAGATAATAATAATAATAATGCATTTTATTTAATGGCACCTTTCATAACACCCAAGGTCACCTCACAAGCAATATACAGGTCATTGCATAAAACAAAGCACACAACAAACAAGTAGCATACAGATTAAGTACAGTAAAGTCATGTTATAAGAAAGCCTGTATAAAAAGATGTGTCTTAAGACGCGTTTTAAAAGTCAACAAGCACTCGCTATTGCGAACATCAGTGGAAGAGAGTTCCATAGGCGGGGGGCAGCATAACTAAAAGACCTGGCACCCATGGTAGTGAGTCGAATCTGGGGTACCACAAGAGAAATTGAAGATGAAGATCTGAGAGAACGTGAAGGAGTGTAAACCTGGAGAGATTGTGTAAGGTATTGTGGTGCAAGATTATTAAGTGCCTTATAAGTAAGTAGCATGATTTTGAATTCAACTCTATACTTTACTGGAAGCCAGTGCAATTGCTGAAGAACTGGAGAAATGTGCTCAGTATAAGGTGTTCTAGAGAGAACACGAGCTGCAGAATTCTGAACCAACTGGAGCTTATGTAGCAGTTTGGCGGGAATACCTGTAAGAAGAGCATTACAGTAGTCTATACGTGAAGTGACTAGTGCGTGAATAAGAACTGCAGTATTATTATTTGAAAGAAAAGGACGGAGACGGTTAATATTACGCAAGTGGAAGTATGCAATCCGCGTGATATTATTGATTTGAGCTTCAAATGATAGTGTGCTATCCATGATGACACCCAAACTTTTAACCTGTGATGAAGGACAGATTGCAGTATTGTCAATATTCAAAGAGAAACAGTTTGATTTAGACATAACAGATCTAGTGCCAACAAGCAGAGCCTCAGTTTTGTTGCCATTTAGCTTCAGGAAGTTAGCTGAAAGCCAATCTTTAATTTCAGCTAAACAGCTGGTCAAAGACGGTGGAGGAAAAGAACCGGTGGGTTTGGCAGACAGGTAAAAGTAGTAAATATAATATACATTGTGACAAAATGATTGACAGGTTATGATTGATGACTTAATTGATCACCTTTGACCTTTCCCCCCCTCCCCATCCCCACCCCACCCCTCATACTTTGTGCCAAAAATGATTGGTGGTCTATGATTGATGACATGTTTGGTGCCCCCCTTTGACCTCCCTCCCCACCCCACCCCGCCCCACCCCTCCGGCAGTTGTACAGGTTGTGGTATGAATTGGTTGGTCAGCTGTTTTGATACCCCCCTGCGCTGTAGCCGATCCCATCTGTGTATTTAAAAGAGGTTAGGTCTGTTCATTGCAACAAGTACGTATTTTGTGATTTCCACTTGAGCAATGGCACCCCCCAGAAGTCCTAAAACCCCGTTGGTAAATGATGTAGAAACAAATGCTAAGCTAGATTGGGCTCCGAGGAAAAGATATGGGCCATGCATAACCAGGGATCTCCATGATCCTTTAGGAACTCTGAAATATGAATTTCATCTAGACGATGCTCGTTTGTGCGTGTATGACTTTGACAGAACATCTCATTCTGTTAAGTTATTCAACAGGGGCGATGCAATGTATTTCACGGGAAAGGATTGGGATGTGAGACAAACTGTTTAAATGGAATGATGCATATGACCAATACAATATAATTAAGGTCAGACTGTTTGACCCCGAAAAGTGTGGGGAAGTTCGCAGTACGACCCCCTTGTAACACCGCCCACATTCTATAGACCTTAAAAGCGGCTGGCCCCCCATTCTCATTTCAAACCAAAAGCGCGAATCATCATGTCTCAACACGATACTACAGAATCTGCTGGGGCCTTGGCATCATCCGATGACGCATCTACTTCAGCAATGTGTGATGTCCCTGGAGGTGTTCCTATCACCGGCCATTGGCTCGACAAGTTTTGCATGAATCTTGGCTATCACAATCTAACGTTCATTTCATCTCACGGTCCAGGACACACACTTCCAGATGCATCGTCTCTGAAGGGGGATGATGATACTGATGGTGTTGTTGATGTAAAGAGCGTCAATTTTATAAAAGCAGTCGTAGTGGTCATTCTGGAGCATCTCCTCGGGTTGAAGTTAAAAGAGTTGTGCTACGGTTGTGAAGTGGATCACCCCAGTCAGGTACAGCACACGTGTTTGTATGATCCTGACAAGTATTTCTTTTTCATACATTTTGAAGAAATTTCCTGTAAAGTGTTTAAACCGATGTTAAAACAAGTCATCGGCACTGCTTTGAAATCATTTGGAGTGATACTGAATCCTCAGAGAATCCGTGGAATTATCGAAACCGTGTTGTGTGAACTAAGAGACGAGCCACACATTCTACAGAGACTGCGTGAAATCCGTGAGAATCTGGTGAATGATAGCGGTGAACAGGCGGTCTATGACACAGTGGACTGGTGGAAAGACAGTCCGACTGGCTCCTTATTTTGACGCTAACATGGGGATCTGCTGTAGTGTTACTTGTCTGTTTAAATTTATTCTGAGATGTCGTCTTCATTGTGAAATAGTCGATATGCTGTGTAAGATCATTAATGACGATGATAGTTCTGAACAAAACAAACGATTGGTTTGTCTAAAGAAGCACATGGATATAGTCAGAGGCATATCAAACGAATGGACTGAAATGATACAACGCTGTGTCTGTCAGAATGATTCATCCTGTGTGTTTCTTAAAAACATTCTAAATTCATTGTTTGAATGCAATAATGATTGTAAAATTGGCAATATAATATGTTTATGTACATATGTAACTGATATGTGTGTGATATTATTGTCAAGAAACGATCAGTGTTCTAGACATGTCTTTGAAAATGTTAATATTCTGGTAAATCACCTGATTGATAAAAATTCTGATACACGTGTTAATTTCCTACAATATCTCGACAATGCATGATGTTGGTGTTTCTATTTTAACTGTATAAGTATGCATTGTACTGTGTGATTACCCTGATTTAAAATAAAAGGGGTTTTTTATTGAATCACTGTCTCATTATTTACACGGTGTCTGATCTGGTAACATGACCGAACAACTGCATAAGGTGTACTACACTCCATCTAACCCCGGCTCTTTAGGGGGTGTAAATAGATTAAAACGTGGTGTATTAGAGGAAAGTGGTGATTTGCTAAGTGGTAAAGATGTTTCAGACTGGTTAGCCAGTCAAGATGCTTATACACTCCACAAACCACTACGTCACAATTTTAAAAGGAATAGAGTCGTTGTTTATGGTATTGACACACAGTTTCAAATGGATCTGGTAGATATGTCAATATATTCTATGGAAAATGACAATACTAAATTTCTGCTTACATGTATAGATGTCTTTAGCAAATATGCATGGGTGCGTTGTATAAAGAACAAGACTGGATTGGCTGTGACCAATGCGTTTAATTCAATACTACAAGAGGGTAGAGTCCCTCAGAAAATTCAGACTGACAAGGGGAAGGAGTTTTTTAACAAGCATTTCCAACAACTAACTAAAAAGCACAACATTTACCATTTCAGCACAGGGAGTGAATTGAAGGCAAGCGTTATTGAACGCTTTAATAGAACATTAAAAGGACGGATGTGGCGATATTTAACGGCTATAAACTCTAAACGCTACATCGACGTTTTACAAGACTTTATTCAAGGATACAACAGTAGTTATCACAGAAGTATTAAAATGCGCCCTGTAGATGTCAACAAAGAAAATGAACCGGTCGTCTATGACAATTTGTATGGTAATGTGTGTAAGAAGACGCCTGTATTTAAATACAAAATCGGCGACGTGGTTAGAATATCAAAGATGAGGGGTCCTTTTACCAAGGGGTATGAACAAAACTACACAGATGAATTTTTCACTATAACCGAATGTATGCCACGGCAACCACCAGTCTACAAACTATCTGATTATGACGGGGACGTTATCGACGGATCATTTTATGAAGAGGAGCTACAAAAAATTATTTTGGACAAGGACAATGCTTTTAAAGTAGAAAAAATATTAGACAAGAAGAAGCGTGGTAAAAAAAACATGGTTCTCGTACGGTGGGTGGGATGGCCTCCGAAGTTTGACAGTTGGGTTAATGAAAAAGATGTTGTAGATCTACAGAGTTCTTAAAGCATATAAAGAAAATACAATTGACATCTGAGTTCATTTCTACAGTGAACGGTCATGGATGATGCAGGATTTTATGTCACATTGCCATGCAATGCTTCATTAGCTCTTTACCCCGAAAACCAAATTTCGAATTACAGAACAAGATTAGCCAGACCTATAAACTTAAAAGGTAATTGGGAGGTGGGTCTGGCTGAAATTGAATACCCTAGATCGTGGTACACTATTGATGATGATGATGCGAAAATCATCTTGAGAGATGTTGGCGACAACAAAAATTTTGTGACCATAAATCTGAAAACCGGATATTATGACAAAATAGCATCTGTAATTAGGGAGCTAAATGTTTCTCTACCTAGTCATGTACGTTTCGGTTACGACCTTGTGAAAAACAAAGTTTACATGACAGCACCACTAGGAGTAGCCTTAACATTCTACGGTAAACTAGCCATTATTTTGGGTGTAATACCGGAGAAGCCATGGGAAGCTGTAAACGATCATAGTGAAACCACTTTTACAACAGTGTATGCACCACATCAAACCGACATGAACGGAGGATTTTACAGCATATACGTGTACACAGATGTTATCGAATATCAAACTGTGGGGGATGCACACGTTCCGCTTTTGAGATGTGTACATATAACCGGGTCGGGTCGTGAAATGGTCAGTGTGACATATGACAGAACGCACTACGTGTCAGTGAATAAAAATTCTATTGGAGAGATTTGTATTGAACTCAAAGACGACAGAAACAGGGGGGTGCCATTTGCTTACGGTAAAGTTGTCGTTAAACTACACTTCAGACCTGTGAAACAACCAATCCTTTAAAATGGTGTATTATAACCCGTACCAAATGGATCCTGCTCATTATGTAAACTATTATAAAAATCAAGCAGGCGGTGGCCTACCGGGGTATGCGGGTGGAGGGGTTATGTATGGGGCAGGTCTCGGAGGACTTTTCAGGGGTTTGTTTAGAATGGCTCTTCCGTTGTTAAAAAGAGGTTTCAGCATTGCCAAACCACATCTTAAAAATGCTGCTAAAAACATAGTCAGCGATGTTGTCACCAATGCCATGTCACATACCTTTAATAACAATAAAGCCCAAGATGGGTCGGGGTTAATGGTTATGTCACGTAAACGGAGGTCTAAACCACCAGGAGTGAGGAGGATGGGGAGGAGTGGTCAAGCGGTAAATAAAACCAGGAAACAACCTAAGATAACTGCAGTTAGACAACAAAGACGAAAGAGAGCTGTGAAGCGCGGCTCATCTGGATCGGTGAAGAGCTCTGTTAAAACGATATTCTAAACCATGGCTCTGCTACATACCATGTCCGAAGAATGTATTAAATCAGAGCTGGATCTGTTTACGGTACCGATGACTCAGACGGCTATTGAAAAAAACACATACATTGAAATACCTCCTCTATCTGCAATATCGGACACCACCCCCTTGGAATTTTTCATAGCAGGGAATGGTGAAGATTATGTAGATTTGAATAATACACTGCTTTACATGCGTGTTAAAATCACAAATCCGGACGGTACAAATATCAGAGATGGGACCCCTGTTGGACTGATCAATTATCCAGGAAACACTATTTTTTCACAGGTTGATGTATCACTTGGTGATAGGTTAATTTCACAGAGTACAAACACATACCCTTATCGATGTATTATAGAATGCCTTTTAAACTACGGTAAAGATACCCTGGAAAGCGTATTCTCAGCAGGATTATTTTACAAAGACTCTGCAGGACATATGGATGTAGGCGACCCGGCAGGGGCTAACATTGGTCTGACAAAGAGGGCTGCCTTTAGCAACGAAAGTGCCGTAGTCGAACTTTTATCACCCATACACAGTGATATTTTCTTTCAAGAAAAACTCATGCTTAACGGGGTGGACATTAAAATCCGGTTGACAAGAGGCAAAGATGAATTTTGTCTAATGAGGAGTGACGCTATAGCATACAAACTAAATATTTTATCAGCGTCTCTGTTTGTCAAAAAAGTATCAGTTTCACCAGGAGTGAGACTGGGACACGCTCAAGCACTTCTCTCAACAACCGCTAAATATCCAATTGATAGAGTCTGTCTGAAAAATTTTTCCATACCAGCTGGAAGCCGTGTATCAAACCAGGAAAACCTATTCTTAGGAACACTCCCCAAATCTATCATATTGGGCATGGTCGATAATGATGCTTTTACAGGGGCATACGATAAAAACCCTTTTGCATTTAAACATTACGATCTGGAGTTTCTAGCTGTTTATGTGGATGGGCAGCAACACCCCGCCAAACCATTACAACCCAACTTTGGATCAGGCACAGCCGTACGAGAGTTTTACCAGCTCGCGCTTTCGTCTGGAAGACATCTAAAAAACCAAGCATTGGTAATCGACAGAGAAGATTTTCTGCAGGGTTATACACTTTATGGTTTTAACCTCACACCAGACGAAGAGTGTGGCCAACACATCTCGCTTGTTAAGTCTGGGAATATCAGACTAGAAGTGCGGTTCAGACAACCGCTTCCAAGAACCATTAATCTGATTGTTTATGCTGTTTTTGACAACATCATTGAAGTTTCTAACCGAAGACAGGTGCTTGTTGACTACTATTAATTAAAAACATGAACACCATACAACTTACCGTAGCTATGGAGAGAATCACACAAAACACGCATTTTCTTGGTGTACTACCATGTGATTATTTACCAAAGGATCCGATAAGAACACTACCCACATCTGTCATAATCAACACACATCCTTCGCACCTCCCCGGGGAACACTGGGTGGCTATTTACATAAATAAGTATGGCTCAGCATTTTTCTTTGACAGTTTCGGTAATAGTCCTGATTTTATTCGTTTTCCTGTATCAATCATTGAATTTCTAAAAAGGAATTCAACACGCATTCAGTATTCGGCTAAACAAGTTCAGCCTTTTATGTCTGTCACATGTGGTCATCATTGTGTTTTCTTCCTATATCATATGATTCGAGGTCGTGATTATGATGATGTTATGATGCTTTATAGCGACGATTTAATTAATAATGATGTTCTTGTATCGCATTTTGTGAAAAAACTAAGGATAACTCATTGTAATAGTACTGTATTTAAGTGTATTCAATGTGTTCAAATGGGTGAAACGTTTATGTTAAATACATGATTTGTAAAACGACTGTTTCTAATAAATAAAAAGAGCACAATGTCAAAATGTATCAATGTCACTGCTTTATTGAATATCACATGATTAATTTGTACAAAAAATATGACCAATATATTATACAACATCAAAATGACAACCACTGGTTTTGTTCACGAGATGGCGATTTAAACGCCTCCGACCCCTTAGAAGAAGGTGTACTTAAATACATTCTTTGTGCCATAGAGGACGATGTAGACGGTTTGGTTTTAAATGAACTTATTACATGTCTAACCGTGTGGTTTGGGACTGTTGAATAGGGTATGTTTAAAACAGCAATTGCCTGCAAAAACTCAGTCCATCCATGAGGCCTACGGTCATTCCTAATTTTATGTGGGGATGTTATACTCTTCACAAGATCCAACACGTGTGATCCCTGTATAGTGACGCCTTTAAATACAAACTCTCCCCAATCATTCCAAGATGAAACTTCTTTGGCTTTAGACATTTTATCCATGATGTATCTTGCATTTTTCACACTTTTCAATGGTACATTTTTCAACACTTCATCGACAATATCATCGCCCCCACCATCTTCAACAGGGGGTCCAAAGGACTCTTTGTGAGACGCATCGGGGGGTGGAAATGCAAGCGTTAATGTGTTGCTGGCTCGATCCCCTTGTTTAACTACTGTCAAAAATCTTTGTAAAACTGAGGTGTAAAGTTTGGCCTTCTCATGAGCAGCCAAATTGTCTTTATTCAAAATATTTCTTATAGCAAGATCCAGATCGTCTTCCACTGTTTGTTGAATAGATTCTCGGGTATTGGACATCTTTAGTTTATCTATTTGATTTTGAGGGACTAAAAACAGCTTCTCAGCGTACTCCATCTTCAACCTTGTTTAGACGTTATCAGACTGGTTATAAAGGGGATTGCTATGCTCAAGAGCGGAAGAAGAAATCCTCCGTTCTGGTTGATCATGCGTTTTTTTCTGGACACACCAATCTTTTTACTGGCTATGTATTTAATCTCAGTCCTTTTCCTCTTCAACCGGCGATGTTGCTGCGTCGTTAGCGGTATTGTGCCATAGAGCACATTAAGCGCTACCTCACACAATGTTAAAATGAGATCGTCAGATGCTGATTGCATAATAAGACGTCTTTGCATCGGGGTTGCTTTAAATAGCATTTTTAACAGGGGGAGGTTTCTAGACAGTCTAGTAGACATTTCACCAAAATCACTGCTTTCTTTTTTGAATGTAAACTGCTGGTTGGTTTGAAAGTAACCCCGTTCTGAGACGAAAATGTTCAGGGGTTTTTGCTTTATAGTCTATCATGAGGTATCCAAAAGGCTGGTTGGTAGCATCTTGATAGCATTCCATAAAATATTTTGTATTTCCGGGGTACATTTGTTTTCCCAACACATTAATCTGATTGTTATCACGAGGATTCTTAAACAATATTAAATAATTTGTATTCAAACTGATGGTTCTGCTGGATTTACCTTGGAAAAATAAATTCTGCACAATATAAATAGCACTGAGGTTTCTATGGTGAACATATTGAGTGAACAGCTTTTCCACTTCAGAGTTTCCACTCGCCTCCTTCATCATGTCGTCAATTATCAACAGATTAGTTTTATTGACAGGTAATAAATCATCATCATTCAGAGATTGCGGTATTCCTTCCACAAATTTGATGTTATACAATTTATACAGTTCATCATACAGCGGTTGCCAGCAATCATAAATGTACACAATGTTTTCAATCTTTTTAGAAATCATATTTACAGCATTTTCCAACAACATTTTTACAAAATAAGACTTTCCAGAATTTGAAGGTCCGCTTATCACACATGAAAAAGGATGTTGAAGTCTAAAATCAAAACCATCAACCTCCCGCACACTGCGGTGGTTCAAAAAATTATTAGTAGCCATATGGTAGTGTTGTATAATCAGGGAATAGCTGTCTTTTATTATACACCACTTGAAACTTTTTAACAACTGACTTGTTTTGCAAGGTAAAGTTCTTTTTATTCCTCACGATGTTGTCTGTGTATGCTAGTATGTGTCGGGTGTCATGCGATTTTACATAACCATCAACAAGACCGATCAATGTGTCTAATCTAATAGCCGTGGAATTTTCGGCATTCAAAGTTATACCCTTTGCTTTCATACACACTTTACCTTTAGCAGTGCGATATCCGTATGTTTTAGGACCGGCTGAGCAAAACTCTGTTATGTGATCATCATTGCCAATTTCATCAGTAAGATCTCCTAAATAAGGACCCAGAGGTGGTTCCCAGTCACCGTCTCTAGAGATAAAGATAACGCTGTCTGTATCGCTATACAGTAATCTATCCCCCAGTTTATCCATAAGATCATACAATTCTAGCCGTGCGTGTGCTGTTGTAAAGGCCCCCAGAAATATATTCACATCCCGGGTGCTGTACATGGCACCATCATCGTGACGATACTGTACCAGCGCAATTTCATCAGACACAAATGTGAAATATTTAACGTCATACTGACAGCCAAATATGATGTGAGCAAAGTCTTCTGGGTCTTTCAAAAGTCTAGAAGTGGGGAGATTTTCTCTCATTGAAAAACGCCCCCACAGACTATTCAGCAGCAATTTGTTGATAGACCTCTGTGCAGGGTTGTGACAGATCTTTGCAGGATCGAGTTTAACCCCTTCTTTTTCAAAGTAATCATCGATATAGGCTTTTTTGTCTAACTCGGTGACTACATGAGAGGGGTAGCCTGAGGCCTCCTGTTTAAACTTCAGAAAGGTCTTTACATAACCGGAAAACAGCGTTTCCGATTTCTCTGCAAAGTGCCACACCTCTGAGACTTCCATTACAAGATACCCCTTCTCAATAGCCTTTAACAATTCAGTGCTCACCCAGCAGCCTGAGATAGATCTCTCCTCATCTGTATGCGTACAAGGAGCATTGATTTGTTTCTCAGCACATGATCTGCATAGAGGAAACATGAGTTTCCCGGCACACCTATAAGGGAGTACAGGATGTAGGAGCTTTCGAGGTGGTATCATTGTTGCCTTAATAAGCCCGTAATAATTTTCAAGGGGTTCAAAATCCTTGAAGATTATTTCAGGATGTCCAACAGGGTAGCTTTTTCGAGCCTGACAGTAAGGATAAAGACTCGTGAAATCAACATATCTGATCTTCTCATTTTCTGTAGTTTTGTGGTAAAGCTTGTAAGCATTTGTACGACCCCCAAAGAGGGCATCACGCGGTTTCAGTCTCTCGGGAGCCGAATAAGTGGCCATAAACGCAATTACATGAGGATCAGTTTGTTTAAGAGTCTTCCATGCACACTCATACATCACCTCAACGTCTAAACAGTATGCGTTCTGCAACACATCAAGCTTTTCATTAAACATTCTCCTGAGTACTCCAAAAGGAACATTTGACAGGGGGTTTGCATAGTCAGGTCTGTAACGACACTCGTGACCATGGTGAAAACAGCCGGCAAATTCTAGAGCTCTTCGTACCCCATCTTTTTCGTAATATCCATCAACAAAGTAACTTCCAAATTTTACCTCACCGTGATTTAGGGCATGGTGGATGTCTACGTCGCGGGATTTTTTCACGTACTCAAGCCATTCAATAGATATGTTAGAGAATGTCTTATACTGATTGACGTATGCATTATTATGCGTCAGAGCCAGTGTATTTCTAGAGAGAAAATGCGCCTTGAAAGTACCCATACAGCAACTAGCAAGAGTCACGTAGGTGAACGGATCTACCTGTGTGCATAGCAGGAATGCTTCTCTAAATTTAATACATGCTTCACGTAATAAAACAACGTCATTCATGCAATAGAGCCCGATCTCTTTTTTGAAATCAAAGATTTTCCCATCGACTGATGCATACCACTGATCAAATTTTGCCCTGGTACTATCTGTCATGGTACTGTAACCATAGTAGTTTTTTGCAGGGTAAGGACCTATATAAGACTGATTTTCCTGTCTGTTGAAATGGTGAGGAAAGAAACCTTTTTCTTTATTTTGCAAATTTAATGCAGAAGATGTCTTAGACAGAGCCATGTGGAGGAATGAGTAAGAATCGATAAAACGCTGTCTAAAAGTTTCATCATACATGAAAATGGCTCTACATCCCTGCATTACTATGTTAAGATGGAGTCCTGCATTGCAAAAATACTCCAGAATTAAAAAGTTATCAAATCCACTTGCATTATGCGCTACCCATGTGTAATTTTTATATCTCGGCTGTCTAAACCTACAAACGAGCTGTCTCACACACCCCTCGCCTCCAAATTCAAATTTCTCACCATCAAAAGTCATAGCACACACGTAATTAGCAACATGTTTTCCATTATCACAGCGTGTTTCAAAATCATAGAAAATGTAACGGTCTGTATATTCCTTGGGAATGGTAGGTTGTATGAAACACTGGTGTTGACCTCCACGGCTTACATCATCCCCGCAATGTAAACACTTATCATTTGGACAGTTATGAGGTTTGGGGTTTTTGCCAGCAGTGTAGTAACGTTTACCGCATTTACGACAATATTTTGTAGTATCGCAAGGAGATCTACCACAATCATCACTCGTAGGAGTTACTATTTTATGGGCATTAAAACAGTAGCTAGATCTGCAATAGCGTAGGCAGTCTTGACAGTGTATTGTGTTTTTAGGATGCTTGTAGCATTCGCTATCATTGCAAACAGAGCACACATATTTACAATCATGATTCTGTCTGCTTGCATAACCTGTGTAACAGAAGTTGCATACATATGCAGACCCTATAAATGCTTTCAAATTCTTTATCATGTAATAATGGCCATCATGAATGTAAAGATATGCTGTTTTGGGGTGTGTTTCATCAGAAGTTAAATATTTTTCTAACTTTCCAGCGCTTGACCTGTGAAAGACAACAATTTTTATGTCTAATGCTTGTTCAAATTTCACAATGTCTCCTAGACCTATTTTATCCTGAGGCGTGAAACCACCAGCAGTTTGAATTGTTTTACCCCTCCTTTCTAAGTTGTCATGCGAAATCTGTGGGTCGAGAAAATATGCGAGGCATATTGAAAAGCACAGATTGTTTGTTGTATTGGCAGGGGAAAATAAATGCATTCGTTTTCTTCTAACTACTTCGTCATGTGCTATATCAACCAGCTTTCGACGAGCACCGCCGTTCTTACTTCTGGCTATGGACGCATGTAACTGCAAACTGTCGTCAGCCATCACTTTCGTATTGCTCTGCGTGATTTTTTCAAATTGTTCAACAAAAATGTTTTCATCGTAGCCGTTACTAGGTGATAATACACAATTTACATCAGATTTCAGACTGGGGCCTCTAAGAGATATATTAATAATACCAGATTCATTTGCCATCTGTCTGGAGAATGACACCATCTCAGATAATGCATTATGCACAGATGTACTGTATGCAGCAAGGTCTGTAGATGTTATTTCCCTTAAATTTAGAGTTCTGTGTATCTCTATACCATTGAAACGCGGTCTTGACACAATCGTGAATTCGTTTAAAACTCCACCGTTTCTAGCCAATTCATCAATATCGTTCTGACTTAAACTCACATGGGGGTCATTCGTGTCTGATGAAATATTGCTTACACCACCAATCTGTACTGCATCGACAAACAAATCATCCTCATTATCAACCCCGTTATTACCAGTCTCTTGCATTTTTATCAGCGCTTCTAATCTTTCACACAGACTAGGGGTTGAGGCCATTTCTTCATGATTTTTAATCATATCTTCCAATATTTTGCATAAATTAGAGTATGGCGGTTCTGATGTTTGCGTCTCTGTATCGTTTAGTTCATCCCTTGTGGAGCTGTGTGATGATGGTTCTAACGAAATATTTAACCTTTCACAGTCTGTGTTGTTATTAGAAGCATTTATATGCTCTCTCTGTGTTTGAATAATAGCCTCTAATCTACCATTTAAATCCAAATAGGCAGGTCCTAAAAACTCCATCTGATCATCAATAATGTTTTGTAACCGTTCAATATTTGACAAATGATCATATCTAGTTCTTGCAGAAGGGTTTTGTTCAAAGTCTGGTTGACAATCTTGCAAATCATCGTTTGAACGTAATCTTTTTTTTTCACTAGCCATATTTGAAAATCTTTTTCAATTTAGATTTATTCTCCACTGATTATACACCAACCACACAAAACATTTTATGAAAAACAATCACAAATCAACTAGATAACCCAAAACAACACATTTTAACATAAATCAGTTATCATCTACCAGCATTGACAGTGTTATTAATATTGGATAATGCAGTTACCATTAGTTGGTTTTCTCTGTAGGAATTCTGAAGAACACGATCACATTTATTTAATATCTCACGATTTGCTCCAACACGATCAAGCGTAATCCTTGTAAGAGTTCCTTGCTCTTCTGAGTTCGTCATAACCATATGAAAACAGTCACAAAGGCGTTTGACATTATCTGAAATGATATTCACTTTATCTGAAATGATATCGAATCTCTCATCACCCCTTCGAATCCGTTCACACAGTTCAATCAACAAATCATGATGAAAGTTCTGCTGATTTGAGGGGAGAGATTCACCAGCAATCAACACCGACTCTTCCACAAACTCCTGATGGGTCGTATCGCCGTCCGTACCATCCAAGACTGTGTTAATCACCGAAAGCACATCCGCTGTATCGTTTACCAACAAGGATTCATCTGGCACCACCGGTATCACGGGAGATGAGACGGCATTATCGGTGTTGTCTGGAACAAATTCGTTGCTGAAACTACCGGCCTCCCAGCTTCTCATGAAAAATGTATCATCGAATATCAATGCGGGGTCCTCAGTCTGCAAACTGGTAGTGTACAGATCTATATAAAAATGTGTACAGAATATGTGTGTTAGCGAGGGTTTGTCATTTATTTATTTAAAATAATGTTAGCGTGAAATCCTACTCACCAACTGACTCGTTTAACACCGAAGTCTGTTTTTCACCAAAATCCCCTCTTGTACCATTTCCAGCTGGAGATACAATATGTAAGCGGGGTTTACGTTGATTCCCCGGAATATTATTCTTGCTGTATGGTGAACGGAGCGACAGTTTA
The DNA here is from genome assembly GCA_032164185.1 of Moxostoma hubbsi. NCBI lineage: Eukaryota > Metazoa > Chordata > Actinopteri > Cypriniformes > Catostomidae > Moxostoma > Moxostoma hubbsi. The sequence continues at coordinate 43,136,261 of JAVLUX010000019.1, forward strand.
GGCGTGGTGAATCCGGGTTGTGTGACAAGCGTGGCCACGTCAAAGTTTGAAATATCTGCAACCAGAAAATACATTTTTTTTTATTATTTATAATCAATATTGCATGATCAACCTAGCTCTCAAATATTGTGTATACCTTGCAGCGCCGATCGGATTCCTGAATTGCACTCCCTCGTTGGATTATTAATTAACGGTTCAGTCACTGAAAATAAAAGAATATAGTCACATAATATTTAAACACGTCTAATATATATAAATAATTACATTAAAATCTTTACGTAACTTACACAGTTGATCGATGGTGTTCAAATTTTCATGTTCATCTATCGGTCCTGAATTACGTAGAAAAATGTTTAAACATCAATTTACCAAAATGGACGTTTACCTGTAAAGTACAAATATTTAAAATCATCGTACATGCATCACATACTTCTGAAAATAAAAGCCATTTTAAAGAATAATGCAACGTGTTACACAGCTGCTGTTGCCTCGTACACAAAACCCAGAATGGATTATCTTACGCCTGGTCACAAACACCCCAAAAATCTGTTTAAATGGGCGGCGCTACTCTGGGGTTTTCACATAGGCTACAAATTGATCCGCGCCTGATTGTCTAGATCGTAAATATTCGTGACAGCCTCTCTTTTTATTTATTTTTAGTTGACGAATGAGCATGAAGAAATGCTGATGCGAAATAACCTTAACAGTTTTATCTTACACCTTTCACACGCTTGGTTGAATATACTCATTATTTTTATTGTGAAATATTCAGAGATCAAAGACTTAAAATGACGTTCGAATTCTTGCTAACAAAAACCCCACAACCTTTGTCCGAAAACATTTTACAATGATGCTTTGTCTCTTACGCACATGCCTCCGGGGGAATCATTAACTTAATGCTGACCATTGATCACCCCCCGTGATGATCCAATGCATACAGAATAATAAATCAAAATGGTTTAAGCTATGCTTGATAATATAAAAGGACTGTCAATATACCATTATTTTTATTGTGAAATATTCAGAGATCAAAGACTTAAAATGACGTTCGAATTCTTGCTAACAAAAACCCCACAACCTTTGTCCGAAAACATTTTACAATGATGCTTTGTCTCTTACGCACATGCCTCCGGGGGAATCATTAACTTAATGCTGACCATTGATCACCCCCCGTGATGATCCAATGCATACAGAATAATAAATCAAAATGGTTTAAGCTATGCTTGATAATATAAAAGGACTGTCAATATACCATTATTTTTATTGTGAAATATTCAGAGATCAAAGACTTAAAATGAGGTTCGAATTCTTGCTAACAAAAACCCCACAACCTTTGTCCGAAAACATTTTACAATGATGCTTTGTCTCTTACGCACATGCCTCCGGGGGAATCATTAACTTAATGCTGACCATTGATCACCCCCCGTGATGATCCAATGCATACAGAATAATAAATCAAAATGGTTTAAGCTATGCTTGATAATATAAAAGGACTGTCAATATACCATTATTTTTATTGTGAAATATTCAGAGATCAAAGACTTAAAATGACGTTCGAATTCTTGCTAACAAAAACCCACACAACTTTTGTCCGAAAACATTTTACAACGATGCTTTGTCTCTTACGGCTGTGAGATGATAGAATATGGTTACCATTGAATCTAACAGGACCCGTGACTATCCATACAGAATAATAAATCAAAAATGCTGCCCTCAAGACACTCTGTTTTAAATAGTTGACGATCTGTTCACAAAAGACATACTTAATGATTTAAAATCAGATGCACCATTGGTATGTGCCGCAACAAAACACACACACACACACACACACACACACACACACACACACACACACACACACACACACGCACACACACTTGTTAACTCCTGTGAATGAATTCTTACACAGCACCCAGCGGCTGGGGCTCTTGTCTGTTTCTTCATTATCATTTGGATGAGCTCGTGAAAGGACTTTGAGCGAGAGATGTAAGATTCTTTCTTTAAAGATTCATTTTACTATTTCAATTAAATGGTGTTTGTTGAAATTAACTGTTAAACATGTTTATATAAAAGTTTTATAGTGGCGTTGACAATTAAGATTCAACTTTGTCATTGTGCAGTGTACGCTTACAGAGTCAGTGAAATGCAATTGTTTTCGCATATCCCAACTAACCAGGGGCGAACACGTAACAGATTCCCATACCGTCGGGTTGAACCCGGACCGTCTGGGTGAAAACCAGGAATCATAGCCGCTAGACCATATGGGAATATGATACACTTTGTTTAAAAATAAAGAAAGCCTTATTCAAGTTTTGCATCTGAATATCCACTGTTTTAGATACACATTTTCATCACTTTGTGTCTGAATGAGTTTTGGTTCAACTAATATCCACTGTTTTAGAAACACATTTTAACCTCTGTAAAAGTACTGCCTTATACCGTGATTTAGCACCAAGCATTGCAAACATTAAAAGAGACATCGTTTAAACACATTTTAAATGTAATAGCCACTTTTTACCCCCTACAATAATAATAATAAATACAATAACACCACCCAACATTACTTATCATGTTTTTGAAAAACATCTCAATGATTACATCAATTATTTAATTGAACAGATGAGGAAAACAATTCTTATAACAATATTTTTATCATCTCAGTTTCCATTAATATTGTACATCATTAAAGATTAATAATATGCCTACTCTTTTAAATACACAGATGGGATCGGCTACAGCGCAGGGGGGTATCAAAACAGCTGACCAACCAATTCATACCACAACCTGTACAACTGCCGGAGGGGTGGGGCGGGGTGGGGTGGGGAGGGAGGTCAAAGGGGGGCACCAAACATGTCATCAATCATAGACCATCAATCATTTTTGGCACAAAGTATGAGGGGTGGGGTGGGGATGGGGAGGGGGGGAAAGGTCAAAGGTGATCAATTAAGTCATCAATCATAACCTGTCAATCATTTTGTCACAATGTATATTATATTTACTACTGGTAAACTTGGGTGTCATCCGCATAGCAGTGAAAATTAATACCATATTTCCTCAAAATATAACCAAGGGGGAGCATATAAATAATGAAAAGAAGCGGACCCAAAACAGAACCCTGGGGAACACCAGTGGTGAGTGTAGATATTCTTGATCTAAAACCTTTTAATTGAATACGCTGACTGCGTCCAGATAGATATGACCTAAACCAAGACAAAGCAGTGCCAGTAATACCAATAGAAACTAACCTGTCAAGAAGTATCCTATGTGAGACAGTATCAAAGGCAGCGCTCAAGTCAAGAAGGACTAGTATGGTTAAAAGCCCAGAGTCAGCTGCCAACAGTAGATCATTGGTTATTCTGACAAGAGCAGTCTCAGTACTATGGTGGGGACGAAAACCAGATTGGAATTGTTCATACAAGTTGTTATTGGAGAGATGTTCGTGAATTTGAATTGCAACACACTTTTCCACTACCTTAGAAATAAATGGTAAATTTGAAATTGGACGAAAGTTATCAAAATTAAATGGATCGCTCCCTGGTTTCTTAAGTATGGGAGTAATAATAGCAGATTTAAGAGCTGGAGATACTAAACCAGAAACAAGTGAAGCGTGAACAATTTTAGTGATCAATGGCGACAGGGCTGGTAAGCAAGCTTTCACTAAAGGAGTTGGTAGAGGGTCTAACTGGCAAGTCGAAGATTTAGATTTACCTATCAGACCCACTATCTCTGAAGTAGTTGGTAGTGAAAAGGTAGAGAAAGCAGAGTGGGGTGGTGCAAGAGTGACAGACTGACAGGAGTCATTGTCAATAGTACCAGTGAGTAATTGCTGATGTACATTTTCAACCTTAGATGCAAAAAAAGTCAAAAAACGATCACATAATTCAGTGGAATACATATCATATGACAAAGAATCTGGTGGTTTCAGAATACTGTTTACCACCGAAAAAAGAGACCTGGAGTTCCCATTGCTAACTCCAATTACGTTGGAGTAGTAATCAGATTTAGCTTTGGACAGTGCATTTTTATAATTGTGCGTATGTTCAGCATACATTTCTTTATGAACAGTAAGGCCAGACCTGATGTACAACCGCTCTAACCTACGGCCTTCAGTTTTAAGTTCACGCAGTTCAGGTGTAAACCAAGGAGCTGAATGTACAAATGAAACAGATCGAGTCTTCACAGGTGCAAATTCATCTAAAATCATGTTCAGTCCATCATTGTAATATGTAACCAGTTCATCAACAGTAGAGAAATCAGATTTACTGGAGAAGATGGCAAGTTCATCAGCAAGAGTAGGCACATTAATGTTCTTAATATTCCGAAATGTAATCGGACGACACCTTAAAAACTGCCAGTTTGGCACAAAAGGACACCAGAAAGTGATCCGATATAGATGGATCAGAAACAGTACAATTAAAAGGTGATAAACCGGAGCAGCAAACAAGATCAAGAGTATGCCCCTTAGTATGAGTGGGCAGTGTGTTAAATTGTTGTATACCAAAGCAATCCAAACATGATAAAAATTCACTTGTAAATGCATTACTGACATTATCTATATGAATGTTAAAATCACCCAAAATGATAACATTTGGAGATATGGAACATAGATAAGTCAAGAGTTCAGAGAGTTCAGTTAAAAATGCTTTATTGCTCTTGGGAGGGCGGTAAATAGTTGTGAGGATGGTAGGAATTGTACCATTAATTTTTAAGGCAATTGATTCAAAAGAAGAATATGTAGACAAAGTTAAATGAGATACCTTCAACTTCTCTTTATGAAGTATTGCTAGCCCCCCTCCCCGTCCCGTATCACGTGATTTACAAACATAACTATATCCTGGGGGAACAGACTGGTTTAGATGAAAAAAGTCATCTGGTTTCTGCCATGTCTCAGTTAGACAGAAAAAGTCAAACTCACGGTCAGACAGTAGATCGTACACCAGGGGTCCTTTAGTGGAAAGTGATCGCATATTGAGTAGTCCAAAGGAAAAATGGTTTCTACCAGAATCGTTGTCAACCGTCTGGCCAGGTTGGTTAATACACTGTGATCGACAGACCGTGTGAGCCTCCTAGGCAAGTGTGGTTTAGTTGACCAAAAGGACCGTATTTGACACGAGTCATCGATTTTATAACTCCGCCGAGACCCGCGATGTATGTATTTCCGACGCGGTATGTACACAATATCCAAGGGAAGATGTGGAGCTGACAGAAGATTAAACGGACGCAAACGGAGCTGAGTAAGTTCCGCCGTCGAATACTGGAGCATCGTCCACGCCACTAAATGATATACAGCAGAAAGGACGACCCAGATGTGGTTCATTCGTACTAGTAGCTCAGTGATCTTCATAGTTGATCCCCATGCCAGAGGTACCACGAAGAACAGTCAGTAGCTCACCGGCAGGCAAACCGGCAACCGCAGAGAAGCATCAACATTGACATCAACAGTCAATACGCAGGTAGATCAACCAGCGTACCAACCCGCCGAATCAGCGTGGATACACAGGTCAGAGTTACTCCTTAAAATAATTTAAAACAGTTCATAAATGCCTTCATGCATTTATAAGTGCAGGAGTATTTAGAAGTTAAAAGTTTTAAAAAAATTCCATCCCTGAGCAGCGGCAGCTAATAGCGCCAGCGTTCACCCGGATCAGGTCCGGTCAGATCAGGTGTGCACCTTACGCTTGGCTTGTACCTGTTGTGTTTTCAAAATTTGTCCTTCATTCCCATGTTGCCTGTCTTTATACTGCATTTATATCATATATTGTACAAATGTTTGGTTAATTTTCATAAATACAAATCTGAATTAAAATATGACTTTTTCTCTCATTAAAAAAACTAAAAACTAAATCCAAACATTTGGATTTTACAGAACTGGAGGACTGCTGAGGGATCATTAACATATATTGCTTTGTTTTCTTTGAGATTAATTCCAATTACATTTAACCTATTGACCACCCTACATTTAAGACATGAATATGATGATTGACAAAACACAGTGGAAATAATATACATCTGCAGGTTGATCCTTGTCATTTATTTGTCAAAGTTAAATAGAGTTACACTCAAACACTAACAACATAATTATGATCCCTCTCATTTGATTTATGTTGTATTATATTATAAAGTAGAAGCCCCTTTAATGTTGTCCAACAAGTGTTGCAAAACTCTCAAGACCTTTGGCACAGTACAGTGAAACGGATCAATTTCCTGAGCTCCACACCATGAAGAGAATATTCTCCAATGAGCAGCATAAAGCTGTCGCATTGAGGCAGCTCTGGCATTATCCATAGTAAAGACTATCACTGGATCACAATCTGCTAGAAGTGGCCCCAGCGGCCAAACCCAAAGCTGAATGCGAACTGGATCCGGATGCCAAACACGCCCGTTCATCTGGGGAGGAGCTCTCTCCATGTGGGAAGTTTCCACGGCTCACCCTCTAACAGATACAGAAGGAGAGGGAACCATGGTCTGGCTGGCCATCGAGGCACCACTAGAAGTACCCTACACTTGCATAGGAATATTCTGTGTAGCGTCTCCCACAACAGTGGAAAAGGAGGGAATGCATACAACAGGCATTTTGGCCACTCGTGGACCAGAGCATCCTCCCAAGGGACTTGACTTTTCGGTCCTTGCAAACCACCAACGGCAGTGAATTGTAAGGACTTGGGAGACCTTGGCCGCCCTGATGATTCTGATGAAAACCATCGATTTGATGTTCGAACGGACAAGCACATGGGGGCCTACAAGGGCTGGTAAGAAATGTTGCAACGCTAGAAACACTGCCTTCAATTCTAGAATGTTGATATGCTCCAAGGCCTCTATTTGCTACCAACAGCCACCAATACACCTCTGGTTCCATGTTGCCCCCATCCCATCAGTGAAGCATCGATTGTGACCACTTCCCCGCGAGAAGGAACAACTTCTATAGGCACCCCAGCTATCAAAAGTGCTAACTGGTTCCAAGGTTTCAGCGCACGGATGCAAGAATGGGAGACAATGATCATATGATGACGATGTCTTGCTGGGTTCAGCCGTAAACTGTTGTTCCATCGCTGTAGGGGCCTGAGGTGGAGCAAACCTAAAGGAACCACAGAGGTGGCCACAGCCAACATCCCCATTAGTTGTAGGATAAAGTTATAAAGAAGTTTTGCCCCAAGACGAAAACGAGTCAGTAGACAACGAATGCTTACCGTCCGAGAGAGTGACAATGTGGCAGACATCGCGAGAGAGTTCAGTGTCCAATAAAGGTTATGGACTGCACTGGAACTGCAACTTTTGAATGTGCTCTAACAATATCTTGCTGTTGCATAGAGCATGCAGTTTTGTTGGGGAAAAAAGCAACCAATCGTCCAAATAGGGCAGAATCCTCATGCATTTGATCCAAAGAGTTGACAGTGCTGCACTCATGCATCTTGTAAAAACACGGGGAGCCAGAGACAGACTGAACGGTAGAACTTTGAACTGGTAAACTTGATCCTGAAAGCTGAATCTCAGGAACTTCCTGTGGTGTGATGCAATAGGAACATGAAAGTAAGCGTCTTTTAAATCTACACTTACAAACCAGTCTCCTTTCATTACGGACTGAAGAACATCGGCAGTGCACAACATGCAGAAAGGAAGAGACTTTAGGAACACATTTAGATGTCGTAAATCCAAAACCATCTTTCTTTGGAATGAGGAAGTATGTTGAGTAAAAACCTTCCCCCTGATTGAGGGGAAGAACCTTCACTATTGCTCCTTTCTCTAACAATGATCGAATTTCTAGAGCAAGAGCCGTAGAACAGGCTACATCTTCGACAGATGTCGGACGAATTCTTGAAAACTTAGGGGGTCAGCGTCGGAACTGCAGAGAATATCCCCTGCTAAAAGTTGCCAGAACCCATGGGTCGGACACTGAGGTTCTCCAATAGTTTCAATGTTGTAGGGAGAAACGACTGACTGCCGGCCCAAGCACTTCAGGACTTGTGGCTTCTGCCTTTAGCTCCTGTGGAGGGGAGCTGACATGGTCCCCCTTGTGGCTGACGTTGAAAAGGGTGACGGCCCCTGGGCCTCCTCAGCACCCCGAGGACACTGTGGGGTCTGAGGTTGGGAAACATTGTGGTGACAAAATCGCTGCTCTGGTATTGGATAGCAATGGTGCATTGGAGCTTGCAGCATCCTAAAATTAGGTGCCCATTGGACCTGAGTCAGCTGGCGGGAAGTTTCCGACAACTTCACCCTCTTCTCCAATACCTCAGAGACATTGGGGCCAAACAGAGGCCCTGGTACGATTGACAGGTCTTTTTACAATCTTCAGGCAGGTTTGCCTGAGCAAGCCACACCAGTCTGTTAGCAGGGTTGCTGAAAGTATTCCCAATTCACGAATCACATGACCCATGGCCTATAAAGCCATTTGTAGGAACTGATATACCGAAATGTCTACATTTGATGACCCCACTGTGGTGTTGCAGGCAAGAAGCAGCTGGCAGATAGTATTCTCTGCTTGAGTTATGTAGGCCACTGATTCATAATTCTTCTTTAATAGAGTGTCAGTGCGTCCACACTGTGCACTTGGACACCGTACATTGCCTCTTAAAGCCTCATCCGGTGAAACTACTAAAGCTGCCACCGGTCGTTCAATTTTCGGAGCTGGCTTCAGCCATTGAAGCTAGGGTACGGGCTGTCTCTGATCTCCTTTTATGCTCTTTGGAACCTGTCACAGTGCTTGAAAACTCTAAAACAAAGTCTTTACAAATGCGTTTGTATCTGATGTTTGCTTGAAAAACACATTAGTCTGAATGGGTTGGACAGGTGACTTGTCCAGGCACAAACATGCCACCACCATCTGAAGCACTGTCAAAGTGTCATCTGCAGAGGACGGGCCTGTCCTGGGTGAATTAGCCGAACCCCCGCTCGAGCCACCTGTAACAAGACAGGCTGGAAAAAACTTCCTGAGAAGGAAGATTTATAACAGCATCAATAAACTCCTCATCATGAAAATGTGAATTGGAGGCAGTCATGCAAATAACATCCAAATCTAAATTATGTGGAGGCTGGAAATCACCGTCGTCCACTGGCATGTTCCCAGAGGATGTATGTAATGCTGGAGGTTGGATAGCTTGAAGAAGACATTTCATTTCTGCCTTTTCTAATGAGAGATTTGTGAGTGTCTTCCACAGCAAATACTCTGAATTGTCAGTTTGCAGAACAGATTTCTTCTCCTGCGGAGCACCAGCCACTGCCAACGTACGGCGCTTCTGAGTGCGCCATGGAGCTGAGCCATGCTTTGCGAGACTAATGGGCGAGCGAAGATCTAACTTGGCGAGGCGAAGCTGTCTTTCTGACATAGGCAGCATACTACAGTGCAAACACGGATCTGTCAAAGCTTCTCTTAAATGCTGGATTCCTAAACATGATGGGCAGCGATCGTGTCCATCATCAGGGAGAAGCGTGTTCGGATAAAGCTTACAACTCAGCGGGAAGCTGGTGACAATGGAGCTGTGAGCCATGAGTCAGCCAATTATTGCACGCCCTCGGTTAGGACCGTAGGGAATCAGACAGCTAAAATAATCTGTAAAAACTTCAATTATATCTTCAATTATATCTTCGGATAGAACTGAAAATAGTACGTTGTGAACAACAAACAAGCCAGAGAAACAAGAGAATGAAATAACTGGCCATCGGATAGCACCATATGACCCGCAATAAATTATTACTGGAAAGAACCATGTAATGGCAGATTAATCAAAAAATAATATAGGTTACGGGGCAACCGGCAGTTAGATACCAGCCATCGGATAGTACTGTGAAGCGCAGTGTATCTCCAGCACTAACAATCAGAAAATGAAATAATATACACTCACAAAAGATGAAGTTCTGTCCATGTAAATAGTGAAGACCACGCTGTCACAGCTTGAAAGGGCGAGTCCTCACTACTTAGGTAAGCTCCACTGAACAGTGCGGAGAAATTACCTATCATAAAGCGAGAAAGTGAAAGAGACTGAGTACAGAGCTACTGCAGATTCTATTCTTGCTCAGTCTACGTTACGACTATGTATAAAATATAACTGTTGTTATATTTTCTCGATCTATCTAGCTGGCGCTGAGATTATCCATTAGTGATTAACACTGCCTCTGGTGGTCAGTAGGAATGAAACAGAACCTGCACAGATGCACCTCATTACTTATGCAATGACAACAGACAATAGCAAAGGAAGACTTTTTTGGAAGAATCACAAAAGTTTCTTGTTACCAGACTTCGAATTCGACAATAGAGAAATGTTATCAATTCAAGGAATGCAAGAAACACTTACATCAATGGAAGATTGCTTTTGCTCTGATGTTTCTGGCCAAGCTGAGAATAGATACTAGGGATGGCTGCAAAGTAAGGGCAGGGGGCCTTTTTTGCTTCTTTTTGTGTTGGTTCCGCCTAGTGGCTGCAGTTTGTTTTGTGGAGTAAGACTCCTTCAAGAAACTTTTGCATTGTCGGAGGATCACTTCTGCACTCATGTTCCTGGCCAAATTGAGAATGGATACAAAGGATGGCTGCAGAGTATCTGCATGCCCACAGCAAGCAATGTTTTTTATAAAATTGATGGACTGAGGAAGTCATGGTGTGTTTCTCACGTTGCCTCTTAAGTGAGCTTGTCTCACTGAATATACACTTGACTGTCCGAGATAGCTGGGCACCTGTTTTGTTTATTTTTGTGCTGGTTCCGCCTAGCTGTTTGAGTTTGTTTTGTGGGATAACACTCTTTCGGTATAGTTTATGGATGAATCTGCACATGCTTTTTGTTTATGCCTCCTATTGGCTGGAGTTTGTTTTGTGGCTCAAGTAAGAGAAAGGGGGTCATAACATTGATAAGTAAACATCTACTATTCAAATGTCTCAGATTAAAGATAAACTAGGAATAGTCATTATTGCTTTTACTGAAATTCAGGGGCAAAGTTGATTTTGGCTCAAATTTATGCTCCTAACGCTGATGATCTGGGCTTTTTTTATAGATCTTGAAGGGATGTTGCAAGCTGCTGGCACCCCTAATAATATAATATTTGGAAGAGTCTTTAATCTATTGATGGATTCAGTCCTTGATCATAGTGAAGCAAAAGTGTAAAAGCCCCCTAGAGTAACATTGACGCTTCTCAGGATGTGTAAAAATCTTGGTCTTGCAGATATTTGGTGACATTTGAACCCATCTGGTAGGGACTATTCATATTTTTTCATCAGTCCATATGATTTATTCTAGAATAGATAATTTTTTTTATATCTAAATGCCCTGGTGAGTTTAGAGGTGTTGCCACATACGGAAAAAAGAAATCATGTAGTTGGTGCTTTACTGTATCCCTTTTGAAAAATCCTGATTTCCAACAAATGTTAAATGCTGAAATCAATGTCTATATGGAGACCAACTTGTCCTCAGTATCTTCTGTGGGCGTGGCTTGGGAGGCACTTAAGGCATTTCTTAGGGGTCGGATCATACAGTATGCCTCATTCATCAAAAAATCCAAAGCACGAGAACGTGTGAATATTAAATGTACCGAGACAGAACTGAAGCGCAGAATGACGTCTGATGGCCTCAGAGAATTAATTTTAAACGTTTAATCAATATCATGTGGTCAGTGGCAAATAATAAGTCTCCGGATGCTGCCATCTCACTTGATACCGAAAAGGCATTTGATATAGTAGAATGGATGATCTTTTTAAGATTTTGGAAATGTACGGGCTCAGAATTACTTTTATTGAATGGATTATGGTAATTTACAGACACCCGGTAGTGGCGGTACAATCAAATGGACTAATTTCATTTTATTTTAGTCTGTATAGGGGCACCCGGCAGGGTTGCCCTCATTCCCCATTATTGTTCTTTCTTGCCTTGGAACCATTAGCAGCCGCAATAAAAAAGGAGGATGATTTTCCAGTGGTGATGGCGGGAGGTGTGGCACATAAGCTTTTGCTTTAAACAGATGATACTTTATTATTCGTCTCTGACTCCATTAGATCTATGCTTTTTCTCCACAGGAGTATTAGTTCCTTCTCAGGATACAGAGTCAATTGGTCTAGATCCGAAGCTTTGGCTCTGATGCCCAAACAGGGCATTCATTATTTGGGCATTTTATTCCCAGCTAATTTGTGTGATTTAGTTCGAGTTAATTTCGACCCTTTAATAAAAAGGTTTTCGAGTGATGTGAGTAGGTGGGCTTCATTAAATTTTTCTATGATTGGGAAGGTTAATGTTATTAAAATTTATTGTATTCCAAAATTCAACTACCTGCTACAGTCGCTCCCTGTAGATGTCCCCTCTCTTATTTCAAGAAATTTGATAGCATAGCATTCCTTTATTTGGAATGGTAAACGTCCCAGATTACATTTCAACAAGTTACATAGGTCGATTGACAAAGGTGGGATAGGTCTACCCAAGATTTTGTTTTATTATTATGCATTCAATCTTAGATATTTGGCTCATTTGGCACTTCCACCTGAGAGAGCCCCTTCTTGGTTTTATATGGAACAGGAAGTCCTTGCCCCTATTTCACCATTGCCAAGCCTTTCTATCAAACTAACCGGATCAGATAAGTTCCATTATCTCGCTTTTGCACGTGGTTAGGACAAAAATGTCCAGAGTGTTTAATTCAAACATTTATTTAAATGTTGCCTCAAGCATATGGCTGAACCCTAAATTATGTATTAATAAATCCCCTTCCTGTTGAACAGTTGAACAACATTTTAAGATTCCTAGATCCCAGTTTTTTAGGTAGCTGTGCCACCTGTTCTGTACTATTTTTGGGAGTATTATACACTCCCCTAAAGCGGAAGATAAAATCAAATAAATCAAATCACTTTATTGTCACACTACCATGTACACAAGTGCAACAGTAGGTTAAAGTTTTGTGTGCAGTTCCGAGCAACAAAGCAGTCATGACAGTGACAAGACATATACCAATTACAATAAACAACATGTTTACACAACACAATTTACATATCAAATGTACACAAACTTACACAACACAATAATAATATACAATGTACAGTAAACAATACAATATATAATACACATAAAAATAAAGAGTATATATATATATATATATATATATATATATATATATATATACACTACTCTATATCCAGTAGTTGTATTAAGGAGAATATATTTGACAGTCCAGTGTGAGATAACAGATTATAGATTAATAAAGTGCAGTGCTAATTATTGATCATGAGAGATCAAGTGTTCAAAAGTCTGATTGCTTGGGGGAAGAAGCTGTCATGTAGTCGGCTGGTGCGGGTCCTGATGCTGCGATACCGCCTGCCTGATGGTAGCAGTGAGAGCAGCCCATGACTTGGGTGGCTGGAGTCGCTGATGATCCTCCAAGCTTTTTTCACACACCGCCTGTTATAGATGTCCTGGAGGGAGGGAAGCTCACCTCCGATGATATGTCTGGCAGTTCGCACCACCCTTTGCAGGGCTTTGTGGTTGTGGGCAGTGCTATTGCCATACCAGGCGGTGATGCAGCAAGTCAGAATGCTTTCTACAGTACTGGTGTAGAACCGTGTGAGGATGTGGTGGTTCATTCCAAACCTCCTCAGCCATCTCAGGAAGAAGAGGCGCTGGTGAGCCTTCTTCACAATGGACTCAGTGTGGACGGACCATGTGAGTTCCTCATTAATGTGGACACCGAGGAACTTGAAGCTGCTGACTATCTCCACTGTGCTCCATTAATGGTGATGGGGCTGTGTTCTCTGTCTTTCTTCCTGAAGTCCACTACAAGCTCCTTGGTTTTACTGACATTGAGGGAGAGGTTGTGCTTCTGACACCAGCGTGTCAGAGTGTGCACCTCCTCTCTGTAGGCTGTTTCGTCATTGTCAGTGATCAGACCTACCACTGTCGTATCATCAGCAAACTTAATGATGGCATTGGAGCTATGTGTTTCCACAGTCATGTGTGTATAGGGAATACAGGAGTGTGCTGAGAACATAGCCCTGCGTTGCGCCAGTGTTGAGGGTAAGTGATGAGGAGATGTTGCTGCCCATTCTAACCACTTGACGTCTGCCTGACATGAAGTCCAGGATCCAGCTGCACAGTGAGCTGTTTAAGCCCAGATTCCGGAGTTTCTCGTCAAGCTTGGAGGGCACTATGGTGTTGAATGCTGAGCTGTAGTCTACAAACAACCTTCTCACATATGTGTTTTATAAAAACACCAGCCAGTTGGTTCGCACACACTCTGATGACGCGGGCCGGAATGCTGCCTGGGCCGCAGCTTTACAGATGTTCACCCTTCGGAAGGATCGGGTTACATCCGCAACAGAGACGGAGAGTGAACCAACCTCTGTGGCATCAGCCGCGAGTGCTCTCTCTGCGAGGGCGGTGTTATTGTCCTTGAAACAAGCATAAAATGTGTTAAGCTCATCCAGGAGAGATTCAGCGGTGTTCACGGCGGAGTTTTGATTCCATTTGTAGTCTGTGATGATGTTATTTCCCTGCCACATACTGTACTTCTAGAGTCAGTGGTGTTGAACTGTCCTTCGATTTTGTGCCTGTACTGGCGTTTGGCTGCTCTGATACAGTTACGGAGGGCATAACTGGCTTGTTTATGCTCCTCCGCGTTCCCAGAATTAAAAGTGGAGGTCTGCGCATTGGAGTGTGCCGCGCGAATATCGCCGTTAACCCATGGTTTCTGGTTGGGGTAGATCCGTATTGTTTTGGTTGGCACAACATCCTCTATGCACTTCCTGATGAAACAAGTTACGCTATCAGCATAAACCTCAATGTCGTCATCAGAGGCTGACCGGAACATCTCCCAGTCTGCGTGATCAAAACAGTCTTGTAGCGCAGAGTCTGACTGGTCCGACAAGCACTGGATCGTTCTGAGGGTGGGTGTTTCCCGTTTCAGTTTATGCCTGCATTTGTTGATCATAAAACATACACCACCACCTCTGCTTTTACCTGAGGGGTCTTTCGCTCTGTCCGCTCGGTGCATGGAGAACCCCGCGGGTTTGATGGCCAAGTCTGGAATCTCCGCAGCCAGCCAGGTTTCTGTAAGGCAGATAACACAGCAATCTCTCGTCTCTCATTGGAAAGAGATCTGCACTCTCAGCTCTTTTGCCAGTAGTATAGAACATTTGGCAGTAGTATACTGGGTAGCGGGGGTTGATTTGCGCAACGTATTACTCTGATGAGAACACCGGCTCTTTTTCCCCCTTTTCCTTCTGCGTTTCCGTGGCCGGGCAGCCCAGACAAAGGGCTCCGCTGTCATGTTTGTAAACAGCGGGTCGGAATTGAGGAATTAGATGTCTGGTTTTCAGTGTGTATTTGCAGAACCAATGTCCAAAAGCGTTTGTCTGCCGTATACAATAAGGCAGACAACATCCAAGACAAAAAAAACAAAAACCGTTAACAAAACAAACAATAAACTGCAGTGTTGTGTCGGAGCTCACAATGCAGCAGCCATACTCGGCGCCATCTGGAGTCATACTCTGGAAATAGTGATTGCTGCTTTTGGGAAAGGTCATGACGCCTCTGTGTAATACTCCCTGTTAATTCAGAGTCTGGGGGAAGGAGCTTTGTCTGCTCTCAAGAGACTATGGGAGAAGGGTTTAAACCTGGTATTGGAGGAGGGAGTGTGGGCTAGGATCCTAAAAAGCATTAAGTCTGCATTTTGAGATGCAAGGGTCCATCTGATGCAATTTAAGATTTTGCATCGGTTCTACTGGACCCCCTCTAGATTGTATAGGTTAGGTCTTAAAGACACACACACCTGCTGGCGGTGCCAATCAGAAAACAAGGACACAATCCATGTATTTTGGGGCTGTGTAATGATCCAAGAATTTTGGTTGGGGGTTCAGAACTTTATGTGTGAGGTGTTGAACAATGATCTTTGATTTAGCCCCAGACTGTGTATCCTGGGTGATGGAATTACTCTGGCTAGGACCCAACTTTTTAAATAACTGCCCCCAATATCCAGAGTCATAATTGGTAAGAAGATCATCCTCAGGCGATGGAAATTGGCTGGGGCACCCTCATTTTGGGAATGGTCCAGGGAGATGGGCGAGGTGGTGGCATTTGAGATGTTTTTTTTTAAGGCTGGGGAAATGGTATTTGTTCGTCAGGAATTGGGGGTTATTTGGCTTTTTTGGAGGGTTCTCAGGGAGTGGCTGTGGAGAGGGATTTGTAGTTTAGTAGGTATGTGTTTTTTTTATTTTCTTTGATTGCATATTTCTTTTTTTTGCTGTTTTTTGTTTTTTTGTTTGGGGGGTGGGGGGGGGGTAATGAATGAATAATGTGAATAATTGATAAAAAAAAATGTATGTTGTGTTTGTATTTTTTTTATCTTTGGAATCAAAAAAAAATTTAATAACAAAGACACCCAACTGCTGGCGATGCCAATCAGAAGATGGAGACACAACCCATGTTTTTGGTGGTGTGTTAAGATCCAAGAATTTTGGTTGAAGGTTCAGAGTTTTATGTGTGACGTATTTGACACTCAAATTTCATTTTGCCCCAGACTCTGTATTTTAGGCAATGAAAGTAAGTTCCTAGTTAAGAACTAGTTAAGTAGTTCCCTTTACAAAAAGCTTCACCAGGATGCTGCGCTGAAGAGCGCTTTGGGAACAATCCTGCATTGTGACCAGCTGTGAATATGTGTGTAATACATCAATGAACATTGACCGGAATTTATAGCCTCGGCTGGTGAAATCATTAGATGCACCTGTGGCCAGGCTATAAATAGAGGCGTCACCAGTGTGTCGTCAGATCCTTTTTTTTTCAAGAGCCATTCTGTGCTGTGTTTCATAAGCCTGTCAAACTTTCTTTCTTCTGTTAGCAGTTAGATTCTGTTAGGCAGTGCGCAGTGAACCTTTTCTCCTTTCTCTTTCTGACTTTCAAAAAAAAGAGAAGCAAAAAAAAGAAAAAAAAAAGAAAAGGAAAATATGTCTGAAAGATGTTGGAGCGGGGGTGGGTGCGAGCATTGTGATCTGCTTTCGGGCAAAATGCTTCGCGCTCACCTTGCTTACTTCTGGAGTCAGCGCCCACATTTAATTCGTGGGGCTCTCGCATGGATCTGGCTGAGGAGCGAGAGACGGGTTCGTCCCTTTCCCTCGCTCTCTCCCCAGACCCAGCTGGCCCTTCCCATGATCTCGAAGCGCGTTTCGGCGCCTCTTCGGTTCACGAGGGGGGCGGGGCGCTGAACCTATGTACATTCCACGCACAATAATAAAGCAGCTGAGAAATTACTCTAGGTGATTACGCGGGCTGTGGCCAGACTACAGCTAGACTGGCCACGCAAACAAGAGACCCTCCCCCAAGAGCTCCAAACTAGAAGACAAATTTCTGTCTGGTGGCCAAAATAATAAAATAAAGAGGGAAGGGAACTCTATATCAGTCCCTTCCTTTCTTCTATGACCTCCATAACAAGTATTTTCTTTATGGAGGAATCTTTATACTTCCCGTGTCTTCGTGCCCTCGATGTTGGTGTATTCAACTATCGTGGGTGCTGAAGCTCGGGGGTATTTGGTGATGCCGCCGGTAGAAGAGACACCTGTGGGTTTTCTCTCGCCTGGCTCGGCATCATCGCTAAAGAGACCTACTCTCCCCATAAAGCTGTGCAGGACCACCTCCACGCTTGTGGGGAAAGCTTATCAGGCAGCAGGTCAGGCTGGTGTTGCCCTGCACACTATGGGAGTGTTACAGGCGCACTAGGCTAATCTGTTGAAGGACCTGAGTGTGGGCACCTCACTCAGGGGGAGGGGCTGTCGGCTATAAATTCCGGTCAATGTTCATTGACGTGTTACACCCATATTCACAGCTGGTCTCAATGCAGGATTGTTCCCAAAGCGCTCTTCACGCTTTTTTCACGGAACAAGGGTTACAACACGTAACCCGAGACGTTTTTCCTAGGAATTGAACTTTTTTATACTGTAACTGTACTCTTACTACGCTATTCTCCCACCATCTGTGTTCGCTACTTCCCTGTCCTGATTTTATTTTTATCTATCAACATGATTGGCTAGAGAGAGTCTCGTGACTCCCGACAGCAGCTGCAGATTTGACGCCATCTGTTCAAGTACTGTTCACCTGAACATATCCGGCCGCACCTAAAAGGGCTTTTCAAAGTGAAAAAGAGTTTAACTTGCTCAAGCCAAATATCAGCATTAATACTGCCTCTAATTTGAAGAAACATATTGAGGAAAATTAAATTTTTCTTCTAACTAGATTCTGAGTGTCTATAACGTAGCCTGTAAATTAGCTATCTATCACTGAGATTATTGGGCTGCTGTGAGAGATTATTGCAATGTTATCAATAGGGCTGGGCGATAAAATAATCTTGATGTTTATGTGAAGAAAAGTTAGTAGTTTTCTATATTTAGCCTATGATCAACATCTAGAACAGGGGTGTTCATTACATTGATCGCAAAAGCAAGACAACCACTGGTTGGTTGATCTAGATAAAATATAAAAGATTGTCTTTTTATTTCCTGACGTCTGTAGCTGCGTGTTGTTAGGTTAATGTTTGAGCGCTAATGCGGGTTCGTGCCTAAATGATCAATACACTTTATAATTCTGCCAATGCCCCTCTTGATGAGA
The DNA here is from genome assembly GCA_032164185.1 of Moxostoma hubbsi. Taxonomy (NCBI): domain Eukaryota; kingdom Metazoa; phylum Chordata; class Actinopteri; order Cypriniformes; family Catostomidae; genus Moxostoma; species Moxostoma hubbsi. Next base: position 43,154,812 of record JAVLUX010000019.1, read on the forward strand.
CACTTTGGTCTGATAAAATCATATTTGCATCAAAATGTTGGACTTGAATTGTACATGTAACCAAATTGAGCACTATGTCATATAAAGGATATTAATCAAACAAAATAACAAGGAAACGAGAAAACCACTCAATCCTTTTGGCTGAATAACTTCAGTGTTAATGTAATAGAATAAAATGTCTAGGTTACTGTTGTAGAAGAAGTTGTATCGAGTAAAGTGACACTAGGGGACTTCTTTGAAGGCCTCGGTTACCTCTGAACTTGAGAAAAGGCCATGAGAAAATGGCAGACAGAATTTGTATGTCCCTCCCCCAGACATACAGTATAAAAGGTATCATGCATCTGTCTAGTCAGGTTTTGCACTGAGGAGCCAAGAGTAAGGATAGTGTGGTGTATTTTTTATCAAGTTGAGTATACATTAATCAAGTATAATCAATGCCATTTTATTCTACAATTATTTCTGTTGGTCATGTGTTTTTTGTGTATGTGAGTGGTTCAGCATAAAAGTCTGGGAATGGAATGTCAGAGGTACATGGACATTCACACATAAATGACATGCAGATGTTTCCTATTTACTTTTGTTGAAGCTAAAGAAGATATATGATGGGCCCCCCTTAGTAAAGTGTTTTTACATAGTGTGAAAATGGCTCACAGGATGTAAATGAAGACTTCTGGTTTAAAGATAAAGAAGATTTGTTAGGGCTCCAAAGATGTTTTTCAGCTCAAAACAGGATATTCATTGTTTTAGCCACACCTTGTGAGACCTATGTAAGCGTGTGCAAAATTCAAGACACTTCAGTTGTTTCTGCAGGGGCAACTCGGCTTTATGGTCTGATAATAAAGTCTATTCTTCTGAAATCAAAAACTCCAAGTCTTTAAGAGTGAGTTTTTCACAAATCAGGCAAGAACCACAACAAATGGCGACCCCGGCAGGACGGAACAGGGCAGAAGAGTGACCACGACAGGCTTTCTTGACAAGCAACACAATAAACGGTGGCCACCGAAAAGGTAAGCATTTTTGCTTATATAAAAGTTTGTGTTGCTTGCCAGTTTACCTGTGGTGGTAAGAACACTCTAAAAGCTCTTCCAAATTCAGATAAGGAAAATAAAATAAATAGAGGGTTTTGATTCCAGAAGAAATAATTGCATGAAATAGATAAAAAAAATTTTGCTGTCAAGTGGGCCTAGATGGATGACAAAAAATAAATAGTTTTATACTGTCAAGTGGGCCTAGAGGATGACAAAAAATTAATAATTTTCTACTGTCAAGTGGGCCTAGAGGATGACAAAAAATTAATAATTTTCTACTGTCAAGTGGGCCTAGAGGATGACAAAAAATTAATAGTACAGAAATTTTTGACCAGGAAGGCAAAAATTTTTTGTATGTGTGTAAATCCTGTAGGAACAGGTCACTCAAGAGGAGTGTGTGTGTGTGTATAAATCCTGTAGGAACGGGTCACTCAAGAGGAGTGTGTGTGTATAAATCCTGTAGGAACGGGTCACTCAAGAGGAGTGTGTGTGTGTGTATAAATCCTGTAGGAACAGGTCACTCAAGAGGAGTGTGTGTGTGTGTAAATCCTGTAGGAACGGGTCACTCAAGAGGAGTGGTAGAATAGTTGTGTTCTAGAACTATGTTGTGTTATTGTGAGCTCTGTGTTTGTAAAGGCCTTGTGTGTGTAATAAGTGTGAAATTGCTGTGGTTGTGAGAGTACTTGTGTCTGTGTTTGAAAGGGTGTGTATGGAAGTGTATGACTGAGTACAAATATAAGCCCAGTACAGGGATTGGAATGTATGATGAGTCCTTAATAATAAAAGGAACACAGAGTGTATGTTATGAGCCTTATAAATAAGGGACAAGTGTGAAATATAAGCCCTAAAATTAAAAAGGGACAGGATGAATGGAATAAAGTTGTCTAATAAAGAAGATTTGTCTTTTATATGTTGAATGGATGTTGGGAATGAAAGCCTGTCTCGTGAAACTTTGGTAAGGAATTTCCTTGGTCAACAGAAATCCTGGCTTTATGGGTTGCCTCTGTGATCCAAGGAAAAAACTCAGTCTTTAATGCATAACCAACAAAGAGTATATATGCAATTTATATAAAAGAATATCTATTTAGACCTATTTTCAATCTTCCATCAATATATGAGGCAAAAGAGTAATACAGTATAAATTAACAATAGGGAGAATAATAAAAACTATAAGACAACACAGCTGTAAAGATGTGCATGGAAGGGAAAAATTAACTTTTGGCTGGCAGAAAAAATTTAGTCAAGGACTGTTCAATTCAGGCAACACAGGAAGCCTGGTGTAAGATTAGATAAACTGAGAAAAAGCAGCTGTTGACTGGTCATAACTCCTAACTAGACTGAAGCAAAGACAAGTATTTAACTTCATACAAGAGAAGTTATACAGTTAAGTGATATAACTGTGCTTATGATTACATTTCATAGTGACAAGTAAGAATATTAAAATAATATAAAACTTTAAAGTACTTGAATTTCATTTGGGAAATCAAATTATCTGAGAAAAAACTTTAACTCCAGTGTTTTGCATTAAACTAAATTCAACTGAGTAATTGGATTTTAAACAAAGGTTGTAGTAAAGATAAGTGTTATCATAATACATAAGGTGTAATTATGGCAGCCACTCCTGTGGACATATTAGGATTAAAATATCCATTGTGCAAAGAACTTATAGATAAACTCTCAAACAAATGGCAAAAAAGAACCAAAAATTTGATGACAAAATAGCCAAAGGAAGATTTGATGTATCTTTGTGTGAGGAAATGGAAACATTGATAAAAGATTACAAAACTAAAGATAAGAATAAAAATAAAAAGAGAGAGAATTGCTAGCATTGTTCAAAACAGAAGGAGAAAATTATCTGAAAAATATAAGACTTGAATAAGGATGCAGAAGGGAGGGAAGGAGAAGAGGCCCTTGTCAAATCACCTCCATATGTGCCCTCAGAAGGTCAGTTCCCAATACTCAAGGGAACTATAGAAGGTTTAGGAGAATGTGGATTGTGGATTTAGAAAAAGAACGTAAGAAAATAAAAAAAAATAAAATAAAAAAAAAAAGTTCAGAAAAAGTGAGAAAAAATTAGATTGTTATGAACAAGCACGGGCAGCTTTAGGAAAAATTAAATTGAAATATGATGAAGATACTGTATGTGAAAAAGAACTTTTAGGGCAAGTGAGAACAGAAGAAGAGGAGATTGAAGCAGAAGTGCAAGTAATAGAAGCACAAATACATAAAAGAAACTGAAAAATGTATACATCATAAGAGGTAAACAGGGAGCAGCTTTGAGTATAACTGAGAATGAACTTGTAATGTAGTAGATTCTGATCCATATGTATTCTTATATTTAGGGAAGAATTGTATTGCAAAATATTGGGGGCCAAAGATGAAAAAAAAAAAAACTAAACAGTGCCAATGGGGAACAACAGTATATCCATTGATTTTTCATTCTGTTGACAAAAATTACATTAAAAAGTTGTGTGGGACTCCATTGATGGGTACCCCTCAGGAAGTAGTCATCAATAAAAATAAAAAATATACAAACACAGATGACAACAACACACAAATTGGTAGACACTATTGATGCTGAACTATTTAAAGAATTGGAGCGTCAGGTACCAAATAAGTTATGGTCTCAGCATGACACAGATGTAGGACTGGTAAATTCAGCCAGTCCAATAAGAATACAACTTAAACCAGGTGCACGTCTGCCAAAAGAAATCGCAGTACCCTTTACGGCCTGAGGCTGAAACGGGCATAAAAGACACTATAGATGGTTTAATAAAAGCAGGAGTATTAATAGAAACAAACAGTTACTGTAATACTCCAATTTTGCCTGTGATCAAAGCAAACAAATCTAAATGGCGCCTTGTTCATGACTTACGAGCAATCAATGATATAGTAGAAAATTGTCCGGCTGATGTTCCAAATCCGCACACGCTGCTGACAAATGTCCCTCTTGATGCCAAATACTTTACTATGATTGATTTATGGTCTGCCTTTTTCAGTATTCCGGTGGCAGAGGAAAGTAGACACTTATTTGCATTCACGTATGCTGTTAAGCAGTAAACCTATACCAGAAAGCCACAGTGGAAATGCTAACATCTCAAGATAATGGGAAAGAGAAATGAAAAAGAAGGATTTTGTAACTGGAGTATGAAAAGTAAATCTTAAATGAGAAAACTTCACATTCATGTGTCTGTTTTAAGTGCTGTCTATTCAATTTTATGATAAAACACAATGTTTGTCAATATTAAATTAAACACTATAATGTCTTGATATCTAAATGTAAAAACCCATGATTATATGTTTTGTTTTTGATTTGTTTAAATAAGTCTAGAGAACAATTTACATGTGAGTGCAACTTTATCAGTGTAAACTTGATCAACCAACAAATATAAGACAGGTAGTGTTTATTATTTTTGCTAGGGAATGTCTGAATGGAGAGATTGAGTGAGATCTGTGAGGCTCTGTAAGGAGAGTGAGCAGGAGGGGGTATGCCCTGTTCTAAATAATCTCGTCTCTCTTGATTTCTCCACTCAAACAAAGGGGCGCCCCGAATTTAGAAAAGATAGGTAGTAGATTCTTTTAAGATGAGATATTTTTCTTTTATTTCTTGTTTTATATAGACAGTGTAGGCATTGGTTGATCATGGGTACACTGAGAGCTGCCACTAAAACTAAATTTAGAGGAAATACATTTAAAGAATGAGTTAGATAATTTCATGTTCTCTACTTTTACAAATTTGCTAAGTTTTGAGAAGTTTTTTCTTGGGTTTGTTCTATGACCAATCATGCCAGATAAAATTTAAATAAAGTCCCAATATGTGATATATTTAATATAAAAATAATTGAGAATGCTATTAAAAATTGGTCATTGGTAGCAGGTGAAACCCATGCAGAAACACTGAGATTAAATTGAATATCATTAAGAATTTCAAGCTGTCATCATTATGTGTATGCTGTTCACTAACTCATTCTGCAACTAGTCTCTCACCATTGTAGATGACCTGGCCAAATGATTTATTGAAGCGGCTAATCCTGCAGGAGGAAGTCAGAGGGAAAAAGACTGAAAGATGTGGGCTATTATCTGATTGGCCCTCACACTATCATGACTGCTGGTAATCATTACTGAATTGACATTACAAATGTGGATTAAATTTCTCTGGATAAGTTGACTTTGGTCATATATGTCTAATTGGATGTTTGATTCTCCAACTGCCATCCATGGGTTCGATACCCATGTCTAAATTGTTCCGAGGGTCTAAATTTAAATCCAGCATCTAACCACTGAGTTATTGATTTAAAGAGTAAAATATTACAAATGTATGGCAAAGTAAGAGTTACCTATTGGATTGGTACTCACCTAAATTTCCAGAGCGTACCCTCACTTTAAAGAAAAAGGGTAGTGGGTGTTACAAAGAGTTGATAGAGTATCTTTTTCCAATGTAAATATTTCCATTTTGAGATGAATCTATGAAAGTATCACTTTAGAGGCATACAGTTTCTGCACAGTGGTGTTTGTCTCTATGATTTAACTGAATCATTTATAAGGAAATGCTGAGGAATATAAGAGAATAATAATAAACAAAAATCTTATTGTTAAATGATGCTAAACATTAGGATTTAAAAGATGAGTTATGAGAAATTAGAAGGATTTAATGTATTTTACTGAACAATTATTTTAAAACACAAGAGATTTGATGAATTTTAATTGTGCCTTTTTTATACTTTATTTTGTTTAAACATTTACTTACTTTTCTGTTAGTTTAAAAAGGAGATTTTTGTTGTTTCATTAGATAGAATGGAACTTGCTTCTCATGAGAGAGTCAGAAAACAGATAAAGGAATCATTAGAGAGTTATTCAACAGAAAGAAAAAAGAAGGGATAAGATGGGTGTTGTAAATGTAAAGATCTGCTTGAACAGAAGGCTAAAGTTAGTTGTATTGAATGTAAAGAGAATGTTGAAAAAGAGAGGAAAAGCTTGTGTTGATGAACTTATGAACATACTATGTGAAGAAAAAAAAGAGAAAGAGAAAAAGACACAATGTATATGGCGTTTTCATGAAGCATAGATGGTTGAATAAAACCACTCATAGCTCATATGCCAGTGCCAGAAGGACCATTCAAGCATGTGTTTATGTATTATATGGACATGAGAAAGATAGATTTAGCACATGTCTGGAAGCAGTGCCCTCAGCAGGTCAGGGGTCAGGAACTGTAATCAAATTTCTAACAAGAAAAGAAGATGGAAAGTTCTGGAAGAGGTTTTATTTGAAGATGGTATAAAATGGAAAAGTTTGAAAGCAGATAATAAAATGAATTCTTATAATGATCACTTTTTTCAATGTTGAAGGGTAACTTAAATATATTATTGTGAGATTCTAAAATGAGAAAGAAGGAACAGCTGTAATGAGATGGAATGTCCCCCTCAGAACTCCTCCCCTTTCTCACTCTCTGTGTGATAAGTGTCTGCTTGAAACAAGAAACTCAAGAGCAGATGTTGAAGTATATGCTAAAGGCACATCTTTAAATTGTTGAATTTTCTTTTAATTTTCTTTTATATGGTAAATGATGTGATGTAACACTAATGTTAGATACAGTGACATGAAGGAGAGGTTCAAACCGCTTTCCTCATGATTAAAGGTTTTAAGGGCAATTAATGAATATATCCCAATTCAGAGGACAATTTGATGTTAGGTGCTTATATTAAAGATAAGAGATTGAGTTGAACATTCATCTGAGAGAATAAATGTAGGTTCAAAACTATCTAGAAACCATTATTGATTAAGGTGATGTTTTAAATTAAGCTTCCTAGAAGCTCGACAGAGGCTACCCTGTATTTGTTTTATTCTGATATTAGTTCCCACGATTATACAAGGTTTTTTGTGACATTTGCTAAAGGAGCAGAAATACAATTTGAATGAAAATGAATGTTCTGGAAATGAGTTAAATTTTAGCATTTTGTTTAATTTGTTAAGTTTTAATAGACTGTTTAATTTTGAATAATGCTTTGTGAATTTAACCATGTTTTGAACTGTCTCCATATTTAAGCAGATTTAGATGGTTCCATTGGCTGTGACGGTTCTCAAGTGATACTTCCTGAAGCAAAAGAAAATATCTGTTTACAGATACCAAATTATTAAGAATTGGCTGATAGGACTGAGCGGTATCAGACCAGTGGCAGGAGGTGGTGACCCAATGACGGGAAAGACTCTCCAATGGCAAAATGAGAGCGGCCTAAGACAGGGCGCCACCGTCCTGGAAACCTGCCCAAGATGGGAGGGTAATAGGGGTTTAAGGAAGTGGATGGATGCTTTTAGGACAGAAGCATCAAAAGGGAGGTTTACAAGTAACCTGCCCGAAGTTGTGAGTTCCACTCAACCCAAATGTGTCTTAATAACCGCTTTATTAATATGTTTCATCACAGCGATAAATACTAAGCATCCTATCACTGTGTTATCAGGGGATCACACCCTGTGTAGAAGATAAGTTATAGATTGATTTTGGGGGTAAAGCTTTGAGAACCGTTGCATACAAAGAGGTGCCTAAATTATTAAAGAAGCATTGAACAAACCTGAGATTGTTTGTATGATGAAGAATTAAGATTGAAAAATTATTTTTGATTATGCTTTTATTGAACTCATGTGCATTTTAATAATAATGAAGAATGGAAAAAAGAAAACATGGTGGTAACTAAAATTAACATGGTTTGACTTGTTTATAGCGAGAGAATACTTCAAGAAATGGGGTGCACAATAAGCTAAAATTCATATAATGTTTGGAATAACAACATTGTGGAAGGAATACAATTCTGTTGTGTGTTACCATTGGTAAAATCATTCTTGATTTGAGCAACAGTAAGTAGATTACCTTGATCTATGTATATGGTCCAATGCAATGACAACTAACCTGGATGGACAGAAAGACCAAGATGGGAGAAAATTGATCTCTCTAATGAATATATATAAGAAGATATGAAGAACCATGCCCTGGGTGTAAGTGCTAGTCTAACCTCTCCCCAAAGGGTGACCCTCTTCGATGCGCAAAGTATCTGGGTTGAAGACATCTACACTAAAAGCAAGAACTCTTAAAATGATGATGAATATTTTGTATGATACACTCTACATAACTGTGACAACCAAACACAAGGCTGAACCAATTGCATGCTCATGCTTAAAACAATTTTGTATGTTTTATTTTTTGAATGAATATAGGGACAGAATCTTTTACTCTATTCTTAAGCAAAGTTGAGTAGAGATGTTTGGTTCTGTGATCTCCAACGGAGTGCGGTGGCATAATCTGGTCATTGGTAGTAAAGCTGTGTGACTTAATTTAGTCACTAGTTAGCATAACTGAGGCGACTGAATTGTGAAACTGCACTCTGAGTAAAAATGGAAATGTGACTTCTGAAAGTCACAGAGAGGGGATATGTGGTGTATTTTTTATCAAGTTGAGTATACATTAATCAAGTATAATCAATGCCATTTTATTCTACAATTATTTCTGTTGGTCATGTGTTTTTTGTGTATGTGAGTGGTTCAGCATAAAAGTCTGGGAATGGAATGTCAGAGGTACATGGACATTCACACATAAATGACATGCAGATGTTTCCTATTTACTTTTGTTGAAGCTAAAGAAGATATATGATGGGCCCCCCTTAGTAAAGTGTTTTTACATAGTGTGAAAATGGCTCACAGGATGTAAATGAAGACTTCTGGTTTAAAGATAAAGAAGATTTGTTAGGGCTCCAAAGATGTTTTTCAGCTCAAAACAGGATATTCATTGTTTTAGCCACACCTTGTGAGACCTATGTAAGCGTGTGCAAAATTCAAGACACTTCAGTTGTTTCTGCAGGGGCAACTCGGCTTTATGGTCTGATAATAAAGTCTATTCTTCTGAAATCAAAAACTCCAAGTCTTTAAGAGTGAGTTTTTCACAAATCAGGCAAGAACCACAACAATAGCAGTGGCTCGGTTCAGCGTCGTGGCCAGGGGGACACAATGTCTCGTTCCCTTCCATCAACGCTATCACATGCATTGAGGAAGGTGTTCTTTTCCAACTCCTATTCTTTCAGGGGGAAAAGACTCTGCGGAGACCACCAGTAGGGGGCCACCAGAGTGACATGTTCCTCGACCTCCCTGACCTTGCGCAGCATCCGTGCAAGTAGGCTCACTGGGGGAAATGCGTATTTGCGCAGCCCCCGGTTCCATCTGTCCCAAGGGGAGCTTCTGCTAGGGAGTACCAGAGTGGGCAATGGGAGGTCTCTTGGGAAACGAACAGGTCTATCTGTGCTTTGCTGAAAATCTCCCAAATCAGCTGGACCGCCTGGGGGTGGAGCCTCCACTCTCTGCTGAGCGTACCTTGTCACGACAGCACATCTGCAGACCTGAGTCATTGCTGGCTCCAAACAAGATGGCGGGCGAGTTGTGACATATAACAAGAGAGCATGCCGGCTTTGCAATTTATGTACCCTATCGTAGCGTAAAAAGGAGGGAATCATGCGTCTGTCCATTCAGGTTTTGCACTGAGGAGCCGAGAGTAATGTTTGGCCATAGCAATGGGAACGGAGGTTACAACAGTAACCTAGACCGAAGGGGGGAACAAAGCGAAGTGCCAAGCATGGGAGTAGGCCGCGCCTTTTGTCTCTCCATGTTTCTTGCACAGACGTTGTGTCGATTGTAGTGACACAAGGGGCTTCTTTCGGGAGCCTCTGATACCTCTGAATATGAAAAAGGCCAATGCCAAATTGGCAAACAGAATTTTCATGTCCCAACCATATCCAAAATATGGGTAAAAATGCCAGGATGTGCCTCAGTTCAGTCAGATTATTTCTTCGGAGCCGAGTGGTTGTGTGTGTTCAGTGAGCTGAAAAACCTCACTTCCCTATCTGACACTCACTCGACATTGTGTTGATGAGTTAACATCAGGGTTCACCCTTGGGAGCCCAGATATCTCTGATCTTTGAGAAAAGGCCAATGAGCATTGGCATGTGGGATTTGCATGCCACTCCCCCGGACATACAGGTAGATAAATACAGAGTGTCGCTTGCAAATACACAGTCATATTTCTTCTTCGGAGCCGAGCGGATGTATTCATCGAGCTGAATTCCTCCTGCTGTTCCATTCATCTCTCTCAATCTCTGAAAGGCTGTTGGCGCATTACAGCAGTTCTCCCCCTCACACACAACGGTTGTGCTGTGTAAACACCCCTGGGAGCTTCGACAGCTGAGCAGAGCTTCTTATATATATATATATACACACACACATATATATACACACTCACCTAAAGGATTATTAGGAACACCTGTTCAATTTCTCATTAATGCAATTATCTAATCAACCAATCACATGGCAGTTGCTTCAATGCATTTAGGGGTGTGGTCCTGGTCAAGACAATCTCCTGAACTCCAAACTGAATGTCAGAATGGGAAAGAAAGGTGATTTAAGCAATTTTGAGCGTGGCATGGTTGTTGGTGCCAGACGGGCCGGTCTGAGTATTTCACAATCTGCTCAGTTACTGGGATTTTCACGCACAACCATTTCTAGGGTTTACAAAGAATGGTGTGAAAAGGGAAAAACATCCAGTATGCGGCAGTCCTGTGGGCGAAAATGCCTTGTTGATGCTAGAGGTCAGAGGAGAATGGGCCAACTGATTCAAGCTGATAGAAGAGCAACTTTGACTGAAATAACCACTCGTTACAACCGAGGTATGCAGCAAAGCATTTGTGAAGCCACAACACGCACAACCTTGAGGCGGATGGGCTACAACAGCAGAAGACCCCACCGGGTACCACTCATCTCCACTACAAATAGGAAAAAGAGGCTACAATTTGCAAGAGCTCGCCAAAATTGGACAGTTGAAGACTGGAAAAATGTTGCCTGGTCTGATGAGTCTCGATTTCTGTTGAGACATTCAGATGGTTGAGTCAGAATTTGGCGTAAACAGAATGAGAACATGGATCCATCATGCCTTGTTACCACTGTGCAGGCTGGTGGTGTAATGGTGTGGGGGATTGTTTTCTTGGCACACTTTAGGCCCCTTAGTGCCAATTGGGCATCGTTTAAATGCCACGGCCTACCTGAGCATTGTTTCTGACCATGTCCATCCCTTTATGGCCACCATGTACCCATCCTCTGATGGCTACTTCCAGCAGGATAATGCACCATGTCACAAATCTTGAATCATTTCAAATTGGTTTCTTGAACATGACAATGAGTTCACTGTACTAAAATGGCCCCACAGTCACCAGATCTCAACCCAATAGAGCATCTTTGGGATGTGGTGGAACAGGAGCTTCATGCCCTGGATGTGCATCCCACAAATCTCCATCAACTGCAAGATGCTATCCTATCAATATGGGCCAACATTTCTAAAGAATGCTTTCAGAACCTTGTTGAATCAATGCCACGTAGAATTAAGGCAGTTCTGAAGGCGAAAGGGGGTCAAACACAGTACTAGTATGGTGTTCCTAATAATCCTTTAGGTGAGTGTATATATACACACAAATAAAAGAGTTGATTTTGGAATGCAGCTCACCAGTCTGAGGCTGACGCCCAGATGTCTGATATGCTTGCACGGGCTGCTGTAAGTATGGAGCTGGACTGAAACCCTCCATTCTCTCCCTTCAACCCTCACAGCTAGACGATTGGTTCCCCGGGTGAGGGCGCGCTCGAAGCCACCCCACCGGGTTCCTTTCTTCCCGGAGGTGCATGACGAGCTAACAAGGTCGTGGAGGGCACCTTTTACTGTCTGGAGTCGACCTCTTACTCATTACTTATTCATCCGCTCTCACTACCCTCGACGGCGGGACGGTCCACGGATATACGCCGGTCCCCCAGTTGGAAAAAGCGATGCGGTGCACCTGGGCTCGCAAAGCGCAACCACTTGGCAGGATCATCCAACACTCCCCTACAGGGCCTCCGGACAGGTCGTCTCCACCCTGCATGCGATGGCCCTCCTGCAAGGTCAAGGCACTAAAAGACCTGCACGTGGGTAGTCCTGATCCTGATGTGCTGCAGGAACTGCACTCAGCTACCGATCTCGGCCTCCGGGCCACGAAGTTCACAACATGGGAACTTGGACAGGCAATGGCCACCCTTGTGGTCCTGGAATGTCATCTGTGGCTGAACTTGGTTGAGTTGCGAGAAACTGACAAAGCCGGCTTTCTCAACGCCCTCATCTCCCAGGTCAGCCTATTCTGCAACACCATTGAAGACTTCGCTCAGCAGTTTTTAGAGGTAAAAAAGCAGACGGGGCCATCCAACACATCCTAGCTCGGCGTCGGTCTACATCCAGCCGAGCCCCGTCTGCTCGCTGAGGGTGTCCCCCTGTGGCAGCAAGAAACCAGCAGGTAGCGCCATTTCAACCAGGGCCCAGCTCTCAGCCCTGGCATAGATCTACCTGCAGGAAGCGGACACCCCCTGTCTCACGAACCTCCTCCAGGACCCAGAAGTCTCCCAAGCGTTCCTGAGACGGACCGCCCAGGGGACGAGTTGTTCGCTCAGGAGCTGGTAGCCAGACCACTCCTTATCCCGGTGGAGGGCCAGGAGGAAAATCCTTGGTTTCCATTTTTTCATTTGTCGCACCCCCTTCAGACTACTTTTTCAATAAAAGAGTGATTTCCTTATCCCCTGTGTTACCTAGCTGGTGCTTGCAAATGCCGTTCTCTGGACATGGCGAAAGGGCCAACACCCTGCGTGTGGAATTTTGCAAAAGGATGTGATGGAGCCGGTCCCTCCAGCCAAGATGGAGAAGGGTTTCTACAGCCCTTACTTCATTGTACCCAAAAAAGGAGGTGGGTTGAGGTCAATCCTGGACCTGTGAGTTCTCAACCGGGCTCTGCACAAACCTCCATTCAAGATTCTCACGAAAATAAACCGCGTCCGGCATCAAGATCGGTTCGCAGCATTAGACCAGAAGGACGTGTACCTCCACGTCTCGATTCTGCCCTGACACCGACCCTTTCTACGGTTCACGTTCAAGGGCCGAGCATACCTGTACAAGGTCCTCCCCTTTGGCCTGTCCCCTCGGATATTCACAAAGGTAGCAGAGGCTGCCCTTGCCCCGCTAAGGGAAGTGGGCATCCGCATACACAATTACCTCGATGACTGAGTCATCCTAGCCCACTCTCGAGAGTTACTATGCGCCCACAGGGAACAGGTGCTCAGGCACCTCAGCCATCTAGGCCTTCAGGTCAACTGGGAAAAGAGCAATCTCACCCCAGTTCAGAGCATCTCTTTTCTCGGCATGGAGTTAGACCAATGTCTCACCAACTAGCGCATGCAGTCGGTGCTGAAATGCCTCACCTTGTTCAAGCCAGGCACAGCGGTTCCTCTAAAACAATTCTAGAGGCTCCTGGAGCTTATGGGATCCTCTGTGACAGTTGGCCCAATGGGGTTGATGCATATGAGACCGTGTGTTCACTCACCCCTGCCTGCCGCCAGACTTTCAACCCCTGGGCAGTAGTTACGGCTACAGCAGGTGTCCCGACGTGTTCTGGTCACCACAGATGCCTCCAAATAGGGTTGGGGCACAGTGTGCAACAGGCACGCAGGTTGCTGCGCACCACTCACATCCCGGGAAACCTCAACACAGCAGCGGACGTGCTATCGCGACAAGGTATGCTCAGCAGAGAGTGGAGGCTCCAGGCGGTCCAGCTGATTTGCTGACCACAGGAACAGCACAGTCACTCGGGCAGGTGATGGCCACGCTCATGGTCCAGCAACGTCATCTGTGGCTGAACTTGGTCAAGATGCGCGAGACCGACAAGGCTCGCTTTCTCAACGCCCCTGTCTCCCAGTTCGGCCTCTTCGGCAACACCGTCGAGGACTTCGCCCAGCAGTTCTCTGAAGTGAAGAAGCAGACAGAGACCATATCTCACATCCTGCCCTGCCGCAAGCCTGCCGCCATGGGCCATGCTCCGTTTGCCTGCTGAGGACGTCCTCCTGTGGCTAAAAAGCACCCTGCTCCACATCAACCTGGGCATAGCTCTCAGCCCCAGCGTCGAGCACCCCGCAGGAAGCAGATGCCCCCTGTCTCATGGACCCCCTTGAGGACCCGGAAGGCTCCCAGGCGCTCCTGAGACGCTCGACCCAGAGCCCGAGATGTTAGCTCCGGAGCTGGTAATACCACTCCATCCCCCGGTGGAGGGACAGAAGGAGAATCATTTGTTGGATTTAGTTTATTTGCCGCCCCCCCACCCTACACGGGGCTGTGGTACCCACATTCTCAATAACAGAGCTATTTCCTTTGTCTCTGGGTCACCTGCCCCGCAAATGCCATTCTCACGGCACCCTGCTGCCAGACCTCCACAGTCCCGGCATGTTGGACGTGGACCCTCTGCCTTCAGCCCCACGACTGTTCCCCGGCTGGCCGGTTCCAACGAGTCTAGAGGACGCCTACACAGGACCTCCTCCTCAGTCGCTATCCCGCCCCGACAGGTGTGCGGAGCAAGGTAAGTGCTTTGAGTTTTATCTCAGCGCTAGAGCCTCGGGACCTGTCTTCGCCTCCCGATGGCGTATTACCTGCTCCGCCCGCTGCGATGCAGAAAAAAATACGGTCAAAAATAACCGTCCCCTTGGTGCCTCTAGCATGGAGCTTTGATGCCTGGCTCTCACTTCCCAACCAGTCACGCTGGCTGGCCCGGACCATTCAACTCGGTTACGCAATTCAGTTTGCCAGGCCCCTGCCCCCCTTCGCGGTCATCCGCTTTACCGCAGTATACGGCGAACATGCCAAATCCCTGCGTGTGGAAATCGCTACTATTTTACTCAAAGACGCAATACAGCCTGTCCCTCCAATCAAAATGAAGAAGGGTTTCTACAGCCCTTACTTCGATGTACCCAAGAAAGGCGGCAGCTTACGACCGATCTTGGACCTGCGAGTTTTCAACCGGGCTCTGCTCAAACTCCCGTTCAAAATGCTCACGCAAAAACACATCTTAACTTGCGTCCGACATCTAGATTGGTTAGCAGCAGTAGACCTGAAGGACTCGTTCTTCTACGTCTCAATTCTGCCACGACCCTTTCTACGGTACGCGATCGACGGCCAGGCGTATCAGTACAAAGTCCTCCCCTTCGGCATGTCTCTGTCCCCTCGCGTCTTCATGAAAGTCGCAGAGGCAGCTCTTTCCCTCCTCCGAGAAGCCGGCATTCGCATACTTAATTACCTTGATGACTGGCTTATTCTGGCCCACTCACGAGAGTTACTATGCGCTCACAGAGACAAGGTGCTCAGGCACCTCAGCCGACTGGGGCTTCAGGACAATTGGGAAAAGAGCAAGCTCGCCCCGGTTCAGAGCATCTCTTTTCTCGGCATGGAGTTAGACTCAGTCTCAATGTCAGCACGCCTCACCAACGAGTGTGCGCAGTCGGTGCTGAGATGCCTCGCCTCATTCAAGCCAGGCACAACGGTCCCTTTAAAACTCTTTAAGTTGCGCCGCTGGGGCTGATGCATATGAGACCGCTTCAGCACTGGCTTCGGACACGAGTCCCGAGACGAGCATGGCGCCGCGGCACGCACCATGTGACGATCACCACCGCTTGCCGCTGAACATTCAAACCCAGGACAGACCTCTGCTTTCTTTGGGCAGGAGTACCCTTGCAGCAGGTGTCCCGACACATCTTGGTCACCACCGACGCCTCCAGATTGGGTTGGGGCGCCGTGTGCAACAGGCATGCAGCTGCGGGCCGCTAGAGAGGGGCCCTGCTGCGCTGGCATATCAAATACCTAGAGTTGTTGGCTGTTTTGTCATGACTTGCCCGTCGTCTCTTCCTTTGGAGCCAGCAATGACTCAAGTTGCTGCGTGTTACTCACATCCTTGGCAACCTCAATGTGATAGCGGACACGCTGTCACGACAACGCTTGCCCAGCGGAGAGTGGAGACTTCACCCCCAGTCGGTCCAGCTGATCTGGGAGCCGTCCGGCAAGGCCCAGGTAGACCTGTTTGCCTCCCGAGAAACCTCCCACTGCCCACTCTGGTATGGTTTTCAATTCTGCATTGAAAAAAAACCCCCATGCAATTAATGAAACAATGTTTCTTATTTGCAAATAAACTACAATGAATGAGAGATCAAGAACATTAAGAGTGTTTTGATAACACATAAACAAGTGCATTATATGTTGTTTTTGCTTCAAGATCCTTTAAATACTCAATACAATTGTAGTGTAAAAGAATGCACAGTATTTAGAATTTATATAATTACATTGCTTTTATAATGGTATTTCAATAGAAATTCAGTGCTAAAAACAAACTATTTTTAACATTTTTTATTCTTAATTGATATTTCTTATAAAACCATGGACAGAGAGCAAATATAGATAAGCACAGACAATATGTTTGCAAAGTTCCCTTAACTAAAAATACATAACAGAAAATGGCATTAATCGTTGCTAAGCCTTCATACTATATTCCAATGCACCTGGACTGGATTGTCATTTATCAAAAGATTGCTTGATAATAATTCAGCTGCCACAAATGTCATGCACTCACAGATTTAGTCAAATATACCCCAAGAATTTGCATACATATAAATCAGAAATGAGAGAGGCATGTGAGACTTGATGCAAATGAAACAGACATAATTTACACAATAAAACAAGCCATTAGTATCTTATTTTAATACACACCTCTTCATATATCAGAAATATTTTTAAGACCTTTTCAAACACAGCTAGGTGAGAGAAAATGATTAAGAATTTAAATTGATTCAGTAGCTTTAGGAGTCACCACAGATTTATTCCATGAAGAATCCACCCATGTACATGATAACTGAGATTATTCCTCAATCCTTTGGTCAACCACCTCTACTTCAAACACTAATTTACACTGTGTGTATGTACTTATTATGTAGTATATAAAAACTTTAAGTATCATAAAATCTCTATTGGCAGTGGCTGCTCTCACTCATCTACAGAGACATGAATAGACATGAACTGGACAGTTCGATGTTCAGCTGAAGGGAGCAGTCTGAAAGTGCCCAGCAAAATACATAGAAGAAAAGGAGTAAAATGAAGAAGCAGTGGTGTGGAAGCATCGGGCAGCGGGTTCTTCAGAGATGCACTGCAGTTTAAATGGCGTATTATGTGGGTCTATTGCCGAACTTCAACATAATTGGCGGGGAAGAGTCCATATGCACCACGACACACCCCTCTCCACCAGCCCTCGTCAATCATCTCAATGTTGGTGATGATGTCATCAGGATCAAAGGAAATCTCATCTTCACCCGCTGAAAAAAAAAAGAAGAATTTATTTGCTCAGGTCATTCTGAAACATGGGGAGGCAAAGTGGGTAGCATTGTTGCCTCACAGCAAGATCGTCTCCGGTTCGAGTCCCAGCTCACACTAGGCCTTTCTTTGTGGAGTTTAAATGCTCTCAGTGTTTGCTCCGGTTTTCCCCACAGTCCAAAAACATGCAGGTTCAATGAATTAGAAACTCTAAATTTACCTAAGAGTGAGATTGTATATGTCTGTGTATGTTTACCCTATGGTGGACTGGCTACCTGTCCAGGGTATTTCCCTACCTTCAGCCCGACCCTGCATAGGACAAATGGCTATTGTTACATTCCATATTGTCTTTTATGTACTTTTATTTTGAAATTATTGTTAAGTTTCTGGCCCCTGTTACATTCCATATTGTCTTTTGTTTATGCACTTTTATTTAGAAATTATTGTTAAGTTCCTGTTTCCTGGTCTTTGTCTTATGTCCTGTTTTCCCTCCATGTCTATGTGTCTGATTTTCATAGGTTCATTGTTTAATTACCTTGTTATCAGTTCCAGTTTGTCATTGGTTTCAGTTTATTGCCTTGTTATCTTGTTTTGAGTTTTAGTTTTCAATTGGCCTTCGTTTCCCCTTGTTTTTGTATTTAAGTCCCCATGTTTACCTTGTCCATTGTGGAGTATTGTTGTAATCCTGATGTCTGCCTGATGCTATCCCGATGTTTGCCTGTCTGTAGTTGAATGTTAGTTAGTGTATCTGATCCATAGTCCTGTTCCTGTTCCAGTTCCTGTCCCTAGTTCCTAGTCCCTAGTCTTAGTTCCTAGTCTAGTTTTCGTTTCTTGTTCCTGTATCACCATCGTTTGGTTAATAAAACTGCACTTGGGTCCTTCATATCGTCTTCATCCTTGCCTTGACTGCTACAAATCGTGACAGAATACTCCACCAACAATGGACCTAGCAGCTTTTCTCACGGAGCTAACTCAGGCTGACCTAACCGTTCGTGAGTTCTCACAACCCTGAAGACCCTGTATTGGGCCGGTGTACCTAAACGCCATTGTTGGAGCTTTCCGGGGCCCGGAGATTGCACCTGGCGGGAATATGTGGAGCTCTTCCTAGGGACATTCGCTGCGGAGGAGCCGCCTGCCACGGCCAACGAGCCCACGTCTGCCACGGCCAACGAGCCAACGCCCACGCCTGCCACGGCCAATGAGCCAATGCCCACGCCTGCCACGGCCAACGCGTTGCCAGCCTCGTCCGTCCCAGAGCCAGCGTTGCCAGCCTCGTCCGTCCCAGAGCCAGCGTTGTCAGTCTCGTCCGTCCCAGAGCCAGCGTTGCCAGCCTCGTCCGTCCCAGAGCCAGCGTTGCCAGCCTCGTCCGTCCCAGAGCCAACGTTGTCAGTCTCGTCCGTCCCAGAGCCAGCGTTGCCAGCCTCGTCCGTCCCAGAGCCAGCGTTGCCAGCCTCGTCCTTCCCAGAGCCAGCGTTGTCAGCCTCGTCCTTCCCAGAGCCAGCGTTGTCAGCCTCGTCCGCCCGGAGGAGGAGGAGGAGAAAAGGAAGGGCTTCCGCTCTCCAGTCTCTGCCTTCCACGGCTCTGTCCCCAGAGCCAGCGCCTGTAGCCTCGACCGTCTCAGAGCCAGAGCCAGCGCCTGTAGCCTCGACCGTCTCAGAGCCAGAGCCAGCGCCTGTAGCCTCGACCGTCTCAGAGCCAGCGCCTCCCGAGCCACCCACGGCTCTGCCTCTCGAGCCTCCCATGGCTCCGCCCCTCGAGCCTCCCACAGCTCCGCCCCTCGAGCCTCCCACGGCTCCACCTCTCGAACCACTCAGATCTCCGCCTCTCGAGCCTACCAGGTCTCCGTCTTCTTCGGCTCTGCCCCTTGAGCCTCCCATGGCTCCGCCCTTGAAGTCTCCCATGTCTCCGCCCTCCACGGCGCCAACCCTCGGCCCTTCCACTCCTCCGGAGCCTCCCACGCCTCCAGACCCTTCCACGGCTCTGCCTGCGCCTGCTCTGCCTTCCACGGCTCTGCCTGCTCCGCCTTCCAAGGCTCCGCCTCCAGACCCTTCCATAGCTCCACCTCCAGACCCTTCCACGGCTCCGCCTCCAGACCCTTTCAAGCCTCCGAACCCTTCCAAGCCTCCGAGCCCTTCCACGGCTCCGCCCCCGGACCCTTCCAAGCCTCCAGAGCTTTCCAAGCCTCCGCCCCCAGAGCCTACCTGGTCTCCGCCTTCCATGGCTCCGCCCCTAGAGTCCTCCTGGTCTCCGCCTTCTGCGGCTCCGCCCCTGGAGGCCAGGCAGGTACACCTCCCTGGCCTCCTGACCCAGTCCCCGTCCTACAGCCACCTACCAGGCCCCATGACCCAGTCTCGACCCTGCAGCTGCCTCCCAGACTTCCTGACCTGGTCCCTGCCCTGTGGCCGCCTCCCTGGCCTCCTGTCCCTGCCCTATGGCTGCCTCCCTGGCCTCCTGACCCAGTCCCTGTCCTACGGCCACCTACCAGGCCCCCTGACCCAGTCTCGACCCTGCAGCTGCCTCCCAGACTTCCTGACCCGGTCCCCACCTTGAAGTCGTCCCCTTGGTCCCCTGGGCGTCTGCCCAGCCTCCTTGGTCTCCTGGCCACCCACCTGATCTGTTATGGTCTCCCTGTTCTTGTCTTGTTTCTCTGTGCCCCTGGTGCCCCCTTGAACTGCCTGTTTACACCTGCTCTCCATGGATGATTTGCCTTTCTTTTTTATTGTTTGGAGCGTCTGGAATCCGCTCCTTAAAGGCGGGGCTCCTGTTACGTTCCATATTGTCTTTTGTTTATGTACTTTTATTTTGAAATTATTGTTAAGTTTCTGGCCCCTGTTACATTCCATATTGTCTTTTGTTTATGCACTTTTATTTAGAAATTATTGTTAAGTTCCTGTTTCCTGGTCTTTGTCTTATGACCTGTTTTCCCTCCATGTCTATGTGTCTGATTTTCATTGGTTCATTGTTTAATTACCTTGTTATCAGTTCTAGTTTGTCATTGGTTTCAGTTTATTGCCTTGTCATCTTGTTTTGAGTTTTAGTTTTCCATTGGCCTTCGTTTCCCCTTGTTTTTGTATTTAAGTCCCCATGTTTACCTTGTCCATTGTGGAGTATTGTTGTAATCCTGATGTCTGCCTGATGCTATCCCGATGTTTGCCTGTCTGTAGTTGAATGTTAGTTAGTGTATCTGATCCATGTTCCTGTTCCAGTTCCTGTCCCTAGTTCCTAGTCCCTAGTCTTAGTTCCTAGTCTAGTTTTCATTTCTTGTTCCTGTATCACCATCGTTTGGTTAATAAAACTGCACTTGGGTCCTTCATATCGTCTTTATCCTTGACTGCTACAAATCGTGACAGCTATAGAAGATGGATAGATTCTGTAACATTTGCATCAGGAATATAATACCATTCTAACACTAAATGTACATGAGCATGTTTTATTTCATACATCAACATGGTTAATAAAATATATATTAAACTTGCTAATGTTGTGTACAAGGCTCTAAAATAAATGAGTATCTTATTATTTCAAACACCTAAAAATAATCTTTCTTTTTGTGTCTTTATTGGACACATTCCATTAAACATTCACAGAGCTGTTGAAAAAGTAAGTGAATACTTGGATTTAATAAATGGTTGATCCTCCTTTGACAGCAATAACCTCAACCAAGCCTTTCAAGTAGCTGAGGATTAGACCTACACAACGTTCAGAAGGAATTTTGGACCATTCTTCCATACAGAACTGCTTCAGCTCATCCATATTCTTAGGATGTCAGGTGTGAACGGCTCTCTTGAGGTTATTCCACAGCATCTCAATTGGGTTACGGTCTGGGCTCTGACTGAGCCAAGCCAAAATATGGATTTTCTTTTTTTAAAGCCTTTCTGTAATGGATTCATTTCAATGATAAGGATTATTGTCCTGCTGCATCACTCCACTTCTACTGAAATTCAGGTGGCTCAAATCCACCCTGACACCATCCTATAGGCTATATTGTATAAACCTGAGAATACATTTTTCCCTCAATGATGGCAAGTTGTCCAGGCCCTGAAGCAGCAAAGAAGCCCCAAAATGCTCCTTCCAAGGTACTACACCGTTGGGATGATGTTTTCATGCTGGTATGTGATGCCCTTTTTACACCATACTTAGTGCTGCGTGTTCTTCCCAAACAATCAATCTTAGTTTAATCAGTCTACAAAACATTTTCCCAGTAGCATCGTGGTGTCAAGGTGGACTTTGGCAAACTTCAGGCACGCAGCAACATTTTGTTGGACAGCAGCAGTGTCAAAGGTGTCACTTTACAGTAGATAAAATACAGATGTCCAGTTTCAAAGGGTCCTTCATGTATTAAGCTGTCACTCGAGTGTTCTTTTTTTACCTCACTGAGCATTCTGCGGTGTGCATTCAGAGTAATTTTTCCAACCTACACGTGAATGTTTTATTGATGTATTCGATATGTACAAGAACAATAAAATAATTTGTGCTAGTTAAATCAGATTTTAGTAAAAAAAAAAAAAAAAAAAGTATATATAAATAAATGCAGGTAATTTCAACAGGATCTCATATCTTTTCTTGCCACTGTATAGGTGCTGGTCATATAATTAGAATATCATCAAAAAGTTGATTTATTTCAGTAATTCCATTCAAAAAGTGAAACTTGTATAATGTATACATTCATTCCACACAGACTGATATATTTCAAGTGTTCATTCCTTTTAATTTTGATGATTATAACTGACAACTAATGAAAACCCCCAAATCAGTATCTCAGAAAATTAGAATATTGTGAAAAGGTTCAATATTGAAGACACCTGGTGCCACACTCTAATCAGCTAATTAACTCAAAACACCTGCAAAGGCCTTAAATTGGTCTCTCAGTCTAGTTATGTAGGCTACACAATCATGGGAAAACTGCTGACTTGACAGCTGTCCAAAAGACGACCATTGACCTCTTGCACAAGGAGGGCAAGACACAAAAGGTCATTGCTAAAGAGGCTGGCTGTTCACAGAGCTCTGTGTCCAAGCACATTAATAGAGAGGCGAAGGGAAGAAAAAGATGTGGTAGAAAAAAGTGTACAAGCAATAGGGATAACCGCACCCTGGAGAGGATTGTGAATCAAAACCCATTCAAAAATGTGGGGGAGATTCACAAAGAGTGGACTGCAGCTCCAGTCAGTGCTTCAAGAACCACCACGCACAGACGTATGCAAGACATGGGTTTCAGCTGTCGCATTCCTTGTATCAAGCCACTCTTGAACAAGACACAGCGTCAGAAGCGTCTCGCCTGGGCTAAAGACAAAAAGGACTGGACTGCTGCTGAGTGGTCCAAAGTTATGTTCTCTGGTGAAAGTAAATTTTGCATTTCCTTTGGAAATCAAGGTCCCAGAGTCTGGAGGAAGAGAGGAGAGGCACAGAATCCACATTGCTTGAAGTCCAGTGTAAAGTTTCCACAGTCAGTGATGGTTTGGGGTGCCATGTCATCTGCTGGTGTTGGTCCACTGTGTTTTCTGAGGTCCAAGGTCAACGCAGCCGTCTAACAGGAAGTTTTAGAGCACTTCATGCTTCCTGCTGCTGACCAATTTTTTGGAGATGCAGATTTCATTTTCCAACAGGACTTGGCACCTGCACACAGTGCCAAATCTACCAGTACCTGGTTTAAGGACCATGGTATCCCTGTTCTTAATTGGTTAGCAAACTCGCCTGACCTTAACCCTATAGAAAAATCTATGGGGTATTGTGAAGAGGAAGATGCGATACGCCAGACCCAACAATGCAGAAGAGCTGAAGGCCACTATCAGAGCAACCTGGGCTCTCATAACACCTGAGCAGTGCCACAGACTGATCGACTCCATGCCACGCCGCATTGCTACAGTAATTCAGGCAAAAGGAGCCCCAACTAAGTATTGAGTGCTGTACATGCTCATACTTTTCATGTTCATACTTTTCAGTTGGCCAACATTTCTAAAAATCTTTTTTTTTGTATTGGTCTTAAGTAATATTCTAATTTTTGGAGATACTGAATTTGAGATTTTCATTAGTTGTCAGTTTTAATCATCACAATTAAATGAAATAAACATTTAAAAATATATCAGTCTGTGTGTAATGAATGAATATAATATCCAAGTTTCACTTTTTGAATGGAATTACTGAAATATCAACTTTTTGATGATATTCTAATTATATGACCAGCACCTGTATATATATATTTGAGCTGGCAAAATTAATGCATTAACACATGCGATTAATTTAAAATGTTTAAAATGATTTTACTTTAACATTATTTATGCATTTATAAATTTTCACATTAGATTCTGACATTTTATTCTGCTCCGTGTGAGTTCTGAACACTGGTTGGAACAGGGAACTGGTTGGAACCTTTACAATCTGTTTAAAGTCATTACACGCGCACACTACAAAATAGTAATTCCATGTCAATGATCAAGTGCTGGAGAAAGAACCTCTTAACTGTATTTTTTTTTGTACAAAAACTGTGAAAAGCTGAATCCACATTGTGGAATAAGTTAGGCCTCTTTTAAACTTCTTTTGTTGGTGTAGCTTCAGCTGCTCCCTGTTCAAAAGATGTTCTATAGGAATGAGTTTCCTGTCTCTGCACCCTCACGTATCCCACATAGCTCAAACATATATGTTATATCCATATAAGGTAAAGAACTATTTTATTGGTGGGGGTCCAGTGGAATGTGTTTTTTCTGGACCATATAACAAAGTGCTGAACAACAAACGCTGAAGAAGGATTTGACAGCATTGGGTGTCATTTCTTTCTTTCCTCAGCTGAGCCGCATCAAGACGGGGATTGCAGATCAAGAAAATAAATTAAATACATTGAATGACAAAATTATCTAACACACATGACTTGCTGGAGTGAAGCCTCAGTATTTCCCCGGGGCCATGTTGCACTTCCGTCTTACCAGACAATTTGGATAAAGGATCATTTACATGCACAGTGATAGAATTTTCATGATTAATATTGTGGAGTATGAGGGTTTAATGCCTCTTGCAATGAATACTCAATTTATGGGGACTTTCATTTAGTCAACCTCACTTAGACTTTGGAAAACATTTAATGTTACTTAAATTGTTGCTATTTTAGTCCATTTCTGTCTTTGCGTTGATGATCAGGGCTTTTTACAGATCTTAAAGGATGTTGCAAGATGCAGGCACCCGCATGATACAATATTGGGAGGAGTCTTGAATCTTTTGATGGACTCAGTCAGATGGACCAAGATTTTTTCACATTCTGTGAAGCATCAATGTTGCTCTAGGGGGCTTGCACACTTTTGCTTCACTATGATCAATCATAGTGAAGCAAAAGTGTGCAAGCCCCCTAGAGCAACATTGATGCTTCACAGAATGTGAAAAAATCTTGGTCTTTCAGATATTTGGAGACTTCTGAATCCATCTGGTAGGGACTAAAAAAATTTTCATGAGTCCATAAGACTGACTCTAGAATAGCTAATAATTTTTTTACATCAGTCACTTCTTTCGTCTGTTGGAAACATTTTAGTCTAAGATCACGTTCTGGTGTGTTTAGAGGTGTTACCACATACAGAGAAAATAAATCATATAGTTGGCGTTTTAATGTATCCCTTTTGCAAAATCCTGGAACAGAGTGTATCGAATCTCACTGGTTTATATAATTCTAAGTGTTAAAACTAGCAAAGTGCATAGAGCTCGCCATTCACACGTCCGATCCTCGCATAGGTCACGTGAATCCCAAATGTGTAGCTTTTAATTAATTAGCTAGCAGTTTGATTTAATTATCATATTGGGCATAATGAACTTTTGATTATCGATTATCGTATTGGCACAGAAATTCCATATCTAACTGCCTGGCCAAAAAAACATTTGGATTTAAATAAGAAGATACTTAAGAGCCTATGATTGGATCATTATTGCAGTGATTAATATGTTTCAGCTTGCAACAATTATTTTAACCCTAACTGATGCAGTGTGTAGCTTCTCATTTCTTAAACAACCATGTCAGAAGACATATCACATGGTCATGGAATGATGTTACAGTGTTTCAGAAGGGGCAAATTATTGGCCTGCATCAAGCAAAGAAAACAACTAAGGAGATTGCTGAAATGACTGGGAACTGGGTTATGAACTGTCTAATGGAAGGATAGTCGTGAACCGTCAGCTTCGTGGAAAATATGTGGTCGGAAAATTTTTTTGAATGATCGTGACTGGAGGTCACAAAAACGCTTGAAGTCATATCGTAAAAAATAGACAGTAGAACTCACTGCTATGTTTAATAGTGAAAGAGAATCTCCACATGCACAATGCGACGAGAATTTAAAGGATTGGAACTAAACAGCTGTGTGACCACAAGAAAGCCACTTGTTAGTTAGGCTAATCAGAAAAAACAACTTCAACTTGCTAGGGAGCGTTAAGATTACAGCAAAGAAATGAAACAAATTTAACTGTTTGGCCATGATGACCATTGTTATGTTTGGAGCCAAAAGGGTGAGGTTTGCAAGCTGAAGAACACCATACCAACCATGAAGCATGACCCGGAGCATTCCTCCAAAGTTGTGGCAAAATGGCTTAAAGACAACAAAGTCAAGGTATTGGAGTGGCCATCACAAAGCCCTGACCTCAATCCGACAGAAATTTTGTGGGCTGAACTGAAAAAGCATGTGCGAGCAGAGGCCTAAAAACCTGACTCAGTTACACCAGTTCTGTCTGGAGGAATGGGCCAAAATTCCAGAAACATTGTGAGAAGCTTGTGGAAGGCTAACCAAAATGTTTGACGTAAGTTAAACAATTTGAAGGCAATGCTACCCAATACTAACAAAGTGTTTATTTTATTATGTTTTAAACTACATTTAACTTGTAAAAGCATCCTGAAAAACAATTATTATGTGATACAAAGTGAGAAGCTCAAAAAGTGCCTATATGACACATATGTACATAAACGCACCCTTAGAAAAGTGTTATAATAATACTACCTCTACAAATTTATGAATTAAAATCAAAACGGATTGCTTTGTACTATAGGCAAAATGATACGAGAATATGGAAATAAACAATAGCCTGTATTGTCTTCTGATGCCACTTTTTGTATTGTCTAATCATTGCTTTACTTGTCTACCACAATAAAGTAATGATTTTAATTATCTGAATTAATATATTCATTATAATTATCTGAATATAATTATTTAATCATTATATTGAATCATTGTTATTTGAGGTTCTTTCTCTGCAAATATACGTGCATGTGTGCGTGTGTGTTCATGTATGTAAGAAATTGTGCAGGCAAGAAAGAAAAAAACACCAGAAGATAATGGAATTGTTCACTTACCAGCTTGATAATCATACAGAGCTACAGCAGTCACACCCAGATCCTTGCCATACTCATTTGACTGATCACCTGTACAACACATACAAAAAC
Organism: Moxostoma hubbsi; assembly: GCA_032164185.1. Taxonomy (NCBI): domain Eukaryota; kingdom Metazoa; phylum Chordata; class Actinopteri; order Cypriniformes; family Catostomidae; genus Moxostoma; species Moxostoma hubbsi. The sequence goes on from JAVLUX010000019.1 coordinate 43,181,460, forward strand.
CACTAAGAAGACTGAAACACCTGCACAAACCCAGCCAGAAGCAGACCTTATGAAATGTAATAGTATGTGAATGTGATGTTCCAGGCGTGATACCCATGTTCTGGTACTGGCTGTCTGGCTCAGGGTTCTGATACATGTCTTCTGGAAGCGGTTCTTCATATGTGGGTTCTGCTGCAGCAGGTTCCACTTCATACACATTAGCACCGTTCTCCATGTTCTCATTTGAAGGTTCCTCCTGCGCAAGATCATGAGTCACAATAAAAACCATAATCTCCAATTAGATTATAGTCTCCCTCTATCAAAAGCAATACCCTCATTACAGAAATGTGCTTTGAATTGACACACCTGAGCAATGTTTTTTGCCAGTCATGCACTATTTTTTGCTGCAAATTCCTTTACCACCTATGGACTCATTATACATTGTGACACACTACATATTATTTAAATATACATTAGTGGAAAGGTGTCCAAAATATTTAATTGGGGGCCAGCCAACACAAAATAAGGAGTAGTATCCAATAATAATGTGAATTCTGTGGTGTAGTGTATACTTGAAAAGTGCATGTGTAAGAATTCTTAATAATTCTTTAGTCTTAATTTATCAGTGGCATTATATATTTTTCTCTCACTTGGAACAGTATGACATATTTTTCCACACATTTTTACTTTTAACATTTGGCTGTGCGATTTGATTGCGTCACCCAGTGTTCAGACAAAATTAAAATTTATTTCTACTGCGGCAACACCAAAACCGGAAGTGGACAATAGTTTGGACACCCCTGTATTAATGGTACATTTGATGTGAGCAACAAGTAAATAAATGTGTAAATTACTTTATTAGAGATGTCACAGGTTTGTGATGGGATGTTGTATGGGTGTTATTTTATGAAAAAAAGGCACCTTCTGCTTTCTGCGTGCCGCCACTTGCTCCTGCTTCTCTTTGGCTTGTTGTCTAGCACGCTCCTCCTCGGCTCTCTTCTTATCCTCCTGTTTTGCAATGTTCTCAAACTGAGCCTTAATACTGCCAGCACTGCTGCCAGCTAAACACCACACATGCATGTGTTATAAATCATTAAAAATCTTTATAAATTATATAACAAAACACAACCCATTTATGAGTTCAACCCATTCAAAGCATAATAAACCTACAGTATATATATGATATAATGTTGCCAGCTAAACACAACACATTTGTGTTATAAAACATAATTGTTTTGGTTCTACAGCATCATAATTCTGACCTGCTTCAATTGGTCTGGTTTTCTGATACGTGGTGCTTGTTTTCTCCACCTCTTCAAATGTGCCAGCACTCTGACAACAGCATCAAAAATATCATGCAGTAGTAAAACTCACTGACAAGATCTGTGATGCATAAAGCTGTTCAGCCATGACACCAATTTGTAGGTGAACCAGGAAGGCAAATTCGCCAAGGGTTCCCTCTGGATTTTCCTATGGGTTTTTATAAAAGTGTTTTTGAGTAAAATATGGTCTGTGGTAAAATATTACTTAAAGATACATGGACGTTTATTAACGTTTGTTAAAAACACAAATTACACTCTTTATACCTCAAATGTAAATTGCGAAGTGGACATGTTTAAAAAAATAAAATAAAAATGCAATTCAATACGGCTTCAAAATACTCGTTTGAGGTATGACAGTGTGTAAATTATTTTGTAGAACGACCATGTATTGTCAAGTAATGTTTACCACAGACCTTATTTTAAATATAAATTAAAATCTGGCATTATAAAAACCCATAGGAAAATCCCAATGGAACCCATGGCGAATTATCTTCTGGGTTTTTGGCCTAGAACCTGAACAGCTCTATTTTCAATTTGACTGTCAAGATTATTCAAAAAAATTTGACACAAATATTGATAATATAACTGTTGGCTCATGTCATGTTTGGCATGTTGAAATTGTATAAAATCAGACCTCAATGAAACATTAACATAAATGTAGCCTTTCCTATTTTACATTTTAAATTTAATGATTTGATTAACTGCATGAGATAGATCAAAATAAAAATTAAATAATGTACCTTGTCCATTCGGTCCTTCTGCACACCATATTTCCCACCAAATCCTTTAGAATAATCTACAGTGATGGAGAACAATAAAATTACTACATTTCCTTTGTAGATAATACAATGAGTGTCTGTTGATAGAAGGGGTGAGACGATAAACTGGTAGAAACTTGACAACCTGTATAGATTTTGGATTATCATCTCTATCGCGTATATGATAAATCGCCACCGTGTAGCAAGAAATGTGCACATCATTCTATTCACATTACACATTCTGTCTGAGAAATGGAGGAGGAAGGTAGAGTGGCTGCTGGTTCCTCAAATCCATGTGAACAGGAACATGAGGAGATTGTCAAGAAAAAAGGGTACCTCCTCCATTGTGTGGAACTGTTTTGGCTTTAGAAAATGTGATACAGAATAGAAAACAGTGATTTGCAAGGTTTTCATATCACTATGTATCTTGTTATATTGTTTATTGTTATTGCGATATGTACATATCCATGTGCGCATATCTATCAGTTGTCAGGGCTTGACATGAGACTGAGAGAACTGAAAAAACATGGACAGATTTTTTCAAGCACTAACAATTTTTCGGGACCGCCCAAGCAAAATTACGAAGCAACTTCAATAACATTCATCTCACGTTCTAAATATGGTTCTCAAGTGCATGCGAGTTCTGCAGGCTTCCAAGATTTTGTGCTCCAGAGACAAGAGATCACAGAGCAGTATCACTCACACTACTCAATCCAGTTCTCTCAATATCGAGGTTTTTTTCCCCTTAAAGGGCTATTGAGGAAGTCAAACATCTCAAACATTCCGACACTGAAAGGAAAACAGCTACAGTCAATGTGTCATGCACCAACAGGTTTTTTTTAAACTTAACATCAACACCCTTAATATGTTCAAATTACGTTAGATATTAGGAAACAAACCTCTCAAAATTCTCTACAGAGATGAAATCATTAAGAGCCTAATGAAGTGTTTATTTTTGTTGGATATTTTTTTTTCTGCATTATTTCCTTTGTTGCATTGCTTGGAGAAGATGGCGAGGTTCTCAACAAAGTTTATAATAATAATAATAAAACTAAACATCATCAGACTAAAATGTGGGATAATGTGAAATTTATAGAGCTGTTAGATGGAAATAAATGTATTTTGACACGATATTGAAGTATATATAGTCAAATTTCAGAACTTTCAAAATCATTCAAATATCTGCAGTTAACTTAAAAAAAAATTATGTGATTACTGCAATTAAAAATTTGTAATGACTGGCAGCATTATAAATTTAGCATTATGGTAAGGTTAAAGTGTTTTTTTTTTTTTTTTGTCAAGTTCCGAATAAAGAGAAAATTATATAAGAGAAAGTAGTTTTCATTTATATTTATTTATTTATATATATTTAATTCTCTCACTGAATTATTTAAAATAGGCATTCCAATATGTTTTATATATAAAACAATTTTTATATATATTTTTGAATTTTTTTACATATATTGTAATATATATATCGTTATCGTCATATAAAATTACTAATTTCATGATAAAAGATTTTGGTTATATTGCCCACCCCTAACGGAGAGGCTGACCAAATACCATCTGTCCTTACAGGGCTCTAATTTTTGAGTGAAAGTTACTGTGTGAATGTGGTAAGTAAGCCGCACCGGTGCGAGTGACAGCTGATCTAACACTCAAAAATTATGAAATTTCTTGCAGCATACCATCAGAATAAAAATTCCCTGATGCATCTTGCCTCATATACTAGGGATGCACGATATATCGGCGGCATATATATATTATTGGCCGTTAACCGGGAAAATCTAAATATAATTTTTGAGCCGATAAGTGAATTACCGCCGATAATTTGGTTTATTTGCTTGCACCTAAGAAACTATGACTGCCTGCTGCATCTTTACTTCAGGCAGGGACTCGGGCAGCATCAAGCGACAGTGTGCATGCGTGTGACACCCAAACTCATGTCGCTCTGTCAGGACAGTCTATGTGAGTGACACCCAAACTTATGTCGCTCTGTCAGGATAATTTCAACATCTCTGCACTTTGTTTTGTTTGTTAAGCAAGCAAATTCTGTTTGTTTCATGAGGCAATAAACGAAAATGCGACCAAAACTTTTTACTTGGGGGCAATCATTTTAGCACATTACTTCATAATACATACAGAATGTGGGACATAGCACATCGATACTTACAGAACAGCATTGTGATTAAAAAAAGTTTATCTTTTTACGTTTATCTTCAAATAATTCTCAGAGTGACTCGAGATGGATTAAAACTAATTTGTGAGTGAAACAAATGTGCTTGATGCATGTGTTGAGACTTTTCAATTATGACTCATGACTATTTGATCTGTATGATGTTTTATCTATTCCCATTATTATTGTTGTGTTCACATTTCATAAGTTATACAGTGAAACGATGAGCACAGTAATAAGCGTATATGAACGAGACGTGCATAAGCATAATACAAAGTCCTCATTTCATCTATTGTGGATTGCTCAATTGGAAACATCTTAATCTCAGTTCTCGTCCTAGTGAGTTTGGAAGTGTAGCCACATATAGAGAAAAATAAATCATGAAGTTGGCACTCTAATGATTTCCAACAAATATTAAAGGCTGAAATCAATGTTTATATGGAGACCAACTGGTCCTCAGTATCTTCTGTGTGTGTGGCTCGGGGGGCACTTAAGGTGGTTCTTAGGGGTCTGATAATGTGGTACGCCTCATTCATCAAAAAATCCAAAGCACGAGAACTTGTGGAGTTGGAAGGGAGTATTAAAAGTACAGAGGCAGATCTGAAGTGCCGAATGTCGTCTGATGGCCCCAGAGAATTGACCCGATTGAAAAACTGACATAATACTATTTTGTCACGGAAAGTGGTTATGTTTTTTCAGGGCAAGACAAGAAAGTAGGGAAGCTTTTGGCAAGATATATAAAGCAAAGAAAGTCTTTTTCTACCATTCCTTCAGTGAAATCTGCTGGTGATTAAATATTTACCTCGGCCATTGATATTAACAATGCCTTTAAATAGTTCTATATTGATCTTTATAGATCCATGCCTTCGTCTACTGATGAAGATATTAGAACATTTGTGAAACTTTTAGAACTCCCTAAATTGACAACTGAGCAAAACAATTCTCTTGATTCTGAGATAACATTGGAGGAGCTTGACGAGGTAATTAAGGCCTTACCTACAGGCAAGGCTCCGAGGCCAGATGGTTTTGTCACTGATTTTTTTTAGATCTTATGCTACAGAATTGGCTTCACTTTTCTTAGAAATGTATATGGAATCATTAAAGAATGGAAAGCTTGCCCCAACCATGACACAAGCCCGGATCAGTCTGATTCTTAAAAAGGACAAAGATCCAAGCGAAGAGTTAGTCCAAGTTCCAAGTTCCCTGATCCAGCAAAATGTAAACATTTTGAACATAATTTTGGCTAACAGATTAAGTAAAGTTATATGACATCTCTTGATCTATACATATAGATCAGGTGGCGATTATTCAGGCCCTGGAACCATTAGCAGCCAGGATAAGAAAGGAGGATGATTTTCCAGGGGTGGTGGCAGGAGGTGTGGTGCATAAGCTTCTGATTTACGCAGATGATTTTTAATTATTTGTCTCTGACCTTACTAGATCTATGCCTTGCCACCACAGAATTATTAATTCCTTTTCCAAGTTCTCAGGATACAAAGTCAATTGGTCTAAATCCGAAGCTTTATTTCTGACAGCACACTGTCCAGTAACAACCTTCCAGCCGGTGCCTTGCAGTGGCTTAAACAGGGCATTAAGTATTTGGGTATTTTATTCCCAGAAAATGTGTCTGATTTAGTTAATTTTGTCCCTTCAACGGACGCGTCCTGCTGGATATTTTCATCATTACAGCAGAAACAACTTAAAATACTCCGTCATTTTTGGGTTTACAGATAAGTGTAAGACATCATTAGAGACTATAAAGGGTGTACTTTTATTTGTGTACTCTCATAATAACAACAAAACCTTATGATTTTGTAAAATAAAAAGGGTGAGCTGTCAGCAGTCTCTGTGTTCACGAGCATATTTCAGAAACTGAAACTCTGCGAATACTTATCAAACAAACATGAAACATATGTCTAAAGAAAGCTTGAAATGTCTACTTTTTAATAAACCAATTCAAATTTAAAACAAATATTCTCCTGCAATGCAATCTGTCTGAAACAAAGCGATGTACAGTTTTTACCGGTTCATCTCATTATATGTAATGTGATCCCACCCACCAGCAGAGTGCACCATTCATACGCTAATGTACTGAGATGATCAATGCAAATGTACACGCCCCCACTGTGAGATTGTAAACACATTTAATTCATTTTTCTGCCCGTTTGCAACGATACACAAGTGAGAAAGCTCCAGGAATGTATGGAAGAGTTAATATTTTCCTCAGAAGAAGAGCGGGACTCCGATGAACATTTGTATTTTGAAGAGAGACTTGATCCAGCCGAGGATACAATTTCAGACTAGTAAGTCAGTTAGTTTTCATTAGTTGAAATGTATTTTATATAAAAATTTACATATTTTACTAGTGGGACTGTTTCCAGACTTGCCAGACAGGATTCAGAGTATTGAAATTTGAAATATGTCCTAATAAGCAAGTTTTAGTTACATTTAAATGCTGTTTCGGCTAAAGCAGGCCTTTCAGTTGTATGCTGTATAATATAAATATGATATGTAATATGATATAAAAACAATATGAATGTTTAGATTATATTTGCTGCCTCATTATCATGAACAAAGCTTGTGCTTGCAAATATGTGTTCAGGTTAAATGAGTAAAATGCACTTTAAATATACCCATATTAGAAAATCAGCATATTATTATGATTTCTGAAGAATCATGTGACACTTAAGACTGCAGTAATGATGCTGAAAATTCAGCTTTGATCACAAATTGCATTTTACAATATATTTAAATAGAAAACTGTTCTTTTAAATTGTAAAGAGAGTTCAGAATATCAATGTTTATACTGTATTTTGGATCAAATAAATGCAGTCTTGGTGAGCAGAAGAGACTTCTTTTAACGGCAGTATAGGTCTAAAATTAAGTAAAGTCTTTATGTAAAGAAAATATATAGTCAGATTACTTCTTTTAACTTAAAACTTGATTTTGATCATTAAGTCTCCTCACATTTATTCTCTTTCTGTCACATTCCTCATTGATAGGCCCAGGGGTGGGGTCTTTTTTCTCTCAGGTGTGAATCGCCTAAATATTCATGATCATTCACTCCTCCTCGCATATTACCTTTCAACACTAATATTGTCTTGCAAAAGTAAAATTACTATATTGTTTTGTATGAATGAGTGATCAGGATGGTTTTCACATCATTTTGTAGCAAAAACTCTAGGCTACAAGATCCAGCACCCAAAAGTTTTGTGGACAAATGTTTAGTATGTGTTATATGACCTTATTTCAGTGACTTAACATTTTCGTTTTTTCAAAAACCACGCATAAACGTTATTTTCTCAAAAATACAAAAATGTACACACATGTTGCTTACATATTATTGTAGCCCTGTTTGTGCTGAATACAGTGTTATCACACTTTAGCCATTAATATGCTTTTAAGCAACTGAAAAAAGCACAAAATGTCAAGGCATGTCAAAACTTCTCCAGGGCCCAAAATACCCTCAGACCCCAGAGGGTTAATAAAAAGTTTGAGCGATGTGGACAGGTGGGCTTCATTACATTTATTGATGATTGGGAAGTTTAATATTATTAAAATGAACTGTATTCCAAAATTCAACTACCTGCTATAGTCACTCCCAATAGATGTCCCCCTCTCTTATTTCAAGCAATTTGATAGCATAGTGAAGTCCTTCATTTGGCATGCTAAATGTCACAAATAGGCCGATTGACAAAGATGGGCTAGGCCTACCCAAGATTTTGTTTTATTATTATGTGTTCGGTTTCATTTGGCCCATTGGTCGCTTCCACCTGAGAGAGAACCCCTCCCTGGTTCTGTATTGAACAAGAAGTTCTTGACCCTATTATGCCATTACAAAGCCTTTCTATCAAACTAACCAGATAAGTTAAGTTACACCCCATTATTTCACATTTGCACTCAGTATGGACAAAAGTGTCCAGTGTTTTTAATTCAGATATTTATCTAAATGTTGCCTTGAGCTTATGGCTAAACCCCAAACTATGCATTAATAAGTCCCCTTTTTTGTTGGTCAGAATGGATTGTAAGGGGGGTTAATACACACTGTGACCTATATGAGAGTGACGTGTTGAGATCCTTTGAAAATTTGTTTCAATATTTTAGAATCCCCATATCTGTTTTTTAGGTATTTACACTTGCTCTGTGCTATTTTTGGGAATAGCATACATCCCCCTAAAGCATTAGATACTCTAGGAGAGGTGATTACTGCTTTTGGAAAAAGTCATGAGGCATCAGTGTATTACTCCTTGTTGGTTCAGAGTCTGGGGACAGAGTATTGACCACTCTTAAGAGATTATGGGAGAAAGATTTAAACTTGGAATTAGAGGAGAGAGTGTGGGCTAGGATTCTAAAAAACATACAAACTGCATCTAGAGATGCAAGGGTGTGCTTTATACAATTTAAGATTTTACATCGGTTCTATTGGACCCCCTCTAAATTGAATAGGCTTGGTCTTAAAGCCACACCCACCAGCTGGCGATGCCAATCAGAGGGCGGAGATATAACCCATGTCTTTTGGGGGGGTGTTGAGATACAGAGGTTTTGGTTAAAGGTTCAGAGTCTGGTGTGCGATGTGTTAGGCACTCGGGTATAATTTTGTCCCAGACTCTGTATCTTGGGTGATGGGGCAGTCATATATACGTTTTGTTTTACGGTGTTCATATATGTGAATCAATAAAAATTGTTAATCTGAATTACATTACATAGAACCGGTCATGATGCAAGTGTGTTTTCACCTTTCTGTGACTCATGCAGCTGCAGTTTCTCCTGGTGATCCCACCCTACCGCAGATTTATCCTGACGATCCATCTGAACGCCAAACTTCCCTCCAAATCCTCTTACATAGTCTGACATACAACAAACACAACAACATATTAGTGTGAAAGAGAAAGGGGCACAGACTGAAATGTGACACTAACTAGAGCAGTTGCAGTGACAATTTTTTTTAGCACCATGGTATTTAAGGGCCAACCACGCCAGTGTTGTACGGTGGTTGGAGGGCAGGGGAGAGAATGCGCACAAATTGCGTTTATTGTGGATCAAGATTTTAAAAAATGCATCACTGAACACAGACTAGAAATGACTTTGTAAAATATCACAAAATATCCAAAATACCTTAACACAAAAAAACAAAAAAATGGTATTGGCTTTTATTGCACCAATAGCTTCTTATACATCGGTAAACTTTAGTAGCTAAAAATATTCCAGAATGTCATAATAAGTTAATATAGCTAAACTTGAAAACTGAACAAGACTAAATATCAGTGAACAGTTGGACAATAATTAAATAGTTCAGTCCTACCTTGGCTAAAAGCTTTTCAATTCAGACGTACATTCTTTCAATAGGAAAAAACAACAACACTGTCCGGTTTTATAGAGGACCTCACTGGGGTTATGATGCTATCAGCTGCACTGAAAACACGTTCAGTCAATGAAAGTTCAGGTGTTTTGTTTATTTATTCTGATAAAAATAAGAGATGCACATCATGAGGATAATTGAACAACTCTGCATAAAACTATGAGGAAAATATGATGTAAAATAAATAACACTGCAAGATATTACCAATATTATTAAGAAGAAAAAAACTTGAATAATCTTGTCAAATGAGCTGTGGGAGCTAAAAAGCTGAACACTGATAAACTGGGTTGTTTTTCAAACGCATCCTATGTGACATTAATCAGCTATATCAACAACATAACTATAATATTGCCACTTATATCTGCATAGAAAATGAAGCGAATGCACAACTGAGCTTATACTAAATCTGCACAGACAATATCCACCAATAATCAGTGTATATAAGGAGAAATTTGATTATAATGTTTAAATGATTTGGGCCAACCACTTTAATCCTGTTTGTATGCTACTTGCCATTACTCTGATTATTTGCTGAGAAATGTGATGTTTTATTGCTTTTTTATAAATGAATATTTATTACAAAAAACAATCCATCCATCCATCCATCCATCCATCATCAACCGCTTATCCTGTGTACAGGGTCGCGGGGGGCTGGAGCCTATCCCAGCTAACATTGGGCGAAAGGCGGGGTACACCCTGGACAGGTCACCAGTTCATCGCAGGGCCACACATAGACAGACACACACACTCACATCCACACCTAGGGCAATTTTTTGGAGACACCAATTAACCTAGCCTGCATGTCTTTGGATGGTGGGAGGAAGCCGGAGCACCTGGAGAGAACCCACGCAGACACGGGGAGAACATGCAAACTCCACACAGAAAGGCCAGGGCAACCGGGGTTTGAACCCACGACCTTCTTGCTGTGAGGCGACAGTGCTAACCGCTGCGCCACCGTGCCGCTTACAAAAAAAAATTTGTTGCAAATATGTCTCTTTAAATACAACTTGGTAAGGAAAATTAGTCAGTCAGTTTGGGAGTTTTTTTTGAATGATTTATTAAAAGAACCAATTCATAAGATTCATATTCGACTACACTGGATTTGCGGTCCATTTTGATTCACTAAAAAGAATCAGTTAAGAGTCGTTTGTGTGTGAATCAGAATACACGCAATGGATTTGGTTGTGTTTTGCCTGCGAGCACAATCTAATTTCAAAGACGTGTTTCCTTGCCATTATTTTGCGGCATATGGTCTTTTTTTATCTCCCCAACATTCAATTCAGACTTTAAACGGACATTCGCAACTCAGGAAAATATGTTTTCTTTTTTTCTCAACAGAATGCACAGCTGAACTTGAACAAGATGCGTAACCTGCATTGTGAATAGGCTGGTTCCATAATGCCCTACGTAGTCACTAAATTCCTCCTAATGTACTCCTTACAGTCTCTAAAAATCAGAAAATTAATATGTCTCTAGCATTAAGATTTGAAAACACAGCAACTTTGGATCCAATACTTTACTATACTCATATGCTATTATTTCACTAATTTATTTCAGGTCTTATAAGTTGGTACAATACGTGCACATCGCTGATGTCACTTCACTACCACGGTGCTTAAGCCCAACACTGACAGGATTAAAATGCTACTCCGGTACCAGAGAAGAGCATTTCCATTTCAACAAAGTTTAAAGGAACCATCCTTTTTTTTCTCGTTTGGCACTCGGTGAAGGCGGTCGCATTTTCTCTCCCTCTCCCTCCCCTGACCTCCCTGCTTTGCTCTCTCGTCACGTCTAGTCAACTGTCTTGTACTTTTGAGAGACTCTCTCAGCACTGCTCTCCAAACTAAGAAATTATTATGGATTTGGTCAACTGGTCTCTCAACGCAATTGACACCATCTTCTCGAGGAGAAGCTTGGGTTCGGGGGAACCTAACTGCCCTGACGGAACGTTTGCAGCTGGCTACACGATGGACGCGTGGGAGAGGTGGCGGGTCGTGTGTCTGGCGGTTCTTTCCGTGGAGGACGTTGAAGATATCTACCTATTCGGAACCATGATAACAGGTCTTCTGCTGATTGGATTAGGCATTGCCCTGGGTTATCGAAGAATTAAGAAGACGGAGACAGCTGTCCAAAGCCTCACAAGGCTGCCCATCATGATTGAGGCGGTGGGCAGAGCTGTCAGCACTCAGACTCTCAATACAGATAACATCATGAAGGAGCTTACAGCTTTGCAAAGGCAAATGGATCGTTTAAGAGACCAAAATGGACATGAAGAATAGCCTGAGAAATTGCAGCTATTCGCCCCAAGACAAAACATTTCAATCTTATCTGTTTCGGCACCCCGCAACCAGCACCGGCCTTGGCCAAGGCCGCTGATGGATCAACAACTCCCCTGGTTAGAGCACTGCAATGAGCCGCTCTCGCATTCCCTGCCCCCTCCCAAAACACCCTGGAATTGTGACCTTCTGGCGAATCTCTGGGCTCACACACACACACAAGACTTTACACAAATACAGATATGCATCCGACCCACACCCCATCCCACGCCTTCGCCGCTTCGTACCCCCCAGTCTGACAGGCGGGTCTGTGACCAGCGCCGAGAATGGCTGCAGGTCCGGATGGCTGTTTGCCAGTGCTGGGTTAACTCCATCCCCCACTCCCCTACCCTGTTGCAAGTTTTTGTTATGTTGTAGATGTACTGATTATGTGCTAAGTGTTGCTGAGATGTTTTTTCCTGTTCCCACACTTTAATCCTAACAGGAGCATAGTCTGGGGGTTGCTTTTTTTATCTCACCTTTCCCCATGTAATGCTGTATATCTTCTCAATTCCCTGTCTTCCTGCCCTGTCTACCCCGCTGTCATATTGTATGTTTGTATTGGCAGGATGATGGCCAATTTCACTGGTTACTTTCACTTGTGACTATGTGACAATAAAGGGTTACTACTACATAACATTTGAAAATATATTATATATTTAATCATACTGACATGACCTAGCAAAAAATAAATAAATCAGGCAAACTGTATCTTCTGTTCATGAGAAAACACTGACAACTCATAACTGTATTCTTAAACAGAGCAGCTGCAAACAGTGTTGACCTATGAAACACAGGAGAGACGTGTGTGACACAAACCTTTCTGTGACTCATGTTTCTCAGTCTTGCCCTGATACTCAAATCCCATTGCACTCTTGTCAACTTTATCGGTCTCCACACCAAACTTCCCGCCAAACCCCTTGGCATAATCTAAGAGAGGTTGAAAACTTCTCAACAGATCAAACCAAACCATATCATACAATTGTTGTCAATATTAACAATAATATTACTAAAACATGAACACAGGCAGCTGCTTAGTGGATGTGTCTGTGAGCAGGACCAGTAACAAACCTTTCTGCGACTCATGTTTTTCAGTTTTACCCTGGTAATCGAAGCCAACAGCACTCTGATCAACGCGATCTTCCTGTATGCCGTAGCGACCGCCAAACCCAGTGGCGTAGTCTTGCAGGGGTAATAGAATGCAGCATAAGAGCACAGAGGACACACACACACACACACACATACATATATATATATATATATACATATATATATATATATATATATATATATATATATATATATATATATATTTAAAGTATTATATAAATACTATATAGAGAAGTGATAGACAGATCTACTGATATTTGGTCATTTTTAACCGTTTTCAAATATTTTTAATTAATACTAAAAATGTATATAGTTTATAGTGTGTATAAAAAATTATAAATGTAAATAATTTAATTATATCTATCATCTATCTATCTATCTACATTTTATCTAATTTAATCTTATTCTATAAATGATTATTGTTCAAATGTATATCTAATATATATTTTCAGCTCAACTCTTTTCTTTGCTGTAGATATCGGCATCCGCAAGGGCTACTGAAAAAGCCATATCTGTTTGTCATTAATATAAAGTATAAATGTGATTTGTGAAGGTCTTGTATTTGTGAGTCAGTGATTGTACAGAAATATTAAACCAACATTACCAGTCAATGAATGAATGCCAAAATAACAAAACTGATGTTCATGAGTGGAAATTGTGTGATTGATTGCTTGATGCATCTCTCTTTTCTGTGAGTGTTTATATTGACAAATTATCTCACACTCATTTAGAAAAAACTATAGATAAATAAATGACACATAATTCCATAATTTCAGAATGCTATTGGTTTGACAGGTTCATGAGGCAGAGTACTGTAAATTAAACCTGTTTTACAGTAAAGAAATAAAGATTCACCTTTTTGAGAGGCATGTTTCTCTGTTTTTCCAGCATACTCGAAGCCCACGGCAGACTGCATGAAACCCACACATTACTGAGAAAGTGTGACATTGCGCAGAAATGGTCAATTGAAGAACTGAGGATCGAATGATTTACCTGGTCAACACGATCGGCTTCCACTCCAAATTTCCCTCCAAACCCCTTCGATGTGTCGATCTGAGAGCAATGTTTGGATAGCTTACTCTGATACTCATGACCCATAGCAGACTGCAGGAAGAATAAAAAATTCTCATGAAGTGTAGATAAGCAAGGCAGAATGGCTTTCACTACCTGAATCTAGGTGTGGAAGCCAGACTGAAATATTTGCAGCTGTAATCACAATGATCATAAATCAAACAGAGTACTAAAAATGCACGTATACCTCTGCAAATTGAATTTTCTGTCACTACAATTATTAGTTCTGTTTTTCTGCTTCCCTATTACTGGAAGATATGTGCATTTGGAAACATTATAAAAGTCTTCCAAACTTTTGTATAATTATACAAAATATTAAAACATTTTGGAAAGTATTTTACAATGTTTCCAAATTTCAAAAAGGATTTGATCTTATCACAAACCCAGAATACATGCATCACAGTGCCGATGTCTGTCTTACATTTAAAGCATAATTGAGAAGTATTGGGGGATATTTTGTGGAGGCAACCCAGTGTTAAGTTGGTCCTATGGATAAATATTTTTTTTTGCTAATGGCCCGAAATTGGGGCACACTTAGGAAAAACACTAGCACAAACAGTTCCTCATCACTGAAAGATGACCCAATGTCCCTTTCCCATATCACCCTAAAATAATAAAAAAGGATAGACATTAGATAACTTTAGATAAGTGTATACAGTGCATCCGGAAAGTATTCACAGCACTTCACTTTTTCCACATTTTGTTATGTTACAGCCTTATTTCAAAATGTATTATTTAATTATTAATTAATTCATTATTTTCCTCAAAATTCTACAAACAATACCCCATAATGACAACGTGAAAGAAGTTTATTTGAAATCTTTGCAAATTTATTACAAATAAAAAATGAAACAAATCACATGTACATAAGTATTCACAGCCTTTGCATGACACTCAAAATTTAGCTCAGGTGCATCCTGTTTCCACTGATCATACTTAAGATGTTTCTACAACTTGATTGGAGTCTACCTGGGGTATATTCAGTTGATTGGACATGATTTGAAAAGGAACACACCTGTCTATATAAGGTCCCACAGTTAACAGTGCATGTCAGAGCACAAACCAAGCTTTAAAGCCCAAGGAATTGTCTGTAGACCTCAGAGTCAGGATTGTATCGAGGTGCAGATCTGGGGAAGGCAAACAAAACAAAAATTCTCTGCAAAATTCTCTGGTCTGATGAAACAAAGATTGAACTCTTTGGCCTGACTAGCAAGAGTCACGTCTGGTGGAAACCAGGCACCGCTCATCACCTGACCAATACCATCCCTACAGTGAAGCATGGTGGTGGCAGCATCATGCTGTGGGGATGTTTTTCAGTGGCAGGAACTGGGAGACTAGTCAGAATTGAGGGAAAGATGAATGTAGCAATGTACAGAGACATCCTTGATGAAAACCTGCTCCAGAGCGCTCTGGACCTCAGACTGAAGGTCATCTTCCAACAGGACAGCGACCACAAGCACACAGCCAAGATAACAAAGGAGTGGCTACGGGACAACTCTGTGAATGTCCTTGAGTGGCCCAGCCAGAGCCCAGACTTGAACCTGATTGAACATCTCTAGAGAGATCTGAAAATGTCTGTGCACTGACGCGCCCCATCCAACCTGATGGAGCTTGAGAGGTCCTGCATAGAAGAATGGGAGAAACTGCCCAAAAATAGGTGTGCCAAGCTTGTAGCATCATACTCAAAGACTAGAGGCTGTAATTAGTGCCAAAGGTGCTTCAAAAAAGTATCGAGCAAAGGCTGTGAAAACTTATGTACATGTGATTTGTTTCGGTTTTTATTTTTAATAAATTTGCAAAGATTTCAAACAAACTTCTTTCACAATGTCATTATGGGGGTATTGTTTGAAGAATTTTGAGGAAAATAATTAAATTTAATACATTTTGGAATAAGGCTGTAACATAACAAAATGTGGAAAAAGTGAAGTGCTGTGAATACTTTCCAGATGCACTGCAAGTCAGAAACCTTCCTCTTAAGAGTGGATGAGGAAAAAAGTTATTTTTCCACTTTAATAAGTGTAAATCGTATATTACCTTCTCTTATCTGTGACTCTATAAAGTGCCGCAGTTGAAGAAACTTAAATTCCCGTCTTAACTGTGTAATTTGATCATTTTTAAATAAATGTCCAAACTCCAACACTCCCCTTGACATCCAGGCCTGAAGCCCAAGCAAGCTACTGTATTGATGTGGGAAGATCAAGGTTGAGCGCAATGGGAGATTTAAGAGATATATTAGTTGGAATGGCTAAGTATTTCCTAACATCCTTCCAGAAGAGTATTTTCCACAGTAAAGTTATTAGTCGGAGACTAAATCCCTTGTATATAATAAATAAATGGAAAATGAACATTACAATCTTGGATAACACATTGAAGATTCAGTCTCAACCCAAAGGGATTCAAGTCTATTAAGAAACCAATTTAACATGTTTAATTTGTGCTGACAAATAATATAACTGAAGGTAATGAAGCAAAGCCCCACCCAGTCCTCTTGGCTTTATCAATGGAGAGTAAGTCTGGGCTTTTTAAAAAAATTCCAAATACCTTATAATTGAAGAATTTAAACTTAAAAAAACAATAAAAAAAACAAACAAACTTGTAGTCAAATAGCATGGCAGACCTTGGAACAAAACATTCAACCTGGCAAGAATATTCATTCTTATGAAATTAATCCTGCCTAAAAGAAGTTGAAAGGTTTGACCAGTCTTATAAATTCTGTTTAAATCCTGAGGATGCTAAACAGAAGGGGGAACACAAAGTGTCTTCAGGAGGGACATGCATACACAAAGCCAGAGATTTCCTGAGAAATTACTACAATTATAAGTTACTGCAAGAACTGTGTTAGTAGAGGTTTCAGGGTATTTAAGGTACAGCAGAACATGGTCTGCATAAAGGGATATACAGCGTTCCTCAGGGCCTATTTTAATGCCATGTATGTTTGCATTGGTTCTCACAGCTAGTTTTTCCTGAATAGAGAATTATGAGGCGGCCACCTCCGTCAAATTTTGCATGCACAGATAGAGACCCCAAATGGTGCTGTGAAATTAAACCACTATAAAAATCTCCATAGATCCATTAGAAGTTAGGCAATAGTCCTCCATTAAGCTTAACAACAAGCAAGCTCATCAGGTGTTGGCCCAAAATAGCATTACATAGTTTACATTTTGATGGCATAAAGTCAATTCTCTGTGGTCACTGGAGGCACCGGCACGATCACCTGACTTTTTCCCTGATAATGGCAGAAAGAAATACTAAATTTTTGGTCATACAGATAAAAGACATCATTCAAAACTATAAAGGGTTTACTTTTATTTGTGTACACAAGAGCATGTGAGTGGAGCGAGAGTTGAGCTGAGTGTGCCAGAATGCACTTTGTGATATGCTTGTTTGGGAATCTGCAAAAGGAAGCAATAGGCCTGAGGTAATGGAGCTCTAACATTGTTTTTGTGAAGTTGCAAACCTTATAGCCTAAATAAATGCCAAGAACAAGGAAATTGAAAGGAAGTGTGGAGAGACTGTGAGCGTTAGCTAATATTCCATAATCTTATGTGTCACATTGCCAGAGAGAACGAGGATGTGCTACGTGAACATGGTAGTGCAGCAAAAGGTGAGCTAGTAGGCTACGCTACAGCCCTTGCCAAAAGTATTGGCAGTGGCATAAATTTTGTGTTTTGCAAAGTTTGCTGCTTCAGTATTTGTAGATTATTTTTTCACATGTTTCTATGGTATACTGGAAAACAATTATAAGCATTTCAATCAATCAATCAATCAATCAAATCATATCACTTTGTCACACAAGCATATGCACAAGAGCAACAGTGGGTGAAAGTCTTGTGCAGTTCCGAGCAACATAGCAGTCATGACAGTGATGAGACATATACCAATTTACAATAAACAATAGATTTACACAACACAATTTACATATCTAATGTACACATAATTACACAACACAATAATAGTATACAATGTACAGTAAACACACACAATATGGAATACACGTAAAATAAAAAATTAAAAGTATATAAAGTGTATAAAAAATATACAGTAGGTGGTACTGCATGAGTTTTAAAGGCTTTTATTGGCAAAAACACTCAATTTATGCAAAGAGTCAATATTTACAGTGTTGACCCTTGTTCTTCATAACTTCTGCAATTTGCTGTGGCATGCTGGATGTCAGCTTCTGGGTCAAATTCTGACTGATGGTGATCCATTCATGCCTTATTAGTGCTCGGAGTTGATCACAATTTGTTGGCTTCAGCTTGCCCCACTTGCCTTTTGTGCTTCTGCTTGTCCACTCGCCTTTTGAGGATTGACCAAAGGTTCTCTATGGGATTAAGATCCAGGGAGTTGCCTGGTCACAGATCCAAAATTTCTTCATTATCACTCTTGCCTTGTGACGTGGTGCTCCATCATGCTGGAAAATGCACGGATCATCACCAAATTGCTCCTGGATTGTTGGGAGAAGTTGCTCTTGCAGGACGTTTTGATACCATTCTTTATTCATGGCAGTGTTTTTGGGCAGAATTGTGAGAGAGCCCGCTCCCTTGGATGAAAAGTAACCCTACACATAGATGGTCTCAGGATGCTTCACTGTTGGCATGACACAGGACTCATGGTAGCCTTCACCTTTTCTTCTCCGGACTATCGATTTTCCAGATATCCCAAACAGTCGGAAGGGGCCTCATTAGAAAAAAAGAACTTTCCACCAGCCTTCTGCTGTCCAAACCTGGTACTTCCTGCAGAATATTTGCCTCACTGTGTGTGCAGATGCACTCACACTGCCAATATTGCCAATCCTACTGCCAATATTGTGCAAGCTCTGCACTGGTGGTGACACGATTCCATAGCTGACTCCTCAGGAGGAGATGGTCCTGGCACTTGCTAGACAATCTGGGACGTCCTGAAGACTTCTTCACTGCAGTTGAACCTCTCTCCTTGAAGTTCTTGATTATCCAGTAAATGGTTCTTTCAGGTGCACTATTCTTTCATTTTGAATAAAATTCCATTTTGATGGAAAGCGATGATGGCTGGTTAAACCTTTTTGTACATATAAAGAGCGCATAAACAAGACATGATCGTTTGTTGCATATAAAGTCCAGATTCACTTTATAATGCTTTAAATATATTAAGGATATTTAAAGGGGGCACTTGCTATCTACTAATATAACAATTATTATATAAATATTATAATCACAGTCTTTTATGTTGCATATTATTTGTACATATAAAATTGTAGGGAAAATTAATAAAGTAACAACACTGAAAAAGAGAAAAATGTTCACTGCTCTTTTCTGGACAAATTAATAAGCCTTTTAAAACTGAACACAAACTTAGGATGAAAAATTGCTAATTTTTTACAGACCCCAAGTCTGATAGCATTAAATTAGAAACCTCTTCAATTTATCAAATCTACAGTATAATCATTCAGTGGAGACAACTGAAAAACAATGAGGAATTTTCTTTTTTACCTGCAATATTTTTCCTGGTACCAGTCCATATTTTCATTATTTAAACAACTCGAACAAACTTTAAAGTTGAAAAAAAAAAAAAAAGTTCTGGGTCGGTTGTGTCACAGATTAAGTTTAAACTGAAAAGCGCAAATGTCTGCGTTTCCGTGCCAAAGCACATTTGTTTTATACATGTAGAAGCATGTTTTATGACTTGTTTAAAGTAAATAAAGGTAATTTAGAATGGCATATATGATAACAGAGAAATATTTGACAGATTACATTTACATTTACGCATTTGGCAGACGCTTGTATCCAAAGATATACCTCATGTGTGGAGGCTCTTATGTTATAACATTGCTGAGTGATGCAGTTAATTTATACATTTTGTTAATTATTCATGCTTGACATTTAATTTTTTAAATTATCAATTATATTAAATATTATCAGTATCCAATCTAGACTTCACAAACCCAGTCTGGTCCAGATTAATAATGAGGCAAAACAGTTTCAAGATAATTTGGCCATAATTTTATAATCCACATTAAGTAGACTAATTGGATGATGAGGAAAATTTTACCAGGTCTTTATCTTTCTTAAAGAGCAAATTAATAACAGCCATTGATTCAGGTGTTAATTTAGTTTCTAAAAGACTATTTATTTCTGGCAAATTGGGCAAAGCAGGGACTCATGTGATGCCATACAAGAATCAGACGTGTGAACAGTGAGCTCTGCACACTTTGCTAGTTTTAATTCTTTTTATGACATAAACTAGCGAGATTCGATACACTCGGTTCCTTAACTGTTCTAGGAGGACAATATGTCAAAAAGTTCAAAATCTTTCAGCTCTGGAGACATTAAAAGACACTTACGTGGTGGAGCCTTGGTAGCTCAGCGAGTATTGATGCTAACTACCACACCTGGAGTCGCAAGTTCGAATCCAGGGCGTGCTGAGTGACTCCAACCAGGTCTCCTAAGCAACCAAATCGGCCCCAGTTGCTAGGGAGGGTAGAGTCACATGGGGTAACCTTGTGCTCATTATAATGTGTGGTTCATGGTGAGTTGTGTGTAGATGCCGCGGAGAACAGCGTGAAGCCACCACACGTGCAACGTCTCCAAGATAACTGCTCAACAAGCCACGTGATAAAATGCACGCATTGACGGTCTCAGACGCGGCACTACACCACAAGGAGAGTGCATTGGGAATTGGGCATTCCAAATTGGGGAGAAAAAGACACTTCCGTGCTCAAGCTGATGCCCCAGAGCAGGTCGCGGGCCTGGGAGTCACTTTGATGATGTGGTTACAAGAGTGGGGGATGTCAAGATATGGACCAATTACCTGGAGTCATCGGAGAGGGAATTATCTGCTAATCCACTAGCAACCAAGGTGGATTTGGAAAATGTCTGGGAAAAGTTGGAGAACATGGAAAACTGTAGCCGGCGGAAAAACGTCTGTATCGTTGGAGGCCCGGAGGGAGTAGAGGGACAGGATACAATGAAAGTCCTGGAAGGGCTCTTTCCAAATCTGCTCAACATAGCAGGCTATAAGCTGAAAATCGAGCAAGCTCACAGGGTTCCTGCTCAGCGATCCGCAGAGGGAGACAAGTCCCGATCAATTCTGGTCAAATTTCTGAGATCATCCAATAAAGATCTTGTGTTACACAAGGCAAGGTGTAAAGGAAGGAAAGGAAGAAATGTGATAGATTCAAGGAATGCAAGAAACTTTTACAACAATGTATTTGCACTGATATGTCGTATTTGCACTGATATTCCCAGCCAAATTGAGAATAGATGCTAAGGATTGCTGTAAAACATTCACATGCCCACAGCAAGCGATGTTCTTCATAAAGTCAATGGAGTAAGCAATCTTGTTGTACTCACGTTGTAGTACAACGGCTCACTGAACATTCACTTGACTGTTTGGGGAATCTGAGCGCTTTTTTTGTGCTGGTTCCACCTAGAGGCTGGAGTTTATTTTGTAGTGTAACACACCTTCAGGACAGTTTTATGGATGAATCTACACTCTCTTTGTGCTTGTTAGGCTGGAGTTTGTTTTGTGGAGTACTTTTATCATGAGGACTCGCAGACTTGTTGACTATTATTTGATGATTATAAAACAGAAATGTAATGTCTCTCTTTGGCGTAAGCCCTGTCTGGTGGTCCGAAGAAGTTGTACTCAGAACTGTCATATCCAGCTGGAAATAGGAGGCAGGGGCGAGGAGCCTACTCCCGTGCAGGACGGGACTCAACTGGTGGTGGTGGGGTGGTGGACGCCATCTAGTGAAAACAGCCCGCAGGCGGGCCTTGAATGTTAAAAAAAATACCTATGCTATGTACACAACTGCTGTGTGTACATTGGTACACATGCCACATATCTTTGGAAAGCTAAAATTCTTGTGATTCTATTGATATAAACCATTTTAAGATACAATCACAACAGCAGGTACAATCTATATCTATATCAGACCACCAACATATAAACAAACAAGAACAAAATTTAGGCAACTCACCAATGAAGCCTCATAGTAGTCCAGTGATCCATAACATCCCGACAAAAACGGTGTTGTTACATTGTCCAAATGATCAAGTCAAATAAAATTTGTAGTCCAAATCACATTATTACTGCAATAAATACCCACGGACTCTTGTTGCATCATTTCAAAGTACCCAGCAGCCGTGCCTAATCTTTCACATATCCTCGGTCATAACTTCAGTTCAGATGTAAACATTTCCTATATCCGGTATCAAAATGGATGCTGCACGCTGACCTTTCGATTGACACCTCATTTGACCCAATAGGTGCTTCCATGTCCTGTCCATAGCCTTCAATAGCCAACCACAGTCTGTGTTGAATGTAAGGGCCTCCCCCCTTTGTGTAAAGATCGAGCCAACTGCAATCGAGTGTGTAGATGACAAGCGCATCGTATAGCCAATGAAATTCTGAAAACAATGATATGCGGCTTTAGTGGGAAGTTTAGAGAATATTTCTGTAATGTGTGTGTATAAAGTTGTCTTGCCATTACCGAGTGTTTTGTGCGTCTGTGCGTAAAAGCTGAAGAGTGCCGTTTTGGAACTGTTTACACATTTGGAGATATATAGATAGCGAAACGGACGAGAAAAACAAGATTTTCGCTCCAGGATGTGATAGAAGAATGCATTCGGCGTGAAAACGATGAGTCTGGAGATAAAATTTCTGAAAACAATACGGATGATTCGTCATATGTTGATTCAGAGGCAGAGGAAATGTTAATGGAGGGAGGAGACATTAAGTCAAGTCAAGTCAATTTTATTTGTATAGCGCCTTTCACAACACACATCGTTTCAAAGCAGCTTTACAGAAGTTCAGCATTAACAGACGATAAAAATGTAATGTCTATAAAGTCGATAAATCATCATCCTTGTGCAGGGCTCCAAACTGCGACTAAAAATGGTCGCATTTATGACCAAATAAATTTATTTGCGAGTGTAATTTCTGTCAAGGTCGCCATTGGCGACAGTAAAAATTTACTCCCTTTGATTTTAAAATTTGCATTACATTTCCCGAGATACATAACAAAAGTTTATATCAAAGAAATAGCGGGGAAAACGGAGTTCATTGCAGGAACTAACCATTTCAAAAAAAGAGACTGAGAAAACACGGTGACAGTAACGAGCATAAAAAATGCACGTGATCACATAATTGCGAAGAATGCTCCACAGACTACACTGTTAGCACGTGCAGTTTTTCTTGCATGTGAGCTGCGGGACGAAAAGGAATGGAAGGAGTTAAAAATGAAAATATTTGGTGCCTGTTTTTCCCCCTATTACTCTTTTTCCCCCACATTACTCTGGACAAGTAAGTGTTTTGTATATTCCACATAATAAACTTTAGTTTGAATAATTAATACACATCTTGTAATTACCTTTTGTCGAGTTTCCCCAGTGAGTGTCTTGAACTGTTTGCGGGAGTTGTTTGTATTTGTTTGTGGGTGTGTGAGGTTTTAGTTCATTGTTTGTTTCAGATCAAGCTCTATTTGCATGACTGGCAATAATTTTACATTGCCAAAGTGTACATTATTTTCAGTAAATATACATACACGAATACATATTTACATACTCGAATAGAAAAACTATATAATACACGTTGAATATAAGATTATTTGTGCATGTGTGAAGTTTTATTATGCCTTTGTTCCAATATTTGTTGTATACAGTATTTACAGTAAATATACATACAATAATACATATTTACAAACACAAAAAGAAAAACACATACATATATATATATATATATATATATATATATATATATACATATACATACACACACACACACATACATACATATATATATAAATAAAAGACTCAGTCCATGATCATAGTGAAGCAAAGTATGCAAGCCCCCTAGAGCAACATTGAATCTTGGTCTTATAAGATATTTGGAGACTTTTGAACCCATCTGGTAGGGACTATAAATTTTTTTCATCAGTCCATAAGATTTACTCTAGAATATATATTTTTTTTATATTCAAGTCCCTCATTTCATCTGTTGTGGATTGCTCAATTGGAAACATCTTGAGTTTAGAGGTGTTACATATAGTGAAGAGGAAATCAATTAGTTGTTGCTTTAATGTATCCCTTTTGCAAAATCCTGAATTCCAACAAGTGCTAAAGGCTGAAATCAATGTCTATATGGAGACCAACTGGTCCTCAGTATCCTCTGTGGGTGTGGCTTGGGACGCACTTAAGGAATATTAAAAGTGCCAAGGCTCCCTCATTTCGGGAGTGGTGCACAGAGATGGGCAGAGTGGCACCATTTGAAGAAATGTCAGATAGAGGGCTAGGCAACTTAATAGGAAGTGGGGCAGTTATTGACCTTTTGGAAGGCTCTCGGGAAGGGCAGTGCAGAGGGATTTATAGTTTTCAATATGGATGATATATGTGGTTTTTAAACACACTCATTCTTTATTATAATATTTTTTTCACATTTTAGAATAATAGTAAAGTCATCAAAACTATGGAATAACATAAATGGAACCGATTACTGACTATGTTTTGATTAAACAAAATCCAAAATAAATCAAAACTGTTATTTTAGCATCTTCAAAGTAGTCACTCTTTGCCTAGAATTTGTAGACATGTACTCTTGACATTTTCTCAACCAACTTCTTGAGGTATCACCCTGGGATGCTTTTTAAAATCTAGGAGTTCCCATCTATGTTGGGCACTTATTGGCTGCTTTTCTTTATTATTTGGTCCAAGTGATCAATTTCAAAATCTTTTGTTTTTAATAAAATTTTAGGTTTATAATGAAATAAATTAATATGTTGGCACAATTATACTTTTTTCTACAAAACTAATTTCAAACATTTAAGCATACGCCTTCAGATAATTTTTTTTTTCAGAAAGAAGATCATCAGAAACATTTCAGTCAAGTGTTCTGACCGGTAGAGTGTGTGTGGGTATATATGTTTTTTTGTTTCTTTGTGTGTGTACTTTAGCTTTGACCACAGGGATGTTTGTTGGGGGTCAGGGTGGGTTTGGGGATTGGGAAAGGGAATAATGGGGGTGAAAAGTTGATTCTGTACATATAAGTTTTGTATTTTTGTTTTTGCTGAAAAAAAAAGTGCAGAGGCAGAGCTGAAGTGCCGAATGTCATCTAATGGCCTCAGAGAATTGACCTGATTGAAACACAGATATAATATTATTTTGGGGGGCAAGGCAGGGAAGCTTCTGTCTAGATATATAAAACAGAGAGAGTCTTTTACCATTTCCTCAGTGAAATCTGCTAGCGGTGAAATATTTACCTTGGCCACTGATATATGTTTTTTCTTCAATTAACATTTTGAATGATTCATAGACATATCACAAAAGAAAAAAAACAACATAAATATATTGAATCACATTTAACCCCCACTATTATCCCTCCCCAATCACCCACCCCACACTGACCCTGAATGAACACCCCAGTGGTCACAATAGGAACACACAAAAAAAAGGAAAAAGAAAACAAAAAAATAAAATATAATAATCATGTATAATTAAAACTAAACTACTCCCTCCACTGCCCCTCCCCAATAGTCTCCCAAAAACAGTAGTTGATAATTTTCTATCAAACAAATTCCAGACCCCCAGCCTTCTGCTTGACCCCTCCTCGAAAGTATTCACCCTCCCCATCTCTGCACACCACTCCGGAAATGAGGGCGCTCCATACGTCTTC
Organism: Moxostoma hubbsi; assembly: GCA_032164185.1. NCBI lineage: Eukaryota > Metazoa > Chordata > Actinopteri > Cypriniformes > Catostomidae > Moxostoma > Moxostoma hubbsi. The sequence continues at coordinate 43,207,193 of JAVLUX010000019.1, forward strand.
CATCCCCTTAAAATGACTTGCCTACCAATCATGATATTGGTCAGAACCCAATTTTTTGTGCGTTTATCCCCCAAATTTATGACCGTCCCTTCTCCCAAAATAGAGTCTGGGGCAAAATGAAATTTAAGCGCCCAAAATATCACACACAAAACTCTGAACCTTCAACAAAATTCTTGGATCTTAACACAACCCCAAAATACATGGGTTGTGTCTCCATCTTCTGATTGGCATCGCCAGCTGGTGGGTGTGTCCTTAAGACCAAGCAAGGGGATCCAATAGAATCTATTTAAAATCTTGAATTGTATAAGGTGAATCCTTGCATCTCTAGATACAGACTTGACATTTTCTAAAATCCAAGCCCACACTCCCTCATCCAATACCAAGTTTAAATCTTTCTCCCATAATCTCAGGATAGAAGTTAGCGCTCCATCCCATTATTTTTCTCAGATAATTTTCAATAATCAAAGAAATCCCAGACAACTGTTTCATACCATTAACAAAATGGTCAAATGTAACAGTTCCTCTATTGTGCCTGCACCAACTCACCTATGTAATAGATTTCATAATTTTTTCAGCACCAAGACTGACAATGCTCGTAAAGGCATTCTTAATTCTCCTGTCTCACTTGCTTTTCCTCTTTGTATTTCTTATTTTTTCTGGCACCTCTTTCTAAAATTTCTCCTCACTTGATCTGGTTTCTTGGTAATGAGGTATCACAAATGAAAGCTGCCACTTCCAAAGTTGATCCTATTTATTTGTTTAAATCATGTTTCGCCTCTTTGTGTCCTGTTGTCTTGAGTATAATAAATGACTCTCTGTGCACTGGTGTTGTGCCAGCAGCATTTAAAACTGCTGCTGTAACCCCTGTAAATAAAAAGACTAACTGGGATTTAGAATGCATTGTGGCTTCTCAATTATATGCTCATCTCACTGTAAACAATCTTTTTGAGCCCCTTCAATCTGGCTTTCGCAAACTCCACAGCACTGAAATGGCATTAGTGAAGGTCACAAATGACTTGTTAATGGCATCAGATTCTGGCTGTCTTTCAATTCTGATCCTCCTTGATCTCAGATTTTGACACTGTAGAAAATTCTCTTTTACTCACACGTCTTGAGACACGTCTTTGGTGTTACTGATACAGCATTAAACTGGTTTAAGTCTTATTTCTCAGATCATCGGTTGTTTTTGCCTTGGGTGTATATAGGTCCAAGGTTAGTTTGGTTAAATGTGGTGTTCCTCAGGGTTCGAGTTTGGGGCCCTTTTTAGCATTTACATGTTTCCCCTTGGTCAGCTCTAAGATCAAATTTTTATGCAGATGACACCCAGATTTACATCCATTCAAAACCTGGTGATTGTGTGGCTGTCACGTTTCTTGCACAATGTATTACTGAGATAAAAAAATTGATGTCTCTTAAATTTTCTTTGTCTTAACACTGACAAGACTGTGGTAATGCTAATTGGTTCAACCCACCAGCTTTGTAGAGCTGGTTCTTTAACTTTAAATATGGATGGCTCTGCTCTGGAGTTTCAAACAAAATTGAAAAATTTGTGGGTGATATTTGATGCAAATTTAACATTTGATCACCATGTCAAGAATTCTGTTAAAACATCATTCTTCCATCTCAGAAAGATTGCAAGACTGCGCCCCATGTTATCTTTCTCTTTGGCTAAAAAAGTGATCAATACTTTTGTATTTTCTCGTATTGATTATTGCAATGCTTTACGTGGAGTTTCTAAATCAACTTTAAATAAATAGCAGTATGTGCAAAACTCTGCTGCTAGAATCATGACAGGGACCAGGACAAGTGATCACATCACTCCTGTCTTGGAGTCCTTGCACTGGCTTCCTCTCAGGTTTTGTGTAGACTTTAAAATTCTCATGATTACCAACAAGGCTTTGCATGGTTTGACCCCTCAATACTTGTCTGAACTTTTAACCCCTTACAATCCAATGTGTGATATCCACTCCTCTGAATCTGTTTTTTTAACTGTTCCTTCTCCTCGTCTACGTTCTATGGGTGACAGGGCGTTCTCTTCTTTTGCTCCAAAACTGTGGAATTCTCTTCCCTCTGAGGTTAGACATGCTGAATCTTTTAGTATTTTTAAATTTTCTCTTAAAACTCACTTTTTTAGGGTTTCTTTTCTGTGGTTATTATGTGATTTATTAATGTATTATAAAAAAAAATCTAATTGCATGTTTTCTTGTATTAATGTACTTCCATTTTTCTCTTGTAAAGCGCTTTGAGATGCAATTTTTAAAGGCGCTATATAAAATAAAGTGTTATTATTATTATGATGACCTTTTGCAAAAGCAGTAATCACCTCTCCAAGAGTATCTGCCACTTTAGGGGGGTGTGTGCTATTCCCAAAAACAATACAGAGCAGGTTGCGCAGCTGTAAATACCTACTACTAACAGAACTCAAAAATGTTGAACAAAATTTTAAAAAGATCTCCACTCTTATATATGTCACCAAGTGTAGTACCCCAACCCCCCCCCCCCCCTTACAATCCACTCTGACCAACAGAAAGGGGACTTTTATTAATACATATTTTAGGGTTCAGCAATATGCTTGAGGCAACATTTAGATAAATATCCAAATTAAACACTCTGGACACTTTTGTCCATAACGAGTGCAAATGCAAGATAACTAATCTCCGATTAGTTTGATAGAAAGGCTTTGCAATTGTGAAATAGGGGCAAGAACTTCCTGTTCAATACAAAACCAGGGAGGGGCTCTCTCAGGTGGAAGCGACCAATGAGCCAAATGTCTGTAACCGAATACATAATAATAATAATAAAACAAAATCTTGGGTAGGCCTAGCCCACCTTTGTCAGTTGGCCTATATAATTTATTAAAATGTAATCTAGGATGTTTACCATTCCAAATGAAGGTCTTCGCTAAGCTATCAAATTGCTTGAAATAAGAGAGGGGGACATTTACAGGGAGATATTATAACTGGTAGTTACATTTTGGAATATAATTAATTTTAATAACATCAACCTTCCCAATCACAGATAAATGTAATGAAGCCCACATCACTCAAAAACCTTTTTATTAAGGGACCAAAATTACCTTACTAAATCAGATAAATTTGCTGGGAATAAAATGCCCAAATATTTAATGCCCTTTTTGGGCCACTGGAAGGCACCCAGCTGGAAAGCCGTTACTGTGCAGTATGCTGTCAGAAAATCATCTTCCCTTCTTATCGCGGCTGCTAATGGTTCCAGGGTTAGATAGAATAATAATGTCCCCATTATTGCCGGTTGACCCTATCAAGATTAAAATCATTTGTTTGAATCGCTGACAGGTGTCCATAAAGTAACTTAATCCATCCAATAAAAGTATTCCCAAACCCATTTATTTCCAAATTCTTAAAAAGATAATACCATTATACCATATCAAACACCTTTTCAGTGTCAAGTGAAATGGCCGCGACCGGAGTCTGATCATTCGCCACGGGCCACATAATATTGATGAGATGCCTAATGTTATCAGAAGAGCTGCAACCCTGAATAAACCCCACCTGATGTATAAGAGATGTCATAACTTCACTTAATGTGTTAGCCAAGATTTTTGACAATATTTAAATGTCTAATTGGATTAGGGAAATTGGACGATAACTCTTACACTCGCTTGGATCTTTGTATTTTTTAAGAATCAGACAGATTGCGAGGGGTCACGTGACCTGTGAGCATGATGACAGCGTAGCGTTGTGACTACGCTAACCCTACTCAATTTTCATTTATACAGTATATCTAAGCTTTTTCACTAGTTGCTCGACATTTTGATTTATGTTTGGACATCCACAGCATGTCTTCTCGTCAAGGAAAATCGGCCAGCAAGCAAACGCAGCGTGATCAAGTGCACAAGGTGTGATGGAGCATAAGATGTAGGAGTCTCTCGCCGTCATGATTGCTTCTGCTATGGAGAAACAGCAGCAGTTTATTGAAGCACAGTTTAAAACTTTGCAAGACAGACTAGATAATATTCAGTCTGAGCTTTCAAGTTGATCTAATAGGTGAGAGAACTGCGTGAACGATATTCCAGTCTGAGCAGTCGGGTCGTCAAAGTGGAGAAAAATTATGACAAATCTGCTGCCAGATTGATGACCTTTGAGGAAAAGATGGGTGATTTGGAAGACCGGAGCTGCAGGGATAATGTTCGTATTATGAATCTCCTGGAAGGCGTGGAAGCCACGAATCTCACGGTATACTGTATATCTCGGTATCTTCCCAACAACAAAAAGGTAAGCCTCGCATAGTCATTATGAAGATGCTACTTTATACTGATCGTGATTCAATTCTCAGATCTTCCAGAAAATCTCCAATCAAGGTGGATGGGAAAGATATCAGATTTGCTGCGGACTATAGTGCTTTCACTATCAGCACATTTTCAAGTCCCTTTTGGAGGTTGAAGACTTTCTGAGTGGTTTGGCCACACAGGAGAATGAGGAAGGGTAAAGTGACATTACTTACATTGCCCTAGAGGGTTTTCTCCCTTTATTTCTTCATTTGTTTATTCTTATAGATTGATTGTCTAGCTTAAACGAAATGTCACAATTTGCCTTTTAGTGTAAGCTTCTCAGTTAATTTTGTTCATTGATTATTTTGGTCATTAACAGGGAACTCAAGATGGCACAGAGTATGGCTGCTGCGTTGCGAGCTCCGACACAACACTGCCGTTTATTGTTTGTTTTGTTTACAGTATTTTTTTGTGTCTTGGATGTTGTCTGCCTTACTGCATACAACAGACAAACGCTTTTGGACATTGGTTCTGCAATTACACACTGAAAACCGGACTTCAAATTCATCAATGCCGACCCTCTGCTCTCCTGATCTGGAATATCTCATGCTTCTGTGTCGACCATTCTGGCTACCGTGGGAATTCACAGTGGTCATTACAATAGCTGTGTACATCCCCCCACAAGCTGACACAGACCAGGCACTCAAGGGACTGTATGGGAGCATAAGTGAGCAGGAAACCACACACCCTGAGGCCGCGTTCATTGTTATTGGGGACTTTAACAAAGCCAATTTTAAAATAATCGCACCAAAATACCACCAACGCTTCAGCTTCAACACACGAGGGGACCGGATTTTGGACCATTGCTATTCTCCTTTCCAGGATGGCTACAAATCCCTCCCACACCAACCATTTGGCAAATCAGACCACTCTTCCATTCTGCCCACTTACAGGCAGAAACTGAAACAGGAAGCACCCACCCTCAGAACGATCCAGTGTTGGTCGGACCAATCAGACTCTATGCTACAAGACTGTTTTGATCACGCAGACTGAGAGATGTTCCGGTCCGCCTCTGATGATGACATCGAGATTTACACTGATAGCTTAACGTATTTCATCAGGAAGTGTATAGAGGACGTTGCTCCGAACAAAACAATACGGATCTACCCCAACCAGAAACCAAGGGTTAATGGCGATGTTCACATGGCACAATGCACGGACCTCTGCTTTTAATTCTGGGAACGTGGAGAAGTTTATACAAACCAGTTATGCCCAGACAGAGCAGCCAAATGCCAGTACTGGAACAAAACACCACCGACTCTAGAAGTATGTGGCAGGGAATTAACATCATCACGGACTCCAAAGGGAATAAAAACTCTGCCGTGAACACCGCTGCCTCTCTCCTGGATGAGCTTAATACAATTTATGCTTGTTTTGAGGATAATAACACTGCCCTTGCGGAGAGAGCACTCACGGCTGACGCTACAGAGGATGGTTCACTCTCCGTCTCTGTTGCGGATGTAACCTGATCCTTCCGATGGGTGAACATCCGTAAAGCTGCGGGTCCAGACGGCATTCCGGGCCACATCATCGGGCCAACCTGTCCCTCTCCCTGTCTGTAGTCCCCACATGCTTCAAAATGTCCACCATTGTGCCTGTACAAAAGCAAACAAAAATCACTTGTTTAAATGACTGGTGTCCTGTTGCTCTGACCCCCATCATCAGAAAATACTTTGAGAGGCTAATCAGAGATCCCATCTGCTCTCTGCTGCCCACCTCTCTGGACCCATTGCAGTATGCCTACCGCAACAACTGCTCCACTGATGATGCCATTGCATCTACAATACACACTGCTCTCTCCCACCTGGAAAAAGGAACACATATGTGAGAATGCTGTTTGTAGACTACAGCTCAGCATTCAATACCATAGTGCCCTCCAAGCTTGATGTGAAACTCCGGGTTCTGGGCTTAAACAGCTAGCTGTGCAGCTGGATCCTGGACTTCCTGTCAGGCAGACATCAGGTTGTTAGAATGGGCAGCAACATCTGATCACTGACCCTCAACACTGGAGCCCCGCAGGGCTGTGTTCTCAGCCCATTCCTGTATTCCCTGTACACACATGACTGTGTGGCAACACATAGCTCCAATGCCATCATTAAGTTTGCTGATGATACGACGGTGGTAGGTCTGATCACTGACAATGATTCCTCTCACTGCCTACAGAGAGGAGGTGACACTCTGACACGCTGGTGTCAGGAGCACAACCTCTCCCTCAATGTCAGTAAAACCAAGGAGCTTGTAATGGACTTTAGGAGGAAAGACAGAGTCCACAGCCCCATCACCATTAATGGAGCACCGGTGGAGAGAGTCAGCAGCTTCAAGTTCCTCAGTGTCAACATTACTGAGGAACTCACATGGTCCGTCCACACTGAGGCCATTGTGAAGAAGGCTCACGAGCGCCTCTTCTTCCTGAGACGGCTGAAGAAGTTTGGAAAGAACCACCACATCCTCACATGGTTTTAAACCAGCACTGTAGAGAGCATCCTGACTGGCTGCATCACCGCCTGTACGGGCAATAGCACCGCCCACAACCACAAAACCCTGCAAAAGTTGGTACGAACTGCCAGACATATCATCGGAGGATCATCAGAGACTCCAGCCACCTGAGTCATGGGCTGCTCTCACTGCTACCATCAGGCAGGCGGTAACACAGCATCAGGACCCACACCAGCCGACTACATGACAGCTTCTTCCCCCAACCAATCAGACTTTTGAACACTTGATCTCTCACGATCAATATACATCAGCACTGCACTTTATTAATCTTATATCTCACACTGAACTGTCATAATTATATTCTCCACAATACAAATACTGTATATATATTTTTATATACCCTTTATTTATTTATTTATTTTATTGTATGTGTATTCTATATTGTGTGTATTGTTTACTGTACATTGTATTTTATTATTGTGTTGTGTATGTGTACATTTGATATGTAAATTTTGTTGTGTAAATATGTTGTTTATTGTAATTGGTATATGTCTTGTCACTGTCATGACTGCTAAGTTGCTCGGAACTGCACACAAGACTTTCACCTACTGTTGCACTTGTGTACATGGTCGTGTGACAATAAAGTGATTTGATTTGATAACATGTTAATAATGAGTGGGGAGCGGTAACAATGTGCATGCCGCCCTTCTCGGGGTCACGTTTTCCATAATGCGCATAATGGTTCACCCGAATCTTTTTCTTTTTCCTTCTGTTCTTCCTGCCCTCACTACATTATTGCACATACAAGATTGTTTTCTTGTCATTGGTGCAGATATGAACGCGGTAGATGTTTCTCTTGATCATTTGTGTGTGCAGAATTATCCTACACAATCTTTATTATCTATTAAATTACTTAAGTTTATGTCTGATTTTAGTCTAATTGATGTATATCGCATTTTTCACCCTACAAAGAGACAGTACACCATCTACTCTGCCAGACATAAAAATTATTCTAGGCTGGATTATATTCTATCTCATGCAGCATACTCAGAATTACACAGTGTTGATATAAAGTCATGCCCTTTATCTGATCATAGTGTAGTCTCAGCTAAAATCTCTTGTGTCTGCACCTGGTATTAAAACTCCAACCTGATGCTCTAGCATCAGGTTGGAGTTTTAATACCACACGGTTACAAAATAAAGATTTCTGTGCAATGCTCAAAAATGAATTGAGTTTATAGATATAAATGCTGGTTTGGTGGAAGATCCCTGCTTTCTCTGGGACGCCATCAAGGGCTGCATATGGTCTTTTTTTATATTTCTTTTGCTGATGCTCTAGCATCAGGTTGGAGTTTTAATACCACACGGTTACAAAATAAAGATTTCTGTGCAATGCTCAAAAAGGAATTGTTTATAGATATAAATGCTGGTTTGGTGGAAGATCCCTGCTTTCTCTGGGACGCCATCAAGGGCTGCATATGGTCTTTTTTATATTTCTTTTGCATCCAAATTAAATAAGTCTTGATTGAAGGAAATAGGCACTCTCGAGACTAAATTAAACAGGCTGGAGAACTGTCAGCTAATTTGTCACTCTGAATATGTTAATAAATAAATAAAAGGTAATGCGTACAGAACTGAAATCACTGTTATGGCATAGAGCTGTGTTTTTAATGCACAAAGTTAGAAGAATTTATTACTTCAATTGTGCTAAGCCAAGTCACCTTTTAGCTCTTAGATTAAGGAATGGTGAAAAGTATTCAAATAGTATGGCAATTCAATCTCCTAATATCTTGATAAGTGAACCTAAAGGTATAAATACAGAGTTTAAAAATTTTCATCAGAATTTATATACAGTAGGTCAGATTAAGTCTTCAGTAAAACTTTATGCAACAAATTTTTTCAAGATTTGACTCTTACATGTCTCTCGGAAGCAGAGGCTATGGTAAGTTTCTTGGATGGGATCCCACCTGAACTATACCTTCCTTTCTGGGATGAGCTGGGACAGCCTCAGTTGAATATGATTCATTATTCTATTTGGGTGGGTCCTTTTAATAATAGTGCTAATATAGCCATTATTACTCTGTTACCTAAGCCTAATAAAGACTAGACTCGGTGTGGGAATTATAGACCATTGTCTCTTTTATACATCGGCAAAGTTTTGGCCTCCTGTTTAGATGCATTCATGACTAAATTGGTGCATAACGATCAGACTAGTTCCATTAAATCTCGTATTGTGGCTGATAATGTTTGCCGGCTATTGCATATTATACTTGTGACCAGTGGAATGGACATACCGTGTGCAACTTTGTCTTTAGATGCGGTGAAAGCCTTTGACCGGCTTGAATGGCATTACCTTTGGTCTGTATTGGAGCGCCTTGGTTTAGGCAGAGATTATATTAATATGGTTAAAGTATTATATGACCATACTTCCGCTGTGGTCATGACAGGGGGTATCACCTCTTTCAAATTTTCTACATTATGTGGGACTAGTCAAGGATGCCCTCTCTCGCCAATCTTGTTTGCACTCTCTTTCTCTCTTGAGCCTCTTGCACAGAAAATTCTTCAACATTCTTTGGTTAGTCCTATCACTTTTAGAAACACTTCTCATCGTATTTTGTTATATGCAGATAACATTTTTTTATATGTTAGTGAGTCTATTCATCATATTTTGTCAGTATTAACTGTTTTAGCCAATGCTCTGGGTATAAGATTAATTAGAACAAATCTTCATAAATGCACTTAAATACTTCATCCTCCCAAGTCAGTTTTGCCATATTTTAAACCGATAGTAACCAGCTTTAGATATTTGGGTGTGGATATATTTCCGTCTCTGCACACAATAGCTCGGAAAAATGTCCAGGATATACATAATCGTGTAGAGATGGACTTGACTTGTTGGTCAACACTATCTTTATCTTTACAAGCTCAGATTTCTGTCATCAATATGGATATTTTGCCTCGCATTAATTTTTTTCACCTCCTTTAGATTTCTGGTCTAAATTGCAAAGATTAGTCCAAGTAAAGGCAAGTCCTCCCGTATAAAGTATTCAACATTACAGCGTTGCAAGGATGCTGTGGACTTGCACTTCTGGACTTTAGGCTTTATCATTGGGCTTTTATATTACAACCTCTTACGGTATGGTTATCCTGGCTCCTGGCTAACCGATTGAATTTAATCTGGTTTTAGTTTATAGATTACAGGATTTGATTTATTGCAACACCGTTGAAGATTGCGAAACAGCGTTTTGGCCCAATAATAGCATATCTTCTTTCTACCTGGTGGGCGGCTTGAAAGTATTCACATGATTACCATAAATGGCATTCTCATTCTCCATTATTCCATAATCATAGTCTTCTTTTGGATAATAAACCTTTTGTTTTCTCAGACTGGAGTGATAGAGGGACTAATGTTTTGGCTAATGTTTGGGGGGGACAAAGGTTTACAAATGATCTACGTGCAGAATATAATTTACCAGACACTTTTTTCTCACAATTTTCTTTTATCTGCGCCTGAGATCTGCCATGCATGCATATGGGGTTCCATGGGGCTCTAGTATTCCCTGTCTTACTTTGGATAAGTTGCTTACTTCATGTGGAAGTACAAGGGGTATGGTTTCATCGCTGTACCTGTTGTTTCTGGAGGCTTCTTATAAAAAGTTACCAGTTGTAGACGTTTGGTACAGAGATTTTTATGGGATTGGCTCAGAATCAATTGATCCATTTCAAGATGATTCATAGGATGGATCTCACTCCCAGGAAGCATCATTTAATGAAGCTTTCCACTTCTCCTACATGTAACTTTTGCTCAATTGGGTGCATAGGCACATTCATGCATACGTTTTGGGATTGCCCAGAAGTCAGCGAGTTTTGGAGACAGGTTTCCACGATGCTGAAGGACATTTTGGAGTTTGAGGTATCATGCTGTCAGACTTTTGCTTCTAAGTGATGATTCCTCTTACACTCTCTCATTAATGAAGAAAAAGTTGTTTCTCTGTGGACTTACTGCTGCTAAAAAAATGTTTTCCTTACACTGGAAACCTCAACACGTGTAGACTCACTGGATGCATTTTCTTGGACATTGTGAAAAAGAAGCTCTCAGTGGCAAGGTTACACGGTGCCTCTCCAAGGACTATTTTAGCTAGAGGCAATTTCAAAATTTAAGGAGTGGTTTTAAGATCTATCTTTTATATCTTTATTTATTGTATTTGGATTTTGATTTGCAGTCTTCTAAGACTATTGATGTATGCTCTGTATGTACATCTGGGAGATGGGGATGGGGGGTAGGTTGACTTGGGGATGTGGGAGGGAAATCTAGGGAAAAATGTGTTCAGAATTATGTTTATTTCTTAGTTTTGATCTCTGTACATTAACATTCTGTAACTCAAAAATTTGATCACATAAAAAAAAGAAAAGAAAAAAAAAGAATCAGACTTATAATACTTTTAATATACTTATAATACAGGAATACTTTTATTGGATAGATTACGTTATTTTATAGACACCCAGATGCAGCAGTACAAACAAATAGATTAATTTCAGATTATTTTACTCTGGATAGGGGCACCTGGCAGGGTTGCGCTCTTTCCCCATTATTGTTCTGTCTTGCTCTGGAACCATTAACAGCCGTAAGAAGGGAAGATGATTTTCCAGAGTTCTTAGATCTCAGGATACAGAGTCAATTGGTCTAAATATGAAGCTTTGGCTCTGATAGCGTACTGTACAGAAACAGCTTGTCAGCCGGGCACCTTCCAGTGGCCCAAACAGGGCAGTAAATATTTTGGCATTTTATTCGCAGCACATCTGTTTGATTTAGTAAGAGTTAATTTTGACCCGTTAATAAATTGGTTTGACCGATGTGGGCAGGTGGGCTTCATATCATTTATATATGATTAGGAAGGTTAATGTTATTAAAATAAATTGTATTCCAAAATTGAACTACCTGGTACAATCTCTCCCTCAGTTTCATAGCTTATTTAAATTCAGCTGATCTGTTCACCAATTATGTTTGTTAGAGGTACAGCATACGCTCTCAAGCTTTCAAAAAACTATTAGCATTGTAGGGATATTAGAGGCAGATTTTAGAAATAAAAATCTGTGATTAAATGGCCAATGTTTATTCACTGAACTGAGATGATTTTCTATCACATCAATAGGCACATTGGAATGTTTAGGCATAGCAATATGGTGGCACAGTGGCTTCACTGTTATGATGTCATCAGCAATTCAATCCTATATACTGATATATATATATCAGTGTCATGTACAGAACACTAGAAAAAAAAACAGAATATAGAAAAAGGCACCAAGAATAAATACAGTTTTGTAACAGCAAGTGATGAACTCCTGCTTCAATTAAGTTTATGATAAAGAAAGATCTTGCCTTATCCATGCGATCCTGCTGCACTCCAAACTTTCCTCCATATCCATGAGATGCTTTGGGCATGTTGTCCAGCTCCTTCTGCTTCAGATCACTGTGTTCACATGACACCTTCTCACGCAGCTTATGAATACTGAGAAATAAGAGCAACTCAGGATGAAAATTCACCATAAACCACTTAATGTCCAGGTGAGAATTCAGGGTTGTTGCAGTTTTTTAAGACCTGAACAAAAACATTATAAAAGTACTCAGCCCCCAGTGAAGTTTCCAAATTTAGAATAAAGTTTTTCCCCAGTTGATACACAGTACTATATAACAATTTTGGAAGAAAAAAAAAGTATTCATACCCTTTGTAATTCTAGGTGCACTGGTGCAAGATATTGTCTAATAAACACATTGGATTAGTTGCTCTAGTCTCCTCTAGTGTTGGAAATGAGTGAATCAGCGGCTTTCAATTACTTCAAGAGCATACATACATTCCTTCTCTACAAGCTCAAACTGTAAAGTTGGATTTTCCTTTGAACAATCAAAAATGAAGTCAAAAGAGCCTTCAAAAAAAGTGAGTGATATAAATGTGGAGAAAGGATACAAGGCCAGATACAAAGGCAATGAATCAGAGCATAATACAGATGTGGAAGAAATATGGAACCTCTGCCACTGCCTAAGATTATTAAAAAAACAAAAATGAACAAAACACATGTTCAAACCTATACATGTATATACAGTGGGGAGAACAAGTATTTGATACACTGCTGATTTTGCAGGTTTTCCTACTTACAAAGCATGTAGAGGTCTGTAATTTTTATCATAGGTACACTTCAACTGTGAGAGACGGAATCTAAAACAAAAATCCAGAAAATCACATCGTATGATTTTTAAATAATTAATTTGCATTTTATTGCATGATATAAGTATTTGATCACCTACCAACTAGTAAGAATTATGGCTCTCACAGACCTGTTAGTTTTTCTTTAAGAAGCCCTCCTCTTCTCCACCTGTATTAACTGCACCTGTTTGAACTCGTTACCTGTATAAAAGACACCTGTCCACACACTCAATCAAACAGACTCCAACCTCTCCACAATGGCCAAGACCAGAGAGCTGTGTAAGGACATCAGGGATAAAATTGTAGACCTGCACAAGGCTGGGATGGGCTACAGGACAATACGCAAGCAGCTTGGTGAGAAGGCAACAACTGTTGGCGCAATTATTAGAAAATGGAAGAAGTTCAAGATGACGGTCAATCTCCCTCGGTCTGGGGCTCCATGCAAGATCTCACCTTGTGGGGCATCAATGATCATGAGGAAGGTGAGGGATCAGCCCAGAACTACACGGCAGGACCTGGTCAATGACCTGAAGAGAGCTGGGACCACAGTCTCAAAGAAAACCATTAGTAACACACTACGCCGTCATGGATTAAAATCCTGCAGCGCACGCAAGGTCCCCCTGCTGAAGCCAGCGCATGTCCAGGCCCGTCTGAAGTTTGTCAATGACCATCTGGATGATCCAGAGGAGGAATGGGAGACGGTCATGTGGTCTGATGAGACAAAAATAGAGCTTTTTGGTCTAAACTCCACTTGCCGTGTTTGGAAGAAGGAGGATGAGTACAACCCCAAGAACACCATCCCAACCGTGAAGCATGGAGGTGGAAACATCATTCTTTGGGGATGCTTTTCTGCAAAGGGAACAGGACGACTGCATCATATTGAGGGGAAGATGGATCTTGGCCAACAACATCCTTCCCTCAGTAAGAGCACTGAAGACGGGTCGTGGCTGGGTCTTCCAGCAAGACAACGACCCGAAACACACAGCCAGGGCAACTAAGGAGTGGCTCCGTAAGAAGCATCTCAAAGTCCTGGAGTTGCCTAGCCAGTCTCCAGACCTGAACCCAATAGAAAATCTTTGGAGGGAGCTGAAAGTCCGTATTGCCCAGCGACAGCCCCGAAACCTGAGGGATCTGAAGGTCTGTATGGAGGAGTGGGCCAAAATCCCTGCTGCAGTGTGCGCAAACCTGGTCAAGAACTACAGGAAACATATTATCTCTGTAATTGCAAACAAAGGTTTCTGTACCAAATATTAAGTTCTGCTTTTCTGATGTATAAAATACTTATGTCATGCAATAAAATGGAAATTAATTATTTAAAAATCATACAATGTGATTTTTGTTTTAGATTCCGTCTCTCACAGTTGAAGTGTACCTATGATAAAAATTACAGACCTCTACATGCTTTGTAAGTAGGAAAACCTGCAAAATCAGCAGTGTATCAAATACTTGTTCTCCCCACTGTATGCATGTATGTGTATAATATATATATATATATATATATATATATATATATATATATATATATATATATATATATATACATACACACACACACACACACATACAGGTGCTGGTCATATAATTAGAATATCATCAAAAAGTTGATTTATTTCAGTAATTCCATTAAAAAAAGTGAAACTTGTATAATGTATACATTCATTCCACACAGACTGATATACACTCACCTAAAGGATTATTAGGAACACCATACTAATACTATGTTTGACCCCTTTCGCCTTCAGAACTGCCTTAATTCTACGTGGCATTGATTCAACAAGGTGCTGAAAGCATTCTTTAGAAATGTTGGCCCATATTGATAGGATAGCATCTTGCAGTTGATGGAGATTTGTGGGATGCACATCCAGGACACGAAGCTCCCGTTCCACCACATCCCAAAGATGCTCTATTGGGTTGAGATCTGGTGACTGTGGGGGCCATTTTAGTACAGTGAACTCATTGTCATGTTCAAGAAACCAATTTGAAATGATTCGAGCTTTGTGACATGGTGCATTATCCTGCTGGAAGTAGCCATCAGAGGATGGGTACATGGTGGCCATAAAGGGATGGACATGGTCAGAAACAATGCTCAGGTAGGCCGTGGCATTTAAACGATGCCCAATTGGCACTAAGGGGCCTAAAGTGTGCCAAGAAAACATCCCCCACACCATTACACCACCACCACCAGCCTGCACAGTGGTAACAAGGCATGATGATGGATCCATGTTCTCATCGGTTTACAGCAAAGAATACAGAAATGTTACTTTTCCGGTTGTCACAACGTAATCAATTACATTGCCAGAACTAAAGTTTGGTCATCAAATTACAGTGTAGTTAGGAAATGGCCACGTAATTTGGCAAACTGGAATTACAAAATTTTTGGGGGGGAATTACAAAAGCTGGAATTTCTTTTCTAAAATTTTGCAATGCAATCTGCAGCATTTTTTTGTGTTTGTTTTGCAATGAAAACTCACAAATCATCATTATATACCACTGTAATTGTTAATTGCATTTTAAAACCAAAAAAAAACAATGCATACAAAAATAGCATATATTTAGGTGAAAGCTGTGGGTACTGAAAGACCCTTAATTATTATTGTATTATAATTTTCTGCCTCAGAGAATGCACTAAACCTTATCTAAGTTTAAAATAGACATACAATAAATCTGTAACCTAAAAACATAAATGAGGATTCAATAATTAGGCCTGTTGCCATTATTACATTGTCTGATATTTAAATCAGGTATTTGGATATATACAGCTGCCGCCCATGCATTTTAAGTCTAGGCCTTCAGTGCAACTCATACAATTAAGAAAACACAGTTTCACAATGAATAAGACACCATATGCCCATCACACATTACGTGGCAGTCAACTAATAATACCAATTGACATTTTGAAAACACGTCCACGCACGAAAGCAGAATCAAGGAGGTCTAATACAAAGAAAAATCTCTCTAATAATATTTTAAATTAAAATTTTGCTTTCATCAGGGTACACGGTTACTTTTCAAATCTTGATCTGACACTGAATGCTCAAGCAGCCTAATTTACAGTACATTTAGAAAACTCCTGATGTTGCTATAATAATTAAAAAAGCACTTACCAATTTGCTTAAAGTGAAAATCAGCCCTCCTTTCCAGTTTAATGAATCAATCGCATCTCAGGTTTTTAAATCCATATGGATCTCTTTCTCAATGGCAATACCAGCAGTGATGACAGCTGACTTGTCAGCAAGATCTTGCGCTCTTCGCTTTCAAATTATGTCACTTAAAGTGTGACTGCGTCACTCAACGCCAGCTAATAGGCCTGGACTGGTACATATCCTAAAGACCAAATTCACAAGAACAAATAAATCAATCTGATTTACTGATGAATATGACAATCGGACTTTAGATTAGAGGTCTTCACAGGTCCAAAAATGGACCCGGACCTGTGCAGAACCGAGAAATGCCATAAATGTACTACCCGGAACCTACTCGGACCAGACTATTATTTGAAATCCGGACGGGACACACAGACCTGATTGAACCCCATCGGCACAGATCCCACAGCTAATTGCTATTAACAAGTTAATTTACAAGTTGTGAACATTTGTGTCTTACCTAATGTAACGTTAGTAGCCTTCTCTCCTGTACCTGACCATGACGCACACAATCCATCCTCCTCGCCAAGAAAGATGGCATAATAACATCCATGTTGTTCCTCTCTTGCTGATTGAAAGAGCATGTATAATCCACTCATTATTTCAGCTTCAAAAGTCCAATTGCGGTCATGGTGGCAGATGACAAATGCGAATTTGCAGCTTTGCAGGTTTTATGTATCTCGCATAATACAATAACTTCCACTGTTTGCCATTTTGAACTATAACAGGGGTCTTTCTTCACTATGGAGACACTATTTTTATTTTTGGTTGATGCATGTTTTCGAAAGAGCCATACCACAAATTAATAATTTACTATTTTACTAAGTTTTTCAATAAATTACAATGTTTATCTTGCCCATAGACTACTCAAAAACAAACAAATATGCAAATATTAATAGGTAACATATTGCAATATGGAATTGAGTACACGTGTTTGTGCGGGTCTACATAAAATTTCTTAATTTTACTTCATGAAAAATTTTACTTCCCTTTTGGGCTAGGCGATATGTAAAAAACATTTTATTGATAATCACATTTAAAATATCAATATCCAATTATATTGTCAATCCCCAAGGTCAGTGAATACTTTTGCTTTAAAAATTAATTACATTTATTGAAACACGAAAAACTTGAACAAAAAGACATTTCTAAATTCAAATTGCACTTTAAACGAAACGAAAAAGCAATACAAATAATGAAAAATCTTATATATAACCTCCCCAAATCCAAACATTTACTGTCTCCCACGGCTCCATTTACCATCAGGCAAATATCAGTATGCGGCAACAGAAGCAAATTAAGAACTAAAGACAATAAGTTCAAGGCGAAGATGTCTTGTATTACCTTACGATTGAATCACTTTCGTCTTTGTTTATTTAATACAAATATACCTGTATATATTACTGAACCTGCACAATGTGTAAGAGCGAACTAAACTCACTGCACCTCACGAGATGATCAGAAATCATTTGCAGCATTCTCATAGACTACATTATCTTGCGAACAGTTTTCAGTTGAGAGAAAAAGGAGTGATAACTCTTTACATGCGCTTGTTTCCCGAGACAGGGTCCCGGTGCACGCATCTGAACAATGAAGAAGATCATCGGGGTCTCTCTTCCCTCCATCAAAGACATTTACAAAAAACACTGCATCCGCAAAGCCACCGGCATTATGGAAGACCCCACACACCCCTCACACAAACTCTTCACCCTCCTGCCGTCTGGCAAGAGGTACCGAAGCATTCAGGCCCTCATGGCCAGACTGTGTAACAGCTTCTTCCCCAAGCCATCAGACTCCTCAATACTCAGAGACTGGTTTGACTCACACACACATTTCTTGAGTTGCACTTTAATTATTGTCAGTTTATAACTAGCTGCTACCTCAATAAGTGATATGTGCATAGAACACTATCTCATAGTATGTTATGTTTACATTTGGCATTTTTAGAAACTGTCATCTTTTTGCACTACTGTGTACTGGTCGGCACTGCACTGTCTCTCACTGTGCCTATTATTGCCTCACTGTTAGTCATTTATTATACTGTCCCGTACTTTTTGCACACGTTTGCACATGCACTTTATATAGGTATTTTATTTAGTCTGTGTAGTCTCATGTGGTTCTGTGTTTGTCCTATGTTGTTTTATGTAGCACCATGGTCTTGGAGGAACATTGTCTCGTTTCGCTGTGTACTGTATATGGTTGAAACGACAATAAAAAACACTTGACTTGAATCAAACATGAGTATTGATGGTTTTTCTTTTGTCTGTTCTTAAAAATATAATAAAAGTGTGTTTCTTCAAACACGTCAGCATTTCTTGTCATGTGTCACTCCGAGACATCTTTTGCAGGAAGATGAGCAAAATTACTCGTGCATGAAATGCATTTGGAGAGGAGCTCGCGATTGAGACTCGATTGAGTCGTGTTTTGCGGGTGCAAAATGCACACCCTAGCTGCTCATAAAAAATAACAAACGTTCATAAAAATCGCTCTTAGAAAATGCTCCTAACAGCAAAGATCAATAGTTATTGGGAAACGAGTCCCAGAACTCTATGAATGTTCGTGTGTTGGAGAAGCGCTTTCATTGCACTCAGAGCTCACTGCACGCACACATAAAATTAGATGCATATAGGTGGCTTTTCTTTTGTCTGGTCTTCAAAATATAATCAAGTTTCATCAGATGCACATCTTTGTGTCTAATTTCTTGTTATATATCTCTCTGGTCTTTCAGATCACCTTCCACAGTGGCTGGTACATCAGCAAAATTCTCGGCATGAAAAATCTGCATTTGGCGGGTGTTCAATTCAAACCATGTTCACCAGAAGTAGACTGTAAAATTCGGGAGAAAGGAAACCAAAACAGTGTCATTGACTTCAAGCTTTGCAATCACACCCTCACTTTCTTTGGGAAAAGTATCTCTAGAAAGCTTTAAACGATCATGTGTTGGTTAATAGTGAGTGACCCGGCGAGCCACTTGATTTTTAACAAAGCCACTTGTGGCTCAGGAGCCATAGGTTCCCGACCCCTGAACTATAACAACGATTGCTCATTCAGTGCCACGGCCGCTGACGTTAGCATCTCTAATTTGCTGTCATCTGTGCTCTCTGAGATGTGTCTGATCATAGATTTCAGATATACGAAGCGAACAAACTCCAACCACAATATCTAAAAACAATCGCGCAGATGCCAATAATGCACTTCGGTTTACATCATCTGTCAAACACCGATATGGCGGAATAAGTCCCGCCTTCTAAATAAAAGAGCCAATCGTCAATTGGTAAAGTCATCGCATCACTGCAGATGTTAAACAGACCCCGGACCCGAAGTACAAGAATAGGACCCGACCCGGACCCGGCTAACCGTTTAAAATATGGACCCTCTTCTTTAGATGCCTATTCACTACAGTGTTGAGGGTTACTGTGGAAATTCTGAAGAGGAATTTGAT
Source organism: Moxostoma hubbsi (assembly GCA_032164185.1). Taxonomy (NCBI): domain Eukaryota; kingdom Metazoa; phylum Chordata; class Actinopteri; order Cypriniformes; family Catostomidae; genus Moxostoma; species Moxostoma hubbsi. The sequence continues at coordinate 43,226,723 of JAVLUX010000019.1, forward strand.
AATTTTTTTGCTATTCGTTTGTAGATTATTAGGAGTGGAAAGCAACTGAAAATACATAGGCAAAATTGTCAAAAAAAAATATTATTTATTGGGCATGTTACATCTGCAGAGAAGGCTTTGCTGGCCCGTACGGGTCATATACGAACAAACACAATTTGAAAATATATGTACACATTTAAATTCCAATCCTAAAGGATTATGGTTAAATAAACTATATAAAAAAATTAAAAAATTGTGCCCAATTCTAGATGATACAATTGATTAAATATTTTAAAAAGAAAAGTAGCCAAAAAAAATGTCCAGCGTATGAAAAAGAATTCCAGGATACACCTGAAGTTAATTGAGAAAATGAACTGTGTGCAGAGCTGGAATAGACAAAATGCTACACTGAACAATTTCAAATACAAGATGTTTCTGATTTAATTTGTTTTGGTCACTGCATAATTTCCATAGTTTTTTGTTACTTCTTAGTGTTGATGATGTTATACTCTAAAATCTAAAATGTGCAGTAACAAATAATAAAGAATAAGCAAGTGCGATAAAATCTTTCTACAGAGTTCTAGTCTCAACACTCCACTCTCATATAGGTCACCGAGTGTATTAACCTCCCTCACAATCCTCTCTGACCAGCAGAAAGGGGACTAAATTTTGGGTTTGGCCATATACTTGAGGCAACATTTAAATGAATGTCTGAATTAAACACTCTCGACACTTTTGTCAACGCGTTCAAATGCGATATAACGTGCTGCGACTTCTATGGTTTGTTTAATAGAAAGGCTATCTAGAATTACTAGGTTCATATTACCTTCATATTTTGTGCCGCCTCCAGCTGTCTACAAAACTCTGATGGGTGTCTTCGTGGAAAACACTAACAAACGTTGCACTCAGTGGATTGTCATTTGTAACTACAAATCTCTGCAATAATAATACAATTATTTGATTATATATGTGTATATATAGGTTTTGGATAGACAACATTGTCTAATATATATATATTAGACAATGTTGTCTATCCAAAACCTATATATATATATATAGAGTGTGTGTGCGTGACACACACACACACACACACACTCTATATACTCTTACTCTCTATATACAATAAAAAATAAAAAAAAAATAGGATAAGGTTGACTAAATGTGATAAAATCTAAAAAGGACATTTGATTAAGACTAATACTAAATTAACAAACAGCTGACAAAATTAACACTAGTATTCAGTTGCCAGGTCATAATTAGTGTATTAACGCAAAGCCAACGGTTAAATGTCTTTAACGTCACTTTTTTGATCAGTATGATACCACCTCTGCCTCATTTTGAACCAGGAAAAAACCTGAGTATTATATCTGTACTTCAGTTGGGTTAATTCTCTGAGTCATCAGATGAAATTCGGCGCCTCAGCATTTTTAATATTCCCTTCCAAATCCACATGATCTCTTGCTTTGCATTTTTAATGAATTAGACATACTGTATGATCCGACCCCTAAGAACCACCTTAAGTCCCTCCCAAGCCACGCCCATAGAGGATACTGAGGACCAGTTGGTCTCCATATAAACATCGATTTCAGCCTTTAACATTTGTTGGAAATCAGGATTTTGCAAAAGGGATACATTAAAAAGGCAACTATATGATTTCATTTTCTCCATGTGTTGCAACACCTTTAAACTCAACAGGGCGTGATCTGAGACTAAGATGTTTCCGATTGAGCAATCAACAACAGATGAAATGAGGGACTTAGATATCAAGAAAAATCTATTCCAGAATAAATCTTATGGAGATGGGGTTAAAATTCTCCAAATATCTGCAAGACAAAGATTCTTACACATTTTGTGGAGCATCAATGTTGCTCTAGGGGGTTTGCACACTTTTGCTTCACCCCAGGACTGAGTCCATTAATAGATTAATGTCTCCTCCCAATATTACATCATGAGGGATGCTAGCTGCTTGCAACATCCCTTCAAGATCAATAAAAAAACACTGATCAAAGCGTTATGCATGTAAAAATCAAACCCTGCCCCTGAATTTCTGCTAAAACAATAATGACTCTTCCAAATGTATCTTTAATCTGTTTGAGACATTTGAATTGTAGATGTTTACTTATCAATGTAATGACTCCCCTGCTCTTACTTGACTAAAGTACTACTAAAGAAAACATGTCCACCCTGTATCTTCCCAAATTGTTTAGCTTCCTGCAGGGAAAAATAAGTTTCTTGAAGAAACACTATATAAAATTTCTAACATTTAAGAAATAACCTTCCTTTTTAATGGGGTGCCCCAACCCATTCACATTCCATGTGGAGAGAGACAATCCACTTGTATTAACAACTGACATATTAGAAAAAATTTATTGTGTGTCAAAAAATACAATTATAAAAGACCACATTCCAACATTAGTGCAACAGTTAGACCCCGAACCTCCCCCGGAACCAAACAAATAGAAAAAAGAAAAACATGTGCATTAATCTTATGCATGACAGCGCCAACTGGTGTCCATCCCTCTAAACTCAAACAGTCCATGTACGCTTGCTAGTGTTCCCATGACAACTTTGCCATCAGATTGCTCAAGTCACAAGGCTTCAATACAAATTCTGCAAGACAGAATTCCATAACAGAAAATATTCTATAAAACAAACTCCAGCTATTAGGCAAAATAAACACAAAGAATGTGAAGATTCATTCACAAAATTGTATCGAAGGTGTGTTCCACCACAAAACAAACTCCAGCCACTAACGGAACCAGCACAGACAAAAAAAAATTCATTTGGTTTCCTCGGGCAGTCAAACGAATGTTCAGTGAGCCAGCTGTTCATGAGTGAAGCAGACTTTACTAATCCTCCCATTGTCCTACAAAAAAAATACTCCACAAAACAATCTCCAGCCAATAGGATCCATAAACACAAAAAACGAGCAGTTTCATCCACACACTGTCCTGAAGGAGTGTTATTTCACAAAACAAACTCTAGCCGCCAGGCAGAACCAGCACAAACAGAAAAGAAACAGGCGCCCAGTTTCCTCGGATGGTCGAGTGTATATTCAGCGACATTTTATCGGATGATCTCAGGAATGTGGTCAGATTTGATCAGGGCCTGTCTCCCTCAGCCGATCTTGCTCGATTTCCAGTTATGTCAAGCAGACTCGGGAAGAGCTCATCCAGGAATTTCACCATATCTTGTCCTTCCTCATGCTCAGGAATTCCAAAAATGTTGACATAGTTTCGCCAGCTACGATTCTACAAATCCTCCAGTTTTTCCAAAACGCTTTCCAAATCTATCTTGGTTGCTAGTGGGTTATCAGCTAATTCCCTTACCAAAGACTCCAGATAATTGATCTGTCTCTCAACGTCAATGAGAATTTTGTTTCCATCGATGTATTACAGCAAAATCCTCTAAGTCAGCAACAACTGTTCAAAGCGAGTCCCTGGTCTGCAGGCCTGTCAGAGGTTTCAGCTTGAGAACATAAATGTGTTTTAATATCTCCAGAGCCTGAGGATTTTGAATTATTTGCCATGTTAACTTCAAAGAACATATATGTAGCAGGGTGAATCAAATCTCACAGGTTTATGACACAAAAATAACAAAAAAATGTCAAAGTGCACAAAGCTAACCGTTTACAAATCTGCTCCTCGCATGGCACCATGTGGAAGCCCATCATCATTATTTGTAATAATTTTTTTAACATTGATCATTTGCATTACATTATTCTATTTATGATTTTATGTCATGTGTCTTATATGTATTCTTACAGCCATGTGTAAGTTACATTTATACAAGTTATTATGCAAGTCTTACAAAAGTTCTTTACAATGCCTCATGGTAAACTTGGAACTTTCCATAGTCACATGTGGATCAAATTAACGGGGAGAGTGGGGTCTGCTTTAGACAAAGGAAGCCTATGTTGTTTTTTTCCTATGGATGGATTGAAATATGCCATGTTCGAGTATGCTCTTCAAAGAAAGACTGCTCTTCAGAGAAAGATGAAAGAGGAAGTGAAACATGGGAAAGGCTACGAAGACCATTGCATTAACACCATTACAATTTAGATTTCACTTTCTCTCCTATGTCTGATAACTAAAATATTTTAGCAAATCTTAAAATTTAAAGCAAATTTAAGTGGTGTGGCTCTGTGACTTCACAACAGAAAAAAATACATACATTTAAAGTCTTCAAATGCAAAGACAGATGTCTTTGTCCGCTTGATACATATCTCGGGACATTTTTAAAAGACACAGTTGTCAAGGTGAAACTCTGAAGAGGAGAAGCTCTGTCATTCAGCGGAGCACAAACACATCATGGATGTGTACTCCCGCCCATCTGCACTATTTTTAGTTGTTGGTGTATGAAAACATTAAGGAATGACACTGGAAACAGGATGTGGATGTGTCTTTGGCATATTTAAGAGTGGATTCTATGTTCGGCTCATATCAAACCAGTCATAAAATTATTCAAGCTCAGCAAAGGAACTGTTATTGAAGGATGGGGCAGTTAAAAACACTTTGACGTGCTCACAAAAACCGTTATCCACATTTCATACAGTCGATATAAAAAGTCTACACACCCCTGTTAAAATGCCAGGTTCTTATGATGTAAAAGAATGAGACAAAGATAACTAATGTCAGAACTTTTTCCACCTTTAATGTGACCTATAATGTGAACAATTCAATTGAAAAACAAACTGAAATCTTTAAGGGGGAAAAATAAAAACCTTACAATAACCTGGTTGCATAAGTGTGCACACCCTTAAACTAATACTTTGTTGAAGCACCTTTTGATTTTATTACAGCACGCAGTCTTTTTGTGTAGGAGTCTATTAGCATGGCACATCTTGACGTGGCAATATATGCTCACTCTTCTTTGCAAAAGCGCTAAAAATCGGTTAGATTGCAAGGACATCTCCTGTGAACAGCCCTCTTCAGATCACCCGACAGATGTTCAATTGGATTCAGGTCCGGGCTCTGGCTGGGCCATTCCAAAACGTTAATATTCTTCTGGTGAAGCCATGCTTTTGTGGATTTGGATGTGTGCTTTGGGTCGTTGTCGTGCTGAAAGGTGAACTTCCTCTTCATCTTCAGCTTTCTAACGGACGCCTGAAGGTTTTGTGCCAAAATTCCCTGGTACTTGGAACTGTTCATAATTCCCTCCACCCTGACTAAGGCCCGGTTCCAGCTGAAGAAAAACAGCCCCAAAGCATGATGCTGCCACCACCATGCTTCACTGTGGGTATGGTGTTCTTTGGGTGATGTGCAGTGTTGTTTCTGCGCCAAGCATACCTTTTGGAATTATGGCCAAAAAGTTCAACCTTGGTTTCATCAGACCATAACACATTTTCCCATGTGCTTTTTGTGAGACTTCATGCTTGTTTTTGCAAATTTCAGCCAGGCTTGGATGTTTTTCTTTGTAAGAAAAGGCTTCCATCTTGCCACCCTACCCCATAGCCCATTCATATGAAGAATACGGGAGATTGTTGTCACATGTAGCACACAGCCAGTACTTGCCAGACGTTCCTGCAGTTCCTTTAATGTTGCTGTAGGCCTCTTGGAAGCCTCCCTGACCAGTTTTCTTCCCGTCTTTTCATCAATTTTGGAGGGACGTCCAGTTCTTGGTAATGTCTCTGTTGTGCCATATTTTCTCCACTTGATGATGACTGTCTTCACTGTGTTGCATGGTATATCTAATGCTTTGAAAATTATTTTGTACCCTTCTCCTGACTGATATCTTTAAACAATGAGATAGATCCCTCTGATGCTTTGGAAGCTTTCTGCGGACCATGGCTTTTGCTCTGAGATGCAACTAAGAAAATGTCAAGAAAATCCTACTAGAGCAGCTGAACTTTATTTGTGATTAATCAGAGTCACTTTAAATGATGGCAGGAGTGTAATGACTTCTATTTAACATGAGTTTGAATGTGATTGGTTAATTCTGAACACAGCAACATCCCCAGTTATAAGAGGGAGTGCACACTTATGCAACCAGGTTTTTGATTTTAATTTTCCCCCCACGAAGATTTCAGTTTGTTTTTCAATTGAACTGTTCACATAATAGGTCACATTAAAAGTGGAAAAAGTTCTGACATGATTTATCTTTGTCTCATTCTTTTACATCACAAAAACCTGGCATTTTAACAGGGGTGGGTTGACTTTTTATATCCACTGTATGTCATGATTGTATGATAGTTTATGGTGCTGACACCGGGCGCTTCGACACAAACTTTCTAAACCATTTATTTGTGTTGTTGGCAGTAGTGTCAGCGCGTGCTGCGCAAAATGGAACATGATACAACACGCCACAATGGACACTTCTATGGTAGACAGCGGAAAATGATCATTTATTACTAAATTATGACTGTTTTAATGCAAAAATGTTTCACTAACATCAGTGGACCTCAGGGAAGAAAATACATCTATAAATCTATTGATGAATGTTAAAACAAATGTTTGACTGTATCTTCTTCCCATGTACTTCTAATTGTGTTATATTTGCTCAAAACACTGCATGTTACTAATTAAACATGATTCATTTTAAACACTCCAAGAGTGCAAGTAATAAAACACAGATCTCACCCAACAAAACTCATCTTCAGTCTGACCCATTTTAGATACCTTTTGGGAATATTACCCAAAAATGAAAATTCTCTCATTATTCGCTTACCCTGATGCCATCCCAGATGTGTATGACTGTCTTTCTTCAGCAGAACACAAATTAAGATTTTTAGAAGATTGAGCTCTGTCAGCTTCATATAATGCAAGAACATGGGTGCAAGCACCTTCACAGTCCAAAAGTAACTGTTAGGCAGCATAAAGCCTGTTGATCAATTAATTTATTCTGAAGTGAACCGACAGGTTTATGTAAGAAACAAGTCGATAATTAAAACTTTAACTTTAAATCAGCACTTCAATCTATGCTTCTGATGCTGTGAGAGGTGTGACATTCATTCTTCTGTTCTAAATGAGTGCCGCTCCCGAATTCTTAAGTGAACTAGCCGATGTGCTTACGTCACGTGACAGCTACGTGATGTGTCAGCTGCTGGCTTGAAGTGCTTTTTAAAAGTTAATAAATGTTCTAATTATCAATTTATCTTTACACAAACATATGATTTGCTTCAGAAGACATTCACTGATCGACTGGAGTCGTGTGGATTACTTTTATGCTGCCTAAATATGACGTTTGGGCCGTCAAAGTGCTGGCATCCATGTACTTGCATTATAAGGACCTGACAGAGCTCTATCTTCTAAAAATCTTAATTTGTGTTCTCCAGAAGAAAGACAGTCATACATATCTGGGATGGCATGAGGGGTAAGTGAATAATGAGAGAATTTTCATTTTTGGGCGAACTTTTCAAATATTTATGAACTGCCACTATTTTAAAAAAAAATCTAAATTTGTCATTTTCGTAAACACAAGGTAAGAAGCAACGGATGTCTTGTGTTCCAGCTGCAGAAACTATGTTCAGTTCAGTCAATCATGCTTACAGTGTTCAGGACAGAATCGCAGCAATCTGGGTGGATGTTGATCTGTTTGGCAAAGTTGTTTACCTGTATATGTTGTCTGGTAGGATTGTTTAAGCTAATATTGCTTGCCGTGCTTGTTTGAATCAAACAATACTCGTGTGTTAACTGATTGAGATGTATCTACGTTGTTGGGGGAAGTTACTGTGACACTACTAATATTTATGACTTCTGAAATTGACTTCTTGTAAATGTTATATTGCATATAAGCATATTATTTTAATGTTTAATAAAATATATTTTATCCCCATCATTACTGAATCTACATTTTATGTTTTTAGTTTACAGTGTCATTGCATAGACCAGTGTTTCCCAAACCCCCTGAGGGTACGTGAGGTGACAATGGGGGTACGCGAAAACAATTCTGAGATTTACCATTCTTTCAATTTCATCACAGTGTAAAAATAACATTCAAGTTAATGTATTTCTCACTTGCAAAAAGTATTTTGTGTGCCCTCTAGTTTAGAAACACCAAAATGGTTGTGTCATAAAGGTAAAAAAATTATGCTATGAAATAACCCAATCATTTGCGGTTAAAAAAAAATGCATTTACTCTTGCGTCATGCATGTATATTGTACATTTATATTTTTTTGCTTGCCCAGCCCAGCGCTAGGTGACATAGCTTAGCGATAGCAAGTGAAATTGATACTTCACTGTTTTACCAGACTCGCACATCAGTCAATTTTGTGGGTCTGTTTTTTTTTTTTTCCCGCAGTTTAAACCTTAATTTTTAGTTAAGGTTAGATGCATAGGGAGTTTTGATTCTGATGGTACAAGTTCATAAGCTTTGATGACAGGTGTCAGACATTCAAATAATTTTCCATATTCATACGCAGTAATTTTTGCTCACATTTGCTTGCACGATAGAGACCTGTTCAGTGTTTTTACATTGTTGCATGATGTTTTTTCAGCAAAAGAGCTCAACCTTGCAAACAGTATCAAATGTGACATAAAAAAAGCACCTTGAGCTGACCGCGCAATTGCACAGATCAATCGTAATGCTCGAAGTCTGCCAGCAACACCGTACATGCAATGATGTGCAATTCCAGGCACAGAACCGAACGCTATTCTTGAGTACCGCAACGCGATGAGGGGGGGAGTTTTCAAGATAAGCAGTTATATCATATCTAGCATACCCATCTCAAGCCATTTATTCAGTACATGTATGATTAATATAACATGTACAAAATATGTAAAAATATAACATGTTTAATATAAGGGAGCTGTTTTACAAAGATAATAGAGTTAAACAGATATTTTCAAATGACCTTGTGTGAATTTTATCTATATGTTAGAGAGGGGGTACATGAAAGGATGTTGAATGTTTGAAGGGGTACTTTCAAAGTAAAAAGTTTGGGAACCACTGGCATAGACTATACTATTGTAGTATTATGGTTTACTAGCATGTAGAGGCTGTACAATATAATATAAAAATAATAAAGGCTTCCATTTAACTCGTATCAGCCATATCACAAGTTGAACCTCTTAAATAGAGTAGTGTAGTACAATACAAAAAGTTATATTAGATAAAACTCTTGAATAATCATTAAAATATACTGGAATGTGGTGGTGATTGAAGTGGTTGAGGACCCTGTTCTCTATGTAAAAGCACTTTGAATGTAGTGTCAGAAAAGCGGTTCAAGTGAAAAATGTATTCATTCAAAATATGTAAACAAGAGTGTTTTTTTAATCTTCATGACCTTGAACAAAACTGCAAATGACAAATAAGTATTTTGTTTCAAATAAATGTGTTAATTTCAGGAATTTTCATTAGCTAAATAAATTAGCAACATTTAAAAAAAATATAAAACAATAGATCAAATTGCCTCAAAATCAACCTTTAAGCCGCATTTTTACTGCATCCGACAAATGACAGACAATGGACAGGAAATCATTCATTGCCAATGGAGAGTTGCACGGGGGCTGCGCAGGCTTGCGACCATCTCCGGATGCAAAGTTTTTGGATCCGATTTGAGCTCCATATTCATGATAGTTCACGCCTCCTCGCATATGACCTTTCAACACTAAAATTGCCTTACAAAAGTTAAATTAGTATATTGTTGTGTATGAATGAGTGATCAGGATGGTTTTCACATAATTTCGTAGCAAAAACTCTAGGCTACAAGATCCAGTTATCAAATGTCTTGTGCACAAATGTTTAGTATGTGTTAAAAAGTTTAGTTTTTTCAAAAAACACGCATAAACGTTATTTTCTCAAAAATACAAACCTGTACATACATGTCGCTCACATATTATTGTAGCCCTGTTTGTGCTGAATACAATGCTATCAGACTTTAGCAATTAATATGTTTTTAAGCAACTGAAAAAAATGTCAAATGTCAAGGCATGTCAAAACTTCTCCAGGGCCCAAAACACCCTCAGACCCCAGAGGGTTAAGTGTTTTGGGAGAAAATAAAATCAAAAGGAGCCTTTTACCATGTGGGGCCTTTAGCCCCGTTGTGTCCTAATATTCAAAATGTAAATATACAGAGTACTATATCAAAATGTAACCTTTTCTTTTTTTTTTTTAAACAAATGTGTAAAACAGATCAAGGTCGCGGGCAAGGAAGAGGTGAGAAACCGGCTTGACGTATAACTTAAAGGTTTAATGGAAAACTCAAGACAAACACATAAGACGACGGACATGTCCGTGAACGATCTCTCTCTCTCCCATCACCGTCGGCGAGTGGCCTTTATCCCTCTTGATGGCTTAATTAGCCTAATACGGGACCGGCCGTGCGTAATCACGCCCCAGTCCCGCCGCCCTCCACCGTGCCACAAAATGGTGTATCTTTTTATTCTTCAACAAAAAAAACACAGTTAGAATGCCTTTAGCTTTTATTTTACTATTTTAAAACTAAATACAACTTTTTTTGTGACATGAAGCTGAAAGAAAATACTTGGAAAAGTTTTTTTTTTTCCGAAAAAACATTTGCTAATTTCTTTGTTATTTTGTGTTAATTTTGATCATTCATATAATATATTTCAAATTACATATAGTGCTCACTGCAATCACAAAATGTCTTTACAAATATAGGTATGTACAATTACCTATTGTGTTTTAAATATAAATTGTACTCCAGGTTTGTTCAATTGTTTCAAAGTATCCTTTTACAGCAGAAAATAAATAAAATAAATATAAAAAGGAAGAAAAAAAGGAGTGTAACTATATACATCCAGGGAGAGAACTAGTGTCCTAATTAAATTCCATCCTTAACAACCTCAAATGACTTATTATAATCTCAAATGACTTATGTGAATTATTATTACATACACATGCAAACATATATTATTAACATACACACACATATATATATATATATATTAATCTTCATCTAAGTATAGCAACAAAATCTGACCTTCTTTCTGATACATATTCAACCCATTTCCTCCATTTTTCCAGAAAAACATCTTTCTTCAAATTAACAAAAAAAAGTTATATTTTCCATCGTATAAATCTCAATGGTCACATCTATCCAGTCATCTAATGTTGGTCTCTCTTGTTTGAACCATTTGCGGGTGATTGCCTTCTTACTGGCTGCCAAAAGCACGCCCATCAGGTATTTATTATCTGCTGCTACTATATCTGAACCTACACAACCAAAATACAGTAATTTGCATTCTAGAGGCATGTCTCCTCTAAAAATATGTTCAAGAGCATCCTGTATTTCTTTCCAATATTCTTGAATATGTAGACATTCCCAAAATATATGGTAATGGTTTGCTTCATTACATCCACAGTTTTGCCAACATTTTGGAGTGTTATTACTGTATTTGACCATTTGTATTGGTGTTATAAAATATCTAACAATGTTTTTCCAGCAGTACTCCTTCCAATTTAGTGATCTAGTTGATTTCCACTGGAATTTCCATACAGTTGACCATTCTTCATCAGTAAAAGTTATTCCACTTTCTGTCAACCATTTCTCTTTGATGTAACTTTTAGAATGTTTTTTCATATTTATTAAACTCTTGTATATCTGAGAAACTATCTCATATCTAGTACCTGATGTGTATGCCTTCTTAAGCAAGTCTATCAGTGGATTCAAATTGTCTTTGGATTTTCCTTTTTTTTATCATAATAACTTCGAACCAGAAGGTACCTATAAAAATCTTGATTTTCTAGCAAAAACTTTTCCTTTAATACTTGAAAACTTAAAATTTCACCTTTCTCAATGATTGTGCAAAAAGAAGTTATTCCCTTATTTGTCCACAGTGTCTCGTAGGAGTTGTTCGACGTAGTCAGTCATGGAATTTCTCTCTGCGTCCTCTGGCACGTTGTATATCCTTATATTATCCTTTCTTGATCTACCTTCTTGGTCAATCTGCTTACTTTCCAGATGCGACTGCATTTTTATCATTTTTTGCATTATCTCTTCCACGTTTTGCATTCGCGTTTCAATTTCTTCAATGCGATCTTCTGCGTGGCCGATTTTTTGATTTGTCTTGTTTAATTCGCTCTTAAATTTCATCCAGCTGACGATTATTCTCTTTGCGAAAGTTTTGAATCTCCTCCAAGATTCGTTCCAGATTGATGTTAACCGGTTGAGTTTGCTGGCAATTAGCATCTTGCTTTTGTGCTAACGCATGTGTCACGCTGACGCCTTCTTGCTGTCTACCTTCGGTTTCTTACCTCCTCTGTGTTAGTTTTCCTGCTCTTCTCTCTTGTTTCCATTGTTGTCCCACTATTATATACAGCTTTAAAAGAAGATTTTTAGTTTTATCAAGATTTAGTGGAGTTTTAATTAAGTCGTCGGAGGAGATGATGAACTATGCTGCCATTCACTCAGTCGCCGGAACCGGAAGCCCATTTGCTAATTTCAAAGAGGGGCATGGCCAAAACAAATTGAGACCCACTGCACTATAATGTATAAAAACATCACATCCTGTGATGTTTACTCAAAGCTGACTTCAAAGCTGGAGGATCAAAATAACATCCAAAAAACAAAACTAAGGCTAAGGCTATGCTCAGACTGCAGGCAAATAAGATTTGTTGACAAATCAGATCTTTTCAGGAAGACTGTCCACACTATTAATTGCAAGTGATCAAATCAGATTTGCACATTCAGACATAAATCAACCTATCTGCATGGGTTGCTTTGGTAATGATGTAGACATACCCACGTGATGATGCTTTCAAAACAGAGGAGGGAAAAATGGATAAGTGCCCTGTCCAGTCACGGTGCAGAACTCCTCCATCGCACAAGAAAAGCGACGGAGGAGACTGGTAAATATTGTGATGTTCAGTGCTACAGTCACTGATTTTTGACTTCATCGTGGTGTGTTGAATTAAGAGTGACACAAAAGACCATTTGAAATCCGAATTGAGCAGCCAGAGCATCCGGACAGACGCAGCTGAAAAAAAAATCTGATTTCAGTCATATTTGAAACCACCTCCATGTGTGTTTGAATCAGATTCTGAAAAATCAGATTAAAAACTCATCTGAATACAATCTGGATATGCCAAAAATCAGATTTTTAGTGGCAGTCTGAACAAGGCCTAACACTTAACAATTTTCCTCTCAAATTACAATTAACAAATGCTAACATTATCTTCTGTCATTTGAAACACACATATATATCTGTTAACATCTCAAATAATATAGTGTAGTGTTTCATGACCCTTTAAGGACCTGGGGGAATGCAGTTCTCAACTGTATTCCATCATGAGAAGAAACTGAACGCTAAAAACTGGACTAACTTGATATGCTCCTGATGTCCAGAGCCAGCCACAGTCTTGGCACCCCATCGCTGCTCCTTCTCCGACACATCATTCTGAGATTTGCGAAAAAAAAAACACACCAGCAAAGAAAGAGAGAGAAAAAAAAACTGAGAATATTACATTTTTTAACATAGCAAACAAAAGTTATTAAGAGTAAACGGGAGCATAAGAGACTATCTTAACTAACCAGTCAGTAATATAATTTACTACTAGCATTCTTGATACCAAATAATAAAAACAAATAGGTAGATTTAACATAATCAGAATGCATGAATTAATGGGTCGCAAGACTGAGAGATGATGCTTTAAACAGAAAATTGGGTGTTTGTAACCTCAAAGTCAGGGTCAGTCTCCCAGTCATCTCCTCCATCATCTATTGCAACAGAGACAGACTGACCAACGACTGCTTTCCACATCTGACACAAGACAAAAACATTACACTTCACAAAACTACACACAGATACACATATTTAAAATAAGATGATCTGCCAATTTTTTTTCAGTCAAATTTTATATATATATTTTTTTTTTTTTTTTTTTTTTTTTTTTTTTTTTTTTTTTTTTTTTTTTTTAAGTATGGCAGGTGATTGTATATCCAGAATTCCTTTAGATCTGTAATAAGTTTGTTCTGTAATGTATGAGTGGGCTATACAGAATGGTTTTGATACTGTTATCTCTACAGCCACCCAGTCGATGTTTACAAGGTCAAATGTGAACAGGTGCATATTACTATGTATATTTTCATGCGACGTTCACGCAACTTATTGAAGATGTAGTGAAGATCTGCTATTTATTCATTTATATGGTCTGTCCCATAAACTAAAAGCTTCCGTTCTGGCTGATACAGCGTTAATAAGGACATATAACTTGCTTTATTGTAAAACTGAAATGCAGCAATAAGTGTTTTTAAACAAATGTAAGTAATCTATCATAAACTTGACACTTACGGTTCACTGAAATGTCCTCCTTAATGCAAATATATAGAAGTAAATTTCGCGTATGGAGAGAAATCGTTATAAAGAGAAAAGTCGTCTGTGTTCCTTTCCGCAGACTTCCCACTTCCTGCTCCAGACAGACTGCACCACCTGCGCTGGGAATGGGGGGTAAATCACAATGTCAGACGCTTTGTGGGATTTTATGTTACTTCTATTATTATTTATTATTATTATTATTATTATTATTATTATTATAGTAGTAGTATTAGTATTATTATGGTAAGGTTTGGTCTATCACATGGTTTAAGATAAGGCACAGACTAAAGATATCTTATAAAAGCCAATCTCTGGTAAGCAGTGAATCATAATTCACCTCTGTCAGGAATTTCCCCAAATCATTTAATAGTACGATCGGAATGAGGCATCAGAAAAAAAATCAGCTAAACTCCACAAGAGTTGCAGTAATTTTAAACATTATGTTAATGTGTTAACTTTAATAGCACTAATAAATTATCACTCAAGGCACTATGGTCACTCACTATAAATAAATATTGAGTGAATAAACAAATAATTTTGCAGATTTTTTGGTTAATTTATAATTGAATAAGGTAATATGAGAGCTTTAATTAATTGTTCTCAACTTATACATCTTTTAAGTTTCAGGTCCATTAAATTTTCTATACATAATTAGATTCTTTAGAAAATAGCTTCACCAGCCAACACACTCATAAAGAACACTCATTATAGTGACCTTTTTTCGACATCCCCTAAATGTCGTCATTGATCCGTATTTTACATGTCACTCTGATTTTGTATTTAACGAATTTAGGAGGAGTTTAATACTCTACCCAAGGCTACTTTGCTCCAGTGACCCCTCCCTTATAAAACTGCCCTGCACCCAGCATAGACATCTACGTTTCCCTTTTTCCCCACATACAGTCCCAGTACTTTCCCAAGAATTTACTAGATAAGAACAATGAGAGGTGCTGTACACCCAAAGAGACTTTTCCCTCTTGCATACGTACACACAAAAGGAACCCTGTAATGACATGTAAAATAAAGGATAAATTAAAAAAAAAAAAAAGTATAATCTTTTGAGAATTCAGAGTTCTATCCCCAGGCTCTGGATTAGCAGGGAGTAATACACTGATGCCTCATGACCCTTCCCAAAAGCAGCAATCACCAATCCCACGGGGTGTGTCCCACTCCCGAAAACAGTGCAGAGTATGTGGCGCAGCTGTAAAACATAATCAATTAAACAATATCTTGGGTAGGCCTAACCCAATTTTGTCAATTGTCCTAAGTAATTTATTGAAATTTAAACTGGGACGCTTACCATTCCAAATTAAGGACTTTGCTATGCTATCATATGGCTTGAAATAAGAGAGGGGGACATCTACAGGGAGAGATTGTAACAGGTAGTAAAATTTTGGAATACAATTAATTTTAATAACATTAACCTTCCCAATCATCGATAAATGTAATGAAGCCAACCTGCTCACGTCGCTGAAAAATCATGCTCCTTTCTTATCGCTGGTTCCAGGGCAAGACAAAACAATAATGGGGAAAGAAAGCAACCATGTCAGGTGCCCCTATCCAGAGTAAAATAATCTGAGATTAGGCCATGTGTTTGTACCGCTGCTACCGGGTGTCTATAAAGTAGCTTAGTCCAACCAATAAAAGTACTCCCGAACCCATACATTTCCAAGATCTTAAAAAGATAATCCCATTCCACCATATAAAATTTAGCATTTTCAATGTCAAGTGAGATGGCAGCAACCGGAGATTGATCATTCGCTACTTACCACATGATATTGATGAGACACCTAATGTTATCAGAAGAGCTACAACCTCGAATAAATCCCACCTGATCAATATGTATAAGTGCTGTCATAACTTTTTATATCTAACTGGATCAGGGGAATTGTACTTTAACTCTTACACTCACTTGGATCTTTGTCCTTTTTAAGAATCAGACTGATCCGGGCTTGTGTCATGGTTTGAAAAACTCAGCGGCACATGCGTCAGGCCTCAGAGCCTTGCCTGTAGGCAGGGCCTTAATTACCTCATCAAGCTCATCCAAGGATATTTCAGAATCAAGATAATATTTTTGCTCAGTTGTCAGATTAATAAATTCTAATGGTTCCACAAAATTTCTAACACCTTCCTCAGTAGACAAACATGTGGAACTAAAAGTTTTCCTGCTTTGTCCCCCGGCTCAAAGTGTGACTGCCTTGCCCTGAATAACCTCAGCTTCAGCTTTGCCTCTGCACTTTTAATATTTCTTTCCAATTCCACAAGTTCTTGTGCTTTGGATATTTTGTTAAATGAGTCATACTTTATGATCCGATCCCTAAGAACCACGTTAAGTGCCTTCCAAGCCACACCCACAGAGGATACTGAGGACCAGTTGGTCTCCATATAAACCTTGATTTCAGTCTTTAACATTTGTTGTAAATCAGGTTTTTGCAAAAAGTATACATTAAAGCGCCAAGTATATGATTTCTTTTTCTCCATATATGGCAGCACCTCTAAACTCACCAGTGTGTGATCTGAGACTCAAATGTTTCCATTTGAGCAATCAACAACAGATGAAATGAGGGATTTGGATATTACAACAAAATCTATTCTAGAATAAATCTTATGGACTGATGAAAAAATGTATAGTCCCTACCAGATGAGTTCAAAAGTCTCCAAATATCTGTAAGACCAAGATTTTTACACATCCTGTGAAGCATCAATGTTGCTCTAGGAGGTTTACACACTTTTGCTTCACAATGATCAAGAAATAAGTCCATCAAAAGATTAAAATCTCCTCCCAAATTTCATAAGGGGTGTCAGCGGCATGCAACATCCCTTCAAGATCTAGCATCTGGACCAATCAGACACACAATTATTCATTATTTAACGAATAAGCCAACAGATGTCTCAAGACTGACACAAGCAAAGATCCAAGTAGGCCCAAGCCGACTCCATTATGTCTGCTCGCCCACTGATCATTATTAAGCCTTTACACAGCTGCCACTGGACCAGCAAAGAGTGGATCCCCAGTGACATTCCAAGCTGGGGAGGCTAGCTGCCTGCTAGAGCAAAGGATTTAGAAAGATTGATTTACTCCTTTCCCCCATAGAAAATGGATATAAATCCCAGAACGAAGACTTTTCTTCATTAAATCATAGACAACCTGTCTAATTTCACATGTATTTTCCCAGGACATTGTGTAAAGGATCATTACTGTCTTGTAAAGTGTTTTTTATTGTATACTGTTTTATGCATAACTTATGACAGGAGTACCAGCTAATGTAAAATTATTTAGTATCATTGTAACGTAATTCAATGGAAAGGAGGAGGCGAGAACTGGCTTATCAATATAAATAATATAAAAATTATAAACTTAAACAAAAGACGAACACACACACACACACACACGACGGACATGTCCATAAACAATCTCTCTCTCATTGCACCACCGTCCGCCATCTGCCTTTATCCCTCTAGGAGGCTTAATTAGCCTGATAAGGAACCGGGTGTGTATACTCACAAACCGGCCCCGCCCTCCACCCTGCCACAATCATGAATCCTTGTGTGACATCCTGCACAACGGTGTGTGTGTGTGTAATATATATATATATATACACACACATACATACACACACAAAAAAAATTCTGACAGCATGCATTGTATGCTTGCAAAATTAATCAGAGCATAAAGGGGCTTAAACTAACCCCAATCACGCAAATGAGTCAGCTTCCAAACAAAGGAACATTTCCCGCTTGGAAATTGCACCTCTCTCATTGGTCAAGCCAGACTCAAGAAGAGGGACCTCCAGCAGAAGTTAAGACACGTCCCGTCTCTTACTGACGTTTTTTCCCCAGGCCCTGACTCCATTCTGCTTTTCGTGTGAGACCGGGATTGGGACCGGGACCCCCCCAGTCTAACTCTGAGGCCAGTAGGCCTCAACACCTCAAGCCATGTGCAATTCTGGATCAGGACACTCTTTCAACAGCCAAGGAAAAGCCAGGGAAAGATCTCAACAGCCAGGGAAAGATCCTGGACTTCCTGATTGGGAGACCTCAGTCAGTCCGGATTGGGAACAGCATCTCCACCACCACCACCACCACCACACTGAGGACTGGGACCCCCCAGGGCTGTGTGCTCAGTCCACTGCTGTTCACTCTGCTGACTCACAACTGTGTAGCAATGCACAGCTCGAACCACATCATCATGGTTGCCGATGACACTACCGTGGTGTGTCTCATCAGCAAGAACGACGAGTCAGCATACAGAGAGGAGGTGCAGCGTCTAACGGACTGGTGTAGAGCCAACAACCTGTCTCTGAATGTGGACAAAACAAAAGAGATGGTTGTTGACTTTAGGAGAGCACAGAGTGACCACTCTCTGCTGAACATCGACGGCTCCTCTGTGGAGATCGTCAAGAGCACCAAATTCCTTGGTGTTCACCTGGTGGAGAACCTCACCCGGTCGCTCAACACCAGCTCTATTACCAAGAAAGCCCAGCAGCGTCACTACTTTCTTCAAAGGCAGAGAAAAGCACATCTCCCACCCCCCATCCTCACTACGTTCTATAGAGGGACTATTGAGAGCATCCTGTGCAGCTGCATCACTGCCTGGTTTGGGACTTGCACCGTTTCGGACAGCAAAGCCCAGCAGAGGATAGTGAGGACAGCTGAGAAGATCATCGGGGTCTCTTCTCCCTCCATCAAAGACATTTACACAAAACGCTGCATCCGCAAAGCAAACAGCATTGTGGATGACCCCTGTAGCGTATCTGGACAGGCTCACATGGTGATTCGTTTTCCGTGCATTCAAAAAATTTCCTTTTAACCTATGACTTTGCCCGGTAACTCACTGGCATAGCGCCAGCGAGTCGGGTGAAATTACCACACTGACAGTTCTGTAGCACATAAGAGTGTAGACAGAGATAATATAAACTCAACTCTTGAGCTTCAAACAGATCTTATCTCCTCAAACACCTCCTTTCTGTGGAGGAAGGAATTCCAGATGGCCGAAGAAAAGCTCCCTCCAAGACGCACACACATACCCAAACATTCCTTTATTGAAATACATAATTTGAGTAATTCTGGAAAGAATACGATATATTCATGTATACCTGTGTTTCTGCTTTTGTATCAAGCCTAGTTAGGATTTTATAGTTGTGTAGTTAAACTCTAAATGCTTATATAAAGAGTCTAAACGTATATATCCACCTTTATACTATGCCAAACATATAGTTCTTGGTGCCAAATTAAACCTCTCGGTTAGCCCTAGCTAAATATATATATCAGTTTAGGATAAAATGTATTTTACTATGTTTTACCATCTTTGGAATGAAATGACTAAACTCTGACACTGCCATAAAACATGCAAATCAGGCTGTCAGAAGAAACAAAGAAATCCTCTCCCGCCAAAGTTTGCTGGATGATTATTGTATAGATCACTCCAAAGAGGTGTGGAGGTGGTCTTCTTTAAGAGAACTGACCCCCCGGCTCCTTCTCTCTCTCTCTCTCTCTCTCTCTCTCTCTCTCTCTCTCTCTCTCTCTCTCTCTCTCTCTCTCTCCTATGTTACGTCTTTTTGTTTTTATCCCAGTTTTTCTTAGTGCTTAGTTTTTGTCTTTGGACAAAGCTCAGTATTTACGTTTTTGGATCAGTCCTATATCCTTCGGGTGAAACGGACTCTCCCTCAGCTTTCGACAGCTTAAATTCAAGTAGTTTGAATTTCCCGCGAGCGACACGAGCTCCAGAAGAACCAAAGAACGCTCACGGACGCAACGAGGACACTCATACACATCTTGTTCAGCGACACCAAAGTCCATATGCAAGTATTTATTTACATCAAAATTTAAATACGTTTAAGAGTGTACCCCTGCTTTAAGGTGATGTAATTTCTTGCTGGCTCTCGGGGTTAACTGTTTGTGAAATAAGCTATTTCTGTGATCTGCTCTCTTTCTTCCTTTCGTTATTCTACATATATGTTCATTGTTAAATGTAATTGTTTGTTATAGTCTCATTTTATTAAACCCCATTATACTCTTATAATTGTCTCTGTTTGTTGCTCATCGAATAAAGCCTCTTTAATGTGTGATCTTAAGCTACAAGCTTGATATTAAGTAATTTCAGTTAGTAATATTACCAGAAAGTTATTCTTCATAACCAGAAGAATAATCTTTCCTGAGAGTGATAATCCTTTTAAGAGTTGATCATCGTACGGTCGGTTCGGCGGACGGACAGATTGTTTGAGGTGCAGTTAATTCTGTTAAAGGTTATTTCTGAAATTGGTATAGCCTATCTGCATATTGTATTTATTCATAATTGATTAGAATTCGTTGTGGTTAATTATCTATGCAGATACATGGGCTATACATTCCCTTTTTGGGTGATTTAAAATTGTAGGTGATAACTCATAACCCATATAAATCAATGGTTATTAATTATGAATTAGTGATTGTTGATTATACATTCCCCTCACCTTGAGCTCATACCCTACACCCCACACACCCCTCACATAAACTCTTCTCACTCCTGCTGTAACGTTGCCACATAAGGCAAAGCACTTTTGTAATAATGCTAATTGACTAAATTGTTGGTTGTTAATTATTCTATTGCTTTGCCCGGTAAGCTGTATTTTACCCCACTAATGTTATATTGACGCCCCCATACATGTTCTCGCGATCACTTCCCGTGAGATCTCGTCACGGGATGACGCAACATGTAAACAGGAAGGACTAGTATTTTGGATAAAAGAGACCGATATGCCGGTCATCGAGAGAGCTGCTCCTCACTCTCAACTACAACTTGTATCCGCGTGGAATATCCTTTTTGCTGGCTGTTTTTTGGAGCATGATATGCCGTTCCTTGGAAGAGTACTACCAGATAAAGCTTGTTTGGATTACTCAACTCTCTGGACTTATAACAGTCACTTTACCGCACTGATCCTGCTCACGGTTCGAACATACACCGGTGAGACCGATCTAACATTGTTTGTTTGTGCGTGCACTCTGGATAACAAGACTTTTTACATACCTACCTGACATTCCCACCTCCACATATACACACATACATATATATATATATATATATATATATATATATCACTGTCTTGTCAGCATTGTTCCATTATATGTTTGTATATATCTGTGATCTCATAAATACACTTGGGTTTATTGTTAAACATCTGTGTTTGAGTGAGATTCTTCCTCCGTATTACGAATCACTTAAGAGCAGCACCGATCCCTTTGATTGTGTTAATACTTCCTATTTTTAGGGGAGTGTTACACTGCCATCTGGCAGGAGGTACCGAAGGATTCGGGCACTCACGGCCAGACTGTGTAACAGCTTCTTCCCCCAAGCTATCAGACTCCTCAATACTAGACTCCTCAAAACTCAGAGACTGGACTGACACACCCACCTGTACACCATCCAACTTTTTCACATGTCCAGAGTTGCACTTTAATTCATTGTCACTTTACCTGGCTGCTACCTCAATAACTTCTATGTCCATAAAACACCATTTCATCATATGTTATGTTTACATTTGGCATTTTTAGAAAGTCTCATATTTTTGCACAATTCATTACAAATGTGTACTGTCGGCGCTGCACTGTCTCTCACTGTGTCTATTGTCCTATACCTTTTAGTAATTTATTGTACTGTTCCATACTTTTTTGCACACGTTTGCACATGCACTTTATGTAGAAATATTATTTAGTCTGTGTAGTTCTGTGTTTGTCCTATGTTGTTTTATGTAGCACCATGGTCATAGATGAACGTTGTCTTTCGCTGTGTACTGTACTAACTGTATATGGTTGAACGACAATAAAAACCTCTTTACTTGACTATTGCAAGTATCGTACCAGTAGCTAACTGAACTTAGTTTAGTATAAGACATTAAAACCCCATTGTAACAAAAGGTGCTTTTAAATTAAGAGCTCGATGGTTCTCTCAGATGGTCAAAATTACTCTTTTCATAACTGCATTTCCCCTATTCTGTTCCGGTTCCATTTTATTTTCATTCTTCCCTTTCCCATGTACGAGTAATTTGTGTGTCTTTATTTAAAATATGAACACAACTAATCTAAACAAACTTTCTGTACATTCTTGCAAGTTGATTCTGGTCTGCTTGTAAATCAATGTAAATTTAATGATTCGATCTCAGCTCCATGCCAAGTAAGAGTTATTT
This sequence comes from Moxostoma hubbsi, assembly GCA_032164185.1. Lineage (NCBI taxonomy): Eukaryota > Metazoa > Chordata > Actinopteri > Cypriniformes > Catostomidae > Moxostoma > Moxostoma hubbsi. Next base: position 43,249,081 of record JAVLUX010000019.1, read on the forward strand.
TTGTGTGGCCATGAAAAATATAATTTTTTTTGTCCCAAAGGGGTTATTAAAAAAAAAAAAAAAAAAACCACAAGCTCCAGCCATTAAGAGGAACCAACACAAAAAGAAACAAAACAGGCATCCTTTGTGTGAGCATGTAGATATTTTGCAGTCACCCGTAGTTTCTATTCTCAAACTGTCTGGAAACTTCAGTACAAAAGTGTTCCTTCTTTCTTTAAGGAAAAGTGTTATTAACAGAACAAACTCCAGCCACCAGGAGGAGTCAGTGCATAAAGAAACAAAAATGGCGCCCAGCTTCCTCAAAAGCTAGAGTAAATACAGCGAGTTGACCCACTCACATGAGAAACACACAATGGTTTACCATCCATTGATTCGATAAAACACAGCGCCTGTTTCGGACATGTAAATACTTTGCGACCGACCTTGGCTTCTATTCTCAGCTTGGCCAGAAACATCAATGCAAAAGTGATCTTACGTTGATGCAAGAGTTTCTCGTCGCCTAGTGCAACGAGATCTTTATCGGATGATCTCAGAAATTTGGCCAGGATTGATTGGGGCCTTTCTCCCTCAGCAGATCTACGAGCCAGGACTCTTAGATGTCGAGCAGACTCGTGAAAAGCTCATTTAGGAATTTCACCACATCTCTGCCCTCCTCATGCCCAGAAATTCCAACAATTCAGATGCTATTTCTGCAGCTTCTATTATCAAAATCTTAAAGCTTTTCAAGAATATGTTCCAAATCAACTTTGGTCGCGGGCGGATTAGCGGATAAATCTCTCTCCAAAGACTCCAGATAATCGATTCGTCTTTCAACATATGCAACTCTTGTAAATAACTAATCCATATCCAGTCCCAGGTCTGTAGGCCTATCGGGGCTTTCATCCTGAACACGTAAGTGCCTATTAATGTCTCCAGAGACTGAGGATTTTGACTTCTTTGCCATTTTGTACCTCAAAGAGCAAATGTGTAACTGGGTGTATCGAATTTCACCAGATTATAACATAAGAATAAAAAAATTTTTAAAAAAAAGTGCGCAGAGCTCAACGCTCACACGTCTGCTTCTTGCATGGCATCACGTGACCTCCCATAGCCATGAATGTTTTATATCTTCGTGCAAGCATAGAAAGTAATAAAATAAAGATAGAATCTGTACAAAAGCACAATCCACATACATTGTCATCCGAATTACACAAATTAGATCACTTTATCCTGTTTGGTTTAAAGAATTGAAACTACCTGAAAACATATGGGACACTTGATCAGAGAAACATCTTTTGCGCTAACTTCTTCCCACGTTAAACACTGTGCACACACTACTACTCAGTTAGCTCCATGTCCGTCAAACAAAAGTAACATAAAACTCACATAAAGTAACCAATACACATAAATACATTTGTATACTTGACTTAGAACACATTCTGTTTGATATTTAATGAAAATGTGCATCTTGTCTTGTCAGAGCCCATTCGCGGTCTGAGGCTGATGTAACTCACGCCCTCCCCAAAGGCAACAACAATAAGCACCCCACTTGAACATAACACCTTAATTGATAGTTCCTACCAACAACAACAACAACAATGCATAACCCTGTTACGAACTCCCCTGTCTAGGGTAGAGGAGGAACAGTATAAAATTAAGGAAAACCAAGTAATATAAGATTATCGCTATATTAGCTAACGTTGCTGAGCCCATGTTTTCCCGTCCCAGTAGCAATGAACACAAGTTATATGAATCATAAAGGTTTATTTTGAAAACTGAAACTTTAGGTATATTCACACGGAAGCAATAAATTAACCTCAGGAGGTGGTAATGCCAAAATAACAAACAAAGAGTCTACACATGTTAGTTCGCCTGACAAATCTATATACAAAACAAAGATGAAAATAAAAGACCATTCTAAACCTAACTCCCTCTCTAAAACAATAAGCAGGAGAAAAAGAGATATATATATATATATATATATATAAAAAAATGCATGCTATACATACATACATACATACATACATACATACCTATATATATATCTCATTTGGCACTCACCTCCCTACAGCTTCCTAATAACTCAAGGCTAAAACAGGATTTCACAACCAGCCCTGCACTCAGGGGTAACAACAAATGTCCGCCTGCACTCAAGTTAACACTTCTCTTTTGTAAGCCAATTATACCACAGTACAATAACTTACACAGCATGAAATACAACTAACAAAACAACTAGCATCTGAGAGAGGAGAAAGGGGCTCCGCAAGAGAGATTGGGCAATGTCTCTCTCCCGTAACTCCCAAACTGGAGAGCTTTTATTCAAAGCACACAGCCACAGGTGCCAATCAGGAGTGAATCCAGTTGATTTGGAACAGGTGCCACTACTCATCCTACAGGATCAGAACGGAGAGACAAACATTTACATACCCAACATATAACACAAGATAGGTTCTGGAACATAACACCCCCACACTTAGGTTTACAAATCCACTGATTTGTAAACAAATCTTTACCCCCAAAATTATACACTCTAGATAAGGCAACAGCCACCACATTTTCAGAGCCCTTTTGATGCCGAATATCTAGATTGTACTCTTGCAATATTAATGACCAGTTCATTAACCGTTGGTTGGTGTTATACATCCTGGACAAAAATATAAGAGGGTTATGGTCAGAGTACACAATTACAGGAGTACTGCTACCACCCACGTAAACCTCAAAGTGTTGTAGAGCAAGCATTAAGGCTAAAGCCTCCTTCTCGATGGTACTGTAGTGAAACTGACACTTTGAAAACTTTTTCGAGTAGTAGGATACAGGATGTTCCACACCTCTAGCATCTTCCTGCATCGACACTGCTCCTGTAGCACTCGCATCTACCTGTAACTTAAAAGGTAGAACAAAATTTGGTGCAGAGAGAACTGGGGCATTACAAAGAATGTCTTTGGCAGCTACAAACGCATGCTCACACTCTGGAGTCCAAACAAAACTCTTGGATGCACTAAGTAGGTCAGTCAGAGGAGACACAACACAAGCAAAATTTCTGCAAACCCCCCCATAGTAACCTGTCATTCCCAGGAACCGGCGTAACTGACGTTTGTTAGAGGGAGTGGGGAACTCTAACATGGCAGAAATTTTAGCTTCAACTGGTCTCACCTGTCCTTGGCCAACCTTTTTTACAAGATAGATAACAACCGCCTTTGCAAATTCACATTTTGTTAAATTCAGGGTAAGTGACGCTTTTGCCAAGCGTTGAAAAACACTTGAGAGAATTCAGATGATCTTGCCAATCATTGGAATATATAATTATATCATCCAGGTATGCTGCACAGTTTGGAAGGTTAGCGAGTACCTTATGCATCAACCTCTGGAACGTTGCAGGTGCTTTTCTCATCCCAAAGGCGAGAACTGAATACTGCAAGTTGTTATCAGGGGTGACAAAAGCAGAAATCTCTGAAGTTCTCGGTGTTAAAGGAACTTTCCAGTAGCCTTTTAAAAGGCCAAGCTTAGTTACAAATTTAGCAGAACCCACGCAGTCCACACACTCCTCTAAGCGGGGCAAGGGGAAAGAGTCTGGCTTAGTAATATCATTCACTTTGCGATAGTTCGTACAAAAACGAAAGGTTGAATCTGGATTAGGGACTAATAAACAGGGCGAACTCCAAGGACTTTCACTTGGTATTGCAAAACCATTTTGGAGTAAATACTCAACCTCAGCCCTCATAACTTCACGCTTAGCAGGATACACTCTATACGGAAACTGTTTGACTGGCAGATTCTCACCAACATCAATATCATGAACAAGAACATTCGTCTGGTTCAGAACATCAGAATATAAAGTAGGATGTTCTCGGATCAGGGTATCCACTTCACCGTGTTGATGCTCAGGAAGATAGGTAAGAATCTAAATCAGACAGTATGACTGCAAGCATCCACATGAAAATTTTTCATCACACCTAGTCAATCCATCATCTTCAGGTCTATAAACAGTAGGAAGAACAGCAGACATGACAGGTGAAATTATAGTTGAGTCAGTAACTTTACCGCCACCCCTTACAATATAGGTCTTTGTCATATTTATGTGACAGACTAGAGTTTTCCGCTTACAATCAGGGGTGCGAATTACATAGTCCGTCTCACTCAGTTTTTTATCAATAGTGTAAGGACCCGGCACAGGTAACAAGACAAGAATGCTATCACCAACTTGGAAACTGCGTGCTACACTCTATCAAAACGTGCCTTCATTTTAGACTGTACGGATGCGAGATGAGTTTTTGCTGTTTCACAAGCCTTATGCAGCCTTTCACGAAAAGCGCTCACATAGTCCAGAACAGACATAGGCGAGGAATCTTTAAAGAGTAATTGCTCTTTAAGCGGTTTTAGTGGACCACGAACAGTATGACCAAACACCAACTCTGCAGGACTAAAACCTGTCGATTCCTGCACAGTCTCCCTCACTGCAAACATTAAGAGAGGCAGACCTTCTACCCAATCTTTCTCGGTTTCCACACAACATGTACGGACGGAGCATCATTTTTAGAGTTTGATGAAAACGCTTAAGAGCTCCTTGGGACTCTGGATGATATGCAGAAGACAAACGATGACTAACACCTAACTCCTTTACCACATGCTTGAACATGTGGGAGGTAAAATTAGTTCCCTGGTCAGTCTGAATAATCCTAGGCAGGCCAAAAATTTAGCAGAACTTAACCAATTCCTTTACTACAACCTTAGCTTTCAACGATCGCAGTGGAATCACATCAACATAACGAGTAGCCACACACATAATTGTCAAAACGTACTGGTGTCCAGATTTAGACCTAGGCAATGGTCCAACACAGTCAATTATCAGACGCTCAAAAGGTTCGCTAATAACAGGAATAGGTCGCAAAGTTGCTGAAGGTATTACCTGATTAGGTTTTCCGGCTACCTGACAAGCATGACACGAGCGGCAGAACTGAGATACACTGGATTTTAATCCAGTCCAAAAAAAGTGTTTAGCGATCCGTTGGTACGTCTTAGTTATACCAAGGTGTCCAGAAAGGTAGTGCTCATGCGCAAGTTTTAAAACTTGCGACCGGTAACCAGTAGGTAGAACAATTTGATACACCGCATTCCAATCAGCCTCACTTGACAATGAAGGTTTCCATCTACGCATCAACACATCACCATCCCAAAAATAAGACAACAGTTGTTGGAACGGTACTCAAATCGACAGCAGCTTCTATGCAACTACTCAGAGATGGATCAGATCTCTGGGCAGCAGTTAACTGTTGTTTCCCTGTACAAAAAGGAATGTCTTTTAGATCAGAAAAATCCTCGGTCTCTCCCACAAAATTCTCAGGTTCAACTGAAAGTTTACGCTCCACTAAATCAGTCGAGTTTTGAAACAAATTAGAGAGATCCACTACACCCTCATATTTCCTTGCCTGTGCGTGAGTCACTACACATGCAGGAAAAAAAAGAAGGAAATTTCATGGCTAAAACAGACTGATCACCCATCTCAGGATCAATCGTCACAACTGGTAAAGGAAAATCTTGCCACCTGCTAGGTCATTGCCAAGAATGAGACTTACACCCTCTACTGGCAACTGTTCACGAACGCCAAGTTTAACCAAGCCTGTAACCAAGTCAGAAGACAAGTGAACCTTATGTAGCGGCACATTATTGCAGCCTAACTCTATACCACAAATCAGTACCAGAGTAAGTTTGATCCGAGAAGGACAACACATTCTCAAGAACAAACGATTGAGCTGCACCGGTGTCTCGAAGCATAATGACAGGTTTTTTCTCTCATCACATCCAGGAAGAGAAACAAAACCATTTATAAGAAAAGGTTTGTATACTTCCATTTCTGAATGCAAATCAACTCAGTCTGATAATGCCATCGAATGGGCAAATGCCACATTTTTGGGTTTTACCCGTGAAGATTTCTGGTTCCAAGCTTTGCACTCAGAGATCAAATGAGTTGGTTCTAAACAGTAAAAGCAAGCCCGTCGTTCCTCAGCGTGTTTTGCGGCAGAATTATGAGAGACATCCGATTTTGAATATTGAAATACCCTACCTGTTTCTCTAGATGTTTCATTCAATACTGAAGGTGAAGTTTTGGTCTGACGCACAAAAAACACATTTCTGTGTGTAAGAACAAATTCGTCCGCAATCACTGCTGCCTCTGCAAGTGTAGCTACTTTTTGCTCATTTAGATGAATCACAATATTTTCTACTAAGCAATTTTTAAAGTCCTCCAATAGGACAAGTTCTTGAAGCTGATCGAAAGTCTCAGTCTTACTAGCGGAGCACCACTTATCAAAGAAAACTTTTTTTCTCTTGCAAATTCTACAAATGTTTGTTTGGCTGCTTTTGAATGTTCCGTGAACCTCTGACGATAGGCTTCTGGTACCAACTCGTAAGCTCTTAATACCACCACCTTCACAATGTCATAATCAAGAGCTTGTTCTACAGGCAATGCAGAACAAACTTCTTGAGCTTTGCCTACCAAATTACATTGGAGAAGCAATACCCACATGTCTTTTGGCCAGTTCAACTTTACTGCCACTCGCTCAAATGCAGTAAAATATGAATCAGCCTCAGCTTCACGAAACTGCGGTACCAATTTGACATACTTACCCACATCAAAAACAGCATGCAAGGTGTCCAAATCAGACGATGGAGGCCTAGAACGAGGTAAAGGGCTGGGCCGGCTGCGTAATGATTTAATCTCAAGTTCAAGTTTACGAAGTTTTATATCGCGATTCGATTAAATTTCGAGAGCTCTGATCCACAGCAATTGAGTCTCATGTTCTTGTTTTTTTAAGGCAAGATCAAGTTCTTTTAATTGAATTGCGACTTTAGGATCCGAATAAGATACCTCTTTAATAGTACCAGCTGAACTCGTATCATCAGAGACAGGCTCCATTTCATCACCCCTCTCACTTAATTGTTCTGGCAAAATAGCTGCCTCCACCAACTGTTTATATAACTCCTCTTTGATGACTTGCTTTCTCAGTGTTCTAGAAACGACCATATTAAAGAAGTCAGCTATTAATAGCAAATCTACCTTCCTACACTGATTAAATTCCTCTAGTTTTACATCGTCACCAACATTGATCAAGTCAAAATCCATATTTCACAATTATATAGATCTCCTCCCCCCTTTTAAGCATTCAAATGCAGCCAAACAAAGAAAAGTAAATAACTTACCCATTTTTGGCATCTGCAATCGTAAACGTACGCAGTTACTTACGGCCAAATATTCCACCCAGGCGATGTCCAAATTCTCCCGATCTCCCAAGATATCTCTTGTTAGGACGAGCCCCCAATTCTGTTACTAACTCCCCTGTCTAGGGTAGAGGAGGAACAGTTTAAAATTAAAAACTAAGGAAAACCAAGTAATATAAGATTATCGCTATATTAGCTAACATTGCTGAGTCCCTGTTTTCCCGTCCCAATAGCAATGAACACAGGTTATATGAATCATAAAGGTTTATTTTGAAAACTGAAACTTAGGTATATTCACACGGAAGCAATAAATTAACCTCAGGAGGGTTAATGCCAAAATAACAAACAAAAAGAGTCTACCTATGTTAGTTTGCCTGACTAATCTATATACAAAACAAAGATGAAAATAAAAGACCATTCTAAACCTAACTCCCTCTCTAAAATGATAAACAGGAGAAAAAGATATGTAAAAATAATTTGGCCCACCTCCCTACAGCTTCCTAATAACTGGATTTCACAACCAGCCCTGCACTCAGGGGTAACAACAAATGTCTGCCCGCACTCAGGTTAACACTTCTCTTTTGTAAGCCAATTATACCACAGTACAATACCTTACACAACATGAAATACAACTAGCATCTGAGAGAGGAGAAAGGGGCTCTGCAAGAGAGAGAGATTGGGCAATGTCTCTCTCCCGTAAGCTTTTATTCAAAGCACACATTGGTGCCAATCAGGAGTCAATCCAGTTGATTTGGAACAGGTGCCACTACTCATCCTACAGGATCAGAACGGAGAGACAGACAAACATTTACATACCCAACATATAACACAAGATAGGTTCTGGAACGTAACAAACCCATATAGGTATTTAATACATAATGAAACCAAATGTCTTTAACTCATGGCAAAATAGTTTTGGGAAGTTCAGTACATAGAAATAAAATACAATTAATATCTCACTCTTCCCAACAGGCTACACTGGGTCAAATGCAATTTAATTCTATGGTTCTTCTCCATTTATTGCACCATCTGCATCTTAATATATATTCCATTTCCTGTCAAGCATCATCGATATAAATATAGACAGCCCCGTTCATAAGAATTTGGTTGTGTAAATGGACTATATGCAATGCTTCCAATGCTCTGTGACTGTATTGTCGACTGCGCTGCTCCGGACTGCGATGCATGTGTTGTTTTCGATTAGCCTTTTTGATACAGTTGGCTCTCGTCCTGCTGGCCCGTGTCTCACCTTCTTGAAATATGATTTGCTTCTCTGCAAAAAGTTATACTCTCTGGATTCTTTGTTGCTTTTATGTTATTTATCCCACCTAACAGGGAACGTTCCAACAACTTTGGCTAACATTATTTAAAGGTTTGGGGGGAAAAAAATTATATAAAACGTTAATGGAACATCCTTATAACGTTATTAACCTTAAAAAACGTTCTACTAATGTTAAGAAAACTGGACATTTTCATGTTCCCACAACCAAATACTAACGTTAGGAAAACGTTCTTAGAACATAAAATTGTTAGCTGGGATGTTATGGGAATTGTACAATTAAATCGCAGTCCTCTGTATAGTAGGCTAGTAGCTACAAGTTGTTTACTCATGGTGGCTGCCTATATTTCACCTTTCTCATATGTTTTTTTACTATGGTTGCAGCACCTCCCACAGTCCCTCTTCTCCCAATAAGTATCCACCCCAGATTGGGAGCTAAAAAAAAAGTCTCTCTAAAGAGGAGGTATAAATCCTCATCTGTGAAAACAAAAAAAGTAGTAATAAATAAAAAAGAATGGTAAAACTACCTAAAATGGCTTTAGTTCCTGCAGTGGGAAAGGGCCTGTTATGACAGTTTGAGCTTGTCATTTATAAACCTTAAACACTGTAAAATATTCCTGCAAACCAAATATGACTAATTGGTTATTTTAACCCACTAAATCAGTTATCATATGCGCATTTCTAGTATTTCGTTTCTGCCTTTATTTGCTGTTTAATGCCATAATTCTTGCTTGACATTGTGTACTCTAAACCGTGCTAACCTGCAATTTCTACCTGATCTAACTAACAAAAAGGTATAGCGGATCAAAAAGATGAAACTCTATAACAGTACTTCAAATGTTACGAAAATCTGGTTTAGAAACACTTTTGTTGAGAAAATTGGCATTAAAGCAAATAGTGTCACATGTCAGAATTTACCCCAATCAATAGTCTGTGTTAATCATAATGACAAGGTATACATCCTTGAAAGCCAATTTACTGTACGTGAAGCAATACTCGCACTGTTATGGATTGTTCATAATGGCATGCCAGCGAAGATCCGATGCTGACAACACATCTGCATCATGACACTTCCAGGAGTGCCAACACAAATATCTCTTATTTATCATGCACCTGTCATCGACAAGTGCACAGAGAACAAATGAATGTCCTCTTTAATTTAATTGAATCGCGGTAGCCATGTGTTTATTTATGAAAGTTTCTTTTCCACACCATTCTAAATAATAGATGACAGTCATGGAATTAGCTCACAATGCAAAAAACATAATTTCTATGCACAAAAGATGTTTTAAATAAAAAATAAATACACAATACTATGAGAAAAGCTTCAGTGTGCTTTTTTAATTATTCTCTATAAAATTATTGTTTAGCTTACTTTTGAGAAAATGCTAGCTATGCTCTGTATTTAATTAAATAAATTACCCCCCCCCCCCCCCCAAAAAAAAGAGCATTCAATTAAAATAATATTACCAAATGAAAAAAATATATTGTTAGTCCTATAATTATAATTGCTTTTTCTTTACACAAACTTTGTAGTTTTTATGGAAAAAGAAAGAGAGAGAGACACGGAGGTATGATGTATGCCATCTTTACTGTGTTTATCTCTTGAACTCTTTTTCTCAGCCTGACGCCAATACAACACACAGCACATTTGCAATGAATATACTGTAATACATGTAACACAGATGCACCAATATACCACATTCCTCCCCCTTAAGATTGGAACCTAACATAAACCAAACTTAATATGGTCTTGCATAAAACTCGTGTATTATTTTAAAGTGACCAACAAATTTAACTATTAAATTTTCTTGAACAATATTTATCTCTGGTAAGACCTAAAGATGAAGTCTTTGTGTCGCTTTATGTTGCCTTTGTGGATAGCGATGTTCTGTTTGAGCTTCCTGAATTTGATCAGGTTGACCTTCTGGGTCAGACGTTCTAGCTATCTGCATTCCACCAACTGGCAAGCAATCAAAGATGTCATCATTGATCCCTTCACTCTGCTGTTCTGAAGACCTTGATGGTAGCATGTGATCGACATGCACTTTAACTTGTCGATGGCCTACTTGCACACAGTAAGTCAGAGGTCCTGAACACTGCAGAATAGTGCCTGGTATCCAAAGCTTTTTGGGATGTCTGAAGTCTCGTACCAATACCCTCTCCCCTAAACTGAATGTCCGGAGTGACTTTGATTTGTTATCATGCACATTCTGCTGTTGAATCTGGTGCTTTGATACAACATCCAACACATCAGGCTTTATCAATGAAAGACGAGTGCGTGGTTGCTGTTTCAGGAACAACTCTGCTGGTGTGCGTTCCATGACAGTGTGTGGTTTATTCCTGTATGTGAAAAGGAAACGGGCTAGCTGCTGATTGGGAGACACTGACTGAGACGGCAATCGAATCCATGCCTTTTTAAAGGTTTGTACAACCCTTTCAGCTGCACCATTTGAAGCCAGATGGTATGGCGGTGAGAGGACATGACGTACTCCATTTCCCTTAAGGAACTGCTCAAACTCAGGTGCTGTGAATTGAGGTCCATTGTCAGAAACCAGAACTTTCGGCAGGCCATATGATGCAAACAGATTCCTGAGAAGGTTAGCAGTCTTTTCAGCAGTCGTCAGCTTTGTAGGTAGGTCTTCAATCCATTTTGAATGGACATCTATCACCACCAGGAAATGCTGCTTGTTGACCTCCGCATAATCCACATGTATTCTCTCCCACTGTGCTGTGGAGCATGACCATGGGTGGAGAGGGGGTCTATTCAGTGTAGTTTCACAGGGTGCACACTGACCCACAAATGCCTCAATCTCATGATCTAAACCAGGCCACCAAAGGAAGCTTCTTGCCAGAGCTTTTATTCAAGTGACTCCTGGATGTCCCTCATATAAGTCAGAGAGCAATCTTCTTCTGAACTTAGGCAGAATGACCACCCGTGATCCTCAAAGAACACATCCTTGGTCTGTGGACAACTGATCTTTCCTTTCATAAAAAGGTTTGAGGTTTGGATTGGGTACAAATTTAGGCCATCCAGTCAGTGTGAGATCCAAGACCTTTGACAGGATAGGGTCACGCCTGGTGTCCTCTGCAATGTCTTTTCCTGAGACAGGCAGTTCCTCCATATGAGAGATCAGAAATACTCCTTCCTACTCCTTCTCTGAAGGACCATGATTGCATGGAAGTCGGGATAATGCATCTGCATTTGCGTGGTCACAGGAACGACAGTACTGTATCTCATAGTCATAGGCCAAGAGAAGCAACGCCCATCGTTGCATTCGTAATGCTGCCAGAGTTGGAACTGCGGACGTTGGTCCTAATATGGCCCAAAAGTGGTTTGTGATCTGTCAGTAACACACATTTTTTTCCATATAAATACTTATGGAATTTCTTTACACCGAAAATTATGCTCAAAGCTTCCTTTTCTATTTGAGCATAATTACGCTCACTAGGCTCAACTAGGCTCACTAGGTCCGTGATGCAAAGGCAATTGGTTGCTCTTCTCCTGACGAAAAGATATGTGAAATGACTGCACTCACGCCAAATGGAGAGCCATCACAGGCAAGTTGGAGAGGTTTTTCTGGATCATAATGTAGGAGTGGTGGTGGTGTAGTGGGCTAAAGCACATAACTGTTAATCAGAAGGTCGCTGGTTTGATCCCCACGGCCACCACCATTGTGTCCTTGAGCAAGGCACTTAACTCCAGGTTGCTCCGGGAGGATTGTCCCTGTAATAAGTGCACTGTAAGTCGCTTTGGATAAAAGCGTCTGCCAAATGCATAAATGTAAATGTACTGTAAACGTAATAATGTGCAAGGCACTTACTGTTCAATAGCTGTTGTGTGCAGGCTTTGAATGCCTCTTCACAATTTGGTGACCAATTCCATTTTGTGTCTGCTTGCAAAAGCTGGTGCAGAGGGTGCAATAACGTTGAAAGGTTGGCCACAAACTTTCCGTAGTAATTTAGTAATTCTAAGAATGACCTTAACTCTGAGACATTCCTTGGAGCTGGTGCATTTATGATTGCTTCCACTTTGTCTTCTGTAGGGTGCAAACCCTGCTCATCTATCCTGTACCCCAAGTATTCTACTGAGTCTTGGAGGAAATCACACTTTGCGAGTTTCATCCTCAGTCCATGCTTCCATAGCCTGGTCATCACCTGATCCAGTACTGCTAGATGTGCTTCTTCAGTAGATGCAGACACCAAGATATTATCCATAAAACAGACCACATTGTCTATGCCTTGCAATATCTGATCCATTGTGTGCTGAAAAACAGCCGGAGCTGTTGAAACACCGTAGGCCAGGCGGTGATAACAGAAAAGACCCTTGTGGGTGTTGATTGTCAGATACTGCTCTGTCTCAAGATCTAGAGGTAACTGTTGGTATGCAAATGACAGATCCAGTTTGCTAAACACTTTAAAAGATAATCAGTGTTTGGTAGTGGATATTCTTCAAGGAGTATACAAAGGTTAACAGTAACTTTGTAATCACCGCACAATCTGACAGAGCCATCCTTCTTGGGAACTACTACAATAGGCGCTGTCAGATTGTGCACAACGTTCTATGTGAGTGATGATTTAATTTCTTTGTAGTCACTGCAACTCTTTCTCCACAGCTTCTCTCAGAGCATATGGGACAGGTCGGGCTTATGGAATATTGGTTTACTATCTCGCTGAACTCAAATTCTAGCCTGGAAATCTCTAATCTTTCCATAACTGTCTTTAAAAGATCCTTATGCTTGTCCAATATGGCTTTGAGAGAGAGCTGAGTTGCTGTCTCCTGTTTTAGACTGAAAATTTTACCCCAGTCAAGCTTGATCTTCTGCAGCCAATTTCTTCCCTGTAATGGCGTTTTATCACCCTTGACTACCATCAATGGCAGTCTCCATTCCTTTCCGTTATACTGGACTGGCACCTGAATTTCTCCCAGCACTGGTATTGTATCACCTGTATATGATGAAAGATGAATTTCAGCTGGCTGCAAGGGGCAGTCAATCAGGAGCTCTTTGTATACAGATTCTGGAATTAGAGAGACAGATGCACAAGTGTCGATCTGCATGGTCACTGTCTTCCCTGAGAGTTCCAGTTGCAGAAATATTCCATCTTTCTGTCCTTGAGCAGTATAAACTGTAAAAAGTTCAAATGCATCATCAGAAGCACTTAATTCATCAGTCATATCTGTCACTAACTGGGCTTTACCTGCTCGTTTACTGCTTTTGCAGACCTTTTTCAAATGGCCTGTTTTACCACATGCATGACATACTGCAGTGTGGAAATGGCATTCATGTGGCTGATGACCCTCTCTTCCACAATGATGGCATGTCATTTTTCGTCTGGCATGAAGAGCACTGTGCCAATCTACTCAATGCTTTCTGTGGTTTGCCCGTCTGTCTTCCCCATGAAAAAATGGCAACATTGTGAACACCAGCACTGGAATGGTCAGCACACTCTGTCAACTCTTTTGTATCTTTGTATGCCAGTTCAAGGCCATGAGCAATTTCACAGGCCTGTTTGAAAGTCAAATCCTTCTCAGATAAGAAGCGCTTGCGGTAAGCTTCACCTGAATACCACAGACAAACTGATCCCTCAATGCATCATTGAGGAACTGGCCAAACTCGCATGTGCTAGCAAGCCTTTTCAGGTCAACAATATAGTCTGTTAACGTTTCACGTTCTTTCTGATATCGTCTGTGAAATCTGAAGCATTCAACGATCAATATTGGTTTTGGCTTATAATGCAGAGACAATGTTTCAGACATTTCTTTAAATGTACATTCTGTCACTTTCCTTGGTTGACTCAAATTCTTCAGAAGTCCATACTCTGTGGGACCCAAGACACTCAGGAACACGTCAGCTTTCTTTTCTGCTGCAATGTCATTTGCTGCAAGCCATCTTTCAAAAGTTTCAAAATCTTCTTTTTTACTTTCAAATTCAGGAACTCTGCCAATCATTGCCATTTTGCTGTCACTTTCATTTGCATTTATCACCTCTGTGTAATTAAAAAAAAAAAAAAAAATTCCACAGTTTATTTTCTCCCATATCTGTTGTCTTATACTTGCGGTTTCTCCATGAAGTACTAAGGATGGCCACTACGCTGACTACTCTCATCCATCACACTTTGTGATCACCTTTAAACTTTCGATTTCTAATTGCTTCCATAACTGGCAAACTATTTCTGTAGTATTGCAAATTTACTTGCACTTTCACTTTTCTTCACTGTGGAATTCAAGTCCTCGTCGCCACTGTAGTGTTTTTATGGAAAAAGAAATAGAGAGTGACACGAGGTATAACGTATGCCATCTTTACTGTATTTATCTCTTGAACTCTTTTTCTCAGCCTGACGCTGATACAACACACAGCGCATGTGCAGTGAATATACCGTAAAACATGTAACACAGATGCACCAATATAGCACAAACTTAAATTAGCCTTACCCTCTTTTGTGGGCAAAAAAAGTCAGCAGGGTTAAACTATCAGGACTATTTGTCCAATGCTGAATTCACTTTCAGAAAATTAGCTTATGAACATTTTAAAATGTATAAATATTTAGAATCTAATCCTCTTTACCTCGGATCGCATTTGCCGTGCTTCTTCAGAAAATGTAAATTGCATTAGGATGCTAAAATGAGTTTAGCTCCAACCCTAATCATACACACCGGCCCTAAAAAGATTTAAGTTATCCTGGAGACCTTGATTAGTTTGAAGCATGTTAGATTAGGGTTGGAGCTAAAATCTTCAGGACAGTGGATCTCCACGACTGGAGTTGGCTATCCCTGATATAGATAGACTTCAACACTCACTTAGATAATGAAAATGACACATTGGGAATAGTATTTATCTTGATAATGTCGACCCCCTTTAACTAAAGAAAATTCAAGAAAAAAGCCCCACACCATGGTACATTGATCACACGAATGCTCTCAAGAGAGCAGCTCGGAAAATGGAGTACAAGTGGAAGAATACAAAATGAGAGGTATTTTGTGGTGTATGGAAGGATAGTGTCTCTAGCTGCAGACAGGCACTAAAAACTGCCAGGTCAGCATATTTTAGCAAACTTACAGCATTCAACGATCAATACGATCAACGATCAGAAAACAATCCTAGGTGTTTATTCTATACTATGGCTAAATTGGTTAGGAATAAAGCATCGACTGAACCAGATATTCTGTCGCAGCACAATAGTAATGACTTCATGAATTTCTTTACTGAAAATTTTTTATAAAATTGATAAAAGTTCCAGCTCGGTTCCTGCTTGGTGTCGGACTATACTGCTATGAGTCTCTAAGCGACGATGATTAAATGCACCCGGTACTAGCCAGACATCACTTCAGTAATTTACAATGGACTTCAGAGGATGAGCTGTAAGACATAGAATTGTTCATATGCCACTGCATGAAACATGGACTTAGGATGGACCCCACGAACCTCACCGAAATGACCTGCCAGTTGAATAATATTTAATATTATTTTAATAAATATTTAATTTATATATTAATATTTTTTTAATCAAGAAAATACACATTATATAATAACGTTATACATTTTTTTAAAAACATATTTGATATTAGGGCAAAAATCGTATTCTTTATGAGAAATTCTTAAAACAAGATAAATTTGCCTCATTTTGTTTTAGAAGCAACACTGCATAATATATTTAGGTTTTTCAGAGAGTGTTACTGTACAGGCTGAATTTTTGTAGTCTAAACAATTGAAAAATATCTATCAGTGCTGAAGAAGTAATCCAAAGTATTACTGACAAGTAATCTAACAGAATATGTTACACATTACATTTTACAGCATGTATTCTGTAATCTTTATACAGAATACAATGAATCTCCACTCATTATAACAGGAGCACCATTCGCTTCTAGCCAGTGGTGTGTCCAGACTTTTTTGACTAGGGTGGCACATGTGGGCCACAGGCTCATTTAAGGGTGTCATGAAGCGTAAGAAAAAAGAGAAAAAAAGAGAAAATAAAAACTACATTTCAGATTCATTAAACAGTTGCACCACTTTTGTGCATGGTATTTCAGCACAAATACCTGCATCTTATTCACTAACCACCACAATCACGTTTAGTGGGCACAATCAGCACTGAAATTACGCTGCGTCTTTAACATTTAAGTCATTGTCATTTCTTTCTGCACAAACATGCTTCCTTTCTATGTAAATTAGGCTCATTAAAGATTGCGCTTCATTCACAAAACTGAGTGCAATTTGCCCTGCACAATTTAAATGAAAGTAGGCGGTAAAAGTAATTTAATTTAAAAGAGATGTTTGTGAATATTTTCAACTGATCAGTTCAGCAGTCATTTATCTAATACTCAAATGATGTTTAAGAGCATTATAAACAGGCACATATTCAGATGCACGGTGTCGTATAGTGCACATTCTGCATGTCAAAGTAATGGTGTTCAGTCCCGGCAGGGTGGGTCAAATACGGTGGTCTGTGGCATCCTCTGCTAGATCACAATTGCGTGTGAATTTGCATTCAGAAGCAATTTTGTGGGCACGTTTACACCATTGCCTGATCTGCATAATTCCTTTAGTGGATTTTGCTTTTTGCAGTTTTCTCCATACATTTAAAAAAAAGCAGTTTTGCCAAACATACTGTACGTTCCATTAAAAAACAACAGTCAAAATTTATATTTTTCTTATCTACTTACATCTCCACTCCATGCCTATTGATAATTATTTAAGTTAATTCAGCGAGAATATGTGCATGAATTGTTTTTCAATTGGCATGTAAGCCATCTAGAGTCAGCTTCTCCTGTTCCACTAACAGTTAGGGTTTAGATTTGGTTAGGAGAAACTACCAACAGTTTCAGAAAAACATAAATTTTATCATGGAGCAGCAATCAAACTCAGTAAGCAGTGCATTAAACGAGCTATATAAGAGTGATGATTGAATGATTTTTATAATTCCATTGATTTTCCATTCTTGCCTGACAAGCAATTTTGGGGGGTAAAAAGGCACTGCCTCCAGGTGACGGCCCTGAATTTTTAATCCTGATTAAATCCCGATTCCATCGACTCCAACGGCTGTAGTCGACACCAAAAAACTTGAAATCGAACACCACTATTTGCAAGCAATTCTCAGTAAATGCGGTGACAAGCAACCGCAACTACATGTGTATAACCAGTCCTGCTCAACCCACTCTGAGTGAGATTCGAACCAGAGTCAGCCGGCATGTGAGGCAAGTGCGCTAATAAGGAGGCTAAATTCTACAGCTCCTTGTGTCAGTCTCTAGTGCGCCTCTTGAGGCCAGGGTTGTGAGGTTTCCACATTGCACAGCTACCTACCAGCTGGCTACCGTTACATTCACCCCCCTAATCCTCACTCCCATCCGAGCCATAGCACCACTGTAACCAGTTGTGGCAGCGGGGGCGTGGTCAAGCGCCCATCCGGAGAGGGAAAGCGGTAAGGGCGCTTACACCTGAGCTAAATTATGTCTAACACCTGTCTCTAATTTCAGTGAGCACGGGGAGAGCGGCATATAAGAGCCACAGCACTGCCAGTCAGCACGCCAGTCCAGTGTTGGCAGCCCACGAGTAGTTTTAAGTTGATGGAAAGTTTAAGTTTTGTTATAAGAAGAAGTTTATGTTTGAACACCTGTGACTTTACTTTGGAGAATTAAAAACCCCCTTACCTGTGTGCAGAAGCCTGTCCTCGTGTCCTCCTTTTCCCCGTCCTATCAAGAGTCTGTCCTACACCAGTCCTCTTCAACCCACTCTGAGCAGGAAGTAACCGGCATTAGCTGGCATGGGATGCAGGCACATTAATGAGTAGGCTAAAGGCTACAGCCTCTAGCATCAGTCACTAGTGTGAGGCCAGGGGAGTGAGGTTTACACACTGAACAGCTACATACCAGTTGACAACCATGTGCACACTAAGGGGCGTTGTTATGGCTTTTGAACAATATAGTGTTGTGGTGCATGTAGAAATGAAGGGCACACAATTACCAATAACAAAACATGGTCTTTTAATATTTCTCTGTCAAAGTGGTTAAATATGTCATTTAACTCTTAAGCTTCACAGACAGGTCATACTACTTTAACAATACATCACACATGGACTGGGGTACTCAAATAATCCAAGCGTCACAAAACAAACAAGAAATCAAACTCAAAATACCAGGCGCCAAATCACAGCAATCCAAAACCAAATAAAAATATAGCTGCAAGCAGCAATGCGATTACTCCTCAAAATGACAAATCATTTAAAATTGTAGAAAATCAGTAGAGGGTTGAGGTTAAACCCTCCCAATGGAGGAAACCAAAAAACATGTCTTTCTGTCTGAATCCTAAACGAAAAATTTTCAGTGTACAGTCAAATCCATCATGCCGGACCTTATGGATCCTGGAAGCATGATAGGTTGGAAAAACCATCAGTCAAAATTACATTTGATTTATTGACACATATATTGATAAAATGTGGACATTTTTATAAACACGCCCCTTTCAGACATTTTGTATCGTACCTTATGGGTCCTTGAGGCTTTTTTGTTCCCAATGAGAAATTAGTCAATTTGACCGATTTTTAGAATAATTGGGAAAATGGGGTGAAAATGACATCATTTTGAATATGTCACATTTGCGTGTGGCCTGTAGCATACCGCTAAGGGCGAATATGGGCCATTCTTTGCACAGTACTTCAAAAGGATGTTATCTTGAAGCATGTTAGGTTTGAAAAACCATCAGTCAAAATTACATTTGATTTATTGACACATATATTGATAAAATGTGGACATTTACATAAACACGCCCCTTTCAGCCATTTTATATCGTATTCATTTTTGCTAAGTAACATTTTCAAAGACATCAATTCTACACATGTGTACCAAATTTCAAGTCAATTGGAGCTACGGTTCAGGAGAAGAAGAGTTTTGTAGGTTTTCGCAAATTTTCACTGTACAGGAAAATCCATCATGGCGGAAGTTATGGGTCCTTGAGGCTTTTTTGTTCCCCATGAGAAATGAGGCATGTACATCAGGTTTCAGAATAAATGGACAAATGGCGTAGAAATGACATCACTTTGAAAATATTTTTTTAGGCGTGGCCTGTAGCGCCACCTATGGGCTAATGTGGTCCATTCTTGGTTTGGGGGTACCCACTGGCAAAAAGTATCAATGTGCCAATTTAGAAAATTTTTGGCCAGTAACTTTGAGATATTGGGGCTCAAGGAGAAGAATAATAATAAATATAGCTACAAGCAGCAATGCAATTCCTCCTCAAAATGGCAAATCATTCAAAATTGATCAGTAGATGGTTGGGGTTAAACCCTCCCAATGTAGAAATCCAAAAAACATGTCTTTCTGTCTGAATCCTAAACTAAACATTTTCAGTGTACAGGAAAATCCATGATGCCGGACCTTATGGATCCTGGAGGCTTTTTTGTGTACAATGAGAAATGAGGTATGTACATTAAGTTTCAGAATAACTGAATAAATGGGGTGGAAATGTCATCACTTTGAATATGGGACATTTGGGCATGGTCTGACGCGACCCCTAAGGGTGAATGTGGGCCATTCTTGGTTTGAGGGTTCCTGTTGGCCTGTAGTATCAATGTACCAAATTAGTACATTTTTGAACAAAAAATTAGAATTTTGGACATGGCCTATAGCGCCCCCTAAGGGTGAATGTTGGCCATTCTTGGTTTGTGGGTTCCTGTTGGCCTGTAGTATCAATGTACCAAATTTTAAAATGTTTGACCAGAAAATAGGAATTTAAGGCATAGCCTGTAGCGCCCTCTAATGACGAATAAGGGCAATTCTTGGTTTGTGGGTTCCTGTTGGCGTGCAGTATCAATGTACCAAATTAGAACATTTTTGACCAGAAAATAGGAATTTTGGACATGGCCTATAGCGCCCCCTAAGTGTGAATGTCGGCCATTCTTGGTTTGTGGATTCCTGTTGGCCTGTAGTATCAACATACCAAAATAGAAAATTTTTTACGAGAAAATGGGAATTTTGGACATGGCCTATAGCGCCCCCTAAGGGTGAATGTGGGCCATTATTGGTTTGTGGGTTCCTGTTGGGCTGTAGTGTCAATGTACCAAATTTGAAAATGTTTGTCCAAAAAATATTACTTTAAGGCATAGCCTGTAGCGTCCCTAATGGCGAATATGGGCCATTCTTGGTTTGTGGGTTACTGTTGGCCTGTAGTATCAATGTACCAAATTAGAACATTTTTGAACAGAAAATGAGAATTTTGGGCATGGCCTATAGCGCCCCCTAAGGGTGAATGTGGGCCATTCTTGGTTTGTGGGTTCCTGTTGGCCTGTAGTATCAATGTACCAAATTTGAAATTGTTTGACCAGAAAATAGGACTTTAACGCATAGCCTGTAGCGCCCCCTAATGGCGAATGTGGGCAATTCTTGGTTTGAGGGTTACTGTTGGCCTATAGTATCAATGTACCAAATTTGAAAATGTTTGACCAGAAAATAGGACGTTAAGGCATAGACTGTAGCGTCCCCTAATGGCGAATATGGGCAGTTCTTGGTTTATGGGTTCCTGTTGGCCTGCAGTATCAATGTACCAAATTAGAACATTTTTGACAAGAAAATGGGAATTTTGGGTGTGGCCTGTAGCGCCCCCTAATGGAGAATGTGGGATATTCTTTTCGCAGTACTTCAGAGTGATGTCATCTTGAAGCGTGTTAGGTTTGAAAAACCATTAGTCAAAATTACATTTGATTTATTGACACATGTATATTGATAAAATGTGGACATTTACATAAACACGCCCCTTTCAGCCATTTTGTATCGTATTCATTTTTCCTAAGTAACGTTTTCAAAGACATCAATTCTACACATGTGTACCAAATTTCAAGTCAATTGGAGCTACGGTTCAGGAGAAGAAGAGTTTTGTAGGTTTTCGCAAATTTTCAAGTTACAGGAAAATCCATCATGGCGGAAGTTATGGGTCTTTGTTAAGTCAAACTGGAGGAAAAATAAATTAATTACCCCAAAAGAGAGAAAAAAAAAAAAAGGAAACAACTATAGTAGTTTCTCAGCCAATCGGAGCGAGAGGCGGAAAAACGGAAGTAAAACGTTGGCGTGTATGGGACGAGTCGGACACGAGCTCTGTTGAAAACTGAGCAGCTGGACACAAAAGTGCACGAACTTTAAATACATCGTCAAATCCCGAAGTGGCAGCCGGTTTTTTACCTTTCTTCTGTCTACCTATGTGAACATTGATCATAATTGATACAATAAAAAGAAGAGTGGAATCCAGTTAAGGCCTTCGTTGATGATGTGTCTGACCCTTTCAAGCGGGGAAATTGTGCACAAAAAGCCAGAGCTTGACAGTAAAAAACCGGCAAACCAGTAGAAGCTGGAAACCTGTGAAACTCAAAGAGGCATTATTTGAAGAATTATACATTCCTTTCAAAATAAAAGAGAATTCAAAATGGCCGAGCAGGCGATCGGAAAGTCACTCGAGCAGCTCAAAGCAGAAAGGACAGTGGAGAAAAGAGCATTCACACGACTAGTCAACACCATTGCCAGAGCCTATAAAGAGATGACAGAAGAGGATCTTCAGAGCAGTTTAAATAAACTCACAAAGCGAGCAGAGAAAGTCATGGAAGCAAATGACGATCTTGAATCAGGCATCATCGCAGAATTAGAGGCGGAGCTGGACGCAGACAAGATAGCTGTGTTAACAAGACAGCAAAGAGCCGACCTTGAAAAAGCTGCAAGTGAATGTGAGTTAAAACTAAATGAAGTTAAAGGTCTTCTTCAAGAAACTCTCTGGGCTAATTATGGAGATGTTGAACTGTCCACAGCACTGCAGGTAGCCGAAGCTGAGAGTGAACGAGTCGCGGCAGTAGT
Source organism: Moxostoma hubbsi (assembly GCA_032164185.1). Classification (NCBI taxonomy): domain Eukaryota; kingdom Metazoa; phylum Chordata; class Actinopteri; order Cypriniformes; family Catostomidae; genus Moxostoma; species Moxostoma hubbsi. The sequence goes on from JAVLUX010000019.1 coordinate 43,271,385, forward strand.
TCCAGATGGCAATCATGAAGCATATGACTTCATGCTCAGTCACCTGCAAAATTTAGCAAAGACTGCAAAAGATCTGTACAGCAGGTGGCAGCGGTGCATCCCACCAGTTGATCAGAATAACTTCCGCCAAGGCCTGAGGGGTCTCGAACTCAACGTTACCAGGTTGGTTTCGAGAAAAGCTGATTTCATTCGTGCAAGACGAAAAGAGGAGGAAGAGAGAACAACATCTCCACCGATGACCTCCAACTACCCCATGGCTACAATTAAGTTAAAGCCCATAGCCCTCCCAAAGTTTACTGGTAACAAACGGGACTTTTATAGGTGGAAGAGGGACTGGGAAGCACTTCAGAAGCAGGGTGAGCCAACCGGTTCCAAGGAGGTTAAAAAGATTCAGGTGTTAGACAGCCTCGATGAGAGGATTGCCAGGGATCTCCGCCTCACCGCTTATAACACAGGAGATGACATTTTCCGTGTCTTGGAAAACCGCTATGGAAATGTGACAGCTATTGCAATTGAAATAGTGGAGGACTTGCAAAAGATCCCTGCTCTCAGAAGTCACCAGCCACGGAAAATAGTTGAGTTAATTCAAGCAGTAGAAAAGGCACTTGGAGATTTGAGTGACCTTGGAAATACTGGCGCTATTAAAAATCCGCTAGTGACGAAGTCAATTGAAGGAAAACTTCCTGAGTCTCTCAAGAAGGAATGGCTTGTCCACGTCTCTGACCAGCAGAGCTCTGTCACACCAGACAATCGGTTTGACAACCTGTTAGCATTCCTCAAAAAGCAAGAGAGCATTTACGAACAGCTTGAACAACTAAGGGATGAGGAGCCAAACAGAAGGGAGTTAAGAACTGAGCCAAAATGGGCAAGAACAAGGTCCACAAAATCAAGCAACGACCAAGCAGGGTGTGTAGTTTGTGGTGACACTAAGCACAGAAGGAAACTCTACTTCTGCAAACAGTTCCGGTCACTTAAGCTAGCAGACAGGAAAGCTGCAGTAAGAAAACTGGGAGCTTGTAGTAGGTGCCTTGAAATCCATGAGGACCAGTCATCCTGCAAACCCAGCTATTTATGTAAAAACCAAGACTGCGAAGAAGAGAGTGTTCCTGAGCATCACTTTTATTTATGCCCAAATGCTGAAAGAAAGGAAAGCAGCGCTATTCAGAGGAAGAACAAGCTTTGTCCCGACAGAGACAAGAGCAGGAAGGGCTACACGAAAGATCAGGAGGACTTCCTCTGTAAACTTCCATCAGACTTAGCGCAGCAATGCCGAAGTGTGTTTTCAAACGCTGCAGCAAGAGCATTCAACGTGACAAAAGAGCAGCTAAGTTTGCAAGCAGAAGATGGGTTGCTGGAACTTCCCGTAATCATGATGCTTCTCAATGTGACAGCTAATGCTGGACAGAAAATTGGGACATTAATTGACTTAGCATCAGACACAAATTACATAACACACAGTGCTGCAAACCGTTTGAGGCTTAGCGGTGAAAGAATTACTCTTGTCATCCATGGAGTCAGAGGGATGAAAGTTCGCGTAAAGACCAAGCGATATCTACTGAAAATCAGAGTAAAAACTTTTCAGGGCACTTTCAAGTCACATCAGTTAGCTTGCTATGGATTAGAAAGCATTGCCGAAATTCACAAAACGGTGCCACCTGAACGACTTCAAAATTTATTTCCAGACATTCCTCTCATCGAACTTGCGAGGCCTAAAGTGTTCGAACTGCTTATAAGCCATCGAGAGGGGCAACTAGTCCCACAGAGAGTCCGAGTAGTCGGAGATCTTGTCCTGTGGGACGGGCCCCTGGGAAAGACGGTTGGAGGAACTCACCCCGAGCTCTTCGAAGAGGTAGCTCTATCGGCCCACAAATCCAAAACACACTTTGCAAGGTCGATGAGAATGGCAGCTGTGAAATATGAGGAAATGACAGAGTACCATCCACCAAACAAGCCATTAGCTAGGTTTCATGAATCAAGCACTCTGACCAGCAGTCGAGACTTTCTGGAGTGGTGGAAGTGGGATTCCATTGGTGCAGCGTGTGAGCCTAAATGTGGTGGTTGCCGCTGTGGAAATTGCCAGCCAGGTGGGAAAGAAATGACTCTTGCTGAGGAGAGGGAACTCGAGATAGTAAGAGAGGGCCTCACTTATGTCACGGAGGACAACCACAGCAAAGAGCCACATTGGCACGCAAAATATCCTTGGTTGGAGGACCCAGCTTCCTTGCCAAACAACAGGAGTGCGGTTAAGGCTACGTTCTTGAGGATGGAGAAACAGCTAGCCAAAGAACCTCAATGGAAGGCTGCCTATAGCACTCAAGTGCAGGACATGCTTGACAGAGGGGCTGCAGTAAAGTTATCCGAAGAAACAATAGCTAACTTTGTTTTCAATTTACATTTGTTATGTAAATTGTTGTGTAGGTATGTGTACATTTGTTATGTAAATTGTTGTGTAAGTTTGTTATGTAAATTGTTTTGTATAATATGTTGTTTATTGTAAAGTGGTTTAAGTCTCGTCACTGTCATTACTGCTATGTTGCTCGGAACTGCACACAAGAATTTCACCTGCTGTTGCACTCGTGTACACAGTAGTGTGACAATAAAGTGATTTGATTTGATTGATTTGATTTGATAACTGGAGTGGGCCGGTGTGGTACGTAAGCCATCTTATTGCTCCTAACCCTCACTCAGTCACAACGCCAGTGAGGCTTGTTTGGAACAGCAGCCAAAGATTCAGAGGTGTCAGCATGAACGATTTGCTAGTAAAGGGTCCAGACTTTCTTAATCAGATACGTGCTGTCCTACTGAGATTCAGGAGTGGAGTGTACGCTGCATTAGGAGACATCAAGAAAATGTATAATTCCGTTTGGTTGGAGGACTGTGAAGTTCATATGCACAGGTTCCTTTGGCGAGACTTTGAAGATGAGGAACTAGAGGAATACGCAGTCACAAGAGTTAACATTGGCGACAAACCAGCAGGATGCATAGCGCAACTGGCAATGCGTGAAACTTCCAATTTGCCATCCTTTGCTCACCTTGAGGAAGAGCGTAGAGTGCTCCATCAAGATAGCTATGTTGATGACATTCTCACATCCCACAATGACCTTCACCAGCTGAGGTCTATTGTGACAAATGTGGAGCGGATCTTAACAGCGGGAGGTTTTCTTCTCAAGCCATGGGTCTTCTCAGGTCAAAGTGGGAGTGGTGAAACAGAAAATGAGCCCCAAGGAACCAAAGAAAAGATCATGGTTTTACCAAACCAAATGCACGTTGATGACAACAAAGCACTTGGTCTAGGCTATGATGTGAAAGAGGACAAGCTCGGTGTGATGACGTCAATCAATTTCTCGAAGAGAAAGAAGAAAATGAGACTTGGTCAGAATCTCTTGCAAGAGCAAGTCAGAGTCCAAACACCAAATCCACTGACACGAAGGGAGTTGTTGAGTCAGGTGTCGGGGGTGTATGATCCTGTAGGTCTAGTGACTCCAGCCAAGCAGAAAGGAGCAATTTTAGTCCGCAGAGCTTTCCAAGAGGCAAAGGATGGAAGAGTTCCAGTCAGTGAAACTTGGGACACCGCCCTCTCAGATGGTCTCAGAGAAGATGCGGTTAAGCTCTTTAAGGAATACATTCAGCTTGGCCAGATTAAATTCACTAGAGCTATAACTCCCCAAAATTTCAGTGATGAACCCTGGGCGATAACCTTTTCAGATGGAAGTGAGAATGCTTATGGTGCGGTAATGTACCTCAGATGGAAATCTGAGAACGGCTCAATCACCAAGCTGGTGGAGTCCAAAGCCAAACTAACTCCGTTAGACCACAAAGGAGACGCTGTCAAAGCAGAGATGTGCGGAGCAGTGTTTGCCTCACGGCTGCGGAAGTACTTTGAGCAGCATAGCCGAATTCAAGTTGGGAAGTGGTTTCACTTGGTTGATAGCCAAACAGTTCTTGGTGCTATACAGCGAGAAAGCTACGGTTATAAGACATTTTTAGCTAATAGAATTGGAGAGATCCAAGGGATTACCAAGCCGCAAGAATGGTGGTGGATACCAGGTCCACAAAACGTAGCCGATGTAATCACTAGGGGGGCTAATCCTCAAGATCTTGATGAAAATTCAGAGTGGCAAAATGGGCCAAGGTTCCTGAGCTTACCAGTAGATGAATGGCCAATCAAGTCAGCTAAGGATCTAGCAGCTGACGCCCGAGAAAGCATCAGTAAGCTTCAAAAGAAGGCGTTCGCAGCTGCACTGACAAGGTCTAAAGCAAAACAGCAGGAACCAGCTGAAGTATCAAGACAAAATGAGGATGTCATCCAAATCCAAGTTGAACCCAAGAGACCACCTGCAGGATCAGCTGTCCAAAACTTAATTAATATGAGGCAGTTCAGTGATCTGACCAGACTAGTTAAAACAGTAGCGTGGATTTGGAGAGCAGTAAAAAAGTTCCTTGGCAGGAATCGGACCCTAAACAACCTAAAGTGGGAGGCAGTTTCTTCAGCAGGAACCATCTCGGTGAGAGAAAGAGTAGATGCCCTGCGAGACATTTTCCTGGCTGTGCAAGAAGGTATGACCTTTCCAAACTCCACCAGAGACAGACTGGTAGTCTTTAAGGATTCGGACTCTGGGCTATTGGTTTGTGGTGGGAGAGTGCAGGCCTTTAAAGAAGATCAAGTTAGCATTCCGATCCTTCCCTATAATGCCTGGGTGTCCACACTGCTAGCCCGAGAATCTCACAGAGAAAGCCACGGAGGATTGGCCGAAACTTTACTTAGGATGAGAAGGAAGGCTTGGGTCATCAGGGGTAGAAGAATAGCCCGAAAGGTTGTCGATAGCTGCGTTCAATGTAGGAAGACCAAAGCAAAGAAATGTCAGCAAGTGATGGGTGATTTACCACCAGAGAGATCGCAGCCTGCAGCACCCTTCGAGTTTACAGCAGTAGATCTCTTTGGACCTTACTTTGTGAAAGATGACGTTAAGAAAAGAGCCCAGATGAAGGTTTGGGGAATTGTCTTTTGCTGTATGTCGAGCAGAGCAATCCACACCGAACTGGATAACACCCAATCTACCGAAAGTTTCTTAATGGCCTTTCAAAGATTCACTGCAGTAAGGGGCTGTCCTAAGAAGATCTATTCAGATCCAGGCACCAATTTCATTGGAGCAAGACCAGTTTTGCAGGAGCTTAACAAATTCCTGGAGGGCATCGACAAGGCTGCTCTAGAGGAAATGGCCGCACGAAATGGGACAGAGTGGATGTGGAAAATCCATCCAGCCGATTCTCCACATAGGAATGGAGCTGCGGAGACTGCAGTGCGCGTTGTCAAGAGGGCGCTCCAAAGTTGTGGAGGCGAGTCTACGCTGACTTACAGTGAATTCCAAACAGCCCTTCAAATGGCAGCTAATCTCGCTAACGAACGGCCTATCGATGCCAGAGCGCAAACTCAGGAAGACTGCATCCAGTATGTAACTCCGAATTCACTACTGCTGGGGCGAGCATCTCAATGTGGTGATGTCAAAACATTTGACTTTTCCAGTTACCCATTCAAACGCCACCAAGCAATGCAGTCAGTGGTGGATAAATTCTGGAGACACTGGAGCCAACTTGCAGGTCCTAATTTATTCTTAAGGACCAAGTGGCATACCATGCATAGGAACGTTGCAATTGGAGATATTGTTTGGATAGCGGATCAGAATGCACTCAGAGGACAGTTTAAACTTGGCAGAGTATTCAGTGTCAATCAAGACAGCAAGGGTGTCGTAAGGGATGTCAATGTCCGAACCTTCCCAAGTTACCCTGTTCCTATCACAAAGCCCTTAAAAGCAAAAGCAAAAAACTATCCAGTGTCTAAAGGGCGCAAGGTGAAGATCCCAAGTACTGTTCTTCACAGAGACATCAGACGACTGGTGGTTCTCCTTCCAATTGAGGAGCAAGTAATTTAGGTGGAACATTGTAACTGGTCTACAATTAGTAATGCTAGGCAGTTTGGCTTCAGAGCATTGCGATTTCCTCTTGTATCCAAGGAAAATCGAGTGGGAGGTGTTAAGTCAAACTGGAGGAAAAATAAATTAATTACCCCAAAAGAGAAAAAAAAAAAAAAAGGAAACAACTATAGTAGTTTCTCAGCCAATCGGAGCGAGAGGCGGAAAAACGGAAGTAAAACGTTGGCGTGTATGGGACGAGTCGGACACGAGCTCTGTTGAAAACTGAGCAGCTGGACACAAAAGTGCACGAACTTTAAATACATCGTCAAATCCCGAAGTGGCAGCCGGTTTTTTACCTTTCTTCTGTCTACCTATGTGAACATTGATCATAATTGATACAATAAAAAGAAGAGTGGAATCCAGTTAAGGCCTTCGTTGATGATGTGTCTGACCCTTTCAAGCGGGGAAATGGCATAGAAATGCAATAACTTTGAAAAAATATTTTTTGTGCGTGGCCTGTGGGCGAATGTGGTCCATTCTTGGTTTGGGGGTACCCATTGGCATGGAGAATCAATGTGCCAATTTAGAAAATTTTTGACCAGTGACTTCTTGAGATATTGGGGCTCAAGGAGAACAGTAATAATAATAAATATAGCTGCAAGCAGCAATGCGATTCCTCCTCAAAATGGCAAATCATTTAAAATTGATCAGTAGAGGGTTGGGGTTAAACCCTCCCAATGAAGGAATCCAAAAAACATGTCTTTCTGTCTGAATCCTAAACTAAACATTTTCAGTGTACAGGAAAATCCATCATGCCGGACCTTATGGATACTGGAGGGTTTTTTGTTTACAATGAGAAATGAGCTATGTTCACCAGGTTTCAGAAGAACTAAATAAATGAGGCGGAAATACAATCACTTTGAAAAAATGATATTTGGGCATGGCCTGTAGCGCCCCCTAAGGGCAAATGTGAGCCATTCTTGGTTTGTAGGTTCCTGTTGGCCTGTAGTATCAATGTACCAAATTAGAGAGTTTTTGACAAAAAAATGTGCAATTTGGGCATGTCCTGTAGCGCCCCCAACGGGCGAATGTGAGCCATTCTTGGTTTGTGGATTTCTGTTGGCCTGTAGTGTCAATATACCAAATTAGAACATTTTTGACCATAAAATGGGAATTTTGGGCATAGCCTGTAGCGCCCCCTAATGGCGAATATGGGCAATTCTTTGTTTGTGGATTCCTGTTGGCCTGTAGTATCAATGTACCAAATTAGAACATTTTTGACCAGCAAATGGGAATTTAGGGCGTGGCCTGTAGCGCACCCTAAGGGCGAATGTGGGCCATTCTTGGTTTGTGGATTCCCAATGGCCTGTAGTGTCAATATACCAAATTAGAACATTTTTGACCATAAAATGGGAATTTTGGGCATAGCCTGTAGCGCCCCCTAATGGCGAATATGGGCAATTATTGGTTTGTGGGTTCCTGTTGGCCTGTAGTATCAATGTACCAAATTAGAACATTTTTGACCAGAAAATGGGAGTTTTGGGCATGGCCTGTAGCGCCCCCTAAGAGAGAATGTGGGATATTCTTGGTTTGGGGGTTCTTGTTGGCAAAATTTAGAAAAATTTTGCCCAGTAACTTTTTTTAGATATTGGGGCTCAAGACACCTATAATATCACTTCAGAAGGCATGGATTAAACCACTGGAGTGGTATGGATTACTTTTATGCTGCATTTATGTGATTTTTGTAGCTTCTGAGTTCTGTTCACAATTCAAGTGCATTGAAAGGTCCAACAGGGTTGAGATATTCTTCTAAAAAGCTTAATTTGTGTTCACCAGAAGAAAGAAAATAATACACATCTGGGATGGAATGAGGGCAAGTAAATGATGAGAGAAATTTATTTTGGGGGTAAATACCATTTGTACTTTTTATTTACTTGGAATGTCAATGTTCAGGACGAAAGCTCAATTGTTACTGTCTCTTTAAGGCACTGTGCTGTGCATTCAATGCACAGTTTGTGCAGTTTGTTTCATTGAGTTTAATCTTTTGAGAACTGTGAAGTCTCATTATTTATTGCGTGAATGTTCAAACAGGAAAGTGTTAAAAACACATTCAACAGACAAACCTTCGTGAAGATGCGAGTATAAATGAGATCGCCTCACGGAGCGCGTGCTGTACGTCAGACACAACGCAGATAAAACATCATTCTCGGAAGTGTTGATACTAGATTTAGATTCCCGATTTCTTCATCAGCTGTTTACGTTCACTTGAGACAAAACATACTCCACAACATATCATAAAATTTGACGTTTTGATGTATGAAATTGTCCGTTCAAACGCAAAAAGAAGCGAAAGCGATCTCGCATCGGGGTGCGTGCGTTAGACGCGACTCACTGTTTAACACAAACTGCCCTAAAACATTTATTTGAGTTGTTTTGCCATTTGTTGAGTTGAATGGTGTAAAATCGCTTGAAAGTTCAAACAGGAAAGTGTTATAAACACATACAACAGACAAACATTGCTCGCATTGAAGATGCGAGTAAAAATGAGATCGCGTCACTATCGCGTGCTGTCAGTGAACACGCAGATGAAACATCATTCTCGGAAGTATTGATACTTTAGGATCGATCCGTCCATCCCTTCTTTCTTTAGACATATGTTTCATGTTTGTGTGATAAGTGTTCGCGGAGTTTCACTTGATTTTTTCTGACGTGTATCAGACAGATTATCGCAAAGACAGATTCGGTTTACCCTGTTTATTTTCGTTATTTTACAAAAGCTCAAGGTTTTGTTGTTATTGTAAGTGTACACAAATAACAGTAGACCTTTTATAGTTTGTAATGATCTCTTCCATGTATCTGAATGGGCAAAAATGACGCAGTATTTTGTTTAAGTTTTTTCCGCTGTTTAGAACAATGCATCTGAAAGGACATTACAGCGCCATTGTTGACCCCCGTAATAATGCCAGAATTCAATAATGATTCCCGATTTCAAACTCCTCGCAAAGATTTATTTGAGTTGTATGCCATTTGTTGAGTTGAATAGTGTAAAATCGCTTGAATATTCAAACTGGGAAGTAGTAAAATACATCTCACTGACCTTATTTGTGCAGTAACTCTCATCGGGGCTCGTGCGTTAGACGCGACGCATCTCGCGGTTTCACACAAAACTGCTCACAAACATTTATTTGAGTTGTTTTGCCATTTGTTGAGTTGAATAGTGTAAAATCGATTGAATATTCAAACTGGGAAGCAGTAAAATACATCTCACTGACCTTATTTGTGCAGTAACTCTCATCGGGGCTCGTGCGTTAGACGCGACGATTATCGCTGTTTCACACAAACTGCTCGAAAACATTTATATGAGTTGTTTTACCATTTGTTGAGATGAATAGTATAAAATCGCGTGAATGTTCCAAATGTCAAGCATTAAACACACACAATTGACATACCTTTGTGCAAACGCAGGCAAAATTCTTCTGGCTGAGAAAGTCGGGAGCTCCACCCACTAGTAGACAGAATTGCTCCATTAGAGAGATTTCTCCAGTAAAAGTGCATTTGGTAGACAGAGTTACACCAGCAGAGGGAGCCTCTTTGCTCAGCCAATGTAAGTGAATGGGATTTTACTTGTAGACCGTATTGATCCAGTAGAGGGGGCATTTTTGCTCAGCCATTGTAAATCAATGGGATTTTTTACATTTTTGATCGTCGTTTATATAAAAAGCTTAAGTCGTATCAGGTAAAAAAAGACATAGCAGCAAACTTCAGAACAGTCCCCAGGTCTGTGGCAAGTTGGGTACTTATAGCATTAAAGCTCTTAGAGGTGAGGTTGTTGAAATTTTAGTAAGTAAAATAGTATTAATAATAATAATAATAATAAATGTATGTAACATAACAATATGTTGGCTTTCTCAAGCCAACATAGTTATGTCATCTTGAAGCATGTTAGGTTTGAAAAACCATCAATCAAATTTACATTTGGTTTATTGACACTAATATATTGAGGCAATGTGGTCATTTACATAAACACGCACCTTTCAGCCATTTTGTATTGTATTCATTTTTGCTAAGTAACAAATTGAAAGACATCAATTCTACACATGGGTACCAAATGTCAAGTCAATTGGATCTACGGTTCAAGAGAAGAAGACTTTTGTAGGTTTTGGCAAATTTTCACTGTACAGGACAATCCATTAGGGCAGAAGTTATGGGTCCTTGAGGCTTTTTTGTTCCCAATGAGAAATGAGGCAAGTATACCAAGTTTTAGAATATTTGGAAAATTGGGGTGAAAGTGCCATCATTTTGAAAATGTGACATTTGGGCGTGGCCTGTAGCGAACCGCTAAGGGCGAATGTCGGCAATTCTTTGCACAGTACTTCAAAGGGATGTTATCTTGAAGCATGTCAGGTTTAAAATCCCTCAGTCAAAATTACATTTGATTTATTGACTTACATATTGATTAAATGTGGACATTTACATAAACACGCCCCTTTCAGCAATTTTTAATCGTACCTTATGGGTCCTTGAGGCTTTTTTGTTCCCAATGAGAAATGAGGCAAGTATACCAAGTTTTAGAATATTTCGAAAATTGTGGTGAAAATGCCATCATTTTGAAAATGTGACATTTGGGCGTGGCCTGTAGCGAACCGCTAAGGGCGAATGTGGGCAATTCTTTGCACAGTACTTCAAAGGGATGTTATCTTGAAGAATGTTAGGTTTGAAAAACCCTGGGTCAAAATTACATTTGATATATTAACATATATATTGATTAAATGTGGACATTTACATAAACACGCCCCTTTCAGCCATTTTATATCGTATTCATTTTTGCTAAGTAACGTTTTCAAAGACATCAATTCTACACATGCGTACCAAATTTCAAGTATATTGGAGCTACGGTTCAGGAGAAGAAGAGTTTTGTAGGTTTTGGCAAATTTTCACTGTACAGGAAAATCCATTAGGGCAGAAGTTATGGGTCCTTGAGGCTTTTTTGTTCCCCATGAGAAATGAGGCATGTACACCAGGTTTGAGAATAATTGGACAAATGGCTTGGAAATGCCATGACTTTGAAAATATTTTTTTGGGGCGTGGCCTGTAGCGCCACCTATGGGTGAATGTGGGCCATTCTTGGTTTGGGGGTACCCGTTGGCATGGAGTATCAATGTGCCAATTTAGAAAATTTTTGACCAGTGACTTTTTGAGATATTGGGGCTCAAGGAGAATAATAATAATAATAATAATAATAATAATAATAATAATAAAACTGTCAATAACAATAGATTCCCTCCTATCGGAGGAATCTAATAATAATAAATATAGCTGCAAGCAGCAATGCGATTCCTCCTCAAAATGGCAAATCGTTTAAAATTGATCAGTAGATGGTTGGGGTTAAACCCTCCCAATGTAGAAATCAAAAAAACATGTCTTTCTGTCTGAATTCTGAACTAAACATTTTTAGTGTACAGGAAAATCCATGATGCCGGACCTTTTGGATCCTGGAGGCTTTTTTTGTTTACAATGAGAAATGAGGTATGTACATTAAGTTTCAGAAGAACTGAATAAATGGTGTGGAAATGCCATCACTTTGAAAATGGGACATTTGGGCGTGGCCTGTAGCGCCCCCTAAGTGCTAATGTGGGCCATTCTTTGTTTGTGGATTCCGGTTGGCCTGTAGTATCAATATACCAAATTAGAACATTTTTAACCAGAAAATGTGAATTTTTGGAGTGGCCTGTAGCGCCCCCTAAGGGAGAATGTGGGCCATTCTTGGTTTGGGGGTACCCGTTGGCATGGAGTATCAATGTGCCAATTTAGAAAATTTTTGACCCGTGATTTTTTGAGATATTGGGGCTCAAAACACCTATAATATCACTTCAGAAGGCATGGATTAAACCACTGGAGTGGTATGGATTACTTTTATGCTGCATTTATGTGATTTTTGTAGCTTCTGAGTTCAGATCACCATTCAAGTAATTGAAAGGTCCAACAGGGTTGAGATATTATTCTATAAAGCTTCATTTGTGTTCACCAGAAGAAAGAAAATAATACAGATCTGGGATGGAATGAGGGTGAGTAAACGATGAGAGAAATTTATTTTTGGGGTAAAAACCATTCGTACTTTTTATTTACTTGGAATGTCAATTTTCAGGACGAAAGCTCAATTGTTACTGTCTCTTTAAGAGGATTTTATCGCATAACATTTCATTCAAGGCACAGTTTGTGCAGTTTGTTTCATTGAGTTTAATCTTTTGAGAACTGTGAAGTCTCATTATTTTCGTGCTGTTACATCTGTATTCATTTCATTGATTAATTGATTGAGATTGTGAAACTTGTAATCATGAAGAACCTGAAGGACTAATTCTGCTGTTAATAGTTCATCTGTTCTCGATGGATCTTCCGTGATCATTCCAACGCTGTCAAGTGAAGCTGAGCAACATCAGTTTCGTCTCTCACACCCTCATTTGTTTGGGTGTGAGATGATAAAATACAGACTGCGTGAATGGTGTAAAATCGCGTGAATGTTCAAATACATTCAAGCAAACACATACAACCAACAAACCTCCGTGAAGATGCGAATAAAAACGAGATGCCTCGCGCTGTCAGACACAACGCTGATAATCATTCTCGGAAGTGTTGATACTAGATTTAGATTCCCGATTCCTTCATCAACTGTTTATGTTCACTTGAGACAAAACAGACAATATATCATGTATTTTGACATTTTTTTGTATGAAATTGTCCGTTCAAACGCAAGAAGAAGCGAATGCGAGCTCTCATCGGGGTGCGTGCGTTAGACGTGACGCTGCTCGCTGTTTCATACAAACATTTATTTGAGTTGTTTTGCCATTTGTTGAGTTGAATGGTGTAAAATCGCTTGAAAGTTAAAACAGGAAAGTGTTAAAAACACATACAACAGACAAACATTGCTCGCATTGTAGATGCGAGTAAAAATGAGATCGCCTCACTATCGCGTGCTGTCAGAGACAACGCAGATGAAACATCATTCTCGGAAGTATTGATACTTTAGGATCGATCAATTCTACACATGGGTACCAAATGTCAAGTCAATTGGATCTACGGTTCAAGAGAAGAAGAGTTTTGAATGTTTCCCCAAATTTTCACTGTACAGGACAATCCATCACGCAGAACCTTATGGGTCCTTGAGGCTTTTTTGTTCCCAATGAGAAATGAGGCAAGTATACCAAGTTTTAGAATATTTGGAAAATTGGGGTGAAAGTGCCATCATTTTGAAAATGTGACATTTGGGCGTGGCCTGTAGCGAACCGCTAAGGGCGAATGTCGGCAATTCTTTGCACAGTACTTCAAAGGGATGTTATCTTGAAGCATGTCAGGTTTAAAATCCCTCAGTCAAAATTACATTTGATTTATTGACTTACATATTGATTAAATGTGGACATTTACATAAACACGCCCCTTTCAGCAATTTTTAATCGTACCTTATGGGTCCTTGAGGCTTTTTTGTTCCCAATGAGAAATGAGGCAAGTATACCAAGTTTTAGAATATTTCGAAAATTGTGGTGAAAATGCCATCATTTTGAAAATGTGACATTTGGGCGTGGCCTGTAGCGAACCGCTAAGGGCGAATGTGGGCAATTCTTTGCACAGTACTTCAAAGGGATGTTATCTTGAAGAATGTTAGGTTTGAAAAACCCTGGGTCAAAATTACATTTGATATATTAACATATATATTGATTAAATGTGGACATTTACATAAACACGCCCCTTTCAGCCATTTTATATCGTATTCATTTTTGCTAAGTAACGTTTTCAAAGACATCAATTCTACACATGCGTACCAAATTTCAAGTATATTGGAGCTACGGTTCAGGAGAAGAAGAGTTTTGTAGGTTTTGGCAAATTTTCACTGTACAGGAAAATCCATTAGGGCAGAAGTTATGGGTCCTTGAGGCTTTTTTGTTCCCCATGAGAAATGAGGCATGTACACCAGGTTTGAGAATAATTGGACAAATGGCTTGGAAATGCCATGACTTTGAAAATATTTTTTTGGGGCGTGGCCTGTAGCGCCACCTATGGGCGAATGTGGGCCATTCTTGGTTTGGGGGTACCCGTTGGCATGGAGTATCAATGTGCCAATTTAGAAAATTTTTGACCAGTGACTTTTTGAGATATTGGGGCTCAAGGAGAATAATAATAATAATAATAATAATAATAATACTGTCAATAACAATAGATTCCCTCCTATCGGAGGAATCTAATAATAATAAATATAGCTGCAAGCAGCAATGCGATTCCTCCTCAAAATGGCAAATCATTTAAAATTGATCAGTAGATGGTTGGGGTTAAACCCTCCCAATGTAGAAATCAAAAAAACATGTCTTTCTGTCTGAATTCTGAACTAAACATTTTTAGTGTACAGGAAAATCCATGATGCCGGACCTTTTGGATCCTGGAGGCTTTTTTTGTTTACAATGAGAAATGAGGTATGTACATTAAGTTTCAGAAGAACTGAATAAATGGTGTGGAAATGCCATCACTTTGAAAATGGGACATTTGGGCGTGGCCTGTAGCGCCCCCTAAGTGCTAATGTGGGCCATTCTTTGTTTGTGGATTCCGGTTGGCCTGTAGTATCAATATACCAAATTAGAACATTTTTAACCAGAAAATGTGAATTTTTGGAGTGGCCTGTAGCGCCCCCTAAGGGAGAATGTGGGCCATTCTTGGTTTGGGGGTACCCGTTGGCATGGAGTATCAATGTGCCAATTTAGAAAATTTTTGACCCGTGATTTTTTGAGATATTGGGGCTCAAAACACCTATAATATCACTTCAGAAGGCATGGATTAAACCACTGGAGTGGTATGGATTACTTTTATGCTGCATTTATGTGATTTTTGTAGCTTCTGAGTTCAGATCACCATTCAAGTAATTGAAAGGTCCAACAGGGTTGAGATATTATTCTATAAAGCTTCATTTGTGTTCACCAGAAGAAAGAAAATAATACAGATCTGGGATGGAATGAGGGTGAGTAAACGATGAGAGAAATTTATTTTTGGGGTAAAAACCATTCGTACTTTTTATTTACTTGGAATGTCAATTTTCAGGACGAAAGCTCAATTGTTACTGTCTCTTTAAGAGGATTTTATCGCATAACATTTCATTCAAGGCACAGTTTGTGCAGTTTGTTTCATTGAGTTTAATCTTTTGAGAACTGTGAAGTCTCATTATTTTCGTGCTGTTACATCTGTATTCATTTCATTGATTAATTGATTGAGATTGTGAAACTTGTAATCATGAAGAACCTGAAGGACTAATTCTGCTGTTAATAGTTCATCTGTTCTCGATGGATCTTCCGTGATCATTCCAACGCTGTCAAGTGAAGCTGAGCAACATCAGTTTCGTCTCTCACACCCTCATTTGTTTGGGTGTGAGATGATAAAATACAGACTGCGTGAATGGTGTAAAATCGCGTGAATGTTCAAATACATTCAAGCAAACACATACAACCAACAAACCTCCGTGAAGATGCGAATAAAAACGAGATGCCTCGCGCTGTCAGACACAACGCTGATAATCATTCTCGGAAGTGTTGATACTAGATTTAGATTCCCGATTCCTTCATCAACTGTTTATGTTCACTTGAGACAAAACAGACAATATATCATGTATTTTGACATTTTTTTGTATGGAATTGTCCGTTCAAACGCAAGAAGAAGCGAATGCGAGCTCTCATCGGGGTGCGTGCGTTAGACGTGACGCTGCTCGCTGTTTCATACAAACATTTATTTGAGTTGTTTTGCCATTTGTTGAGTTGAATGGTGTAAAATCGCTTGAAAGTTAAAACAGGAAAGTGTTAAAAACACATACAACAGACAAACATTGCTCGCA
Organism: Moxostoma hubbsi; assembly: GCA_032164185.1. Lineage (NCBI taxonomy): Eukaryota > Metazoa > Chordata > Actinopteri > Cypriniformes > Catostomidae > Moxostoma > Moxostoma hubbsi. The sequence continues at coordinate 43,287,159 of JAVLUX010000019.1, forward strand.
TTGTAGATGCGAGTAAAAATGAGATCGCCTCACTATCGCGTGCTGTCAGAGACAACGCAGATGAAACATCATTCTCGGAAGTATTGATACTTTAGGATCGATCAATTCTACACATGGGTACCAAATGTCAAGTCAATTGGATCTACGGTTCAAGAGAAGAAGAGTTTTGAATGTTTCCCCAAATTTTCACTGTACAGGACAATCCATCACGCAGAACCTTATGGGTCCTTGAGGCTTTTTTGTTCCCAATGAGAAATGAGGCAAGTATACCAAGTTTTAGAATATTTGGAAAATTGGGGTGAAAGTGCCATCATTTTGAAAATGTGACATTTGGGCGTGGCCTGTAGCGAACCGCTAAGGGCGAATGTCGGCAATTCTTTGCACAGTACTTCAAAGGGATGTTATCTTGAAGCATGTTAGGTTTTAAAATCCCTCAGTCAAAATTACATTTGATTTATTGACATATATATTGATTAAATGTGGACATTTACATAAACACGCCCCTTTCAGCCATTTTTAATCGTACCTTATGGGTCCTTGAGGCTTTTTTGTTCCCAATGAGAAATGAGGCAAGTATACCAAGTTTTAGAATATTTCGAAAATTGTGGTGAAAATGCCATCATTTTGAAAATGTGACAGTTGGGCGTGGCCTGTAGCGAACCGCTAAGGGCGAATGTGGGCAATTCTTTGCACAGTACTTCAAAGGGATGTTATCTTGAAGCATGTTACGTTTGAAAAACCCTCAGTCAAAATTACATTTGATATATTGACATATATATTGATTAAATGTGGACATTTACATAAACACGCCCCTTTCAGCCATTTTATATCGTATTCATTTTTGCTAAGTAACGTTTTCAAAGACATCAATTCTACACATGCGTACCAAATTTCAAGTATATTGGAGCTACGGTTCAGGAGAAGAAGAGTTTTGTAGGTTTTGGCAAATTTTCACTGTACAGGAAAATCCATTATGGCAGAAGTTATGGGTCCTTGAGGCTTTTTTGTTCCCCATGAGAAATGAGGCATGTACACCAGGTTTGAGAATAATTGGACAAATGGCTTGGAAATGCCATGACTTTGAAAATGTTTTATTGGGGCGTGGCCTGTAGCGCCTCCTATGGGCGAATGTGGGCCATTCTTGGTTTGGGGGTACCCGTTGGCATGGAGTATCAATGTGCCAATTTAGAAAATTTTTGACCAGTGACTTTTTGAGATATTGGGGCTCAAGGAGAATAATAATAATAATAATAATAAATATAGCTGCAAGCAGCAATGCGATTCCTCCTCAAAATGGCAAATCATTTAAAATTGATCAGTAGAGGGTTGGGGTTAAACCCTCCCATTGAAGGAATCCAAAAAACATGTCTTTCTGTCTGAATCTTAAACTAAACATTTTCAGTGTACAGGAAAATCCATCATGCCGGACCTTATGGATCCTGGATGGTTTTTTGTTTACAATGAGAAATGAGGTATGTTCACCAGGTTTCAGAAGAACTAAATAAATGGGGTGAAAATACAATCACTTTGAAAAAATTACATTTGGGCATGGTCTGATGCGCCCCCTAAGGGTGAATGTGGACCATTCTTGGTTTGAGTGTTACTGTTGGCCTGTAGTGTCAATGTACCAAATTAGTAAATTTTGGAACAGAAAATGAGAATTTTGGACATGGCCTATAGCGCCCCCTAAGGGTGAATGTGGGCCATTCTTGGTTTGTGGGTTCCTGTTGGCCTGTAGTATCAATATACCAAATTAGAAAATTTTTGACCAGAAAATGGGAATTTTGGGCGGAAATGTAACGGCCCCTAAGGGCGAATGTGGGCCATTCTTGGTTTGTGGATTCCTGTTGGCCTGTAGTATCAATATACCAAATTAGTACATTTTTGACCATAAAATGGGAAATTTGGGCATAGCCTGTAGCGCCCCCTAAGGGCGAATGTGGGCCATTCTTGGTTTGTGGATTCCTGTTGGCCTGTAGTATCAATATACCAAATTAGTACATTTTTGACCATAAAATGGGAAATTTGGGCATAGCCTGTAGCGCCCCCTAAGGGCGAATGTGGGCCATTCTTGGTTTGTGGATTCCTGTTGGCCTGTAGTATCAATATACCAAATTAGCACATTTTTGACCAGTATATGTTAATTTTGGGCATGGCCTGTAGCGACTATGGGCGAATGTGAGCCATTCTTTGTATAGTACTTCAGAACTAGAAAAAAAGTTTGTCAAGACAAACTTTGATGTTGGCTTGAGAAAGACCGAACCTTGAACCAAGACTGGAACTTGATGATAACAATAAAACAAGATCACAGCAAAAATATTAAATAAATGCAATAAATTGAAAATTATTTAAGCTCTCCATGTCATTATACCACATACGTCATTCACTAAGATTTTCATTTTGTCCTAAGACTTCATTGCATGCTTTGTAAAAATAAGTGAATGTTAAAGGGATATTTGATCATTTCCTCACCCTCATGCAGTCCCAGATGTGTATGACTTTCTTCTGCTGAAATTGAATGAAGATGTTTAGAAGAATATCTCAGCTCTGTTGTAAGTAAATGAGAAGTGGTGAGAAACAGATCATTAATTAAGTCATTTTTTAACTATAAATCGCTACTTTGACTTTCAGAAGCGCACTTCTCTCTTAAGAGTTCTTTTTCTGTTTTTTTTTTTTTTTTTTTTGTTTTTTTTTTGTGATTTACATAACCAAATCATCCCTTCTGGGCAGGGAGGAGTATTTATAGTAAATAAAAGAAAAATGTTTTTTTTTTTTTTTTTTTTAAATACAATTATTTTTAATCATATATATATATATATATATATATATATATATATATATATATATATTGGTCTGTTTCTAACCCACGCTTATAATATCACTTCTGAAGGCATGGATTAAACCACTGGAGTGGCATGGATTACTTTTATGCTGCATTTATGTGATTTTTGTAGCTTCTGAGTTCTGATCACCATTCAAGTGCATTGAAAGGTCCAACAGTGTTGAGATATTCTTCTAAAAAGCTTAATTTGTGTTCACCAGAAGAAAGAAAATAATACACATCTGGGATGGAATGAGGGTAAGTAAATGATGAGAGAAATTTATTTTGGGGGTAAATACCATTTGTACTTTTTATTTACTTGGAATATCAATGTTCAGGACGAAAGCTCAATTGTTTCTGTCTCTTTAAGAGATGGTTATCGCATGCATTCAAGGCACAGTTTGTTTCATTGAGTTTAATCTTTTGAGAACTGTGAAGTCTCATTATTTATTGCATGAATGTTCAAACAGGAAAGTGTTAAAAACACATAGAACAGACAAACCTTCGTGAAGATGCGAGTAAAAATGAGATCGCCTCAAGGAGCGCGTGCTGTAAGACACAACGCTGATAATCAATCTCGGAAGTGTTGATACTAGATTTAGATTCCCGATTTCTTCATCAACTGTTTATGTTCACTTGAGACAAAACAGACAACACAATATATCATGTATTTTGACATTTTGTTGTATGAAATTGTCCGTTCAAACGCAAGAAGAAGCGAATGCGATCTCTCATCGGGGCTCGTGAGTTAGACGTGAGGCTGCTCGCTGTTTCACATAAACAGTTTTGCAATTTGTTGAGTTGAATGGTGTAAAATCGCTTGAAAGTTCAAACAGGAAAGTGTTAAAAACACATACAACAGACAAACATTGCTTGCATTGAAGATGTGTTCATTGAAGAAAAGTGTTCGCGGAGTTTCACTTGATTTTTCTGACGTGTATCAGACCGCTAAGACAGATTCGGCGCACCCGGTTTATTTTCGTTATTTTACAAAAGCTCAAGGTTTTGTTGTTATTGTAAGTGTACACAAATAAAAGTAGACCTTTTATAGTTTGTAATGATCTCTTCCATGTATCTGAATTGGCAAAAATGACGCAGTATTTTGTTTAAGTTTTTTCCGCTGTTTAGAAAAATGCATCTAATTAAAGGGCATCACAGCGCCAGTGTTGACCCCCGTAATAATGCCAGAATTCAATATTCCCGATTTCAAACTGCTCGAAAAGATTTATTCGAGTTGTTTTGTCATTTGTTGAGTTGAATAGTGTAAAATCGCTTGAATATTCAAACTGGGAAGCAGTAAAACACATCTCACTGACCTTTGTGCGGTAATTCTCATCGGGGCTCATGCGTTAGACGCAACGCATCTGTTTCACACAAAACTGCTCACAAACATGTATTTGAGATGTTTTGCCATTTGTTGAGATGAATAGCATAAAATCGCGTGAATGTTCCAAATGTCAAGCATTAAACACACAATTGACACCTTTGTGCAGACACAGGCTAAATCCATCTGGCTTGGAGCTCCACCCACTAGTAGACAGAATTGCTCCATTAGAGAGATTTCTCCAGTAAAAGTGCATTTGGTAGACAGAGTTACACCAGCAGAGGGAGCCTCTTTGCTCAGCCAAAGTATGTGAATGGGATTTTACTTGTAGACCGTATTAATCCAGTAGAGGGGGCATTTTTGCTCAGCCATTGTAAATCAATGGGATTTTTTACATTTTTGATCGTCATTTATATAAAAAGCTTAAGTCGCATCAGGTAAAAAAAGACATTCCAGCAAACTTCAGAACAGTCCCCAGGTCTGTGGCAAGTTGGGTACTTATAGCATTAAAGCACTTGGAGGTAAGGTTGTTGAAATTTTAGTAAGTAAAATAGTATTAATAATAATAATAATAATAAATGTATGTAACATAACAATATGTTGGCTTTCTCAAGCCAACATAGTTATGTCATCTTGAAGCATGTTAGGTTTGAAAAACCATCCGTCAAAATTACATTTGGTTTATTGACACTAATATATTGAGGCAATGTGGTCATTTACATAAATACGCACCTTTCAGCCATTTTGTATTGTATTCATTTTTGCTAAGTAACAAATTGAAAGACATCAATTGTACACATGGGTACCAAATGTCAAGTAAATTGGATCTACGGTTCAAGAGAAGAAGAGTTTTAAATGTTTCACCAAATTTTCACTGTACAGGACAATCCATCACGCAGAACCTTATGGGTCCTTGAGGCTTTTTTGTTCCCAATGAGAAATGAGGCAAGTATACCAAGTTTTAGAATATTTGGAAAACTGGGGTGAAAGTGCCATCATTTTGAAAATGTGACATTTGGGCGTGGCCTGTAGCGAACCGCTAAGGGCGAATGTCGGCAATTCTTTGCACAGTATTTCAAAGGGATGTTATCTTGAAGCATGTTAGGTTTAAAATCCCTCAGTCAAAATTACATTTGATTTATTGACATGTATATTGATTAAATGTGGACATTTACATAAACCTGCCCCTTTCAGCCATTTTTAATCATACCTTATGGGTTCTTGAGGCTTTTTTGTTCCCAATGAGAAATGAGGCAAGTATACCAAGTTTTAGAATATTTCGAAAATTGTGGTGAAAATGCCATCATTTTGAAAATGTGACATTTGGGCGTGGCCTGTAGCGAACCGCTAAGGGCGAATGTGGGCAATTCTTTGCACAGTACTTCAAAGGGATGTTATCTTGAAGAATGTTAGGTTTGAAAAACCCTCGGTCAAAATTACATTTGATATATTGACATATATATTGATTAAATGTGGACATTTACATAAACACGCCCCTTTCAGCCATTTTATATCGTATTCATTTTTGCTAAGTAACGTTTTCAAAGAAATCAATTCTACACATGTATACCCAATTTCAAGTCAATTGGAGCTACGGTTCAGGAGAAGAAGAGTTTTGTAGGTTTTGGCAAATTTTCACTGTACAGGAAAATCCAATATGGCGGAAGTTATGGGTCCTTGAGGCTTTTTTGTTCCCCATGAGAAATGAGGCATGTACACCAGGTTTGAGAATAATTGGACAAATGGCTTGGAAATGCCATGACTTTGAAAATGTTTTTTTGGGGCGTGGCCTGTAGCGCCACCTATGGGCGAATGTGGGCCATTCTTGGTTTGGGGGTACCCGTTGGCATGGAGTATCAATGTTTCAATTTAGAAAATTTTTGACCAGTGACTTTTTGAGATATTGGGGCTCAAGGGGAATAATAATAATAATAATAATAATAATAAAACTGTCAATAACAATAGATTCCCTCCTATCGGAGGAATCTAATAATAAAACTGTCAATAACAATAGATTCCCTCCTATCGGAGGAATCTAATAATAATACTGTCAATAACAATAGATTCCCTCCTATCGGAAGAATCTAATAATAATAATAATAATAATAATAATAAAACTGTCAATAACAATAGATTCCCTCCTATCGGAGGAATCTAATAATAATACTGTCAATTACAATAGATTCCCTCCTATCGGAGGAATCTAATAATAATAATAATAATAATAATAATACTGTCAATAACAATAGATTCCCTCCTATCGGAGGAATCTAATAATAAAACTGTCAATAACAATAGATTCCCTCCTATCGGAGGAATCTAATAATAAATATAGCTGCAAGCAGCAATGCGATTCCTCCTCAAAATGGCAAATCATTTAAAATTGGTCAGTAGTGGGTTGGGGTTAAACCCTCCCAATGAAGAAATCCAAAAAACGTGTCTATCTGTCTGAATCCTAAACTAAACATTTTCAGTGTACAGGAAAATCCATGATGCCGGACCTTATGGATCCTGGAGGCTTTTTTGTTTACAATGAGAAATGAGGTGTGTACATTAAGTTTCAGAAGAACTGAAAAAATGGGGTGGAAATGCCATCACTTTGAATGTGGGACATTGGGGCATAGCCTGTAGCGCCCCCTAATGGAGAATACGGGCAATTCTTGGTTTGTGGGTTCCTGTTGGCCTGTAGTATCAATGTACCAAATTTGAAAATGTTTGACCAAAAAATAGGACTTTAAGGCATAGCCTGTAGCGCCCCCTAATCACGAATATGATCAATTCTTGGTTTGTGGGTTCCTGTTGGCGTGCAGTATCAATGTACCAAATTAGAACATTTTTGACCAGAAAATGGGAATTTTGGACATGGCCTATAGCGCCCCCTAAGGGTGAATGTCAGCCATTCTTGGTTTGTGGGTTCCCGTTGGCCTGTAGTATCAATGTACCAAATTTAAAAATGTTTGACAAAAAAATAGGACTTTAAGGCATAGCCTGTAGCGCCCTCTAATGACGAATATGGGCAATTCTTGGTTTGTGGGTTCCTGTTGGCGTGCAGTATCAATGTACCAAATTAGAACATTTTTGAAGAGAAAATGGGAATTTTGGACATGGCCTATAGCGCCCCCTATGGGTGAATGTGGGCCAATCTTGGTTTGTGGGTTCCTGTTGGCCTGTAGTATCAATGTACCAAATTTGAAAATGTTTGACCAGAAAATAGGACATTAAGGCATAGCCTGTAGCGCCCCCTAATGGCGTATATGGGCAATTCTTGGTTTGTGGGTTCCTGTTGGCATGTAGTATCAACATACCAAATTAGAACATTTTTGACCAGAAAATGGGAATTTTGGACATGGCCTATAGCGCCCCCTAAGGGTGAATGTGGGCCATTCTTTGTTTGTGGATTCCTGTTGGCCTGTAGTATCAACATACCAAATTAGAACATTTTTGACTAGAAAATGGGAATTTTGGGCATGGCCTGTAGCGCCCCCTAAGGGTGAATGTGGGCCATTCTTTGTTTGTGGATTCCTGTTGACCTGTAGTGTCAATATACCAAATTAGAACATTTTTGACCAGAAAATGGGAATTTTGGGCATGGCCTGTAGCGCCCCCTAAGGGAGAATGTGGGATATTCTTTACGCAGTACTTCAGAGTGATGTCATCTTGAAGTATATATATATATATATATAGGTCTGTTTCTAACCCACACCTATAATATCACTTCTGAAGGCATGGATTAAACCACTGGAGTGGTATGGATTACTTTTATGCTGCATTTATGTGATTTTTGTAGCTTCTGAGTTCTGATCACTGTTCAAGTCATTGAAAGGTCCAACAGGGTTGAGATAATCTTCTAAAAAGCTTAATTTGTGTTCACCAGAAGAAAGAAAATAATACACATCTGGGATGGAATGAGGGTGAGTATACGATGAGAGAAATTTATTTTGGGGGTAAAAACCATTTGTAGGCCTACTTTTTATTTACTTGGAAAATTGTTACTGTCTCTTTAAGAGGATTTTAAACGCATTTCATTCAAGGCACAGTCTGTGCGGCTTGTTTCATTGAGTTTAATCTTTTGAGAACTGTGAAGTCTCATTATTTTCGTGCTGTTACATCTGTATTTATTTCAGAGATTAATTGATTGAGATTGTGAAACTACATACAACCGACAAACCTCCGTGAAGATGCGAGTAAAAATGAGATGCCTCGCGCTGTCAGACACAACGCTGATAATCATTCTCGGAAGTGTTGATACTAGATTTAGATTCGCGATTTCTTCATCAACTGTTTATGTTCACTTGAGACAAAACAGACTCCACAATATAGCATGTAATTTGACATTTTGTTGTATGAAAATGTCCGTTCAAACGCAAGAAGAAGCGAATGCGATCTCTCATCGGGGCTCGTGAGTTAGACGTGACGCTGCTCGCTGTTTCACACAAATATTTATTTGAGTTGTTTTGCCATTTGTTGAGTTGAATGGTGTAAAATCGCTTGAAAGTTCAAACAGGAAAGTGTTAAAAACACATACAACAGACAAACATTGCTCGCACTGAAGATGTGTTCAATGAAGAAAAGTGTTCGCGGAGTTTCACTTGATTTTTCTGACGTGTATCAGACCGCTAAGACAGATTCGGCGCACTCGGTTTATTTTCGTTATTTTACAAAAGCTAAAGGTTTTGTTGTTATTGTAAGTGTACACAAATAAAAGTAGACCTTTTATAGTTTGTAATGATCTCTTCCATGTATCTGAATTGGCAAAAATGACGCAGTATTTTGTTTAAGTTTTTTCCGCTGTATAGAGAAATACATCAAAAAGGACGTCACAGAGCCATTGTTGACCCCCGTAATAATGCCAGAATTCAATAATGATTCCCGAATTCAGATTCCTCGCAAACATTTATTTGAGTTGTAATGCCATTTGTTGAGTTGAATAGTGTAAAATCACTTGAATATTCAAACTGGGAAGCAGAAAAACATCTCACTGACCTTTGTGCAGTAACTCTCATTGGGGCTCGTGCGTTAGATTATCGCTGTTTCACACAAACTGCTCACAAACATTTATATGAGTTGTTTTACCATTTGTTGAGATGAATAGTATAAAATCGCGTGAATGTTCCAAATGTCAAGCATTAAACACACACAATTGACATACCTTTGTGCAAACGCAGGCAAAATTCTTCTGACTTAGAAAGTCGGGAGCTCCACCCACTAGTAGACAGAATTGCTCCATTAGAGAGATTTCTCCAGTAAAAGTGCATTTGGTAGACAGAGTTACTCCAGCAGAGGGAGCCTCTTTGCTCAGCCAATGTAAGTGAATGGGATTTTACTTGTAGACCGTATTAATCCATTAGAGGGGGCAATTTTGCTCAGCCATTGTAAATCAATGGGATTTTTTTACATTTTTGATCGTCATTTATATAAAAAGCTTAAGTCGCATCAGGTAAAAAAAGACATGCCAGCAAACTTCAGAACAGTCCCCAGGTCTGTGGCAAGTTGGGTACTTATAGCATTAAAGCTCTTGGAGGTAAGGTTGTTGAAATTTTAGTAAGTAAAATAGTATTAATAATAATAATATTAATAAATGTATGTAAAATAACAATATGTTGGCTTTCTCAAGCACACATAGTTATGTCATCTTGAAGCATGTTAGGTTTGAAAAACCATCAATCAAAATTACATTTGGTTTATTGACACTAATATATTGAGGCAGTGTGGTCATTTACATAAACACGCACCTTTCAGCCATTTTGTATTGTATTCATTTTTGCTAAGTAACAAATTGAAAGACAACAATTCTACACATGGGTACCAAATGTCAAGTCAATTGGATCTACGGTTCAAGAGAAGAAGACTTTTGTAGGTTTTGGCAAATTTTCACTGTACAGGACAATCCATTAGGGCAGAAGTTATGGGTCCTTGAGGCTTTTTTGTTCCCAATGAGAAATGAGGCAAGTATACCAAGTTTTAGAATATTTGGAAAATTGGGGTGAAAGTGCCATCATTTTGAAAATGTGACATTTGGGCGTGGCCTGTAGCGAACCGCTAAGGGCGAATGTCGGCAATTCTTTGCACAGTACTTCAAAGGGATGTTATCTTGAAGCATGTCAGGTTTAAAATCCCTCAGTCAAAATTACATTTGATTTATTGACATATATATTGATTAAATGTGGACATTTACATAAACACGCCCCTTTCAGCCATTTTTAATCGTACCTTATGGGTCCTTGAGGCTTTTTTGTTCCCAATGAGAAATGAGGCAAGTATACCAAGTTTTAGAATATTTCGAAAATTGTGGTGAAAATGCCATCATTTTGAAAATATGACATTTGGGCGTGGCCTGTAGCGAACTGCTAAGGGCGAATGTGGGCAATTCTTTGCACAGTACTTCAAAGGGATGTTATCTTGAAGAATGTTAGGTTTGAAAAACCCTGGGTCAAAATTACATTTGATATATTGACATATATATTGATTAAATGTGGACATTTACATAAACACGCCCCTTTCAGCCATTTTATATCGTATTCATTTTTGCTAAGTAAAGTTTTCAAAGAAATCAATTCTACACATGCGTACCCAATTTCAAGTCAATTGGAGCTACGGTTCAGGAGAAGAAGAGTTTTGTAGGTTTTGGCAAATTTTCACTGTAAAGGAAAATCCAATATGGCGGAAGTTATGGGTCCTTGAGGCTTTTTTGTTCCCCATGAGAAATGAGGCATGTACACCAGGTTTGAGAATAATTGGACAAATGGCTTGGAAATGCCATGACTTTGAAAATTTTTTTTGGGGTGTGGACTGTAGCGCCACCTATGGGCGAATGTGGGCCATTCTTGGTTTGGGGGTACCCGTTGGCATGGAGTATCAATGTTTCAATTTAGAAAATTTTTGACCAGTGACTTTTTGAGATATTGGGGCTCAAGGAGAATAATAATAATAATAATAATAATAATAAATATAGCTGCAAGCAGCAATGCGATTCCTCCTCAAAATGGCAAATCATTTAAAATTGATCAGTAGAGGGTTGGGGTTAAACCGTCCCATTGAAGGAATCCAAAAAACAAGTCTTTCTGTCTGAATCCTAAACTAAACATTTTCAGTGTACAGGAAAATCCATCATGCCGGACCTTATGGATACTGGATGGTTTTTTGTTTACAATGAGAAATTAGGTATGTTCACCAGGTTTCAGAAGAACTAAATAAATGGGGTGAAAATACAATCACTTTGAAAAAATGACATTTGGGCATGGTCTGATGCACCCCCTAAGGGTGAATGTGGACCATTCTTGGTTTCAGTGTTACTGTTGGCCTGTAGTATCAATGTACCAAATTAGTAAATTTTGGAACAGAAAATGAGAATTTTGGACATGGCCTATAGCGCCCCCTGAGGGTGAATGTGGGCCATTCTTGGTTTGTGGGTTCCTGTTGGCCTGTAGTATCAATGTACCAAATTAGAAAATTTTTGACCAGAAAATGGGAATATTGGGCGGAAATGTAGCGCCCCCTAAGGGCGAATGTGGGCCATTCTTGGTTTGTGGATTCCTGTTGGCCTGTAGTATCAATATACCAAATTAGTACATTTTTGACCATAAAATGGGAAATTTGGGCATTGCCTGTAGCGCCCCCTAAGGGCGAATGTGGGCCATTCTTGGTTTGTGGGTTCCTGTTGGCCTGTAGTATCAATGTACCAAATTTGAAAATGTTTGACCAGAAAATAGGACATTAAGGCATAGCCTGTAGCGCCCCCTAATGGCGAATATGGGCAATTCTTGGTTTGTGGGTTCCTGTTGGCCTGTAGTATCAACATACCAAATTAGAACATTTTTGACCAGAAAATGGGAATTTTGGGCATGGCCTGTAGCGCCCCCTAAGGGCGAATGTGGGCCATTCTTGGTGTGTGGATTCCTGTTGGTCTGTAGTATCAATATACCAAATTAGAACATTTTTGACCAGAAAATGGGAATTTTGGGCATAGCCTGTAGCGCCCCTAATGGCGAATATGGGAAATTCTTTGTTTGTGGGTTCCTGTTGGCCTGTAGTATCAATGTACCAAATTAGAACATTTTTGACCAGCAAATGGGAATTTAGGGCGTGGCCTGTAGCGCCCCCTAAGGGCAAATGTGGGCCATTCTTGGTTTGTGGATTCCTGTTGGCCTGTAGTATCAATATACAAAATTAGAACATTTTTGACCAGAAAATGGGAATTTTGGGCATGGCCTGTAGCGCCCCCTAAGGGAGAATGTGGGATATTCTTTACGCAGTACTTCAGAGTGATGTCATCTTGAAGTATATATATATAGGTCTGTTTCTAACCCACACCTATAATATCACTTCTGAAGGCATGGATTAAACCACTGGAGTGGTATGGATTACTTTTATGCTGCATTTATGTGATTTTTGTAGCTTCTGAGTTCTGATCACCATTCAAGTCATTGAAAGGTCCAACAGGGTTGAGATAATCTTCTAAAAAGCTTCATTTGTGTTCACCAGAAGAAAGAAAATAATACACATCTGGGATGGAATGAGGGTGAGTATACGATGAGAGAAATTTATTTTTGGTGTAAAAACCATTTGTAGGCCTACTTTTTATTTACTTGGAAAATTGTTACTGTCTCTTTAAGAGGCTTTTAAACGCATTTCATTCAATGCACAGTCTGTGCGGCTTGTTTCATTGAGTTTAATCTTTAGAGAACTGTGAAGTCTCATTATTTTCGTGCTGTTACATCTGTATTCATTTCAGAGATTAATTGATTGAGATTGTGAAACTACATACAACCGACAAACCTCCATGAAGATGCGAGTAAAAATGAGATCGCCTCGCGCTGTCAGACACAACGCTGATAATCATTCTCGGAAGTGTTGATACTAGATTTAGATTCGCGATTTCTTTATCAACTGTTTATGTTCACTTGAGACAAAACAGACTCCACAATATATCATGTAATTTGACATTTTGTTGTAAGAAATTGTCCGTTCAAACGCAAGAAGAAGCGAATGCGATCTCTCATCGGGGCTCGTGAGTTAGACGTGACGCTGCTCGCTGTTTCACACAAATATTTATTTGAGTTGTTTTGCCATTTGTTGAGTTGAATGGTGTAAAAATCGCTTGAAAGTTCAAACAGGAAAGTGTTAAAAACACATACAACAGACAAACATTGCTCGCATTGAAGACGCGAGTAAAAATGAGATCGCGTCACTATCGCGTGCTGTCAGAGAACACGCAGATGAAACATAATTCTCGGAAGTATTGATACTTTAGGATCGATCCGTCCATCCCGTCTTTCTTTAGACATATGTTTCACGTTTGTGTGATAAGTGTTCGCGGAGTTTCACTTGATTTTTCTGACGTGTATCAGACAGATTATCGCAAAGACAGATTCGGTTTACCCTGTTTATTTTCGTTATTTTACAAAAGCTCAAGGTTTTGTTGTATTGTAAGTGTACACAAATAAAAGTAGACCTTTTATAGTTTGTAATGATCTCTTCCATGTATCTGAATGGGCAAAAATGACGCAGTATTTTGTTTAAGTTTTTTCCGCTGTTTAGAACAATGCATCTGAAAGGACATTACAGCGCCATTGTTGACCCCCGTAATAATGCCAGAATTCAATAATGATTCCCGATTTATTTGAGTTGTATGCCATTTGTTGAGTTGAATAGTGTAAAATCGCTTGAATATTCAAACTGGGAAGCAGTAAAACACATCTCACTGACCTTATTTGTGCAGTAACTCTCATCGGGGCTCGTGCGTTAGACTCGACGATTATCGCTGTTTCACACAAACTGCTCGAAAACATTTATATGAGTTGCTTTGCCATTTGTTGAGATGAATAGTATAAAATCGCGTGAATGTTCCAAATGTCAAGCATTAAACACACACAATTGACATACCTTTGTGCAAACGCAGGCAAAATTCTTCTGGCTGAGAAAGTCGGGAGCTCCACCCACTAGTAGACAGAATTGCTCCATTAGAGAGATTTCTCCAGTAAAAGTGCATTTGGTAGACAGAGTTACACCAGCAGAGGGAGCCTCTTTGCTCAGCCAATGTAAGTGAATGGGATTTTACTTGTAGACCGTATTGATCCAGTAGAGGGGGCATTTTTGCTCAGCCATTGTAAATCAATGGGATTTTTTACATTTTTGATCGTCATTTATATAAAAAGCTTAAGTCGCATCAGGTAAAAAAAGACATAGCAGCAAACTTCAGAACAGTCCCCAGGTCTGTGGCAAGTTGGGTACTTATAGCATTAAAGCTCTTAGAGGTGAGGTTGTTGAAATTTTAGTAAGTAAATTAGTATTAATAATAATAATAATAATAAATGTATGTAACATAACAATATGTTGGCTTTCTCAAGCCAACATAGTTATGTCATCTTGAAGCATGTTAGGTTTGAAAAACCATCAATCAAATTTACATTTGGTTTATTGACACTAATATATTGAGGCAATGTGGTCATTTACATAAACACGCACCTTTCAGCCATTTTGTATTGTATTCATTTTTGCTAAGTAACAAATTGAAAGACATCAATTCTACACATGGGTACCAAATGTCAAGTCAATTGGATCTACGGTTCAAGAGAAGAAGACTTTTGTAGGTTTTGGCAAATTTTCACTGTACAGGACAATCCATTAGGGCAGAAGTTATGGGTCCTTGAGGCTTTTTTGTTCCCAATGAGAAATGAGGCAAGTATACCAAGTTTTAGAATATTTGGAAAATTGGGGTGAAAGTGCCATCATTTTGAAAATGTGACATTTGGGCGTGGCCTGTAGCGAACCGCTAAGGGCGAATGTCGGCAATTCTTTGCACAGTACTTCAAAGGGATGTTATCTTGAAGCATGTCAGGTTTAAAATCCCTCAGTCAAAATTACATTTGATTTATTGACTTATATATTGATTAAATGTGGACATTTACATAAACACGCCCCTTTCAGCCATTTTTAATCGTACCTCATGGGTCCTTGAGGCTTTTTTGTTCCCAATGAGAAATGAGGCAAGTATACCAAGTTTTAGAATATTTCGAAAATTGTGGTGAAAATGCCATCATTTTGAAAATGTGACATTTGGGCGTGGCCTGTAGCGAACCGCTAAGGGCGAATGTGGGCAATTCTTTGCACAGTACTTCAAAGGGATGTTATCTTGAAGAATGTTAGGTTTGAAAAACCCTGGGTCAAAATTACATTTGATATATTGACATATATATTGATTAAATGTGGACATTTACATAAACACGCCCCTTTCAGCCATTTTATATCGTATTCATTTTTGCTAAGTAATGTTTTCAAAGACATCAATTCTACACATGCGTACCAAATTTCAAGTATATTGGAGCTACGGTTCAGGAGAAGAAGAGTTTTGTAGGTTTTGGCAAATTTTCACTGTACAGGAAAATCCATTAGGGCAGAAGTTATGGGTCCTTGAGGCTTTTTTGTTCCCCATGAGAAATGAGGCATGTACACCAGGTTTGAGAATAATTGGACAAATGGCTTGGAAATGCCATGACTTTGAAAATATTTTTTTGGGGCGTGGCCTGTAGCGCCACCTATGGGCGAATGTGGGCCATTCTTGGTTTGGGGGTACCCGTTGGCATGGAGTATCAATGTGCCAATTTAGAAAATTTTTGTCCAGTGACTTTTTGAGATATTGGGGCTCAAGGAGAATAATAATAATAATAATAATAATAATAATAATAATAATAATAAAACTGTCAATAACAATAGATTCCCTCCTATCGGAGGAATCTAATAATAATAATAAATATAGCTGCAAGCAGCAATGCGATTCCTCCTCAAAATGGCAAATCATTTAAACTTGATCAATAGAGGGTTGGGGTTAAACCTTCCCAATGAAAAAATCCAAAAAACATGTCTTTCTGTCTGAATCCTAAACTAAACATTTTCAGTGTACAGGAAAATCCATCATGCCGGACCTTATGGATCCTTTAGGGTTTTTTGTTTACAATGAGAAATGAGGTATGTTCACCAGGTTTCAGAAAAACTAAATAAATGGGGTGGAAATACAATCACTTTGAAAAAATGACATTTGGGCATGGCCTGTAGCGCCCCCTAAGGGCGAATGTGAGCCATTCTTGGTTTGTAGGTTCCTGCTGGCCTGTAGTATTAATGTACCAAATTAGAAAGTTTTTGACAAAAAAATGTGCAATTTGGGAATGGCCTTTAGCGCCCCCTAAGGGCGAATGTGAGACATTCTTGGTTTTTGGATTTCTGTTTGCCTGTAGTGTCAATATACCAAATTAGAACATTTTTGACCATAAAATGGGAATTTTGGGCATAGCCTGTAGCGCCCCTAATGGCGAATATGGGAAATTCTTTGTTTGTGGGTTCCTGTTGGCCTGTAGTATCAATGTACCAAATTAGAACATTTTTGACCAGCAAATGGGAATTTAGGGCGTGGCCTGTAGCGCCCCCTAAGGGCGAATGTGGGCCATTCTTGGTTTGTGGATTCCTGTTGGCCTGTAGTATCAATATACAAAATTAGAACATTTTTGACCAGAAAATGGGAATTTTGGGCATGGCCTGTAGCGCCCCCTAAGGGAGAATGTGGGATATTCTTTACGCAGTACTTCAGAGTGATGTCATCTTGAAGTATATATATATAGGTCTGTTTCTAACCCACACCTATAATATCACTTCTGAAGGCATGGATTAAACCACTGGAGTGGTATGGATTACTTTTATGCTGCATTTATGTGATTTTTGTAGCTTCTGAGTTCTGATCACCATTCAAGTCATTGAAAGGTCCAACAGGGTTGAGATAATCTTCTAAAAAGCTTCATTTGTGTTCACCAGAAGAAAGAAAATAATACACATCTGGGATGGAATGAGGGTGAGTATACGATGAGAGAAATTTATTTTGGGGGTAAAAACCATTTGTAGGCCTACTTTTTATTTACTTGGAAAATTGTTACTGTCTCTTTAAGAGGAATTTAAATGCATTTCATTCAAGGCACAGTCTGTGCGGCTTGTTTCATTGAGTTTAATCTTTTGAGAACTGTGAAGTCTCATTATTTTCGTGCTGTTACATCTGTATTCATTTCAGAGATTAATTGATTGAGATTGTGAAACTACATACAACCGACAAACCTCCATGAAGATGCGAGTAAAAATGAGATGCCTCGCGCTGTCAGACACAACGCTGATAATCATTCTCGGAAGTGTTGATACTAGATTTAGATTCGCGATTTCTTCATCGACTGTTTATGTTCACTTGAGACAAAACAGACTCCACAATATATCATGTAATTTGACATTTTGTTGTATGAAAATGTCCGTTCAAACGCAAGAAGAAGCGAATGCGATCTCTCATCAGGGCTCGTGAGTTAGACGTGACGCTGCTCGCTGTTTCACACAAATATTTATTTGAGTTGTTTTGCCATTGGTTGAGTTGAATGGTGTAAAATCGCTTGAAAGTTCAAACAGGAAAGTGTTAAAAACACATACAACAGACAAACATTGCTCGCATTGAAGATGCGAGTAAAAATTAGATCGCCTCACTATCGCGTGCTGTCAGTGAACACGCAGATGAAACATCATTCTCGGAAGTATTGATACTTTAGGATCGATCCGTCCATCCCTTCTTTCCTTAGACATATGTTTCATGTTTGTGTGATGTGTTCGCGGAGTTTCACTTGATTTTTTCTGACGTGTATCAGACAGATTATCGCAAAGACAGATTCGGTTTACCCTGTTTATTTTCGTTATTTTACAAAAGCTCAAGGTTTTGTTGTATTGTAAGTGTACACAAATAACAGTAGACCTTTTATAGTTTGTAATGATCTCTTCCATGTATCTGAATGGGCAAAAATGACGCAGTATTTTGTTTAAGTTTTTTCCGCTGTTTAGAACAATGCATCTGAAAGGACATTACAGCGCCATTGTTGACCCCCGTAATAATGCCAGAATTCAATAATGATTCCCGAATTCAGATTCCTCGCAAACATTTATTTGAGTTGTAATGCCATTTGTTGAGTTGAATAGTGTAAAATCGCTTGAATATTCAAACTGGGAAGCAGAAAAACATCTCACTGACCTTTGTGCAGTAACTCTCATCGGGGCTCGTGCGTTAGACGCGACGCATCTTGCGGTTTCACACAAAACTGCTCACAAACATTTATTTGAGTTGTTTTGCCATTTGTTGAGATGAATAGTATAAAATCGCGTGAATGTTCCAAATGTCAAGCATTAAACACACACAATTGACATACCTTTGTGCAAACGCAGGCAAAATTCTTCTAGCTTAGAAAGTCGGGAGCTCCACCCACTAGTAGACAGAATTGCTCCATTAGAGAGATTTCTCCAGTAAAAGTGCATTTGGTAGACAGAGTTACACCAGCAGAGGGAGCCTCTTTGCTCAGCCAATGTAAGTGAATGGGATTTTACTTGTAGACCGTATTAATCCAGTAGGGGGGGGCATTTTTGCTCAGCCATTGTAAATCAATGGGATTTTTTTACATTTTTGATCGTCATTTATATAAAAAGCTTAATTCGCATCAGGTAAAAAAAGACATTCCAGCAAACTTCAGAACAGTCCCCAGGTCTGTGGCAAGTTGGGTACTTATAGCATTAAAGCACTTGGAGGTAAGGTTGTTGAAATTTTAGTAAGTAAAATAGTATTAATAATAATAATAAATGTATGTAACATAACAATATGTTGGCTTTCTCAAGCCAACATAGTTATGTCATCTTGAAGCATGTTAGGTTTGAAAAACCATCGGTCAAAATTACATTTGGTTTATTGACACTAATATATTGAGGCAATGTCGTCATTTACATAAATACGCACCTTTCAGCCATTTTGTATTGTATTCATTTTTGCTAAGTAACAAATTGAAAGACATCAATTGTACACATGGGTACCAAAAGTCAAGTAAATTGGATCTACGGTTCAAGAGAAGAAGAGTTTTAAATGTTTCACCAAATTTTCACTGTACAGGACAATCCATCACGCAGAACCTTATGGGTCCTTGAGGCTTTTTTGTTCCCAATGAGAAATGAGGCAAGTATACCAAGTTTTAGAATATTTGGAAAACTGGGGTGAAAATGCCATCATTTTGAAAATGTGACATTTGGGCGTGGCCTGTAGCGAACCGCTAAGGGCGAATGTCGGCAATTCTTTGCACAGTACTTCAAAGTGATGTTATCTTGAAGCGTGTCAGGTTTTAAAATCCCTCAGTCAAAATTACATTTGATTTATTGACATATATATTGATTAAATGTGGACATTTACATAAACACGCCCCTTTCAGCCATTTTTACTCGTACCTTATGGGTCCTTGAGGCTTTTTTGTTCCCAATGAGAAATGAGGCAAGTATACCAAGTTTTAGAATATTTCGAAAATTGTGGTGAAAAGCCATCATTTTGAAAATGTGACAGTTTGGCGTGGCCTGTAGCGAACCGCTAAGGGCGAATGTGGGCAATTCTTTGCACAGTACTTCAAAGGGATGTTATCTTGATGAATGTTAGGTTTGAAAAACCCTCGGTCAAAATTACATTTGATATATTGACATATATATTGATAAAATTTGGACATTTATATAAACACGCCCCTTTCAGCCATTTTATATTGTATTCATTTTTGCTAAGTAAAGTTTTCAAAGACATCAATTCTACACATGTGTACCAAATTTCAAGTCAATTGGAGCTACGGTTCAGGAGAAGAAGAGTTTTGTAGGTTTTCGCAAATTTTCACTGTACAGGAAAATCCAATATGGCGGAAGTAATGGGTCCTTGAGGCTTTTTTGTTCCCCATGAGAAATGAGGCATGTACACCAGGTTTGAGAATAATTGGACAAATGGCTTGGAAATGCCATGACTTTGAAAATGTTTTTTTGGGGCGTGGCCTGTAGCGCCACCTATAGGCGAATGTGGGCCATTCTTGGTTTGGGGGTACCCGTTGGCATGGAGTATCAATGTGCCAATTTAGAAAATTTTTGACCAGTGACTTTTTGAGATATTGGGGCTCAAGGAGAATAATAATAATAATAATAATAATAATAATAATAATAATAAATATAGCTGCAAGCTGCAATGCGATTCCTCCTCAAAATGGCAAATCATTTAAAATTGATCAATAGAGGGTTGGGGTTAAACCCTCCCAATGAAAAAATCCAAAAAACATGTCTTTCTGTCTGAATCCTAAACTAAACATTTTCAGTGTACAGGAAAATCCATCACGCCGGACCTTATGGATCCTGGAGGGTTTTTTGTTTACAATGAGAAATGAGGTATGTTCACCAGGTTTCAGAAAAACTAAATAAATGGGGTGGAAATACAATCACTTTGAAAAAATGACATTTGGGCATGGCCTGTAGCGCCCCCTAAAGGCGATTGTGAGCCATTCTTGGTTTGTGGGTTCCTGTTGGCCTGTAGTATCAACATACCAAATTAGAACATTTTTGACCAGAAAATGGAAATTTTGGGCATGGCCTGTAGCGCCCCCTAAGGGCAAATGTGGGCCATTCTTGGTGTGTGGATTCCTGTTGGTCTGTAGTATCAACATACCAAATTATAACATTTTTGAATAGAAAATGGGAAATTTGGACATGGCCTATAGTGCCCCCTAAGGGTGAATGTGGGCCATTCTTTGTTTGTGGATTCCTGTTGGCCTGTAGTATCAACATACCAAATTAGAACATTTTTGACCAGAAAATGGGAATTTTGGGCATGGCCTGTAGCGCCCCCTAAGGGTGAATGTGGGCCATTCTTTGTTTGTGGATTCCTGTTGGCCTGTAGTGTCAATATACCAAATTAGAACATTTTTGACCAGAAAATGGGAATTTTGGGCATGGCCTGTAGCGCCCCCTAAGGGAGAATGTGGGATATTCTTTACGCAGTACTTCAGAGTGATGTCATCTTGAAGTATATATATATATAGGTCTGTTTCTAACCCACACGTATAATATCACTTCTGAAGGCATGGATTAAACCACTGGAGTGGTATGGATTACTTTTATGCTGCATTTATGTGATTTTTGTAGCTTCTGAGTTCTGATCACCGTTCAAGTCATTGAAAGGTCCAACAGGGTTGAGATAATCTTCTAAAAAGCTTAATTTGTGTTCACCAGAAGAAAGAAAATAATACACATCTGGGATGGAATGAGGGTGAGTATACGATGAGAGAAATTTATTTTGGGGGTAAAAACCATTTGTAGGCCTACTTTTTATTTACTTGGAAAATTGTTACTGTCTCTTTAAGAGGATTTTAAACGCATTTCATTCAAGGCACAGTCTGTGCGGCTTGTTTCATTGAGTTTAATCTTTTGAGAACTGTGAAGTCTCATTATTTTCGTGCTGTTACATCTGTATTTATTTCAGAGATTAATTGATTGAGATTGTGAAACTACATACAACCGACAAACCTCCGTGAAGATGCGAGTAAAAATGAGATGCCTCGCGCTGTCAGACACAATGCTGATAATCATTCTCGGAAGTGTTGATACTAGATTTAGATTCGCGATTTCTTCATCAACTGTTTATGTTCACTTGAGACAAAACAGACTCCACAATATAGCATGTAATTTGACATTTTGTTGTATGAAAATGTCCGTTCAAACGCAAGAAGAAGCGAATGCGATCTCTCATCGGGGCTCGTGAGTTAGACGTGACGCTGCTCGCTGTTTCACACAAATATTTATTTGAGTTGTTTTGCCATTTGTTGAGTTGAATGGTGTAAAATCGCTTGAAAGTTCAAACAGGAAAGTGTTAAAAACACATACAGCAGACAAACATTGCTCACACTGAAGATGTGTTCATTGAAGAAAAGTGTTCGCGGAGTTTCACTTGATTTTTCTGACGTGTATCAGACCGCTAAGACAGATTCGGCGCACTCGGTTTATTTTCGTTATTTTACAAAAGCTCAAGGTTTTGTTGTTATTGTAAGTGTACACAAATAAAAGTAGACCTTTTATAGTTTGTAATGATCTCTTCCATGTATCTGAATTGGCAAAAATGACGCAGTATTTTGTTTAAGTTTTTTCCGCTGTATAGAGAAATACATCAAAAAGGACGTCACAGCGCCATTGTTGACCCCCGTAATAATGCCAGAATTCAATAATGATTCCCGATTTCAAACTGCTCGAAAATATTTATTTGAGTTGTTTTGCCATTTGTTGAGTTGAATAGTGTAAAATCGCTTGAATATTCAAACTGGGAAGCAGTAAAACACATCAAACTGACCTTTGTGCAGTAACTCTCATCGGGGCTCGTGCGTTAGACGCGACGCATCTCGCCGTTTCACGTAATCTGCTCGAAAACATTTCTTTGAGTTGTTTTGCCATTTGTTGAGATGAATAGTATAAAATCGCGTGAATGTTCCAAATGTCAAGCATTAAACACACAATTGACACCTTTGTGCATACACGAGCAATTCATCTGGCTTTCTAAGTCTGGAGCTCCACCCACTAGTAGACAGAATTGCTCCATTAGAGAGATTTCTCCAGTAAAAGTGCATTTGGTAGACAGAGTTACTCCAGCAGAGGGAGCCTCTTTGCTCAGCCAATGTAAGTGAATGGGATTTTACTTGTAGACCGTATTAATCCTGTAGAGGGGGCAATATTGCTCAGCCATTGTAAATCAATGGGATTTTTTTTACATTTTTGATCGTCATTTATATAAAAAGCTTAAGTCACATCAGGTAAAAAAAGACATAGCAGCAAACTTCAGAACAGTCCCCAGGTCTGTGGCAAGTTGGGTACTTATAGCATTAAAGCTCTTGGAGGTGAGGTTGTTGAAATTTTAGTAAGTAAAATAGTATTAATATTAATAATAATAATAAATGTATGTAACATAACAATATGTTGGCTTTCTCAAGCACACATAGTTATGTCATCTTGAAGCATGTTAGGTTTGAAAAACCATCAATCAAAATTTACATTTGGTTTATTGACACTAATATATTGAGGCAATGTGGTCATTTACATAAACACGCACCTTTCAGCCATTTTGTATTGTATTCATTTTTACTAAGTAACAAATTGAAAGACATCAATTGTACACATGGGTACCAAATTTCAAGTCAATTGGATCTACGGTTCAAGAGAAGAAGACTTTTGTAGGTTTTGGCAAATTTTCACTGTACAGGACAATCCATTAGGGCAGAAGTTATGGGTCCTTGAGGCTTTTTTGTTCCCAATGAGAAATGAGGCAAGTATACCAAGTTTTAGAATATTTGGAAAATTGGGGTGAAAGTGCCATCATTTTGAAAATGTGACATTTGGGCGTGGCCTGTAGCGAACCGCTAAGGGTGAATGTCGGCAATTCTATGCACAGTACTTCAAAGGGATGTTATCTTGAAGCATGTCAGGTTTAAAATCCCTCAGTCAAAATTACATTTGATTTATTGACATATATATTGATTAAATGTGGACATTTACATAAACACGCCCCTTTCAGCCATTTTTAATCGTACCTTATGGGTCCTTGAGGCTTTTTTGTTCCCAATGAGAAATGAGGCAAGTATACCAAGTTTTAGAATATTTCGAAAATTGTGGTGAAAATTCCATAATTTTGAAAATGTGACATTTGGGCATGGCCTGTAGCGAACCGCTAAGGGCGAATGTGGGCAATTCTTTGCACAGTAATTCAAAGGGATGTTATCTTGAAGAATGTTAGGTTTGAAAAACCCTCAGTCAAAATTACATTTGATATATTGACATATATATTGATTAAATGTGGACATTTACATAAACACGCCCCTTTCAGCCATTTTATATCGTATTCATTTTTGCTAAGTAACGTTTTCAAAGACATCAATTCTACACATGCGTACCAAATTTCAAGTCAATTGGAGCTACGGTTCAGGAGAAGAAGAGTTTTGTAGGTTTTGGCAAATTTTCAGTGTACAGGAAAATCCAATATGGCGGAAGTTATGGGTCCTTGAGGCTTTTTTGTTCCCCATGAGAAATGAGGCATGTACACCAGGTTTGAGAATAATTGGACAAATGGCTTGGAAATGCCATGACTTTGAAAATGTTTTTTTGGGGCGTGGCCTGTACCGCCACCTATAGGCGAATGTGGGCCATTCTTGGTTTGGGGGTACCCGTTGGCATGGAGTATCAATGTGCCAATTTAGAACATTTTTGACCAATGACTTTTTGAGATATTGGGGCTCAAGGAGAATAATAATAATAAATATAGCTGCAAGCAGCAATGCGATTCCTCCTCAAAATGGCAAATCATTTAAAATTGGTCAGTAGTGGGTTGGGGTTAAACCCTCCCAATGAAGAAATCCAAAAAACGTGACTATCTGTCTGAATCCTAAACTAAACATTTTCAGTGTACAGGAAAATCCATGATGCCGGACCTTATGGATCCTGGAGGCTTTTTTGTTTACAATGAGAAATGAGGTATGTACATTAAGTTTCAGAAGAACTGAAAAAATGGGGTGGAAATGCCATCACTTTGAATGTGGGACATTGGGGCATAGCCTGTAGCGCCCCCTAATGGAGAATACGGGCAATTCTTGGTTTGTGGGTTCCTGTTGGCCTGTAGTATCAATGTACCAAATTTGAAAATGTTTGACCAAAAAATAGGACTTTAAGGCATAGCCTGTAACGCCCCCTAATCACGAATATGATCAATTCTTGGTTTGTGGGTTCCTGTTGGCGTGCAGTATCAATGTACCAAATTAGAACATTTTTGACCACAAAATGGGAATTTTGGACATGGCCTATAGCGCCCCCTAAGGGTGAATGTCAGCCATTCTTGGTTTGTGGGTTCCCGTTGGCCTGTGGTATCAATGTACCAAATTTGAAAATGTTTGACCAAAAAATAGGACTTTAAGGCATAGCCTGTAGCGCCCTCTAATGACGAATATGGGCAATTCTTGGTTTGTGGGTTCCTGTTGGCGTGCAGTATCAATGTACCAAATTAGAACATTTTTGAAGAGAAAATGGGAATTTTGGACATGGCCTATAGCGCCCCCTATGGGTGAATGTGGGCCAATCTTGGTTTGTGGGTTCCTGTTGGCCTGTAGTATCAATGTACCAAATTTGAAAATGTTTGACCAGAAAATAGGACATTAAGGCATAGCCTGTAGCGCCCCCTAATGGCGAATATGGGCAATGCTTGGTTTGTGGGTTCCTGTTGGCCTGTAGTATCAACATACCAAATTAGAACATTTTTGACCAGAAAATGGGAATTTTGGACATGGCCTATAGCGCCCCCTAAGGGTGAATGTGGGCCATTCTTTGTTTGTGGATTCCTGTTGGCCTGTAGTATCAACATACCAAATTAGAACATTTTTGACCAGAAAATGGGAATTTTGGGCATGGCCTGTAGCGCCCCCTAAGGTTGAATGTGGGCCATTCTTTGTTTGTGGATTCCTGTTGGCCTGTAGTATCAACATACCAAATTAGAACATTTTTGACCAGAAAATGGGAATTTTGGGCATGGCCTGTAGCGCCCCCTAAGGGTGAATGTGGGCCATTCTTTGTTTGTGGATTCCTGTTGGCCTGTAGTGTCAATATACCAAATTAGAACATTTTTGACCAGAAAATGGGAATTTTGGACATGGCCTGTAGCGCCCCCTAAGGGTGAATGTGGGCCATTCTTTGTTTGTGGATTCCTGTTGGCCTGTAGTGTCAATATACCAAATTAGAATATTTTTGACCAGAAAATGGGAATTTTGGGCATGGCCTGTAGCGCCCCCTAAGGGAGAATGTGGGATATTCTTTACGCAGTACTTCAGAGTGATGTCATCTTGAAGTATATATATATAAAGGTCTGTTTCTAACCCACACCTATAATATCACTTCTGAAGGCATGGATTAAACCACTGGAGTGGTATGGATTACTTTTATGCTGCATTTATGTGATTTTTGTAGCTTCTGAGTTCTGATCACCGTTCAAGTCATTGAAAGGTCCAACAGGGTTGAGATAATCTTCTAAAAAGCTTAATTTGTGTTCACCAGAAGAAAGAAAATAATACACATCTGGGATGGAATGAGGGTGAGTATACGATGAGAGAAATTTATTTTGGGGGTAAAAACCATTTGTAGGCCTACTTTTTATTTACTTGGAAAATTGTTACTGTCTCTTTAAGAGGATTTTAAACGCATTTCATTCAAGGCACAGTCTGTGCGGCTTGTTTCATTGAGTTTAATCTTTTGAGAACTGTGAAGTCTCATTATTTTCGTGCTGTTACATCTGTATTCATTTATCTGAGATTAATTGATTGAGATTGTGAAACTACATACAACCGACAAACCTCCATGAAGATGCGAGTAAAAATGAGATGCCTCGCGCTGTCAGACACAACGCTGATAATCAATCTCGGAAGTGTTGATACTAGATTTAGATTCGCGATTTCTTCATCAACTGTTAATGTTCACTTGAGACAAAACAGACTCCACAATATAGCATGTAATTTGACATTTTGTTGTATGAAAATGTCCGTTCAAACGCAAGAAGAAGCGAATGCGATCTCTCATCGGGGCTCGTGAGTTAGACGTGACTGCTCGCTGTTTCACATAAACAGTTTTGCCATTTGTTGAGTTGAATGGTGTAAAACCGCTTGAAAGTTCAAACAGGAAAGTGTTAAAAACACATACAACAGACAAACATTGCTCGCACTGAAGATGTGTTCATTGAAGAAAAGTGTTCGCGGAGTTTCACTTGATTTTTCTGACGTGTATCAGACCGCTAAGACAGATTCGGCGCACTCGGTTTATTTTCGTTATTTTACAAAAGCTCAAGGTTTTGTTGTTATTGTAAGTGTACACAAATAAAAGTAGACCTTTTATAGTTTGTAATGATCTCTTCCATGTATCTGAATTGGCAAAAATGAAGCAGTATTTTGTTTAAGTTTTTTCCGCTGTATAGAGAAATACATCAAAAAGGACGTCACAGCGCCATTGTTGACCCCCGTAATAATGCCAGAATTCAATAATGATTCCCGATTTCAAACTGCTCGAAAATATTTATTTGAGTTGTTTTGCCATTTGTTGAGTTGAATAGTGTAAAATCGCTTGAATATTCAAACTGGGAAGCAGTAAAACACATCAAACTGACCTTTGTGCAGTAACTCTCATCGGGGCTCGTGCGTTAGACGCGACGCATCTCGCCGTTTCACGTAATCTGCTCGAAAACATTTCTTTGAGTTGTTTTGCCATTTGTTGAGATGAATAGTATAAAATCGCGTGAATGTTCCAAATGTCAAGCATTAAACACACAATTGACACCTTTGTGCATACACGAGCAATTCATCTGGCTTTCTAAGTCTGGAGCTCCACCCACTAGTAGACAGAATTGCTCCATTAGAGAGATTTCTCCAGTAAAAGTGCATTTGGTAGACAGAGTTACTCCAGCAGAGGGAGCCTATTTGCTCAGCCAATGTAAGTGAATGGGATTTTACTTGTAGACCGTATTAATCCTGTAGAGGGGGCAATATTGCTCAGCCATTGTAAATCAATGGGATTTTTTTACATTTTTGATCGTCATTTATATAAAAAGCTTAAGTCGCATCAGGTAAAAAAAGACATAGCAGCAAACTTCAGAACAGTCCCCAGGTCTGTGGCAAGTTGGGTACTTATAGCATTAAAGCTCTTGGAGGTGAGGTTGTTGAAATTTTAGTAAGTAAAATAGTATTAATATTAATAATAATAATAAATGTATGTAACATAACAATATGTTGGCTTTCTCAAGCACACATAGTTATGTCATCTTGAAGCATGTTAGGTTTGAAAAACCATCAATCAAAATTACATTTGGTTTATTGACACTAATATATTGAGGCAATGTGGTCATTTACATAAACACGCACCTTTCAGCCATTTTGTATTGTATTCAATTTTACTAAGTAACAAATTGAAAGACATCAATTGTACACATGGGTACCAAATGTCAAGTCAATTGGATCTACGGTTCAAGAGAAGAAGACTTTTGTAGGTTTTGGCAAATTTTCACTGTACAGGACAATCCATTAGGGCAGAAGTTATGGGTCCTTGAGGCTTTTTTGTTCCCAATGAGAAATGAGGCAAGTATACCAAGTTTTAGAATATTTGGAAAATTGGGGTGAAAGTGCCATCATTTTGAAAATGTGACATTTGGGCGTGGCCTGTAGCGAACCGCTAAGGGTGAATGTCGGCAATTCTTTGCACAGTACTTCAAAGGGATGTTATCTTGAAGCATGTCAGGTTTAAAATCCCTCAGTCAAAATTACATTTGATTTATTGACATATATATTGATTAAATGTGGACATTTACATAAACACGCCCCTTTCAGCCATTTTTAATCGTACCTTATGGGTCCTTGAGGCTTTTTTGTTCCCAATGAGAAATGAGGCAAGTATACCAAGTTTTAGAATATTTCGAAAATTGTGGTGAAAATTCCATAATTTTGAAAATGTGACATTTGGGCATGGCCTGTAGCGAACCGCTAAGGGCGAATGTGGGCAATTCTTTGCACAGTAATTCAAAGGGATGTTATCTTGAAGAATGTTAGGTTTGAAAAACCCTCAGTCAAAATTACATTTGATATATTGACATATATATTGATTAAATGTGGACATTTACATAAACACGCCCCTTTCAGCCATTTTATATCGTATTCATTTTTGCTAAGTAACGTTTTCAAAGACATCAATTCTACACATGCGTACCAAATTTCAAGTCAATTGGAGCTACGGTTCAGGAGAAGAAGAGTTTTGTAGGTTTTGGCAAATTTTCAGTGTACAGGAAAATCCAATATGGCGGAAGTTATGGGTCCTTGAGGCTTTTTTGTTCCCCATGAGAAATGAGGCATGTACACCAGGTTTGAGAATAATTGGACAAATGGCTTGGAAATGCCATGACTTTGAAAATGTTTTTTTGGGGCGTGGCCTGTACCGCCACCTATAGGCGAATGTGGGCCATTCTTGGTTTGGGGGTACCCGTTGGCATGGAGTATCAATGTGCCAATTTAGAACATTTTTGACCAATGACTTTTTGAGATATTGGGGCTCAAGGAGAATAATAATAATAAATATAGCTGCAAGCAGCAATGCGATTCCTCCTCAAAATGGCAAATCATTTAAAATTGGTCAGTAGTGGGTTGGGGTTAAACCCTCCCAATGAAGAAATCCAAAAAACGTGACTATCTGTCTGAATCCTAAACTAAACATTTTCAGTGTACAGGAAAATCCATGATGCCGGACCTTATGGATCCTGGAGGCTTTTTTGTTTACAATGAGAAATGAGGTATGTACATTAAGTTTCAGAAGAACTGAAAAAATGGGGTGGAAATGCCATCACTTTGAATGTGGGACATTGGGGCATAGCCTGTAGCGCCCCCTAATGGAGAATACGGGCAATTCTTGGTTTGTGGGTTCCTGTTGGCCTGTAGTATCAATGTACCAAATTTGAAAATGTTTGACCAAAAAATAGGACTTTAAGGCATAGCCTGTAACGCCCCCTAATCACGAATATGATCAATTCTTGGTTTGTGGGTTCCTGTTGGCGTGCAGTATCAATGTACCAAATTAGAACATTTTTGACCACAAAATGGGAATTTTGGACATGGCCTATAGCGCCCCCTAAGGGTGAATGTCAGCCATTCTTGGTTTGTGGGTTCCCGTTGGCCTGTGGTATCAATGTACCAAATTTGAAAATGTTTGACCAAAAAATAGGACTTTAAGGCATAGCCTGTAGCGCCCTCTAATGACGAATATGGGCAATTCTTGGTTTGTGGGTTCCTGTTGGCGTGCAGTATCAATGTACCAAATTAGAACATTTTTGAAGAGAAAATGGGAATTTTGGACATGGCCTATAGCGCCCCCTATGGGTGAATGTGGGCCAATCTTGGTTTGTGGGTTCCTGTTGGCCTGTAGTATCAATGTACCAAATTTGAAAATGTTTGACCAGAAAATAGGACATTAAGGCATAGCCTGTAGCGCCCCCTAATGGCGAATATGGGCAATGCTTGGTTTGTGGGTTCCTGTTGGCCTGTAGTATCAACATACCAAATTAGAACATTTTTGACCAGAAAATGGGAATTTTGGACATGGCCTATAGCGCCCCCTAAGGGTGAATGTGGGCCATTCTTTGTTTGTGGATTCCTGTTGGCCTGTAGTATCAACATACCAAATTAGAACATTTTTGACCAGAAAATGGGAATTTTGGGCATGGCCTGTAGCGCCCCCTAAGGTTGAATGTGGGCCATTCTTTGTTTGTGGATTCCTGTTGGCCTGTAGTATCAACATACCAAATTAGAACATTTTTGACCAGAAAATGGGAATTTTGGGCATGGCCTGTAGCGCCCCCTAAGGGTGAATGTGGGCCATTCTTTGTTTGTGGATTCCTGTTGGCCTGTAGTGTCAATATACCAAATTAGAACATTTTTGACCAGAAAATGGGAATTTTGGACATGGCCTGTAGCGCCCCCTAAGGGTGAATGTGGGCCATTCTTTGTTTGTGGATTCCTGTTGGCCTGTAGTGTCAATATACCAAATTAGAATATTTTTGACCAGAAAATGGGAATTTTGGGCATGGCCTGTAGCGCCCCCTAAGGGAGAATGTGGGATATTCTTTACGCAGTACTTCAGAGTGATGTCATCTTGAAGTATATATATATAAAGGTCTGTTTCTAACCCACACCTATAATATCACTTCTGAAGGCATGGATTAAACCACTGGAGTGGTATGGATTACTTTTATGCTGCATTTATGTGATTTTTGTAGCTTCTGAGTTCTGATCACCGTTCAAGTCATTGAAAGGTCCAACAGGGTTGAGATAATCTTCTAAAAAGCTTAATTTGTGTTCACCAGAAGAAAGAAAATAATACACATCTGGGATGGAATGAGGGTGAGTATACGATGAGAGAAATTTATTTTGGGGGTAAAAACCATTTGTAGGCCTACTTTTTATTTACTTGGAAAATTGTTACTGTCTCTTTAAGAGGATTTTAAACGCATTTCATTCAAGGCACAGTCTGTGCGGCTTGTTTCATTGAGTTTAATCTTTTGAGAACTGTGAAGTCTCATTATTTTCGTGCTGTTACATCTGTATTCATTTATCTGAGATTAATTGATTGAGATTGTGAAACTACATACAACCGACAAACCTCCATGAAGATGCGAGTAAAAATGAGATGCCTCGCGCTGTCAGACACAACGCTGATAATCAATCTCGGAAGTGTTGATACTAGATTTAGATTCGCGATTTCTTCATCAACTGTTAATGTTCACTTGAGACAAAACAGACTCCACAATATAGCATGTAATTTGACATTTTGTTGTATGAAAATGTCCGTTCAAACGCAAGAAGAAGCGAATGCGATCTCTCATCGGGGCTCGTGAGTTAGACGTGACTGCTCGCTGTTTCACATAAACAGTTTTGCCATTTGTTGAGTTGAATGGTGTAAAACCGCTTGAAAGTTCAAACAGGAAAGTGTTAAAAACACATACAACAGACAAACATTGCTCGCACTGAAGATGTGTTCATTGAAGAAAAGTGTTCGCGGAGTTTCACTTGATTTTTCTGACGTGTATCAGACCGCTAAGACAGATTCGGCGCACTCGGTTTATTTTCGTTATTTTACAAAAGCTCAAGGTTTTGTTGTTATTGTAAGTGTACACAAATAAAAGTAGACCTTTTATAGTTTGTAATGATCTCTTCCATGTATCTGAATTGGCAAAAATGAAGCAGTATTTTGTTTAAGTTTTTTCCGCTGTATAGAGAAATACATCAAAAAGGACGTCACAGCGCCATTGTTGACCCCCGTAATAATGCCAGAATTCAATAATGATTCCCGATTTCAAACTGCTCGAAAATATTTATTTGAGTTGTTTTGCCATTTGTTGAGTTGAATAGTGTAAAATCGCTTGAATATTCAAACTGGGAAGCAGTAAAACACATCAAACTGACCTTTGTGCAGTAACTCTCATCGGGGCTCGTGCGTTAGACGCGACGCATCTCGCCGTTTCACGTAATCTGCTCGAAAACATTTCTTTGAGTTGTTTTGCCATTTGTTGAGATGAATAGTATAAAATCGCGTGAATGTTCCAAATGTCAAGCATTAAACACACAATTGACACCTTTGTGCATACACGAGCAATTCATCTGGCTTTCTAAGTCTGGAGCTCCACCCACTAGTAGACAGAATTGCTCCATTAGAGAGATTTCTCCAGTAAAAGTGCATTTGGTAGACAGAGTTACTCCAGCAGAGGGAGCCTATTTGCTCAGCCAATGTAAGTGAATGGGATTTTACTTGTAGACCGTATTAATCCTGTAGAGGGGGCAATATTGCTCAGCCATTGTAAATCAATGGGATTTTTTTACATTTTTGATCGTCATTTATATAAAAAGCTTAAGTCGCATCAGGTAAAAAAAGACATAGCAGCAAACTTCAGAACAGTCCCCAGGTCTGTGGCAAGTTGGGTACTTATAGCATTAAAGCTCTTGGAGGTGAGGTTGTTGAAATTTTAGTAAGTAAAATAGTATTAATATTAATAATAATAATAAATGTATGTAACATAACAATATGTTGGCTTTCTCAAGCACACATAGTTATGTCATCTTGAAGCATGTTAGGTTTGAAAAACCATCAATCAAAATTACATTTGGTTTATTGACACTAATATATTGAGGCAATGTGGTCATTTACATAAACACGCACCTTTCAGCCATTTTGTATTGTATTCAATTTTACTAAGTAACAAATTGAAAGACATCAATTGTACACATGGGTACCAAATGTCAAGTCAATTGGATCTACGGTTCAAGAGAAGAAGACTTTTGTAGGTTTTGGCAAATTTTCACTGTACAGGACAATCCATTAGGGCAGAAGTTATGGGTCCTTGAGGCTTTTTTGTTCCCAATGAGAAATGAGGCAAGTATACCAAGTTTTAGAATATTTCGAAAATTGTGGTGAAAATGCCATCATTTTGAAAATGTGACATTTGGGCGTGGCCTGTAGCGAACCGCTAAGGGCGAATGTGGGCAATTCTTTGCACAGTACTTCAAAGGGATGTTATCTTGAAGAATGTTAGGTTTGAAAAAACCTGGGTCAAAATTACATTTGATATATTGACATATATATTGATTAAATGTGGACATTTACATAAACACGCCCCTTTCAGCCATTTTATATCGTATTCATTTTTGCTAAGTAACGTTTTCAAAGACATCAATTCTACACATGCGTACCAAATTTCAAGTATATTGGAGCTACGGTTCCGGAGAAGAAGAGTTTTGTAGGTTTTGGCAAATTTTCACTGTACAGGAAAATCTATTAGGGCAGAAGTTATGGGTCCTTGAGGCTTTTTTGTTCCCCATGAGAAATGAGGCATGTACAACAGGTTTGAGAATAATTGGACAAATGGCTTGGAAATGCCATGACTTTGAAAATATTTTTTTGGGGCGTGGCCTGTAGCGCCACCTATGGGAGAATGTGGGCCATTCTTGGTTTGGGGGTACCCGTTGGCATGGAGTATCAATGTGCCAATTTAGAAAATTTTTGACCAGTGACTTTTTGAGATATTGGGGCTCAAGGAGAATAATAAAAATAATAATAATAATAATAATAATAATAATAATAATAAAACTGTCAATAACAATAGATTCCCTCCTATCGGAGGAATCTAATAATAATAATAATAATAATAAAACTGTCAATAACAATAGATTCCCTCCTATCGGAGGAATCTAATAATAATAATAAAAATAATAATAATAATAATAATAATAATAATAATAATAATAATAAAACTGTCAATAACAATAGAATCCCTCCTATCGGAGGAATCTAATAATAATAACTAGAATGTACATTTCCTGAAGAAAATGTGAGTGGTGCTTGCCGTGGCAAAATTTCTTACCACAATGTCCCACCTACTGCCCAAATTTGAAAGAGGCCACCCCCATGACAGTAGGATTTTCTAGTGCAGAGATATTGGTGTTGTTCCATGATTGCTAGGGAAACCCATCTTGTTAATATGCAGTTACCAAGGTGACAGCCAACAATGCTCCTAGGCATCCTGAGTGAAATAAGTCAACCCGGAAGTCTCTGTGATTTTCTTGTGCAGAGATATGTGATTTGTTTCTTGGTTGCTAGGGTAACCTCATCTGGTTGCTAGGCAGTTACCAAGGTGACAGCTAACAATGCTCCTTGCCATCCTGAGTGAAATAAGTCAACCCGGAAGTCTCTGTGATTTTCTTGTGCAGAGATATTTGATTTGTTTCTTGGTTGCTCGGGTAACCCCATCTGGTTGCTAGGCAGTTACCAAGGTGACAGCCAACAATGCTCCTTGCCATCCTGAGTGAAATAAGTCAACCCGAAAAACTCTGTGATTTTCTTGTGCAGAGATAAGTGATTTGTTTCTTGGTTGCTAGGGTAACCCCATTTGGTTGCTAGGCAGTTACCAGGGTTATATTTATCAAGTCTACTTTCCATCCTGAGTGAAATAAGTCAACCCGGAAGTCTCTACGACATTCTGATCCTAAGATACACATCTTAGTGATTTTGAATGGATGTCAATGGTGTTTTGTTGCTAGGGTGCTTTAAATGGTTGCTAGGGCATGGCTAAGTAGTTCACATGATGAAAGATGAAGACTGATTACTCACCCAATTAAAACAAAGCAACTATCATGTCTCTAGGACATTCTGATCTGAAGATATCTTACTGTAATTGAAATCAATAAATGTGGTTGCTAGGGTGCTCTAAATTGTTGCTAGGAAGTGGCTTGGCAGCTGCCAATGATGAATCTCCAAAGGCTGCTTGTCAGTATGAATGATACAAACCAACTCCCATGCCTCTGTGACATTCAGAATGGAAGATATCTCTCTTTGGATTTTGGTTGTTAAGGTGCTCGAAAATGGTTGCTAGGGAGGGGCTAGGAAGTGTTGAGGGGATTCATGATTGGCTGTTTTACTGCCCCAAGTCAAACGAGACCACCCTCGTGTTTCTATGATAATTCAGTCCGGAGATATCCCTTTGATCTCTTTCAATGGAAGTCTATGGGACTTGTTGCTAAGGTGCTCTAAATGGTTGCTAGGGCGTGGCTTGATAGCTTCACAATGATCCTGAGAGACTGATTGGTCGTCTGAGTAAAATGAGCCCGCCCCCTTGTCTCTAAGACACTGTTATCCAGAGTTATGTTCAATACAAAATCTACCATAGACTTAACATTGGGGCAACTTTGGGCAGCTCATGCCCCCCAGGGGTGCAACTTTTACCCCATTGTGAGGTATGTTCTCACAGAGCCTGTCAGCCTCTTCAAATGTGGTAAATCACACGTCTCTGTGAAATCCTCGCTCTGAGCTATGACTCGTCAAAGTTCGGCGCAATGTTAAGTCAATGGGATTTTTTGCCCAATTTTGTTGCCCCTGGGGCAATCACCGTACCTCCGATCGCTTATAAAAGTCATAGCACACCATTCCCAAATAATCCGCACGATTTGACGCCTTATTTGTGGGTCTGCGACCAAAAAATTTTGCAAAAAATTCCATTGACTTACATTGGGGCAAATATGGGCAGCTCCTGCCCCCCAGGGGTGCAACTTTTACCCCATTGTGAGGTATGTTCTCACAGAGCCTGTCAGCCTCTTCAAATGTGGTAAATCACACGTCTCTGCGAAATCCTCGCTCTGAGCTATGACTCGTCAAAGTTCGGCTCAATGTTAAGTCAATGGGATTTTTTGCCCAATTTTTTGCCCCTGGGGCAAACACTGTACCCCCGATCACTTATAAAAGTCATAGCACACCTCTCCTCAATGAGCCTCACGATTTGACACCTCATTCATGGGTCTACGCCAAAAGGTGCGGGACGAGTTAGGCGCCGAAATTTTGTACGGAAGAAGAAGAAAAAGAAAAACTAGAATGTACATTTCCTGAAGAAAATGTGAGTGGTGCTTGCCGTGGCAAAATTTCTTACCACAATGTCCCACCTACTGCCCAAAGTTCAAAGAGGCCACCCCCATGACAGTAGAATGTTCTGGTGCAGAGATATAGGTGTTGTTCCATGGTTGCTAGGGAAACCCATCTGGTTGATATGCAGTTACTAAGGTGTCAGCCACCAACGCTACTTGCCATCCTGAGTAAAATATGTCAACCCGGAAGTCTCTACGATTTTCTAATACAGAGATATGTGATTTGTTACATGGTTGCTAGGGTAACCCCATCTGGTTGCTAGGCAGTTACCAAGGGGCAAGCCAACAATGCTCCTTGCCATCCTAAATGAAAAAAGTCAACACGGAATCACTACAATTTTCTGGTTCAGAGATATATGATTTGTTACTTGGTTGCTAGGGTAACCCCATCTGGTTGCTAGGCAGTTACCAAGGTGACAGCCAACAATGCTCCTTGCTCTCCTGAGTGAAATAAGTCAATCCGGAAGTCTCTGTGATTTTCTTGTGCAGCGATATGTGATTTGTTTATTGGTTGCTAGGGTAACCCCATCTGGTTGCTAGGCAGTTACCAAGGTGACAGGCAACAATGCTCCTTGCCATCCTGAGTGAAATAAGTCAACCCGGAAGTCTCTGTGATTTTCTAGTTCTGAGATATGTGATTTGTTTCTTGGTTGCTAGGGTAACCCCATCTGGTTGCTAGGCAGTTACCAAGGTGACAGCCAAGAATGCTCCTTGCCATCCTGACTGAAATAAGTCAACCTGGAATCTCTACGATTTTCTGGTTCAGAGATACGTGATTTGTTAATTGGTTGCTAGCGTAACCCCATCTGGTTGCTAGGCAGTTACCAAGGTGACAGCCAACAATGCTCCTTGCCATCCTGAGTGAAATAAGTCAACCCGGTAGTCTCTGTGATTTTCTTGTGCAGAGAGGTGTGATTTGTTTCTTGGTTGCTAGGGTAACCCCATCTGGTTGCTAGGCAGTTACCAAGGTGACAGGCAACAATGCTCCTTGCCATCCTGAGTGAAATAAGTCAACCCGGAAGTCTCTGTGATTTTCTTGTGCAGAGATATGTGATTTGTTTCTTGGTTGCTAGGGTAACCCCATCTGGTTGCTAGGCAGTTACCAAGGTGACAGCAAACAATGCTCCGTGCCATCCTGAGTGAAATAAGTCAACCCGGAAGTCTCTGTGATTTTCTTGTGCAGAGATATGTGATTTGTTTATTGGTTGCTAGGGTAACCCCATTTGGTTGCTAGGCAGTTACCAGGGTGATATTTATCAAGTCTACTTTCCATCCTGAGTGAAATAAGTCAACCCGGAAGTCTCTACGACATTCTGATCCTAAGATACACATCTTAGTGATATTGAATGGATATCAATGGTACTTTGTTGCTAGGGTGCTTTAAATGGTTGCTAGGGCGTGGCTAAGTAGTTCACATGATGAAAGATGAAGACTGATTACTCACCCAATTAAAACAAAGCAACTATCATGTCTCTAGGACATTCTGATCTGAAGATATCTTACTTCAATTGAAATCAATAAATGTGGTTGCTTGGGTGCTCCAAATTGTTGCTAGGGAGTGGCTTGGCAGCTGCCAATGATGAATCTCCAATGGCTGCTTGTCAGTATGAATGATACAAACCAACTCCCATGCCTCTGTGACATTCAGAATGGAAGATATCTCTCTTTGGATTTTGGTTGCTAAGGTGCTCGAAAATGGTTGCTAGGGAGGGGCTAGGAAGTGTTGAGGGGATTCATGATTGGCTGTTTTACTGCCCCAAGTCAAACGAGACCACCCTCGTGTTTCTATGATAATTCAGTCCGGAGATATCCCTTTGATCTCTTTCAATGGAAGTCTATGGGAGTTGTTGCTAAGGTGCTCTAAATGGTTGCTAGGGCGTGGCTTGATAGCTTCACAATGATCCTGAGAGATTGATTGGTCATCTGAGTAAAATGAGCCCGCCCCCTTGTCTCTAAGACACTGTGATCCAGAGTTATGTTCAATACAAAATCTACCATAGACTTAACATTGGGGCAACTTTGGGCAGCTCATGCCCCCCAGGGGTGCAACTTTTACCCCATTGTTAGGTATGTTCTCACAGAGCCTGTCAGCCTCTTCAAATGTGGTTAATCACACGTCTCTGTGAAATCCTCGATCTGAGCTATGACTCGTCAAAGTTCGGCGCAATGTTGAGTCAATGGGATTTTTTGCCCAATTTTTTGCCCCTGGGGCAATCACCGTACCCCCGATCGATTATAAAAGTCATAGGACACCATTCCCAAATAATCCGCACGATTTGACGCCTCATTTGTGGGTTTTCGACCAAAAAATTTTGAAAAAAATTCCATTGACTTACATTGGGGCAACTTTGGGCAGCTCCTGCCCCCCAGGGGTGCAACTTTTACCCCATTGTGAGGTATGTTCTCACAGAGCCTGTCAGCCTCTTCAAATGTGGTAAATCACATGTCTCTGCGAAATCCTCGCTTTGAGCTAAGACTCGTCAAAGTTCGGCGCAATGTTAAGTCAATGGGATTTTTTGCCCAATTTTTTGCCCCTGGGGCAAACACCGTACCTCCGATCGCTTATAAAAGTCATAGCACACCTCTCCTCAATGAGCCGCACGATTTGACACCTCATTCATGGGTCTACGCCAAAAGGTGCGGGACGAGTTAGGTGCCGAAGTTTTGTACGGAAGAAGAAGAAGAAGAAGAAGAAGAAGAAAAATAAGTATGTGAGATTACAATAGTGTTGCTTTGCAAGCACCACTAATAATAAGTATGTGGGATTACAATAGTGTTGATTTGCAAGCACCACTAATATTAATAATAATAAGTATGCAAGAGAACACTAGTGATGCTTTGCCTTTGGCAAGCACCACTAACTAGATAGGTACATTTCCTGAAGAAAATGTGAGTGGTGCTTGCCGTGGCAAAATTTCTTACCACAATGTCCCACCTACTGCCCAAAGTTGAAAGAGGCCACCCTCATGACAGAAGGATGTTCTGGTGCAGAGATATAGGTGTTGTTCCATGGTGCTAGGGAAAACCATCTGGTTGATATGCAGTTACTAAGGTGACAACCACCAACGCTACTTGCCATCCTGAGTAAAATAAGTCAACCCGGAAGTCTCTAAGATTTTCTAGTACAAAGATATGTGATTTGTTACTTGGTTGCTAGGGTAACCCCATCTGGATGCTAGGCAGTTAACAAGGGGCAAGCCAACAATGCTCCTTGCCATCCTGAGTGAAATAAGTCAACCCGGAAGTCTCTGTGATTTTCTTGTGCAGAGATATGTGATTTGTTTCTTGGTTGCTAGGGTAACCCCATTTGGTTGCTAGGCAGTTACCAGGGTGATATTTATCAAGTCTACTTTCCATCCTGAGTAAAATAAGTCAACCCGGAAGTCTCTATGACATTCTGATCCTAAGATACACATCTTAGTGATTTTGAATGGATGTCAATGGTTCTTTGTTGCTAGGGTGCTTTAAATGGTTGCTAAGGCGTGGCTAAGTAGTTCACATGATGAAAGCTGAAGACTGATTACTCACCCAATTATAACAAAGCAACTATCATGTCTCTAGGACATTCTGATCTGAAGATATCTTACTGTAATTGAAATCAATAAATGTGGTTGCTAGGGTGCTCTAAATTGTTGCTAGGGAGTGGCTTGGCAGCAGCCAATGATGAATCTCCAAAGGCTGCTTGTCAGTATGAATGATACAAACCAACTCCCATGCCTCTGTGACATTCAGAATGGAAGATATCTCTCTTTGGATTTTGGTTGCTAAGGTGCTCGAAAATGGTTGCTAGGGAGGGACTAGGAAGTGTTGAGGGGATTCATGATTGGCTGTTTTACTGCCCCAAGTCAAATGCGACCACCCTCGTGTTTCTATGATAATTCAATCTGGAGATATCCCTTTGATCTCTTTCAATGGAAGTCTATGGGAGTTGTTGCTAAGGTGCTCTAAATGGTTGCTAGGGCGTGGCTTGATAGCTTCACAATGATCCTGAGAGACTGATTGGTCGTCTGAGTAAAATGAGCCCTCCCCCTTGTCTCTAAGACACTGTGATCCAGAGTTATGTTCAATACAAAATCTACCATAGACTTAACATTGGGGCAACTTTGGGCAGCTCCTGCCCCCAAGGGGTGCAACTTTTACCCCATTGTTGAGGTATGTTCTCACAGAGCCTGTCAGCCTCTTCAAATGTGGTAAATCACACGTCTCTGTGAAATACTCGCTCTGAGCTATGACTCGTCAAAATTCGGCACAATGTTAAGTCAATGGGATTTTTTGCCCAATTTTTTGCCCCTGGGGCAAATACCGTACCCCCCATCGCTTATAAAAGTCATAGCACACCATTCCCAAATAATCCGCACGATTTGACGCCTCATTCGTGGGTCAGTGACAAAAGCTGCGGGAGGAGTAGCGCGCCAAACTTTTGTCCGGAATAATAATAATAATAACTAGAATGTACATTTCCTGAAGAAAATGTGAGTGGT
Organism: Moxostoma hubbsi; assembly: GCA_032164185.1. NCBI lineage: Eukaryota > Metazoa > Chordata > Actinopteri > Cypriniformes > Catostomidae > Moxostoma > Moxostoma hubbsi. The sequence continues at coordinate 43,327,638 of JAVLUX010000019.1, forward strand.
GCTTGCCGTGGCAAAATTTCTTACCACAATGTCCCACCTACTGCCCAAAGTTCAAAGAGGCCACCCCCATGACAGTAGAATGTTCTGGTGCAGAGATATAGGTGTTGTTCCATGGTTGCTAGGGAAACCCATCTGGTTGATATGCAGTTACTAAGGTGTCAGCCACCAACGCTACTTGCCATCCTGAGTAAAATATGTCAACCCGGAAGTCTCTACGATTTTCTAATACAGAGATATGTGATTTGTTACATGGTTGCTAGGGTAACCCCATCTGGTTGCTAGGCAGTTACCAAGGGGCAAGCCAACAATGCTCCTTGCCATCCTAAATGAAAAAAGTCAACACGGAATCACTACAATTTTCTGGTTCAGAGATATATGATTTGTTACTTGGTTGCTAGGGTAACCCCATCTGGTTGCTAGGCAGTTACCAAGGTGACAGCCAACAATGCTCCTTGCTCTCCTGAGTGAAATAAGTCAATCCGGAAGTCTCTGTGATTTTCTTGTGCAGCGATATGTGATTTGTTTATTGGTTGCTAGGGTAACCCCATCTGGTTGCTAGGCAGTTACCAAGGTGACAGGCAACAATGCTCCTTGCCATCCTGAGTGAAATAAGTCAACCCGGAAGTCTCTGTGATTTTCTAGTTCTGAGATATGTGATTTGTTTCTTGGTTGCTAGGGTAACCCCATCTGGTTGCTAGGCAGTTACCAAGGTGACAGCCAAGAATGCTCCTTGCCATCCTGACTGAAATAAGTCAACCTGGAATCTCTACGATTTTCTGGTTCAGAGATACGTGATTTGTTAATTGGTTGCTAGCGTAACCCCATCTGGTTGCTAGGCAGTTACCAAGGTGACAGCCAACAATGCTCCTTGCCATCCTGAGTGAAATAAGTCAACCCGGTAGTCTCTGTGATTTTCTTGTGCAGAGAGGTGTGATTTGTTTCTTGGTTGCTAGGGTAACCCCATCTGGTTGCTAGGCAGTTACCAAGGTGACAGGCAACAATGCTCCTTGCCATCCTGAGTGAAATAAGTCAACCCGGAAGTCTCTGTGATTTTCTTGTGCAGAGATATGTGATTTGTTTCTTGGTTGCTAGGGTAACCCCATCTGGTTGCTAGGCAGTTACCAAGGTGACAGCAAACAATGCTCCGTGCCATCCTGAGTGAAATAAGTCAACCCGGAAGTCTCTGTGATTTTCTTGTGCAGAGATATGTGATTTGTTTATTGGTTGCTAGGGTAACCCCATTTGGTTGCTAGGCAGTTACCAGGGTGATATTTATCAAGTCTACTTTCCATCCTGAGTGAAATAAGTCAACCCGGAAGTCTCTACGACATTCTGATCCTAAGATACACATCTTAGTGATATTGAATGGATGTCAATGGTACTTTGTTGCTAGGGTGCTTTAAATGGTTGCTAGGGCGTGGCTAAGTAGTTCACATGATGAAAGATGAAGACTGATTACTCACCCAATTAAAACAAAGCAACTATCATGTCTCTAGGACATTCTGATCTGAAGATATCTTACTTCAATTGAAATCAATAAATGTGGTTGCTTGGGTGCTCCAAATTGTTGCTAGGGAGTGGCTTGGCAGCTGCCAATGATGAATCTCCAATGGCTGCTTGTCAGTATGAATGATACAAACCAACTCCCATGCCTCTGTGACATTCAGAATGGAAGATATCTCTCTTTGGATTTTGGTTGCTAAGGTGCTCGAAAATGGTTGCTAGGGAGGGGCTAGGAAGTGTTGAGGGGATTCATGATTGGCTGTTTTACTGCCCCAAGTCAAACGAGACCACCCTCGTGTTTCTATGATAATTCAGTCCGGAGATATCCCTTTGATCTCTTTCAATGGAAGTCTATGGGAGTTGTTGCTAAGGTGCTCTAAATGGTTGCTAGGGCGTGGCTTGATAGCTTCACAATGATCCTGAGAGATTGATTGGTCATCTGAGTAAAATGAGCCCGCCCCCTTGTCTCTAAGACACTGTGATCCAGAGTTATGTTCAATACAAAATCTACCATAGACTTAACATTGGGGCAACTTTGGGCAGCTCATGCCCCCCAGGGGTGCAACTTTTACCCCATTGTTAGGTATGTTCTCACAGAGCCTGTCAGCCTCTTCAAATGTGGTTAATCACACGTCTCTGTGAAATCCTCGATCTGAGCTATGACTCGTCAAAGTTCGGCGCAATGTTGAGTCAATGGGATTTTTTGCCCAATTTTTTGCCCCTGGGGCAATCACCGTACCCCCGATCGATTATAAAAGTCATAGGACACCATTCCCAAATAATCCGCACGATTTGACGCCTCATTTGTGGGTTTTCGACCAAAAAATTTTGAAAAAAATTCCATTGACTTACATTGGGGCAACTTTGGGCAGCTCCTGCCCCCCAGGGGTGCAACTTTTACCCCATTGTGAGGTATGTTCTCACAGAGCCTGTCAGCCTCTTCAAATGTGGTAAATCACATGTCTCTGCGAAATCCTCGCTTTGAGCTAAGACTCGTCAAAGTTCGGCGCAATGTTAAGTCAATGGGATTTTTTGCCCAATTTTTTGCCCCTGGGGCAAACACCGTACCTCCGATCGCTTATAAAAGTCATAGCACACCTCTCCTCAATGAGCCGCACGATTTGACACCTCATTCATGGGTCTACGCCAAAAGGTGCGGGACGAGTTAGGTGCCGAAGTTTTGTACGGAAGAAGAAGAAGAAGAAGAAGAAGAAGAAAAATAAGTATGTGAGATTACAATAGTGTTGCTTTGCAAGCACCACTAACTAGAATGTACATTTCCTGAAGAAAATGTGAGTGGTGCTTGCCGTGGCAAAATTTATTACCACAATGTCCCACCTACTGCCCAAAGTTGAAAGAGGCCATCCCCAAGACAGTAGGATGTTCTGGTGCAGAGATATTGGTGTCGTTCCATGGTTGCTAGGGAAACCCATCTGGTTGATATGCAGTTACTAAGGTGACAGCCACCAACGCTACTTGCCATCCTGAGTAAAATAAGTCAACCCGGAAGTCTCTACAATTTTGTAGTACAGAGATATGTGATTTGTTACTTGGTTGCTAGGGTAACCCCATCTGGTTGCTAGGCAGTTACCAAGGGTCAAGCCAACAATGCTCCTTGCCATCCTAAATGAAATAAGTCAACACGGAATCACTACAATTTTCTGGTTCAGAGATATATATGATTTGTTACTTGGTTGCTAGGGTAACCCCATCTGGTTGCTAGGCAGTTACCAAGGTGACAGCCAACAATGCTCCTTGCCATCCTGAGTGAAATAAGTCAACCCGGAAGTCTCTGTGATTTTCTTGTGCAGAGATATGTGATTTGTTTCTTGGTTGCTAGGGTAACCCCATCTGGTTGCTAGGCAGATACCAAGGTGACAGCCAACAATGCTCCTTGCCATCCTGAGTGAAATAAGTCAACCCGAAAAACTCTGTGATTTTCTTGTGCAGAGATAAGTGATTTGTTTCTTGGTTGCTAGGGTAACCCCATCTGGTTGCTAGGCAGTTACCAAGGTGACAGCCAACAATGCTCCTTGCCATCCTGAGTGAAATAAGTCAACCCGGAAGTCTCCGTGATTTTCTTGTGCAGAGATATGTGATTTGTTTCTTGGTTGCTAGGGTAACTCCATCTGTTTGCTAGGCAGTTACCAAGGTGACAGCCAACAATGCTCCTTGCCATCCTGAGTGAAATAAGTCAACCCGAAAGTCTCTGTGATTTTCTTGTGCAGAGATATTTGATTTGTTTCTTGGTTGCTAGGGTAACCCCATCTGGTTGCTAGGCAGTTTCCAAGGTGACAGGCAACAATGCTCCTTGCCATCCTGAGTGAAATAAGTCAACCCGGAAGTCTCTGTGATTTTCTTGTGCAGAGATATGTGATTTGTTTCTTGGTTGCTAGGGTAACCCCATCTGGTTGCTAGGCAGTTACCAAGGTGACAGCCAACAATGCTCCTTGCCATCCTGAGTGAAATAAGTCAACCCTGAAGTCTCTGAGATTTTCTTGTTCAGAGATATGTGATTTGTTTCTTGGTTGCTAGGGTAACCCCATTTGGTTGCTAGGCAGTTACCAGGGTGATATTTATCAAGTCTACTTTCCATCCTGAGTGAAAAAAGTCAACCCGGAAGTCTCTACGACATTCTGATCCTAAGATACACATCTTAGTGATTTTGAATGGATGTCAATGGTTCTTTGTAGCTAGGGTGCTTTAAATGGTTGCTAGGGCGTGGCTAAGTAGTTGACATGATGAAAGCTGAAGACTGATTACTCACCCAATTATAACAAAGCAACTTTCATGTCTCTAGGACATTCTGATCTGAAGATATCTTACTGTAATTGAAATCAATAAATGTGGTTGCTATGGTGCTCTAAATTGTTGCTAGGGAGTGGCTTGGCAGCTGCCAATGATGAATCTCCAAAGGCTGCTTGTCGGTATGAATGATATAAACCAACTCCCATGCCTCTGTGACATTCAGAATGGAAGATATCTCTCTTTGGATTTTGGTTGCTAAGGTGCTCGAAAATGGTTGCTAGGGAGGGGCTAGGAAGTGTTGAAGGGATTCATGATTGGCTGTTTTACTGCCCCAAGTCAAACGAGACCACCCTCGTGTTTCTATGATAATTCAGTCCGGAGAAATCCCTTTGATCTCTTTCAATGGAAGTCTATGGGACTTGTTGCTAAGGTGCTGTAAATGGTTGCTAGGGCGTGGCTTAATAGCTTCACAATGATCCTGAGAGACTGATTGGTCGTCTGAGTAAAATGAGCCCCCCCCTTGTTTCTAAGACACTGTGATCCAGAGTTATGTTCAATACAAAATCTACCAGAGACTTAACATTGGGGCAAATTTGGGCAGCTCCTGCCCACAAGGGGTGCAACTTTTACCCCATTGTTGAGGTATGTTCTCACAGAGCCTGTCAGCCTCTTCAAATGTGGTAAATCACACGTCTCTGTGAAATCCTCGCTCTGAGCTATGACTCGTCAAAATTCGGCGCAATGTTAAGTCAATGGGATTTTTTGCCCAATTTTTTGCCCCTGGGGCAAATACCGTACCCCCCATCGCTTATAAAAGTCATAGCACACCATTCCCAAATAATCCGCACGATTTGACGCCTCATTCGTGGGTCTGTGACCAAAAAATTTTGCAATAAATTCCATTGACTTACATTGGGGCAACTTTGGGCAGCTCCTGCCCCCCAGGGGTGCAACTTTTACCCCATTGTGAGGTATGTTCTCACAGAGCCTCTCAGCCTCTTCAAATGAGGTAAATCACACGTCTCTGCGAAATCCTCGCTCTGAGCTATGACTTGTCAAAGTTCGGGTCAATGTTAAGTCAATGGGATTTTTTGCCCAATTTTTTGCCCCTGGGGCAAATACCGTACCCGCCATCGCTTATAAAAGTCATAGCACACCATTCCCAAATAATCCGCACGATTTGACGCCTCATTCGTGGGTCAGTGACAAAAGCTGCGGGAGGAGTAGCGCGCCAAACTTTTGTCCGGAATAATAATAATAATAACTAGATAGGTACATTTCCTGAAGAAAATGTGAGTGGTGCTTGCCGTGGCAAAATTTCTTACCACAATGTCCCACCTACTGCCCAAAGTTGAAAGAGGCCATCCCCGTAGGATGTTCTGGTGCAGAGATATAGGTGTTGTTCCATGTTTGCTAGGGAAACCCATCTGGTTGATATGCAGTTACTAAGGTGACAGCCACCAACGCTACTTGCCATCCTGAGTAAAATAAGTCAACCCGGAAGTCTCTACGATTTTCTAGTACAGAGATATGTGATTTGTTACTTGGTTGCTAGGGTAAACCCTTCTGGTTGCTAGTAAGTTACCAAGGGGCAAGCCAACAATGCTCCTTGCTATCCTGAGTGAAATAAGTCAACCCGAAAATCTCTGTGATTTTCTTGTGCAGAGATATGTGATTTGTTTCTTGGTTGCTAGGGGTAACCCCATCTGGTTGCTAGGCAGTTACCAAGGGGCAAGACAACAATGCTCCTTGCCATCCTAAATGAAATAAGTCAACATGGAATCACTACAATTTTCTGGTTCAGAGATATATGATTAGTTACTTGGTTGCTAGGGTAACCCCATCTGGTTGCTAGGCAGTTACCAAGGTGGCAGGCAACAATGCTCCTTGCCATCCTGAGTGAAATAAGTCAACCTGGAAGTCTTTGTGATTTTCTTGTGCAGAGATATGTGATTTGTTTCTTGGTTGCTAGGGTAACCCCATCTGGTTGCTAGGCAGTTACCAAGGTGACAGCCAACAATGCTCCTTGCCATCCTGAGTGAAATAATTCAACCCGAAAGTCTCTGTGATTTTCTTGTGCAGAGATATGTGATTTGTTTCATGGTTGCTAGGGTAACCCCATTTGGTTGCTAGGCAGTTACCAAAGTAACATCCAACAATGCTCCTTGCCATCTTGAGTGAAATAAGTCAACTCGGAAGTCTCTACGATTTTGTAGTGCAAAGATATGAGATTTGTTACTTGGTTGCTATGGTAAACCCATCTGGTTGCTAGGCAGTTACCAGGGTGATATTTATCAAGTCTACTTTCCATCCTGAGTGAAATAAGTCAACCCGGAAGTCTCTACGTCATTCTGATCCTAAGATACACATCTTAGTGATTTTGAATGGATGTCAATGGTGTTTTGTTGCTAGGGTGCTTTAAATGGTTGCTAGGGCATGGCTAAGTAGTTCATATGATGAAAGCTGAAGACTGGTTACTCACCCAATGAAAACAAAGCAACTATCATGTCTCTAGGACATTCTGATCTGAAGATATCTTACTGTAATTGAAATCAATAAATGTGGTTGCTAGGGTGCTCTAAATTGTTGCTAGGGAGTGGCTTGGCAGCTGCCAATGATGAATTACCAAAGGCTGCTTGTCAGTATGAATGATATAAACCAACTCCCATGCTTCTGTGACATTCAGAATGGAAGATATCTCTCTTTGGATTTTGGTTGCTAAGGTGCTCGAAAATGGTTGCTAGGGAGGGGCTAGGAAGTGTTGAGGGGATTCATGATTGGCTGTTTTACTGCCCCAAGTCAAATAAGACCACCCTCGTGTTTCTATGATAATTCAGTCCGGAGAAATCCCTTTGATCTCTTTCAATGGAATTCTATGGGACTTGTTGCTAAGGTACTGTAAATGGTTGCTAGGGCGTGGCTTGATAGCTTCACAATGATCCTGAGAGACTGATTGGTCGTCTGAGTAAAATGAGCCCGTCCCCTTGTCTCTAAGACACTGTGATCCAGAGTTATGTTCAATACACAATTTACCATGGACTTAACATTGGGGCAAATGTGGGCAGCTCCTGCCCCCAAGGGGTGCAACTTTTACCCCATTGTGAGGTATGTTCTCACAGAGCCTGTCAGCCTCTTCAAATGTGTTAAATCATACGTCTGTGTGATATCCTCGCTCTGAGCTATGACTCGTCAAAGTTCGGTGCAATGTTAAGTCAATGGGATTTTTTTGCCCAATTTTTTGCCCCTGGGGCAAATACCATACCCCCGATCGCTTATAAAAGTCATAGCACACCATTCCCAAATAATCCGCACGATTTGACGCCTCATTCGTGGGTCTGTGACCAAAAAATTTTGCAAAAAATTCCATTGACTTACATTGGGGCAACTTTGGGCAGCTCCTGCCCCCCAGGGGTAAAACTTTTACCCCATTGTGAGGTATGTTCTCACAGAGCCTGTCAGCGTCTTCAAATCTCATAAATCACACGTCTCTGCGAAATCCTCGCTCTGAGCTATGACTCGTCAAAGTTCGGCTCAATGTTAAGTCAATGGGATTTTTTGCCCAGTTTTTTGCCCCTGGGGCAAACACCGTACCCCCGATCGCTTATAAAAGTCATAGCACACCTCTCCTCAATGCGCCGCACGATTTGACACCTCATTCATGGGTCTACACCAAAAGGTGCGGGACGAGTTAGGTGCCGAAGTTTTGTACGGAAGAAGAAGAAGAAGAAGAAGAAGAAGAAAAATAAGTATGTGAGATTACAATAGTGTTGCTTTGCAAGCACCACTAACTAGAATGTACATTTCCTGAAGAAAATGTGAGTGGTGCTTGCCGTGGCAAAATTTATTACCACAATGTCCCACCTACTGCCCAAAGTTGAAAGAGGCCATCCCCAAGACAGTAGGATGTTCTGGTGCAGAGATATTGGTGTTGTTCCATGGTTGCTAGGGAAACCCATCTGGTTGATATGCAGTTACTAAGGTGACAGCCACCAACGCTACTTGCCATCCTGAGTAAAATAAGTCAACCCGGAAGTCTCTACAATTTTGTAGTACAGAGATATGTGATTTGTTACTTGGTTGCTAGGGTAACCCCATCTGGTTGCTAGGCAGTTACCAAGGGTCAAGCCAACAATGCTCCTTGCCATCCTAAATGAAATAAGTCAACACGGAATCACTACAATTTTCTGGTTCAGAGATATATATGATTTGTTACTTGGTTGCTAGGGTAACCCCATCTGGTTGCTAGGCAGTTACCAAGGTGACAGCCAACAATGCTCCTTGCCATCCTGAGTGAAATAAGTCAACCCGGAAGTCTCTGTGATTTTCTTGTGCAGAGATATGTGATTTGTTTCTTGGTTGCTAGGGTAACCCCATCTGGTTGCTAGGCAGATACCAAGGTGACAGCCAACAATGCTCCTTGCCATCCTGAGTGAAATAAGTCAACCCGAAAAACTCTGTGATTTTCTTGTGCAGAGATAAGTGATTTGTTTCTTGGTTGCTAGGGTAACCCCATCTGGTTGCTAGGCAGTTACCAAGGTGACAGCCAACAATGCTCCTTGCCATCCTTGCCATCTGGTTGCTAGGCAGTTACCAAGGTGACAGCCAACAATGCTCCTTGCCATCCTGAGTGAAATAAGTCAACCCGGAAGTCTCCGTGATTTTCTTGTGCAGAGATATGTGATTTGTTACTTGGTTGCTAGGGTAACCCCATCTGGTTGCTAGGCAGTTACCAAGGGGCAAGCCAACAATGCTCCTTGCCATCCTAAATGAAATAAGTCAACACGGAATCACTACAATTTTCTGGTTCAGAGATATATATGATTTGTTACTTGGTTGCTAGGGTAACCCCATCTGGTTGCTAGGCAGTTACCAAGGTGACAGCCAACAATGCTCCTTGCCATCCTGAGTGAAATAAGTCAACCCGGAAGTCTCTGTGATTTTCTTGTGCAGAGATATGTGATTTGTTTCTTGGTTGCTAGGGTAACCCCATCTGGTTGCTAGGCAGTTACCAAGGTGACAGCCAACAATGCTCCTTGCCATCCTGAGTGAAATAAGTCAACCCTGAAGTCTCTGAGATTTTCTTGTGCAGAGATATGTGATTTGTTTCTTGGTTGCTAGGGTAACCCCATTTGGTTGCTAGGCAGTTACCAGGGTGATATTTATCAAGTCTACTTTCCATCCTGAGTGAAAAAAGTCAACCCGGAAGTCTCTATGACATTCTGATCCTAAGATACACATCTTAGTGATTTTGAATGGATGTCAATGGTTCTTTGTAGCTAGGGTGCTTTAAATGGTTGCTAGGGCGTGGCTAAGTAGTTGACATGATGAAAGCTGAAGACTGATTACTCACCCAATTAAAACAAAGCAACTTTCATGTCTCTAGGACATTCTGATCTGAAGATATCTTACTGTAATTGAAATCAATAAATGTGGTTGCTAGGGTGCTCTAAATTGTTGCTAGGGAGTGGCTTGGCAGCTGCCAATGATGAATCTCCAAAGGCTGCTTGTCGGTATGAATGATATAAACCAACTCCCATGCCTCTGTGACATTCAGAATGGAAGATATCTCTCTTTGGATTTTGGTTGCTAAGGTGCTCGAAAATGGTTGCTAGGGAGGGGCTAGGAAGTGTTGAGGGGATTCATGATTGGCTGTTTTACTGCCCCAAGTCAAACGAGACCACCCTCGTGTTTCTATGATAATTCAGTCCGGAGAAATCCCTTTGATCTCTTTCAATGGAAGTCTATGGGACTTGTTGCTAAGGTGCTGTAAATGGTTGCTAGGGCGTGGCTTAATAGCTTCACAATGATCCTGAGAGACTGATTGGTCGTCTGAGTAAAATGAGCCCGCCCCCTTGTTTCTAAGACACTGTGATCCAGAGTTATGTTCAATACAAAATCTACCAGAGACTTAACATTGGGGCAAATTTGGGCAGCTCCTGCCCCCAAGGGGTGCAACTTTTACCCCATTGTGAGGTATGTTCTCACAGAGCCTGTCAGCCTCTTCAAATGTGGTAAATCACACGTCTCTGTGAAATCCTCGCTCTGAGCTATGACTCGTCAAAATTCGGCGCAATGTTAAGTCAATGGGATTTTTTGCCCAATTTTTTGCCCCTGGGGCAAATACCGTACCCCCCATCTCTTATAAAAGTCATAGTACACCATTCCCAAATAATCCGCACGATTTGACGCCTCATTCGTGGGTCTGTGACCAAAAAATTTTGCAATAAATTCCATTGACTTACATTGGGGCAACTTTGGGCAGCTCCTGCCCCCCAGGGGTCAAACTTTTACCCCATTGTGAGGTATGTTCTCACAGAGCCTCTCAGCCTCTTCAAATGAGGTAAATCACACGTCTCTGCGAAATCCTCGCTCTGAGCTATGACTTGTCAAAGTTCGGCTCAATGTTAAGTCAATGGGATTTTTTGCCCAATTTTTTGCCCCTGGGGCAAACACCGTACCCCGGATCGCTTGTAAAAGTCATAGCACACCATTCCCAAATAATCCGCACGATTTGACGCCTCATTCGTGGGTCTGTGACAAAAGCTGCGGGAGGAGTAGCGCGCCAAACTTTTGTCCGGAATAATAATAATACTAACTAGAATGTACATTTCCTGAAGAAAATGTGAGTGGTGCTTGCCGTGGCAAAATTTCTTACCACAATGTCCCACCTACTGCCCAAAGTTGAAAGAGGCCATCCCCAAGACAGTAGGATGTTCTGGTGCAGAGATATTGGTGTTGTTCCATGGTTGCTAGGGAAACCCATCTGGTTGATATGCAGTTACTAAGGTGACAGCCACCAACGCTACTTGCCATCCTGAGTAAAATAAGTCAACCCGGAAGTCTCTACAATTTTGTAGTACAGAGATATGTGATTTGTTACTTGGTTGCTAGGGTAACCCCATCTGGTTGCTAGGCAGTTACCAAGGGGCAAGCCAACAATGCTCCTTGCCATCCTAAATGAAATAAGTCAACACGGAATCACTACAATTTTCTGGTTCAGAGATATATATGATTTGTTACTTGGTTGCTAGGGTAACCCCATCTGGTTGCTAGGCAGTTACCAAGGTGACAGCCAACAATGATCCTTGCCATCCTGAGTGAAATAAGTCAACCCGGAAGTCTCTGTGATTTTCTTGTGCAGAGATATGTGATTTGTTTCTTGGTTGCTAGGGTAACCCCATCTGGTTGCTAGGCAGATACCAAGGTGACAGCCAACAATGCTCCTTGCCATCCTGAGTGAAATAAGTCAACCCGAAAAACTCTGTGATTTTCTTGTGCAGAGATAAGTGATTTCTTTCTTGGTTGCTAGGGTAACCCCATCTGGTTGCTAGGCAGTTACCAAGGTGACAGCCAACAATGCTCCTTGCCATCCTGAGTGAAATAAGTCAACCCGGAAGTCTCTGTGATTTTCTTGTGCAGAGATATTTGATTTGTTTCTTGGTTGCTAGGGTAACCCCATCTGGTTGCTAGGCAGTTTCCAAGGTGACAGGCAACAATGCTCCTTGCCATCCTGAGTGAAATAAGTCAACCCGGAAGTCTCTGTGATTTTCTTGTGCAGAGATATGTGATTTGTTTCTTGGTTGCTAGGGTAACCCCATCTGGTTGCTAGGCAGTTACCAAGGTGACAGCCAACAATGCTCCTTGCCATCCTGAGTGAAATAAGTCAACCCTGAAGTCTCTGAGATTTTCTTGTGCAGAGATATGTGATTCGTTTCTTGGTTGCTAGGGTAACCCCATTTGGTTGCTAGGCAGTTACCAGGGTGATATTTATCAAGTCTACTTTCCATCCTGAGTGAAAAAAGTCAACCCGGAAGTCTCTACAACATTCTGATCCTAAGATACACATCTTAGTGATTTTGAATGGATGTCAATGGTTCTTTGTAGCTAGGGTGCTTTAAATGGTTGCTAGGGCGTGGCTAAGTAGTTGACATGATGAAAGCTGAAGACTGATTACTCACCCAATTAAAACAAAGCAACTTTCATGTCTCTAGGACATTCTGATCTGAAGATATCTTACTGTAATTGAAATCAATAAATGTGGTTGCTAGGGTGCTCTAAATTGTTGCTAGGGAGTGGCTTGGCAGCTGCCAATGATGAATCTCCAAAGGCTGCTTGTCGGTATGAATGATATAAACCAACTCCCATGCCTCTGTGACATTCAGAATGGAAGATATCTCTCTTTGGATTTTGGTTGCTAAGGTGCTCGAAAATGGTTGCTAGGGAGGGGCTAGGAAGTGTTGAGGGGATTCATGATTGGCTGTTTTACTGCCCCAAGTCAAACGAGACCACCCTCGTGTTTCTATGATAATTCAGTCCGGAGAAATCCCTTTGATCTCTTTCAATGGAAGTCTATGGGACTTGTTGCTAAGGTGCTGTAAATGGTTGCTAGGGCGTGGCTTAATAGCTTCACAATGATCCTGAGAGACTGATTGGTCGTCTGAGTAAAATGAGCCCGCCCCCTTGTTTCTAAGACACTGTGATCCAGAGTTATGTTCAATACAAAATCTACCAGAGACTTAACATTGGGGCAAATTTGGGCAGCTCCTGCCCCCAAGGGGTGCAACTTTTACCCCATTGTGAGGTATGTTCTCACAGAGCCTGTCAGCCTCTTCAAATGTGGTAAATCACACGTCTCTGTGAAATCCTCGCTCTGAGCTATGACTCGTCAAAATTCGGCGCAATGTTAAGTCAATGGGATTTTTTGCCCAATTTTTTGCCCCTGGGGCAAATACCGTACCCCCCATCTCTTATAAAAGTCATAGTACACCATTCCCAAATAATCCGCACGATTTGACGCCTCATTCGTGGGTCTGTGACCAAAAAATTTTGCAATAAATTCCATTGACTTACATTGGGGCAACTTTGGGCAGCTCCTGCCCCCCAGGGGTCAAACTTTTACCCCATTGTGAGGTATGTTCTCACAGAGCCTCTCAGCCTCTTCAAATGAGGTAAATCACACGTCTCTGCGAAATCCTCGCTCTGAGCTATGACTTGTCAAAGTTCGGCTCAATGTTAAGTCAATGGGATTTTTTGCCCAATTTTTTGCCCCTGGGGCAAACACCGTACCCCGGATCGCTTGTAAAAGTCATAGCACACCATTCCCAAATAATCCGCACGATTTGACGCCTCATTCGTGGGTCTGTGACAAAAGCTGCGGGAGGAGTAGCGCGCCAAACTTTTGTCCGGAATAATAATAATACTAACTAGAATGTACATTTCCTGAAGAAAATGTGAGTGGTGCTTGCCGTGGCAAAATTTCTTACCACAATGTCCCACCTACTGCCCAAAGTTGAAAGAGGCCATCCCCAAGACAGTAGGATGTTCTGGTGCAGAGATATTGGTGTTGTTCCATGGTTGCTAGGGAAACCCATCTGGTTGATATGCAGTTACTAAGGTGACAGCCACCAACGCTACTTGCCATCCTGAGTAAAATAAGTCAACCCGGAAGTCTCTACAATTTTGTAGTACAGAGATATGTGATTTGTTACTTGGTTGCTAGGGTAACCCCATCTGGTTGCTAGGCAGTTACCAAGGGGCAAGCCAACAATGCTCCTTGCCATCCTAAATGAAATAAGTCAACACGGAATCACTACAATTTTCTGGTTCAGAGATATATATGATTTGTTACTTGGTTGCTAGGGTAACCCCATCTGGTTGCTAGGCAGTTACCAAGGTGACAGCCAACAATGATCCTTGCCATCCTGAGTGAAATAAGTCAACCCGGAAGTCTCTGTGATTTTCTTGTGCAGAGATATGTGATTTGTTTCTTGGTTGCTAGGGTAACCCCATCTGGTTGCTAGGCAGATACCAAGGTGACAGCCAACAATGCTCCTTGCCATCCTGAGTGAAATAAGTCAACCCGAAAAACTCTGTGATTTTCTTGTGCAGAGATAAGTGATTTCTTTCTTGGTTGCTAGGGTAACCCCATCTGGTTGCTAGGCAGTTACCAAGGTGACAGCCAACAATGCTCCTTGCCATCCTGAGTGAAATAAGTCAACCCGGAAGTCTCTGTGATTTTCTTGTGCAGAGATATTTGATTTGTTTCTTGGTTGCTAGGGTAACCCCATCTGGTTGCTAGGCAGTTTCCAAGGTGACAGGCAACAATGCTCCTTGCCATCCTGAGTGAAATAAGTCAACCCGGAAGTCTCTGTGATTTTCTTGTGCAAAGATATGTGATTTGTTTCTTGGTTGCTAGGGTAACCCCATCTGGTTGCTAGGCAGTTACCAAGGTGACAGCCAACAATGCTCCTTGCCATCCTGAGTGAAATAAGTCAACCCTGAAGTCTCTGAGATTTTCTTGTGCAGAGATATGTGATTCGTTTCTTGGTTGCTAGGGTAACCCCATTTGGTTGCTAGGCAGTTACCAGGGTGATATTTATCAAGTCTACTTTCCATCCTGAGTGAAAAAAGTCAACCCGGAAGTCTCTACAACATTCTGATCCTAAGATACACATCTTAGTGATTTTGAATGGATGTCAATGGTTCTTTGTAGCTAGGGTGCTTTAAATGGTTGCTAGGGCGTGGCTAAGTAGTTGACATGATGAAAGCTGAAGACTGATTACTCACCCAATTAAAACAAAGCAACTTTCATGTCTCTAGGACATTCTGATCTGAAGATATCTTACTGTAATTGAAATCAATAAATGTGGTTGCTAGGGTGCTCTAAATTGTTGCTAGGGAGTGGCTTGGCAGCTGCCAATGATGAATCTCCAAAGGCTGCTTGTCGGTATGAATGATATAAACCAACTCCCATGCCTCTGTGACATTCAGAATGGAAGATATCTCTCTTTGGATTTTGGTTGCTAAGGTGCTCGAAAATGGTTGCTAGGGCGTGGCTTAATAGCTTCACAATGATCCTGAGAGACTGATTGGTCGTCTGAGTAAAATGAGCCCGCCCCCTTGTTTCTAAGACACTGTGATCCAGAGTTATGTTCAATACAAAATCTACCAGAGACTTAACATTGGGGCAAATTTGGGCAGCTCATGCCCCCAAGGGGTGCAACTTTTACCCCATTGTTGAGGTATGTTCTCACAGAGCCTGTCAGCCTCTTCAAATGTGGTAAATCACACGTCTCTGTGAAATCCTCGCTCTGAGCTATGACTCGTCAAAGTTCGGCGCAATGTTAAGTCAATGGGATTTTTTGCCCAATTTTTTTGCCTCTGGGGCAATCACCGTACCTCCGATCGCTTATAAAAGTCATAGCACACCATTCCCAAATAATCCGCACGATTTGACGCCTCATTTGTGGGTCTGCGACCAAAAAAGTTTGAAAAAAATTCCATTGACATACAATGGGGCAACTTTGGGCAGCTCCTGCCCCCCAGGGGTGCAACTTTTACCCCATTGTGAGGTATGTTCTCACAGAGCCTGTCAGCCTCTTCAAATGTGGTAAATCACACGTCTCTGCGAAATCCTCGCTCTGAGCTATGACTCGTCAAAATTCGGCTCAATGTTAAGTCAATGGGATTTTTTGCCCAATTTTTTGCCCTTGGGGCAAACACCGTACCCCCGATCACTTATAAAAGTCATAGCACACCTCTCCTCAATGAGCCACACGATTTGACAACTCATTCATGGGTCTACGCCAAAAGGTGTGGGACGAGATACGCGCCGAAGTTTTGTACGGAAGAAGAAGTATAACTAGAATGTACATTTCCTGAAGAAAATGTGAGTGGTGCTTGCCGTGGCAAAATTTCTTACCACAATGTCCCACCTACTGCCCAAAGTTCAAAGAGGCCACCCCCATGACAGTAGAATGTTCTGGTGCAGAGATATAGGTGTTGTTCCATGGTTGCTAGGGAAACCCATCTGGTTGATATGCAGTTACTAAGGTGTCAGCCACCAACGCTACTTGCCATCCTGAGTAAAATATGTCAACCCGGAAGTCTCTACGATTTTCTAGTACAGAGATATGTGATTTGTTACATGGTTGCTAGGGTAACCCCATCTGGTTGCTAGGCAGTTACCAAGGGGCAAGCCAACAATGCTCCTTGCCATCCTAAATGAAAAAAGTCAACACGGAATCACTACAATTTTCTGGTTCAGAGATATATGATTTGTTACTTGGTTGCTAGGGTAACCCCATCTGGTTGCTAGGCAGTTACCAAGGTGACAGCCAACAATGCTCCTTGCTCTACTGAGTGAAATAAGTCAACCCGGAAGTCTCTGTGATTTTCTTGTGCAGCGATATGTGATTTGTTTATTGGTTGCTAGGGTAACCCCATCTGGTTGCTAGGCAGTTACCAAGGTGACAGGCAACAATGCTCCTTGCCATCCTGAGTGAAATAAGTCAACCCGGAAGTCTCTGTGATTTTCTAGTACAGAGATATGTGATTTGTTTCTTGGTTGCTAGGGTAACCCCATCTGGTTGCTAGGCAGTTACCAAGGTGACAGCCAAGAATGCTCCTTGCCATCCTGACTGAAATAAGTCAACCTGGAATCTCTACGATTTTCTGGTTCAGAGATACGTGATTTGTTAATTGGTTGCTAGCGTAACCCCATCTGGTTGCTAGGCAGTTACCAAGGTGACAGCCAACAATGCTCCTTGCCATCCTGAGTGAAATAAGTCAACCCGGTAGTCTCTGTGATTTTCTTGTGCAGAGAGGTGTGATTTGTTTCTTGGTTGCTAGGGTAACCCCATCTGGTTGCTAGGCAGTTACCAAGGTGACAGGCAACAATGCTCCTTGCCATCCTGAGTGAAATAAGTCAACCCGGAAGTCTCTGTGATTTTCTTGTGCAGAGATATGTGATTTGTTTATTGGTTGCTAGGGTAACCCCATTTGGTTGCTAGGCAGTTACCAGGGTGATATTTATCAAGTCTACTTTCCATCCTGAGTGAAATAAGTCAACCCGGAAGTCTCTACGACATTCTGATCCTAAGATACACATCTTAGTGATATTGAATGGATGTCAATGGTGTTTTGTTGCTAGGGTGCTTTAAATGGTTGCTAGGGCGTGGCTAAGTAGTTCACATGATGAAAGATGAAGACTGATTACTCACCCAATTAAAACAAAGCAACTATCATGTCTCTAGGACATTCTGATCTGAAGATATCTTACTTCAATTGAAATCAATAAATGTGGTTGCTTGGGTGCTCCAAATTGTTGCTAGGGAGTGGCTTGGCAGCTGCCAATGATGAATCTCCAATGGCTGCTTGTCAGTATGAATGATACAAACCAACTCCCATGCCTCTGTGACATTCAGAATGGAAGATATCTCTCTTTGGATTTTGGTTGCTAAGGTGCTCGAAAATGGTTGCTAGGGAGGGGCTAGGAAGTGTTGAGGGGATTCATGATTGGCTGTTTTACTGCCCCAAGTCAAACGAGACCACCCTCGTGTTTCTATGATAATTCAGTCCGGAGATATCCCTTTGATCTCTTTCAATGGAAGTCTATGGGAGTTGTTGCTAAGGTGCTCTAAATGGTTGCTAGGGCGTGGCTTGATAGCTTCACAATGATCCTGAGAGATTGATTGGTCATCTGAGTAAAATGAGCCCGCCCCCTTGTCTCTAAGACACTGTGATCCAGAGTTATGTTCAATACAAAATCTACCATAGACTTAACATTGGGGCAACTTTGGGCAGCTCATGCCCCCCAGGGGTGCAACTTTTACCCCATTGTTAGGTATGTTCTCACAGAGCCTGTCAGCCTCTTCAAATGTGGTTAATCACACGTCTCTGTGAAATCCTCGATCTGAGCTATGACTCGTCAAAGTTCGGCGCAATGTTGAGTCAATGGGATTTTTTGCCCAATTTTTTGCCCCTGGGGCAATCACCGTACCCCCGATCGATTATAAAAGTCATAGGACACCATTCCCAAATAATCCGCACGATTTGACGCCTCATTTGTGGGTTTTCGACCAAAAAATTTTGAAAAAAATTCCATTGACTTACATTGGGGCAACTTTGGGCAGCTCCTGCCCCCCAGGGGTGCAACTTTTACCCCATTGTGAGGTATGTTCTCACAGAGCCTGTCAGCCTCTTCAAATGTGGTAAATCACATGTCTCTGCGAAATCCTCGCTTTGAGCTATGACTCGTCAAAGTTCGGCGCAATGTTAAGTCAATGGGATTTTTTGCCCAATTTTTTGCCCCTGGGGCAAACACCATACCCCCGATCGCTTATAAAAGTCATAGCACACCTCTCCTCAATGAGCCGCACGATTTGACACCTCATTCATGGGTCTACGCCAAAAGGTGCGGGACGAGTTAGGTGCCGAAGTTTTGTACGGAAGAAGAAGAAGAAGAAGAAAAATAAGTATGTGAGATTACAATAGTGTTGCTTTGCAAGCACCACTAATAAGTATGTGAGATTACAATAGTGTTGCTTTGCAAGCACCACTAATAAGTATGTGAGATTACAATAGTGTTGCTTTGCAAGCACCACTAACTAGAATGTACATTTCCTGAAGAAAATGTGAGTGGTGCTTGCCGTGGCAAAACTCGTCAAATAGCATTTTCTAACTTGTTTCTAAGCACTAAAATAAAGGTCATAGAATGTTGCTAACACGTGTTTTTCATGATGATAGCACGTTTTTAGAATGTTTTAGCACTTCGCTAGGTGAAGCTAGCATGTGTTAGCATGATACTAGCACGTTTTTAGCATGTTTTAGCACTTCGTTTGGAAATGCTAACATGTGTTATCATGATGCTAGCACATTTTTAACATGTTTTAACAATCCCCTTAGCAATGCTAACATGCATTAGCATAATGCTAGCACGTTTTAACATGTTTTAACACTTTGCTAGGCAATGCCAGCATGTGTTAGCATGATACTAGCACGTTTTTAACATGTTTTAGCACTTCGCTAGGCGATGCTAACATGTGTTAGCATCATTTTAGCACGTTTTTAACATGTTTTAGCAATCTTCTAAGCAATGCTAACATGCATTAGCATAATGCTAGCACGTTTTAACATGTTTTAGCACTTTGCTAGGCAATGCCAGCATGTGTTAGCATGATACTAGCATGTTTTTAGCATGTTTTAGCACTTCGCGAGGTGATGCTAACATGTGTTAGCATGATGATAGCACGTTTTTAACATGTTTTAGCAATCCCCTAAGCAATGCTAACATGCATTAGCATTATGCTAGCACGTTTTAACATGTTTTAGCACTTTGCTAGGCAATGCCAGCATGTGTTAGCATGATGCTAGCACGTTTTTAGCATTTTTTAACACTTCGCTAGACAATACTAGCATGTGTTAGCATGTTGTTAGCACGTTTTTAGCATGTTTTAGCACTTCGCTAAGCGATGCCTACATGTGTTAGCATGTTGCGAGCACGTTTTTAGCATGTTTTAGCACTTCGCTAGGCGATGCCAACATGTGTTAGCATGTTGCGAGCACGTTTTTAGCATGTTTTAGCACTTCGCTAGGCGATGCCAACATGTGTTAGCATGTTGCGAGCACGTTTTTAGCATGTTTTAGCACTTCGCTAGGCGATGCCAGCATGTGTTAGCATGTTGCTAACATGTTTATAGCATGTTTTAGCACTTCGCTAGGTGATGCCAGCATATGTTAGCATGATGCTAGCACATTTTTAGCATGTTTTAGGGTGTGGCTATGAAGATTTTTATTGGCTGCTTGATAAAAGAAATCTTCTGAGAGAGAGAGAGAGAGAGAGAGAGAGAGAGAGAGACGCAGGGCTGACAGGCCCTTTTTTGTCTGTGTGTGTGAAAATGTCAGTTGGGATTTAAATTTCTGAACATTCCGCAATGTAAAGTCAATGGGACTTTTTTGGCCGCTTTTTCGTCCGCTGTTCGAACATCGTACACCCGATCGCTTAGAAAAGATGTAGCACACCTCTCCTCAATGAGCCGCACGATTTGATGCCTCACTCAGGGGTCTGTGACAAAAGCTGCAGGAGGAGTAGCGCGCCAAACTTTCTGTGGAAAAATAATAATAATTATTATAATTATAACTAGAATGTACATTTCCTGAAGAAAATGTGAGTGGTGCTTGCCGTGTCAAAATTTCTTACCACAATGTCCCACCTACTGCCCAAAGTTGAAAGAGGCCACCCCCATGACAGTAGAATGTTCTGGTGCAGAGATATTGGTGTTGTTCCATGGTTGCTAGGGAAACCCATCTGGTTGATACGCAGTTACTAATGTGCCAGGATGGCAAGTAGCATTGGTTGCTGAGTAAATTAAGTCAACCCGGAAGTCTCTACGATTTTCTAGTACAGAGATATGTGATTTGTTACTTGGTTGCTAGGGAAACCCTATCTGGTTGTTAGGCAGTTAACAAGGAGCAAGCCAACAATGCTCCTTTCCATCCTGAATGAAATAAGTCAACCCAGAATCTCTAAAATTTTCTGGTTCAGAGATATGTGATTTGTTACTTGGTTGCTAGGGTAACCCCATCTGGTTGCTAGACAGTTACCAAGGTGACAGCCAACAATGCTCCTTGCCATCCTGAGTGAAATAAGTCAACCCTGAAGTCTCTGTGATTTTCTTGTGCAGAGATATGTGATTTGTTACTTGGTTGCTAGGGTAACCCCATTTGGTTGCTAGGCAGTTACCAAAGTAACATCCAACAATGCTCCTTGCCATCTTGAGTGAAATAAGTCAACCCGGAAGTCTCTGTGATTTTCTTGTGCAGAGATATGTGATTTGTTTCTTGGTTGCTAGGGTAACCCCATCTGGTTGCTAGGGAGTTACCAAGGTGACAGCCAACAATGCTCCTTGCCATCCTGAGTGAAATAAGTCAACCCGGAAGTCTCTGTGATTTTCTTGTGCAGAGATATGTGATTTGTTTCTTGGTTGCTAGGGTAACCCCATTTGGTTGCTAGGCAGTTACCAGGGTGATATTTATCAAGTCTACTTTCCATCCTGAGTGAAATAAGTCAACCCGGAAGTCTCTACGACATTCTGATCCTAAGATACACATCTTAGTGATTTTGAATGGATGTCAATGGTGTTTTGTTGCTAGGGTGCTTTAAATGGTTGCTAGGGCGTGGCTAAGTAGTTCACATGATGAAAGCTGAAGACTGATTAATCTCCCAATTAAAACAAAGCAACTATCATGTCTCTAGGACATTCTGATCTGAAGATATCTTACTGTAATTGAAATCAGTTAATGTGATTGCTAGGGTGCTCTAAATTGTTTCTAGGGAGTGGCTTGGCAGCTGCCAATGATGAATCTCCAAAGGCTGCTTGTCAGTATGAATGATATAAACCAACTCCCATGCCTCTGTGACATTCAGAATGGAAGATATCTCTCTTTGGATTTAGGTTGCTAAGGTGCTCGAAAATGGTTGCTAGGGAGGGTCTAGGAAGTGTTGAGGGGATCCATGATTGGCTGTTTTACTGCCCCAAGTCAAACGAGACCACCTTTGTGTTTCTATGATAATTCAGTCTGGAGATATCCCTTTGATCTCTTTCAGTGGAAGTCTATGGGACTTGTTGCTAAGGTGCTCTAAATGGTTGCTAGGGCGTGGCTTCATAGCTTTACAATGATCCTGAGAGACTGATTGGTCGTCTGAGTAAAATGAGCCAGCCCCCTTGTCTCTAAGACACTGTGATCCAGAGTTATTATCAATACAAAATGACATTTCATGGGCCGTCCTACACCATAGACTTAACATTGGGGCAACTTTGGGCAGCTCCTGCCCCCCAGGGGTGCAACTTTTACCCCATTGTGAGGTATGTTCTCACAGAGCCTGTCAGAGTCTTCAAATGTGGTAAATCACACGTCTCTGCGAAATCCTCGCTCTGAGCTATGACTCGTCAAAGTTCGGCTCAATGTTAAGTCAATGGGATTTTTTGCCCAATTTTTTGCCCCTGGGGCAAACACCGTACCCCCGATCACTTATAAAAGTCATAGCACACCATTCCCAAATAATCCGCACGATTTGACGCCTCATTCGTGGGTCTGTGACAAAAGCTGCGGGAGGAGTAGCGTGCCAAACTTTTGTCCGGAATAATAATAATAACTAGAATGTACATTTCCTGAAGAAAATGTGAGCGGTGCTTGCCATGGCAAAATGTCTTACCACAATGTCCCACCTACTGCCCAAAGTTGAAAGAGGCCACCCCCATGAAAGTAGGATGTTCTGGTGAAGAGATATTGGTATTTCCATGGTTGCTAGGGAAACCCATCTGCTTGATATGCAGTTACTAAGGTGACAGCCACCAATGCTACTTGCCATTCTGAGTAAAATAAGTCAACCCGGAAGTCTCTACGATTTTCTAGTACAGAGATATGTGATTTGTTACTTGGTTGCTAGGGTAACCCCATCTGGTTGCTAGGCAGTTAACAAGGGGCAAGCCAACAATGCTCCTTGCCATCCTTAATGAAATAAGTCAACCCGGAATCTCTACAATTTTCTGGTTCAGAGATATGTGATTTGTTACTTGGTTGCTAGGGTAACCCCATCTGGTTGCTAGGCAGTTACCAAGGTGACAGCCAACAATGCTCCTTGCCATCCTGAGTGAAATAATTCAACCCGGATGTCTCTGTGATTTTCTTGTGCAGAGATATGTGATTTGTTTCTTGGTTGCTAGGGTAACCCCACCTGGTTGCTAGGCAGTTACCAAGGTGACAGCCAACAATGCTCCTTGCCATCCTGAGTGAAATAAGTCAACCCGGAAGTCTCTGTGATTTTCTTGTGCAGAGATAAGTGATTTGTTTCTTGGTTGCTAGGGTAACCCCATTTGGTTGCTAGGCAGTTACCAGGGTGACAGCCAACAATGCTCCTTGCCATCCTGAGTGAAATAAGTCAACCCGAAAAACTCTGTGATTTTCTAGTACAGAGATATGTGATTTGTTTCTTGGTTGCTAGGGTAACCCCATCTGTTTGTTAGGCAGTTATCAAGGTGACTGCCAACAATGCTCCTTGCCATCCTGAGTGAAATAAGTCAACCCGGAAGTCTCTACGATTTTGTAGTGCAAAGATATGAGATTTGTTACGTGGTTGCTATGGTAAACCCTTCTGGTTGCTAGGCAGTTACCAGGGTGATATTTTTCAAGTGTACTTTCCATCCTGAGTGAAATAAGTCAACCCGGAAGTCTCTACGACAATCTGATCCTAAGATACACATCTTAGTGATTTTGAATGGATGGCAATTGTGTTTTGTTGCTAGGGTGCTTTAAATGGTTGCTAGGGCGTGGCTAAGTAGTTCACATGATGAATGTTGAAGACTGATTACTCACCCAATTAAAACAAAGCAACTATCATGTCTCTAGGACATTCTGATCTGAAGATATCTTACTGTAATTGAAATCAATAAATGTGGTTGCTAGGGTGCTGTAAATTGTTGCTAGGGAGTGGCTTGGCAGCTGCCAATGATGAATCTCCAAAGGCTGCTTGTCAGTATGAATGATATAAACCAACTCCCATGCCTCTGTGACATTCAGAATGGAAGATATCTCTATTTGGATTTTGGTTGCTAATGTGCTCGAAAATGGTTGCTAGGGAGGGGCTAGGAAATGTTGAAGGGATTCATGATTGGCTGTTTTACTGCCCCAAGTCAAACGAGACCACCCTCGTGTTTCTATGATAATTCAGTCTAGAGATATCCCTTTGATCTCTTTCAATGGATGTCTATGGGACTTCTTGCTAAGGTGCTCTAAATGGTTGCTAGGGCGTGGCTTGATAGCTTCACAATGATCCTGAGATACTGATTGGTCGTCTGAGTAAAATGAGCCCGCCCCCTTGTCTCTAAGACACTGTGATCCAGAGTTATGTTCAATACAAAATCTACCATAGACTTAACATTGGGGCAAATTTGGGCAGCTCCTGCCCCCAAGGGGTGCAACTTTTACCCCATTGTTAGGTATGTTCTCACAGAGTCTGTCAGCCTCTTCAAATGTGGTAAATCACACGTCTCTGTGAAATCTTTACTCTGAGCTATGACTTGTCAAAGTTCGGCGCAATGTTAAGTCAATGGGATTTTTTGCCCAATTTTTTGCCCCTGGGGCAAATACCGTACCCCCGATCGCTTATAAAAGTCACAGCACACCATTCCCAAATAATCTGCAAGATTTGACGCCTCATTTGTGGGTCTGCGACCAAAAAATTTTGCAAAAAATTCCATTGTCTTACATTGGGGCAAATTTGGGCAGCTCCTGCCCCCCAGGGGTGCAACTTTTACCCCATTTTGAGGTATGTTATCACAGAGCCTGTCAGCCTCTTCAAATGTGGTAAATCACACGTCTCTGCGAAATCCTCACTCTGAGCTATGACTCGTCAAATTTCGGCTCAATGTTAAGTCAATGGGATTTTTTGGCCAATTTTTTGCCCCTGGGGCAAACACCGTACCCCCGATCGCTTATAAAAGTCATAGCACACCATTCCCAAATAATCCGCACGATTTGACGCCTCATTCGTGGGTCTGTGACAAAAGCTGCGGGAGGAGTAGCGCACCAAACTTTTGTCCGGAATAATAATAATAATAATAATAATAAGTATGAGCAATAACAATAGTGATGCCTTGCCTTTGGCAAGCACCACTAACTAGAATGTACATTTCCTGAAGAAAATGTGAGTGGTGCTTGCCGTGGCAAAATGTCTTAACACAATGTCCCACTTACTGCCCAAAGTTGAAAGAGGCCACCCCCATGAAAGTAGGATGTTCTGGTGCAGAGATATTGGTATTTCCATGGTTGCTAGGGAAACCCATCTGGTTGATATGCAGTTACTAAGGTGACAGCCACCAATGCTACTTGCCATCCTGAGTAAAATAAGTCAACCCGGAAGTCTCTACGATTTTCTAGTACAGAGATATGTGATTTGTTACTTGGTTGCTAGGGTAACCCCATCTGGTTGCTAGGCAGTTACCAAGGTGACAGCCAACAATGCTCCTTGCCATCCTGAGTGAAATAATTCAACCCGGATGTCTCTGTGATTTTCTTGTGCAGAGATATGTGATTTGTTTCTTGGTTGCTAAGGTAACCCCATCTGGTTGCTAGGCAGTTACCAAGGTGACAGCCAACAATGCTCCTTGCCATCCTGAGTGAAATAAGTCAACCCGGAAGTCTCTGTGATTTTCTAGTACAGAGATATGTGATTTGTTTCTTGGTTGCTAGGGTAACCCTATCTGGTTGTTAGGCAGTTATCAAGGTGACTGCCAACAATGCTCCTTGCCATATGAGTGAAATAAGTCAACCCGGAAGTCTCTACGATTTTGTAGTGCAAAGATATGAGATTTGTTACGTGGTTGCTATGGTAAACCCTTCTGGTTGCTAGGCAGTTACCAGGGTGATTTTTATCAAGTGTACTTTCCATCCTGAGTGAAATAAGTCAACCCGGAAGTCTCTACGACATTCTGATCCTAAGATACACATCTTAGTGATTTTGAATGGATGTCAATGGTGTTTTGTTGCTAGGGTGCTTTAAATGGTTGCTAGGGCGTGGCTAAGTAGTTCACATGATGAAAGCTGAAGACTGATTACTCACCCAATTAAAACAAAGCAACTATCATGTCTCTAGGACATTCTGATCTGAAGATATCTTACTGTAATTGAAATCAGTTAATGTGATTGCTAGGGTGCTCTAAATTGTTACTAGGGAGTGGCTTGGCAGCTGCCAATGATGAATCTCCAAAGGCTGCTTGTCAGTATGAATGATATAAACCAACTCCCATGCCTCTGTGACATTCAGAATGGAAGATATCTCTCTTTGGATTTAGGTTGCTAAGGTGCTCGAAAATGGTTTCTAGGGAGGGTCTAGGAAGTGTTGAGGGGATTCATGATTGGCTGTTTTACTGCCCCAAGTCAAACGAGACCACCCTTGTGTTTCTATGATAATTCAGTCTGGAGATATCCCTTTGATCTCTTTCAGTGGAAGTCTATGGGACTTGTTGCTAAGGTGCTCTAAATGGTTGCTAGGGCGTGGCTTGATAGCTTCACAATGATCCTGAGAGACTGATTGGTCATCTGAGTAAAATGAGCCCGCCCCCTTGTCTCTAATACACTGTGATCCAGAGTTATGTTCAATACAAAATGACATTTCATGGGCCGTCCTACACCATAGACTTAACATTGGGGCAACTTTGGGCAGCTCATGCCCCCCAGGGGTGCAACTTTTACCCCATTGTGAGGTATGTTCTCACAGAGCCTGTCAGCGTCTTCAAATGTGGTAAATCACACGTCTCTGCGAAATCCTCGCTCTGAGCTATGACTCGTCAAAGTTCGGCTCAATGTTAAGTCAATGGGATTTTTTGCCCAATTTTTTGCCCCTGGGGCAAACACCGTACCCCCGATCACTTATAAAAGTCATAGCACACCATTCCCAAATAATCTGCACGATTTGACGCCTCATTCGTGGGTCTGTGACAAAAGCTGCGGGAGGAGTAGCGTGCCAAACTTTTGTCCGGAATAATAATAATAACTAGAATGTACATTTCCTGAAGAAAATGTGAGCGGTGCTTGCCGTGGCAAAATGTCTTACCACAATGTCCCACCTACTGCCCAAAGTTGAAAGAGGCCACCCCCATGAAAGTAGGATGTTCTGGTGCAGAGATATTGGTATTTCCATGGTTGCTAGGGAAACCCATCTGGTTGATATGCAGTTACTAAGGTGACAGCCACCAATGCTACTTGCCATTCTGAGTAAAATAAGTCAACCCGGAAGTCTCTACGATTTTCTAGTACAGAGATATGTGATTTGTTACTTGGTTGCTAGGGTAACCCCATCTGGTTGCTAGGCAGTTAACAAGGGGCAAGCCAACAATGCTCCTTGCCATCCTTAATGAAATAAGTCAACCCGGAATCTCTACAATTTTCTGGTTCAGAGATATGTGATTTGTTACTTGGTTGCTAGGGTAACCCCATCTGGTTGCTAGGCAGTTACCAAGGTGACAGCCAACAATGCTCCTTGCCATCCTGAGTGAAATAATTCAACCCGGATGTCTCTGTGATTTTCTTGTGCAGAGATATGTGATTTGTTTCTTGGTTGCTAGGGTAACCCCATCTGGTTGCTAGGCAGTTACCAAGGTGACAGCCAACAATGCTCCTTGCCATCCTGAGTGAAATAAGTCAACCCGTAAGTCTCTGTGATTTTCTTGTGCAGAGATATGTGATTTGTTTCTTAGTTGCTAGGGTAACCCCATTTGGTTGCTAGGCAGTTACCAGGGTGACAGCCAACAATGCTCCTTGCCATCCTGAGTGAAATAAGTCAACCCGGAAGTCTCTACTATTATCTAGTACAGAGATATGTGATTTGTTACTTGGTTGCTAGAGTAACCCCATCTGGTTGCTAGGCAGTTACCAAGGTGACAGCCAACAATGCTCCTTGCCATCCTGAGTGAAATAAGTCAACCCGGAAGTCTCTGTGATTTTCTAGTACAGAGATATGTGATTTGTTTCTTGGTTGCTAGGGTAACCCCATCTGTTTGTTAGGCAGTTATCAAGGTGACTGCCAACAATGCTCCTTGCCATCCTGAGTGAAATAAGTCAACCCGGAAGTCTCTACGATTTTGTAGTGCAAAGATATGAGATTTGTTACGTGGTTGCTATGGTAAACCCTTCTGGTTGCTAGGCAGTTACCAGGGTGATATTTTTCAAGTGTACTTTCCATCCTGAGTGAAATAAGTCAACCCGGAAGTCTCTACGACAATCTGATCCTAAGATACACATCTTAGTGATTTTGAATGGATGGCAATTGTGTTTTGTTGCTAGGGTGCTTTAAATGGTTGCTAGGGCGTGGCTAAGTAGTTCACATGATGAATGTTGAAGACTGATTACTCACCCAATTAAAACAAAGCAACTATCATGTCTCTAGGACATTCTGATCTGAAGATATCTTACTGTAATTGAAATCAATAAATGTGGTTGCTAGGGTGCTGTAAATTGTTGCTAGGGAGTGGCTTGGCAGCTGCCAATGATGAATCTCCAAAGGCTGCTTGTCAGTATGAATGATATAAACCAACTCCCATGCCTCTGTGACATTCAGAATGGAAGATATCTCTATTTGGATTTTGGTTGCTAAGGTGCTCGAAAATGGTTGCTAGGGAGGGGCTAGGAAATGTTGAAGGGATTCATGATTGGCTGTTTTACTGCCCCAAGTCAAACGAGACCACCCTCGTGTTTCTATGATAATTCAGTCTAGAGATATCCCTTTGATCTCTTTCAATGGATGTCTATGGGACTTCTTGCTAAGGTGCTCTAAATGGTTGCTAGGGCGTGGCTTGATAGCTTCACAATGATCCTGAGATACTGATTGGTCGTCTGAGTAAAATGAGCCCGCCCCCTTGTCTCTAAGACACTGTGATCCAGAGTTATGTTCAATACAAAATCTACCATAGACTTAACATTGGGGCAAATTTGGGCAGCTCCTGCCCCCAAGGGGTGCAACTTTTACCCCATTGTTAGGTATGTTCTCACAGAGTCTGTCAGCCTCTTCAAATGTGGTAAATCACACGTCTCTGTGAAATCTTTACTCTGAGCTATGACTTGTCAAAGTTCGGCGCAATGTTAAGTCAATGGGATTTTTTGCCCAATTTTTTGCCCCTGGGGCAAATACCGTACCCCCGATCGCTTATAAAAGTCACAGCACACCATTCCCAAATAATCTGCAAGATTTGACGCCTCATTTGTGGGTCTGCGACCAAAAAATTTTGCAAAAAATTCCATTGACTTACATTGGGGCAAATTTGGGCAGCTCCTGCCCCCCAGGGGTGCAACTTTTACCCCATTTTGAGGTATGTTATCACAGAGCCTGTCAGCCTCTTCAAATGTGGTAAATCACACGTCTCTGCGAAATCCTCACTCTGAGCTATGACTCGTCAAATTTCGGCTCAATGTTAAGTCAATGGGATTTTTTGGCCAATTTTTTGCCCCTGGGGCAAACACCGTACCCCCGATCGCTTATAAAAGTCATAGCACACCATTCCCAAATAATCCGCACGATTTGACGCCTCATTCGTGGGTCTGTGACAAAAGCTGCGGGAGGAGTAGCGCACCAAACTTTTGTCCGGAATAATAATAATAATAATAATAATAATAATAATAATAATAATAAGTATGAGCAATAACAATAGTGATGCCTTGCCTTTGGCAAGCACCACTAACTAGAATGTACATTTCCTGAAGAAAATGTGAGTGGTGCTTGCCGTGGCAAAATGTCTTACCACAATGTCCCACTTACTGCCCAAAGTTGAAAGAGGCCACCCCCATGAAAGTAGGATGTTCTGGTGCAGAGATATTGGTATTTCCATGGTTGCTAGGGAAACCCATCTGGTTGATATGCAGTTACTAAGGTGACAGCCACCAATGCTACTTGCCATCCTGAGTAAAATAAGTCAACCCGGAAGTCTCTACGATTTTCTAGTACAGAGATATGTGATTTGTTACTTGGTTGCTAGGGTAACCCCATCTGGTTGCTAGGCAGTTACCAAGGTGACAGCCAACAATGCTCCTTGCCATCCTGAGTGAAATAATTCAACCCGGATGTCTCTGTGATTTTCTTGTGCAGAGATATGTGATTTGTTTCTTGGTTGCTAGGGTAACCCCATCTGGTTGCTAGGCAGTTATCAAGGTGACTGCCAACAATGCTCCTTGCCATATGAGTGAAATAAGTCAACCCGGAAGTCTCTACGATTTTGTAGTGCAAAGATATGAGATTTGTTACGTGGTTGCTATGGTAAACCCTTCTGGTTGCTAGGCAGTTACCAGGGTGATTTTTATCAAGTGTACTTTCCATCCTGAGTGAAATAAGTCAACCCGGAAGTCTCTACGACATTCTGATCCTAAGATACACATCTTAGTGATTTTGAATGGATGTCAATGGTGTTTTGTTGCTAGGGTGCTTTAAATGGTTGCTAGGGCGTGGCTAAGTAGTTCACATGATGAAAGCTGAAGACTGATTACTCACCCAATTAAAACAAAGCAACTATCATGTCTCTAGGACATTCTGATCTGAAGATATCTTACTGTAATTGAAATCAGTTAATGTGATTGCTAGGGTGCTCTAAATTGTTACTAGGGAGTGGCTTGGCAGCTGCCAATGATGAATCTCCAAAGGCTGCTTGTCAGTATGAATGATATAAACCAACTCCCATGCCTCTGTGACATTCAGAATGGAAGATATCTCTCTTTGGATTTAGGTTGCTAAGGTGCTCGAAAATGGTTTCTAGGGAGGGTCTAGGAAGTGTTGAGGGGATTCATGATTGGCTGTTTTACTGCCCCAAGTCAAACGAGACCACCCTTGTGTTTCTATGATAATTCAGTCTGGAGATATCCCTTTGATCTCTTTCAGTGGAAGTCTATGGGACTTGTTGCTAAGGTGCTCTAAATGGTTGCTAGGGCGTGGCTTGATAGCTTCACAATGATCCTGAGAGACTGATTGGTCGTCTGAGTAAAATGAGCCCGCCCCCTTGTCTCTAAGACACTGTGATCCAGAGTTATGTTCAATACAAAATGACATTTCATGGGCCGTCCTACACCATAGACTTAACATTGGGGCAACTTTGGGCAGCTCATGCCCCCCAGGGGTGCAACTTTTACCCCATTGTGAGGTATGTTCTCACAGAGCCTGTCAGCGTCTTCAAATGTGGTAAATCACACGTCTCTGCGAAATCCTCGCTCTGAGCTATGACTCGTCAAAGTTCGGCTCAATGTTAAGTCAATGGGATTTTTTGCCCAATTTTTTGCCCCT
Organism: Moxostoma hubbsi; assembly: GCA_032164185.1. NCBI lineage: Eukaryota > Metazoa > Chordata > Actinopteri > Cypriniformes > Catostomidae > Moxostoma > Moxostoma hubbsi. The sequence goes on from JAVLUX010000019.1 coordinate 43,358,488, forward strand.
GGGGCAAACACCGTACCCCCGATCACTTATAAAAGTCATAGCACACCATTCCCAAATAATCCGCACGATTTGACGCCTCATTCGTGGGTCTGTGACAAAAGCTGCGGGAGGAGTAGCGTGCCAAACTTTTGTCCGGAATAATAATAATAACTAGAATGTACATTTCCTGAAGAAAATGTGAGTGGTGCTTGCCGTGGCAAAATGTCTTACCACAATGTCCCACCTACTGCCCAAAGTTGAAAGAGGCCACCCCCATGAAAGTAGGATGTTCTGGTGCAGAGATATTGGTATTTCCATGGTTGCTAGGGAAACCCATCTGGTTGATATGCAGTTACTAAGGTGACAGCCACCAATGCTACTTGCCATCCTGAGTAAAATAAGTCAACCCGGAAGTCTCTACGATTTTCTAGTACAGAGATATGTGATTTGTTACTTGGTTGCTAGGGTAACCCCATCTGGTTGCTAGGCAGTTAACAAGGGGCAAGCCAACAATGCTCCTTGCCATCCTTAATGAAATAAGTCAACCCGGAATCTCTACAATTTTCTGGTTCAGAGATATGTGATTTGTTACTTGGTTGCTAGGGTAACCCCATCTGGTTGCTAGGCAGTTACCAAGGTGACAGCCAACAATGCTCCTTGCCATCCTGAGTGAAATAATTCAACCCGGATGTCTCTGTGATTTTCTTGTGCAGAGATATGTGATTTGTTTCTTGGTTGCTAGGGTAACCCCATCTGGTTGCTAGGCAGTTACCAAGGTGACAGCCAACAATGCTCCTTGCCATCCTGAGTGAAATAAGTCAACCCGGAAGTCTCTGTGATTTTCTAGTACAGAGATATGTGATTTGTTTCTTGGTTGCTAGGGTAACCCCATATGGTTGCTAGGCAGTTACCAAGGTGACAGCCAACAATGCTCCTTGCCATCCTGAGTGAAATAAGTCAACCCGGAAGTCTCTGTGATTTTCTAGTACAGAGATATGTGATTTGTTTCTTGGTTGCTAGGGTAACCCCATCTGGTTGTTAGGCAGTTATCAAGGTGACTGCCAACAATGCTCCTTGCCATCCTGAGTGAAATAAGTCAACCCGGAAGTCTCTACGATTTTGTAGTGCAAAGATATGAGATTTGTTACGTGGTTGCTATGGTAAACCCTTCTGGTTGCTAGGCAGTTACCAGGGTGATATTTATCAAGTCTACTTTCCATCCTTAGTGAAATAAGTCAACCCGGAAGTCTCTACAACAATCTGATCCTAAGATACACATCTTAATGATTTTGAATGGATGGCAATTGTGTTTTGTTGCTAGGGTGCTTTAAATGGTTGCTAGGGCGTGGCTAATTAGTTCACATGATGAAAGCTGAAGACTGATTACTCACCCAATTAAAACAAAGCAACTGTCATGTCTCTAGGACATTCTGATCTGAAGATATCTTACTGTATTTGAAATCAATAAATGTGGTTGCTAGGGTGCTCTAAATTGTTGCTAGGGAGTGGCTTGGCAGCTGCCAATGATGAATCTCCAAAGGCTGCTTGTCAGTATGAATGATATAAACCAACTCCCATGCCTCTGTGACATTCAGAATTGAAGATATCTCTCTTTGGATTTTGGTTGCTAAGGTGCTCGAAAATGGTTGCTAGAGACGGGCTAGGAAGTGTTGAGGGGATTCATGATTGGCTGTTTTACTGCCCCAAGTCAAACGAGACCACCCTCGTGTTTCTATGATAATTCAGTCCGGAGATATCCCATTGATCTCTTTCAATGGAAGTCTATGGGACATGTTGCTAAGGTGCTCTAAATGGTTACTAGGGCGTGGCTTGAAAGCTTCACAATGATCCTGAGAGACTGATTAGTCGTCTGAGTAAAATGAGCCCGCCCCCTTGTCTCTAAGACACTGTGATCCAGAGTTATGTTCAATACAAAATCTACCATAGACTTAACATTGGGGCAAATTTGGGCAGCTCATGCCCCCCAGGGGTACAACTTTTACCCCATTGTGAGGTATGTTCTCACAGAGCCTGTCAGCCTCTTCAAATGTGGTTAATCACACATCTCTGCGAAATCCTCGCTCTAAGCTATGACTCGTCAAATTTCGGCTCAATGTTAAGTCAAAGGGATTTTTTGCCCAATTTTTTGCCCCTGGGGCAAACACCGTACCCCCGATCACTTATAAAAGTCATAGCACACCTCTCCTCAATGAGCCGCATGATTTGACACCTCATTCATGGGTCTACGCCAAAAGGTGTGGGACGAGTTACGCGCTGAATTTTGTACGGAAGAAGAAGAATAATAAGTATGTGAGATTACAATAGTGTTGCTTTGCAAGCACCACTAATAATAACTAGAATGTACATTAGCTGAATAAAATGTGAGTGGTGCTTGCCGTGGCAAAATTTCATACCACAATGTCCCACCTACTGCCCAAAGTTGAAAGAGGCCACCCTCATGACAGTAGGATGTTCTGGTGCAGAGATATTGGTGTTGTTCCATGGTTGCTAGGGAAACCCATCTGGTTGATATGCAGTTACTAAGGTGACAGCCACCAATGCTACTTGCCATCTTGAGTAAAATAAGTCAACCCGGAAGTCTCTAAGATTTTCTAGTACAGAGATATGTGATTTGTTGCTTGGTTGCTAGGGTAACCCCATCTGGTTGCTAGGCAGTTACCAAGGTGACAGCCAACAATGCTCCTTGCCATCCTGAGTGAAATAAGTCAACCCGTAAGTCTCTGTGATTTTCTTGTGCAGAGATATGTGATTTGTTTCTTGGTTGCTAGGGTAACCCCATTTGGTTGCTAGGCAGTTACCAAAGTAACATCCAACAATGCTCCTTGCCATCTTGAGTGAAATAAGTCAACTCGGAAGTCTCTACGATTTTGTAGTGCAAAGATATGTGATTTGTTTCTTGGTTGCTAGGGTAACCCCATTTGTTTGCTAGGCAGTTACCAAAGTAACATCCAACAATGCTCCTTGCCATCTTGAGTGAAATAAGTCAACCCGGAAGTCTCTACGACATTCTGATCCTAAGATACACATCTTAGTGATTTTGAATGGATGTCAATGGTGTTTTGTTGCTAGGGTGCTTTAAATGGTTGCTAGGGCGTGGCTACGTAGTTCACATGATGAAAGCTGAAGACTGATTACTCACGCAATTAAAACAAAGCAACTATCATGTCTCTAGGACATTCTGATCTGACGATAACTCACTGTAATTGAAATCAATAAATGTGGTTGCTAGGGTGCTCTAAATTAATACTAGGGAGTGGCTTGGCAGCTGCCAATCATGAATCTCAAAAGGCTGCTTGCCAGTATGAATGATATAAACCAACTCCCATGCCTCTGTGACATTCAGAATGGAAGATATCTCTCTTTGGATTTTGGTTGCTAAGGTGCTCAAAAAATGGTTCCTAGGGAGGGGCTAGGAAGTGTTGAGGGGATTCATGATTGGCTGTTTTACTGCCGCAAGTCAAACGAGACCACCCTTGTGTTTCTATGATAATTCAGTCCGGAGATATCCCTTTGAACTCTTTCAGTTGAAGTCTATGGGACTTGTTGCTAAGGTGCTCTAAATGGTTGCTAGGGCGTGGCTTGATAGCTTCACAATGATCCTGAGAGACTGATTGGTCGTCTGAGTAAAATGAGCCCTCCCCCTTGTTTCTAAGACACTGTGATCCAGAGTTATGTTCAATACAAAATCTACCATAGACTTAACATTGGGGCACCTTTGGGCAGATCCTGCCCCCCAGGGGTGCAACTTTTACCCCATTGTGAGGTATGTTCTCACAGAGCCTGTCAGCCTCTTCAAATGTGGTAAATCACACGTCTCTGCGAAATCCTCGCTCTGAGCTATGACTCGTCAAAGTTCGGCTCAATGTTAAGTCAATGGGATTTTTTGCCCAATTTTTTGCCCCTGGGGCAAACACCGTACCCCCGATCACTTATAAAAGTCATAGCACACCTCTCCTCAATGAGCCTCACGATTTCACACCTCATTCATGGGTCTACGCCAAAAGGTGCGGGACGAGTTAGGCGCCGAATTTTGTACGGAAGAAGAAGAAAAAGAAAAATAATAAGTATGTGAGATTACAATAGTGTTGCTTTGCAAGCACCACTAATATTAATAATAATAAGTATGCAAGAGAACACTAGTGATGCTTTGCCTTTGGCAAGCACCACTAACTAGATAGGTACATTTCCTGAAGAAAATGTGAGTGGTGCTTGCCGTGGCAAAATTTCTTACCACAATGTCCCACCTACTGCCCAAAGTTGAAAGAGGCCACCCCCATGACAGTAGGATGTTCTGGTGCAGAGATATAGGTGTTATTCCATGGTTGCTAGAGAAAACCATCTGGTTGATATGCAGTTACTAAGGTGACAGCCACCAACGCTACTTGCCATCCTGAGTAAAATAAGTCAACCCGGAAGTCTCTACGATTTTCTAGTACATAGATATGTGATTTGTTACTTGGTTGCTAGGGTAACCCCATCTGGTTGCTAGGCAGTTACCAAGGTGACAGCCAACAATGCTCCTTGCCATCCTGAATGAAATAAGTCAACCCGGAAGTCTCTGTGATTTTCTTGTGCAGATATATTTGATTTGTTTCTTGGTTGCTAGGGTAACCCCATCTGGTTGCTAGGCAGTTACCAAGGTGACAGGCAACAATGCTCCTTGCCATCCTGAGTGAAATAAGTCAACCCGGACGTCTCTGTGATTTTCTTTAGCAGAGATATGTGATTTGTTTCTTGGTTGCTAGGGTAACCCCATCTGGTTGCTAGGCTGTTACCAGGGTGATATTTATCAAGTCTACTTTCCATCCTGAGTGAAATAAGTCAACCCGGAAGTCTCTACGACATTCTGATCCTAAGATACACATCTTAGTGATTTTGAATGGATGTCAATGGTTCTTTGTTGCTAGGGTGCTTTAAATGGTTGCTAGGGCGTGGCTAAGTAGTTCACATGATGAAAGCTGAAGACTGATTACTCACCCAATTAAAACAAAGCAACTATCATGTCTCTAGGACATTCTGATCTGAAGATATCTTACTGTAATTGAAATCAATAAATGTGGTTGCTAGGGTGCTCTAAATTGTTGCTAGGGAGTGGCTTGGCAGCTGCCAATGATGAATCTCCAAAGGTTGCTTGTCAGTATGAATGATATAAACCAACTCCCATGCCTCTGTGACATTCAGAATGGAAGATATCTCTCTTTGGATTTTGGTTGCTAAGGTGCTCGAAAATGGTTGCTAGGGAGGGGCTAGGAAGTGTTGAGGGGATTCATGATTGGCTGTTTTACTGCCCCAAGTCAAACGAGACCACCCTTGTGTTTCTATGATAATTCAGTCCGGAGAAATCCCTTTGAACTCTTTCAATGGAAGTCTATGGGACTTGTTGCTAAGGTGCTGTAAATGGTTGCTAGGGCGTGGCTTGATAGCTTCACAATGATCCTGAGAGATTGATTGGTCGTCTGAGTAAAATGAGCCCGCCCCCTTGTGTCTAAGACACTGTGATCCAGAGTTATGTTCAATACAAAATCTACCATAGACTTAACATTGGGGCAAATTTGGGCAGCTCCTGCCCCCAAGGGGTACAACTTTTACCCCATTGGGAGGTATGTTCTCACAGAGCCTGTCAGCCTCTTCAAATGTGGTAAATCACACGTCTCTGTGAAATCCTCGCTCTGAGCTATGACTCGTCAAAATTTGGCGCAATGTAAAGTCAATGGGATTTTTTGCCCAATTTTTTGCCCCTGGGGCAAATACCGTACCACCGATCGCTTATAAAAGTCATAGCACACCATTCCCCAATAATCCGCACGATTTGACGCCTCATTCGTGGGTCTGTGACAAAAAAATTGGGAAAAAAATTCCATTGACTTACATTGGGGCAAATTTGGGCAGCTCCTGCCCCCCAGAGGTGCAACTTTTACCCCATTGTGAGGTATGTCCTCACAGAGCCTGTCAGCCTCTTCAAATGTGGTAAATCACACGTCTCTGCGAAATCCTCGCTCTGAGCTATGACTCGTCAAAGTTCGGCGCAATGTTAAGTCAAGGGGATTTTTTGCCCCTGGGGCGAACACCGTACCCCCAATCGCTTATAAAAGTCATAGCACACCTCTCCTCAATGAGCCGCACGATTAGACACCCCATTCATGGGTCTACACCAAAAGGTGCGGGACGAGTTACGCGCCGAAGTTTTGTACGGAAGAAGAAGAAGAAGAAGAAGAAAAAGAAGAAGAAAAATAAGTATGTGAGATTAAAATAGTATTTCTTTGCAAGCAACACTAACTAGAATGTACATTTCCTGAAGATAATGTGAGTGGTGCTTGCCGTGGCAAAATTTCTTACCACAATATCCCACCTACTGCCCAAAGTTGAAAGAGGCCATCCCCATGACAGTAGGATGTTCTGGTGCAGAGATATGTGATTTGTTACTTGGTTGCTAGGGTAACCCCATCTGGTTGCTAGGCAGTTAACAAGGGGCAAGCCAACAATGCTCCTTGCAATCCTAAATGAAATAAGTCAACCCGGAATCTCTACAATTTTCTGGTTTAGAGATATGTGATTTGTTACTTGGTTGCTAGGGTAACCCCATCTGGTTGCTAGGCAGTTACCAAGGTGACAGCCAACAATGCTCCTTGCCATCCTGAGTGAAATAAGTCAACCTGTAAGTCTCTGTGATTTTCTTGTGCAGAGATATGTGATTTGTTTCTTGGTTGCTAGGGTAAACCCATCTGGTTGCTAGGCAGTTACCAAGGTGACAGCCAACAATGCTCCTTGCCATCCTCAGTGAAATAAGTCAACCCGGAAGTCTCCGTGATTTTCTTGTGCAGAGATATGTGATTTGTTTCTTGGTTGCTAGGGTAACCCCATCTGGTTGCTAGGCAGTTACCAAGGTGACAGCCAACAATGCTCCTTGCCATCCTGAGTGAAATAAGTCAACCCGGAAGTCTCTGTGATTTTCTTGTGCAGAGATATTTGATTTGTTTCTTGGTTGCTAGGGTAACCCCATCTGGTTGCTAGGCAGTTACCAAGGTGACAGGCAACAATGCTCCTTGCCATCCTGAGTGAAATAAGTCAACCCGGAAGTCTCTGTGATTTTCTTGTGCAGAGATATGTGATTTGTTTCTTGGTTGCTAGGGTAACCCCATCTGGTTGCTAGGCAGTTACCAAGGTGACAGCCAACAATGCTCCTTGCCATCCTGAGTGAAATAAGTCAACCCTGAAGTCTCTGAGATTTTCTTGTGCAGAGATATGTGATTTGTTTCTTGGTTGCTAGGGTAACCCCATTTGGTTGCTAGGCAGTTACCAGGGTGATATTTATCAAGTCTACTTTCCATCCTGAGTGAAAAAAGTCAACCCGGAAGTCTCTATGACATTCTGATCCTAAGATACACATCTTAGTGATTTTGAATGGATGTCAATGGTTCTTTGTAGCTAGGGTGCTTTAAATGGTTGCTAGGGCGTGGCTAAGTAGTTGACATGATGAAAGCTGAAGACTGATTACTCACCCAATTAAAACAAAGCAACTTTCATGTCTCTACGACATTCTAATCTGAAGATATCTTACTGTAATTGAAATCAATAAATGTGGTTGCTAGGGTGCTCTAAATTGTTGCTAGGGAGTGGCTTGGCAGCTGCCAATGATGAATCTCCAAAGGCTGCTTGTCGGTATGAATGATATAAACCAACTCCCATGCCTCTGTGACATTCAGAATGGAAGATATCTCTCTTTGGATTTTGGTTGCTAAGGTGCTCGAAAATGGTTAATAGGGAGGGGCTAGGAAGTGTTGAGGGGATTCATGATTGGCTGTTTTACTGCCCCAAGTCAAACGAGACCACCCTCGTGTTTCTATGATAATTCAGTCCGGAGAAATCCCTTTGATCTCTTTCAATGGAAGTCTATGGGACTTGTTGCTAAGGTGCTGTAAATGGTTGCTAGGGCGTGGCTTAATAGCCTCACAATGATCCTGAGAGACTGATTGGTCGTCTGAGTAAAATGAGCCCGCCCCCTTGTTTCTAAGACACTGTGATCCAGAGTTATGTTCAATACAAAATCTACCAGAGACTTAACATTGGGGCAAATTTGGGCAGCTCCTGCCCCCAAGGGGTGCAACTTTTACCCCATTGTTGAGGTATGTTCTCACAGAGCCTGTCAGCCTCTTCAAATGTGGTAAATCACACGTCTCTGTGAAATCCTCGCTCTGAGCCATGACTCGTCAAAATTCGGCGCAATGTTAAGTCAATGGGATTTTTTGCCCAATTTTTTGCCCCTGGGGCAAATACCGTACCCCCCATCACTTATAAAAGTCATAGCACACCATTCCCAAATAATCCGCACGATTTGACGCCTCATTCGTGGGTCTGTGACCAAAAAATTTTGCAATAAATACCATTGACTTACATTGGGGCAACTTTGGGCAGCTCCTGCCCCCCAGGGGTCAAACTTTTACCCCATTGTGAGGTATGTTCTCACAGAGCCTCTCAGCCTCTTCAAATGAGGTAAATCACACGTCTCTGCGAAATCCTCGCTCTGAGCTATGACTTGTCAAAGTTCGGCTCAATGTTAAGTCAATGGGATTTTTTGCCCAATTTTTTGCCCCTGGGGCAAACACCGTACCCCCAATCGCTTATAAAAGTCATAGCACACCTCTCCTCAATGAGCCGCACGATTTGACACCTCATTCATGGGTCTGCGCCAAAAGGTGCGGGACGAGTTACGCGCCGAAGTTTTGTACGGAAGAAGAAGAAGAAGAAAAATAAGTATGTGAGATTACAATAGTGTTGCTTTGCAAGCACCACTAACTAGATAGGTACATTTCCTGAAGAAAATGTGAGTGGTGCTTGCCGTGGCAAAATTTCTTACCACAATGTCCCACCTACTGCCCAAAGTTGAAAGAGGCCACCCCGATGACAGTAGGATGTTCTGGTGCAGAGATATTGGTGTTGTTACTTGGTTGCTAGGGTAACCCCATCTGGTTGCTAGACAGTTAACAAGGGGCAAGCCAACAATGCTCCATGCCATCCTGAATGAAATAAGTCAACCCGGAATCTCTACGATTTTCTGGTTCAGAGATATGTGATTTGATAATTGGTTGCTAGGGTAACCCCATCTGGTTGCTAGGCAGTTACTAAGGTGACAGCCAACAATGCTTTTTGCCATCCTGAGTGAAATAAGTCAACCCGGAAGTCTCTGTGATTTTCTTGTGCAGAGATATGTGATTTGTTTCTTGGTTGCTAGGGTAACCCCATCTGGTTGCTAGGCAGTTACCAAGGTGACAGGCAACAATGCTCCTTGCCATCCTGAGTGAAATAAGTCAACCCTGAAGTCTCTGAGATTTTCTTGTGCAGAGATATGTGATTTGTTTCTTGGTTGCAAGGGTAACCCCATTTGGTTGCTAGGCAGTTACCAGGGTGATATTTATCAAGTCTACTTTCCATCCTGAGTGAAATAAGTCAACCCGGAAGTCTCTACGACATTCTGATCCTAAGATACTCATCTTAGTGATTTTGAATGGATGTCAATGGTTCTTTGTTGCTAGGGTGCTTTAAATGGTTGCTAGGGCGTGGCTAAGTAGTTCACATGATGAAAGCTGAAGACTGATTACTCACCCAATTAAAACAAAGCAACTATCATGTCTCTTGGACATTCTGATCTGAAGATATCTTACTGTAATTGAAATCAATAAATGTGGTTGCTAGGGTGCTCTAAATTGTTGCTATGGAGTGGCTTGGCAGCTGCCAATGATGAATCTCCAAAGGCTGCTTGTCGGTATGAATGATATAAACCAACTCCCATGCCTCTGTGACATTCAGAATGGATGATATCTCTCTTTGGATTTTGGTTGCTAAGGTGCTCGAAAATGGTTGCTAGGGACGGGCTAGGAAGTGTTGAGGGGATTCATGATTGGCTGTTTTACTGCCCCAAGTCAAACGAGACCACCCTCGTGTTTCTATGATAATTCAGTCCGGAGAAATCCCTTTGATCTCTTTCAATGGAAGTCTATGGGACTTGTTGCTAAGGTGCTGTAAATGGTTGCTAGGGCGTGGCTTGATAGCTTCACAATGATCCTGAGAGACTGATTGGTCGTCTGAGTAAAATGAGCCCGCCCCCTTGTCTCTAAGACACTGTGATCCAGAGTTATGTTCAATACAAAATCTACCAGAGACTTAACATTGGGGCAAATTTGGGCAGCTCCTGCCCCCAAGGGGTGCAACTTTTACCCCATTGTTGAGGTATGTTCTCACAGAGCCTGTCAGCCTCTTCAAATGTGGTAAATCACACGTCTCTGTGAAATCCTCGCTCTGAGCTATGACTCGTCAAAATTCGGCGCAATGTTAAGTCAATGGGATTTTTTGCCCAATTTTTTGCCCCTGGGGCAAATACCGTACCCCCCATCGCTTATAAAAGTCATAGCACACCATTCCCAAAGAATCTGCACGATTTGACGCCTCATTCGTGGGTCTGTGACCAAAAAATTTTGCAATAAAATCCATTGACTTACATTGGGGCAACTTTGGGCAGCTCCTGCCTCCCAGGGGTCAAACTTTTACCCCATTGTGAAGTATGTTCTCACAGAGCCTCTCAGCCTCTTCAAATGAGGTAAATCACACGTCTCTGCGAAATCCTCGCTCTGAGCTATGACTTGTCAAAGTTCGGCTCAATGTTAAGTCAATGGGATTTTTTGCCCAATTTTTTGCCCCTGGGGCAAACACCGTACCCCCGATTTCTTATAAAAGTCATAGCACACCATTCCCAAATAATCCACACGATTTGACGCCTCATTCGTGGGTCTGCGACCAAAAAATTTTGCAAAAAATTCCATTGACATACATTGGGGCAACTTTGGGCAGCTCCTGCCTCCTAGGGATAAAACTTTTACCCCATTATGAGGTATGTTCTCAGAGAGCCTGTCAGCCTCTTCAAATGTGGTAAATCACACGTCTCTGCGAAATCCTCGCTCTGAGCTATGACTCGTCAAATTTCGGCTCAATGTTAAGTCAATGGGATTTTTTGCCCAATTTTTTGCCCCTGGGGCAAACACCGTACCCCCAATCGCTTATAAAAGTCATAGCACACCTCTCTTCAATGAGCCGCACGATTTGACACCTCATTCATGGGTCTACGCCAAAAGGTGCGGGACGAGTTACGCGCCGAAGTTTTGTACGGAAGAAGAAGAAGAAGAAAAATAAGTATGTGAGATTACAATAGTGTTGCTTTGCAAGCACCACAAACTAGATAGGTACATTTCCTGAAGAAAATGTGAGTGGTGCTTGCCGTGGCAAAATTTCTTACCACAATGTCCCACCTACTGCCCAAAGTTGAAAGAGGCCACCCCGATGACAGTAGGATGTTCTGGTGCAGAGATATTGGTGTTGTTACTTGGTTGCTAGGGTAACCCCATCTGGTTGCTAGGCAGTTACTAAGGTGACAGCCAACAATGCTTTTTGCCATCCTGAGTGAAATAAGTCAACCCGGAAGTCTCTGTGATTTTCTTGTGCAGAGATATGTGATTTGTTTCTTGGTTGCTAGGGTAACCCCATCTGGTTGCTAGGCAGTTACCAAGGTGACAGCCAACAATGCTCCTTGCCATCCTGAGTGAAATAAGTCAACCCGGAAGTCTCTGTGATTTTCTTGTGCAGAGATATGTGATTTGTTTCTTAGTTGCTAGGGTAACCCCATTTGGTTGCTAGGCAGTTACCAGGGTGACAGCCAACAATGCTCCTTGCCATCCTGAGTGAAATAAGTCAACCCGGAAGTCTCTACTATTATCTAGTACAGAGATATGTGATTTGTTACTTGGTTGCTAGAGTAACCCCATCTGGTTGCTAGGCAGTTAACAAGGGGCAAGCCAACAATGCTCCTTGCCATCCTGAGTGAAATAAGTCAACCCGGAAGTCTTTGTGATTTTCTTGTGCAGAGATATGTTATTTGTTTCTTGGTTGCTAGGGTAACCCCATCTGGTTGCTAGGCAGTTACCAAGGTGACAGCCAACAATGCTCCTTGCCATCCTGAGTGAAATAAAACAACTCGGAAGTCTCTACGATTTTGTAGTGCAAAGATATGTGATTTGTTACTTGGTTGCTATGGTAAACCCATATTGTTGCTAGGCAGTTACCAGGGTGATATTTATCAAGTCAACTTTCCATCCTGAGTGAAATAAGTCAACCCGGAAGTCTGTACGACATTCTGATCCTAAGATACACAGCTTGGTGATTTTGAATGGATGTCAATAGTGTTTTGTTGCTAGGGTGCTTTAAATGGTTGCTAGGGCGTGGCTAAGTAGTTCACATGATGAAAGCTGAAGACTGATTACTCATCCAATTAAAACAAAGAAACTATCATGTCTCTAGGACATTCTGATCTGAAGATATCTTACTGTAATTGAAATCAATAAATGTGGTTGCTAGGCTGCTCTAAATTGTTGCTAGGGAGTGGCTTGGCAGCTGCCAATGATGAATCTCCAAAGGCTGCTTGTCAGTATGAATGATATAAACCAACTCCCATGCTTCTGTGACATTCAGAATGGAAGATATCTCTCTTTGGATTTTGGTTGCTAAGGTGCTCGAAAATGGTTGCTAGGGAGGGGCTAGGAAGTGTTGAGGGGATTCATGATTGGCTGTTTTACTGCCCCAAGTCAAACGAGACCACCCTCGTGTTTCTATGATAATTCAGTCCGGAGAAATCCCTTTGATCTCTTTCAATGGAAGTCTATGGGACTTGTTGCTAAGGTGCTGTAAATGGTTGCTAGGGCGTGGCTTGATAGCTTCACAATGATCCTGAGAGACTGATTGGTCGTCTGAGTAAAATGAGCCCGCCCCCTTGTCTCTAAGACACTGTGATCCAGAGTTATGTTCAATACAAAATCTACCAGAGACTTAACATTGGGGCAAATTTGGGCAGCTCCTGCCCCCAAGGGGTGCAACTTTTATCCCATTGTTGAGGTATGTTCTCACAGAGCCTGTCAGCCTCTTCAAATGTGGTAAATCACACGTCTCTGTGAAATCCTCGCTCTGAGCTATGACTCGTCAAAATTCGGCGCAATGTTAAGTCAATGGGATTTTTTGCCCAATTTTTTGCCCCTGGGGCAAATACCGTACCCCCCATCGCTTATAAAAGTCATAGCACACCATTCCCAAAGAATCTGCACGATTTGACGCCTCATTCGTGGGTCTGTGACCAAAAAATTTTGCAATAAAATCCATTGACTTACATTGGGGCAACTTTGGGCAGCTCCTGCCTCCCAGGGGTCAAACTTTTACCCCATTGTGAAGTATGTTCTCACAGAGCCTCTCAGCCTCTTCAAATGAGGTAAATCACACGTCTCTGCGAAATCCTCGCTCTGAGCTATGACTTGTCAAAGTTCGGCTCAATGTTAAGTCAATGGGATTTTTTGCCCAATTTTTTGCCCCTGGGGCAAACACCGTACCCCCGATTTCTTATAAAAGTCATAGCACACCATTCCCAAATAATCCACACGATTTGACGCCTCATTCGTGGGTCTGCGACCAAAAAATTTTGCAAAAAATTCCATTGACATACATTGGGGCAACTTTGGGCAGCTCCTGCCTCCAAGGGATAAAACTTTTACCCCATTATGAGGTATGTTCTCAGAGAGCCTGTCAGCCTCTTCAAATGTGGTAAATCACACGTCTCTGCGAAATCCTCGCTCTGAGCTATGACTCGTCAAATTTCGGCTCAATGTTAAGTCAATGGGATTTTTTGCCCAATTTTTTGCCCCTGGGGCAAACACCGTACCCCCAATCGCTTATAAAAGTCATAGCACACCTCTCTTCAATGAGCCGCACGATTTGACACCTCATTCATGGGTCTACGCCAAAAGGTGCGGGACGAGTTACGCGCCGAAGTTTTGTACGGAAGAAGAAGAAGAAGAAAAATAAGTATGTGAGATTACAATAGTGTTGCTTTGCAAGCACCACAAACTAGATAGGTACATTTCCTGAAGAAAATGTGAGTGGTGCTTGCCGTGGCAAAATTTCTTACCACAATGTCCCACCTACTGCCCAAAGTTGAAAGAGGCCACCCCGATGACAGTAGGATGTTCTGGTGCAGAGATATTGGTGTTGTTACTTGGTTGCTAGGGTAACCCCATCTGGTTGCTAGGCAGTTACTAAGGTGACAGCCAACAATGCTTTTTGCCATCCTGAGTGAAATAAGTCAACCCGGAAGTCTCTGTGATTTTCTTGTGCAGAGATATGTGATTTGTTTCTTGGTTGCTAGGGTAACCCCATCTGGTTGCTAGGCAGTTACCAAGGTGACAGCCAACAATGCTCCTTGCCATCCTGAGTGAAATAAGTCAACCCGGAAGTCTCTGTGATTTTCTTGTGCAGAGATATGTGATTTGTTTCTTAGTTGCTAGGGTAACCCCATTTGGTTGCTAGGCAGTTACCAGGGTGACAGCCAACAATGCTCCTTGCCATCCTGAGTGAAATAAGTCAACCCGGAAGTCTCTACTATTATCTAGTACAGAGATATGTGATTTGTTACTTGGTTGCTAGAGTAACCCCATCTGGTTGCTAGGCAGTTAACAAGGGGCAAGCCAACAATGCTCCTTGCCATCCTGAGTGAAATAAGTCAACCCGGAAGTCTTTGTGATTTTCTTGTGCAGAGATATGTTATTTGTTTCTTGGTTGCTAGGGTAACCCCATCTGGTTGCTAGGCAGTTACCAAGGTGACAGCCAACAATGCTCCTTGCCATCCTGAGTGAAATAAAACAACTCGGAAGTCTCTACGATTTTGTAGTGCAAAGATATGTGATTTGTTACTTGGTTGCTATGGTAAACCCATATTGTTGCTAGGCAGTTACCAGGGTGATATTTATCAAGTCAACTTTCCATCCTGAGTGAAATAAGTCAACCCGGAAGTCTGTACGACATTCTGATCCTAAGATACACAGCTTGGTGATTTTGAATGGATGTCAATAGTGTTTTGTTGCTAGGGTGCTTTAAATGGTTGCTAGGGCGTGGCTAAGTAGTTCACATGATGAAAGCTGAAGACTGATTACTCATCCAATTAAAACAAAGAAACTATCATGTCTCTAGGACATTCTGATCTGAAGATATCTTACTGTAATTGAAATCAATAAATGTGGTTGCTAGGCTGCTCTAAATTGTTGCTAGGGAGTGGCTTGGCAGCTGCCAATGATGAATCTCCAAAGGCTGCTTGTCAGTATGAATGATATAAACCAACTCCCATGCTTCTGTGACATTCAGAATGGAAGATATCTCTCTTTGGATTTTGGTTGCTAAGGTGCTCGAAAATGGTTGCTAGGGAGGGGCTAGGAAGTGTTGAGGGGATTCATGATTGGCTGTTTTACTGCCCCAAGTCAAACGAGACCACCCTCGTGTTTCTATGATAATTCAGTCCGGAGATATCCCATTGATCTCTTTCAATGGAAGTCTATGAGACATGTTGCTAAGGTGCTCTAAATGGTTACTAGGGCGTGGCTTGAAAGCTTCACAATGATCCTGAGAGACTGATTAGTCGTCTGAGTAAAATGAGCCCGCCCCCTTGTCTCTAAGACACTGTGATCCAGAGTTATGTTCAATACAAAATCTACCATAGACTTAACATTGGGGCAAATTTGTGCAGCTCATGCCCCCCAGGGGTGCAACTTTTACCCCATTGTGAGGTATGTTCTCACAGAGCCTGTCAGCCTCTTCAAATGTGGTAAATCACACATCTCTGCGAAATCCTCGCTCTGAGCTATGACTCGTCAAAATTCGGCTCAATGTTAAGTCAAAGGGATTTTTTGCCCAATTTTTTGCCCCTGGGGCAAACACCGTACCCCCGATCGCTTATAAAAGTCATAGCACACCTCTCCTCAATGAGCCGCACGATTTGACACCTTATTCATGGGTCTACGCCAAAAGGTGTGGGATGAGTTACGCGCCGAAGTTTTGTACGGAAGAAGAAGAATAATAAGTATGTGAGATTACAATAGTGTTGCTTTGCAAGCACCACTAATAAGTATGAGCAATAACAATAGTGATGCCTTGCCTTTGGCAAGCACCACTAACTAGAATGTACATTTCCTGAAGAAAATGTGAGTGGTGCTTGCCGTGGCAAAATTTCTTACCACAATGTCCCACCTACTGCCCAAAGATGAAAGATGTCAACCCCATGACAGCAGGATGTTCTGGTGCAGAGATATTGGTGTTGTTCCGTGGTTGCTAGGGAAACCCATCTGGTTGACATGCAGTTACTAAGGTGACAGCCACCAATGCTACTTGCCATCCTGAGTAAAATAAGTCAACCCGGAAGTCTCTACAATTTTCTAGAACAGAGATATGTGATTTGTTACTTGGTTGCTAGGGTAACCCCATCTGGTTGCTAGGCAGTTAACAAGGGGCAAGCCAACAATGCTCCTTGCCATCCTGAATGAAATAAGTCAACCCGGAATCTCTACAATTTTCTGGTTCAGAGATATGTGATTTGTTACTTGGTTGCAAGGGTAACCCCATCTGGTTGCTAGGCAGTTACCAAGGTGACAGCCAACAATGCTCCTTGCCATCCTGAGTGAAATAAGTCAACCCGGAAGTCTCTGTGATTTTCTTGTGCAGAGATATGTGATTTGTTTCTTGGTTGCTAGGGTAACCCCATTTGGTTGCTAGGCAGTTACCAAAGTAACATCCAACAATGCTCCTTGCCATCTTGATTGAAATAAGTCAACTCGGAAGTCTCTACGATTTTGTATTGCAAAGATATGAGATTTGTTACTTGGTTGCTAGGGTAACCCCATTTGGTTGCTAGGCAGTTACCAGGGTTATATTTATCAAGTCTACTTTCCATCCTGAGTGAAATAAGTCAACCCGGAAGTCTCTACGACATTCTGATCCTATGATACACATCTTAGTGATTTTGAATGGATGGCAATTGTTGCTTGTGTGCATTAAATGGTTGCTAGGGCGTGGCTAAGTAGTTCCCATGATTAAAGCTGAAGACTGATTACTCACCCAATTAAAACAAAGCAACTATCATGTCTCTAGGACATTCTGATCTGATGATATCTTACTGTAATTGAAATCAATAAATGTGGTTGCTAGGGTGCTCTAAATTGTTGCTAGGGAGTGGCTTGGCAGCTGCCAATGATGAATCTCCAAAGGCTGCTTGTCAGCATGAATGATATAAACCAACTCCCATGCCTCTGTGATATTCAGAATGGAAGATATCTCTCTTTGGATTTTGGTTGCTAAGGTGCTCAAAAATGGTTGCTAGGGAGGGGCTAGGAAGTGTTGAGGGAATTCATGATTGGCTGTTTTACTGCCCCAAGTCAAATGAGACCACCCTCGTGTTTCTATGATAATTCAGTCCGGAGATATCGCTTTGATCTCTTTCAATGGAAGTCTATGGGACTTGTTGCTAAGGTGCTCTAAATGGTTGCTAGGGCGTGACTTGATAGCTTCACAATGATCCTGAGAGACTGATTGGTCATCTGAGTAAAATGAGCCCGCCCCCTTGTCTCTAAGACACTGTAATCCAGAGATATGTTCAATACAAAATGACATTTCATGGGCCGTCCTACACCATAGACTTAACATTGGGGCATCTTTGGGCAGCTCCTGCCCCCCAGGGGTGCAACTTTTACCCCATTGTGAGGTATGTTTTCAGAGAGCCTGTCAGCCTCTTCAAATGTGGTAAATCACACGTCTCTGCAAAATCTTCGCTCTGAGCTATGACTCTTCAAAGTTCGGCTCAATGTTAAGTCAATGGGATTTTTTGCCCAATTTTTTGCCCCTGGGGCAAACACCGTACCTCCGATCGCTTATAAAAGTCATAGCACACCATTCACAAATAATCCGCACGATTTGACGCCTCATTCGTGGGTGTGTGACAAAAGCTGCGGGAGGAGTAGCGCGCCAAACTTTTGTCCGGAATAATAATAATAATAATAATAAGTATGAGCAATAACAATAGTGATGCCTTGCCTTTGGCAAGCACCACTAATAATAATAATAATAATAATAAGTATGAGCAATAACAATAGTGTTGCCTTGCCTTTGGCAAACACCACTAATAATAATAATAATAATAATAAGTATGAGCAATAACAATAGTGATGCCTTGCCTTTGGCAAGCACCACTAATAATAATAATAATAATAATAATAATAATAATAATAAGTATGAGCAATAACAATAGTGTTGCCTTGCCTTTGGCAAGCACCACTAATAATAATAATAATAATAATAATAATAATACTGTCAATTACAATAGATTCCCTCCTATCGGAGGAATCTAATAAAACTGTCAATAACAATAGATTCCCTCCTACCGGAGGAATCTAATAATAATAATAAAACTGTTAATAACAATAGATTCCCTCCTACCGGAGAAATCTAATAAAACTGTCAATATCAGTAGATTCCCTCCTTCCAGAGGAATCTAAATATAGCTTCAAGGAGCAATGCGATTCCTCCTCAAAATGGCAAATCATTTAAAATTGATCAGTAGTGGGTTGGGGTTAAACCCTCCCAATGAAGAAATCCAAAAAACATGTCTTTCTGTCTGAATCCTAAACTAAACATTTTCAGTGTACAGTAAAATCCATCATGCCGGACCTTATGGATCCTGGAGGCTTTTTTTGTTTACAATGAGAAATGAGGTATGTACATTAAGTTATAGAAGAACTGAATAAATGTGGTGTAAATGCCATCACTTTGAAAATAGGACATTTGGGCATGGCCTGTAGCGCCCCCTAAGGGCGAATGTGAGCCATTCTTGGTTTGTGGGTTCATGTTGGCCAGTAGTATCAATGTACCAAATTAGAAAGTTTTTGACAAGAAAATGGGACATTTGGGCGTGGCCTTTAGTGCCTCCTAAGGGCGAATGTGGGCCATTCTTGGCTTGTGGGTTCCTGTTGGCCTGTAGTATCAATGTACCAAATTTGAAAATGTTTGTCCAAAAAATAGGACTTTAATGCTCAGCCTGTAGCGCCCCCTAATAGCGAATATAGGCAATTCTTGGTTTGTGGGTTCCTGTTGGCCTGTAGTATCAATGTACCAAATTAGAACATTTTTGACCAGAAAATGGGAATTTTGGACATGGCCTGTAGCGCCCCCTAAGGGTGAATGTCGGCCATTCTTGGTTTGTGGATTCCTGTTGGCCTGTAGTGTCAATATACCAAATTAGAACATTTTTGACCAGAAAATGGGAGTTTTGGGCATGGCCTGTAGCGCCCCCTAAGAGAGAATGTGGGATATTCTTGGTTTGTGGGTTCTTGTTGGCCTGTAGTATCAATGTGCCAATTTAGAAAAATTTTGACCAGTGACTTTTTTGAGATATTGGGGCTCAAGACACCTATAATATCACTTCAGAAGGCATGGATTAAACCACTGGAGTGGTATGGATTACTTTTATGCTGCATTTATGTGATGTTTGAGTTCTGATCACCATTCAAGTGCATTGAAAGGTCCAACAGGGTTGAGATATTCTTGTAAAAAGCTTAATTTGTGTTTAAGAGGGGGGTTATCGCATGATATTACATTCAAAGCACAAGCTGTGCAGTTTGTTTCATTGAGTTTAATCTTATGAGAACTGTGAAGTCTCATTATTTTCGTAATGTTACATCTGTATTCATTTCAGAGATTAATTGATTGAGATTGTGAGACTGCAGTCAGTATTAAACTTGTAATGATGTCGAGCTTGAAGCACATTTAGCTATTAGTATAGTTGATCTTTTCTCGATGGATCTTCCATGATCCTTCCAAAGCTGTCAAGTGAAGCTGAGCAACATCAGTTTCGTCTCTCACACCCTCATTTGTTTGTGTGTGTGAGATGATAAAATACAGATTGCGTGAATGGTGTAAAATCGCGTGAATGTTCAAATACATTCAAGCAAACACATACAACCGACAAACCCTTGTGAAGATGCGAGTAAAAATGAGATCGCCTCGCGAATAGCGTTGTCAGAAGCAACGCTGATAATCATTCTCGGAAGTGTTACTAGATTTAGATTCCCGATTCCTTCATCAACTGTTTATGTTCACTTGAGACAAAACAGACTCCACAATATATCATGTAGTTTGACGTTTTGTTGTATGAAATTGTCCGTTCAAACGCAAAAACAAGCGAAAGCAATCTCGAGTCGCTGTTTCACACAAACTGCGCAAAAGCATTTATTTGAGTTGTTTTGCCATTTGTTGAGTTGAATAGTATAAAATCGCTTGAATATTCAAACTGGAAAGTGTTAAAAAACACATCAGACAAACCTTCGTGAAGATGCGAGTAAAAATGAGATCGCATCACTATCGAGTGCTGTCAGAGAACACGTAGATGAAACATCATTCTCGGAAATATTGATACTTTAGGATCGATCCGTCCATCCCTTCTTTCTTTAGACATATGTTTCATGTTTGTGTGATAAGTGTTCGTGGAGTTTCACTTGATTTTTCTGACGTGTGTCAGACAGACGATCGCTAGATACGGAGCACCCTGTTTATTTTCGTTATTTTACAAAAGCTCAAGGTTTTGTTGTTATTGTAAGTGTACACAAATAAAAGTAGACCTTTTATAGTTTGTAATGATCTCTTCCATGTATCTGAATTGGCAAAAATGACGCAGTATTTTGTTTAAGTTTTTTCCGCTGTTTAGAACAATGCATCTAAAAAGGACATCACAGCGCCAGTGTTGACCCCCGTAATAATGCCAGAATTCAATAATGATTCCCGATTTCAAACTGCTCCAATTATTTATTTGAGGTGTTTTGCCATTTGTTGAGTTGAATAGTGTAAAATCGCTTGAATATTCAAACTGGGAAGCAGTAAAACACATCTCACTGACCTTTGTGCAGTAACTCTCATCGGGGCTCGTGCGTTAGACGTGACGCGCCTCGCCGTTTCACACAGTTGTTTTGCCATTTGTTGAGATGAATAGTATAAAATCGCGTGAATGTTCCAAATGTCAAGCATTAAACACACAATTGACACCTTTGTGCAGACACAGGCTAAATCCATCTGGCTTGGAGCTCCACCCACTAGTAGACAGAATTGCTCCATTAGAGAGATTTCTCCAGTAAAAGTGCATTTGGTAGACAGAGTTACACCAGCAGAGGGAGCCTCTTTGCTCAGCCAATGTAAGTGAATGGGATTTTACTTGTAGACCGTATTGATCCAGTAGAGGGGGCATTTTTGCTCAGCCATTGTAAATCAATGGGATTTTTTACATTTTTGATCGTCATTTATATAAAAAGCTTACGTCGCATCAGGTAAAAAAAGACATACCAGCAAACTTCAGAACAGTCCCCAGGTCTGTGGCAAGTTGGGTACTTATAGCATTAAAGCTCTTGGAGGTAAGGTTGTTGAAATTTTAGTAAGTAAAATAGTATTAATAATAATAATAATAATAAATGTATGTAACATAACTTTCTCAAGCCAACATAGTTATGTCATCTTGAAGCATGTTAGGTTTGAAAAACCATCAGTCAAAATTACATTTGGTTTATTGACACTAATATATTGAGGCAATGTGGTCATTTACATAAATACGCACCTTTCAGCCATTTTGAATTGTATTCATTATTGCTAAGTAACAAATTGAAAGACATCAATTCTACACATGGGTACCAAATGTCAAGTCAATTGGATCTAAGGTTCAAGAGAAGAAGAGTTTTGAATGTTTCCCCAAATTTTCACTGTACAGGACAATCCATCACGCAGAACATTAAGGGTCCTTGAGGCTTTTTTGTTCCCAATGAGAAATGAGGCAAGTATACCAAGTTTTAGAATATTTGGAAAATTGGGGTGAAAATGCCATCATTTTGAAAATGTGACATTTGGGCGTGGCCTGTAGCGAACCGCTAAGTGCGAATGTTGGCAATTCTTTGCACAGTACTTCAAAGGGATGTTATCTTGAAGCATGTCAGGTTTTAAATTCCCTCAGTCAAAATTACATTTGATTTATTGACATATATATTGATTAAATGTGGACATTTACATAAACACGCCCCTTTCAGCCATTTTTAATCATACCTTATGGGTCCTTGAGGCTTTTTGTTCCCAATGAGAAATGAGGCAAGTATACCAAGTTTTAGAATATTTAGAAAATTGTGGTGAAAATGCCATCATTTTGAAAATGTGACATTTGGGCGTGGCCTATAGCGAACCGCTAAGGGCGAATTTGGGCAATTCTTTGCACAGTACTTCAAAGGGATGTTATCTTGAAGAATGTTAGGTTTGAAAAACCCTCAGTCAAAATTACATTTGATATATTGACATATATTGATTAAATGTGGACATTTACATAAACACGCCCCTTTCAGCCATTTTATATCATATTCATTTTTGCTAAGTAACATTTTCAAAGACATCAATTCTACACATGCGTACCAAATTTCAAGTCAATTGGAGCTACGGTTCAGGAGAAGAAGAGTTTTGTAGGTTTTGGCAAATTTTCATTATGGCAAATCCATTATGGCAGAAGTTATGGGTCCTTGAGGCTTTTTTGTTCCCCATGAGAAATGAGGCATGTACACCAGGTTTGAGAATAATTGGACAAATGGCTTGGAACTGCCATGACTTTGAAAATATTTTATTGGGGCGTGGCCTGTAGCGCCACCTATGGGCGAATGTGGGCTGTTCTTGGTTTGGGGGTACCCGTTGGCATGGAGTAACAATGTGCCAATTTAGAAAATTTTTGACCAGTGACTTTTTGAGATATTGGGGCTCAAGGAGAATAATAATAGAAATATAGCTGCAAGCAGCAATGCGATTCCTCCTCAAAATGGCAAATCACTTAAAATTGATCAGTAGAGGGTTGGGGTTAAACCCTCTCAATGAAGAAATTCAAAAAACATGTCTTTCTGTCTGAATCCTAAACTAAACATTTTTAGTGTACAGGAAAATCCATGATGCCAGACCTTATGGATCCTGGAGGCTTTTTTTGTTTACAATGAGAAATGAGGTATGTACTTTAAGTTTCAGAAGAACTGAATAAATGGGTGGAAAGGCCATCACTTTGAAAATAAGACATTTGGGCATGGCCTGTAGTGCCCCCTAAGGGCGAATGTGAGCCATTCTTGGTTTGTGGGTTCATGTTGGCCAGTACTATCAATGTACCAAATTAGAAAGTTTTTGACAAGAAAATGGGACATTTGGGCGTGGCCTGTAGCACCCCCTAAGGGCGAATGTGGGCCATTCTTGGCTTGTGGGTTTCTGTTGGCCTGTTGTATCAATGTACCAAATTTTAAAATGTTTGACCAAAAAATATGACTTTAATGCATAGCCTGTAGCGCCCTCTAATGGCGAATATAGGCAATTCTTGGTTTGTGGGTTCCTGTTGGCCTGTAGTATCAATGTACCAAATTAGAACATTTGACCAGAAAATGGGAATTTTGGACATGGCCTGTAGCGCCCCCTAAGGGTGAATGTCAGCCATTCTTGATTTGTGGGTTCCTGTTGGCCTCTAGTATCAATGTACCAAATTTGAAAATGTTTGACCAGAAAATAGGACATTAAGGCATAGCCTGTATCGCCCCCTAATGGCGAATATGGGCAATTCTTGGTTTGTGGGTTCCTGTTGGCCTGCATTATCAATGTACCAAATTAGAACATTTTTGACAAGAAAATGAGAATTTTGGACATGGCCTATAGCGCCCCCTAAGGGTGAATGTGGGCCAATCTTGGTTTGTGGGTTCCTGTTGGCCTGTAGTATCAATGTACCAAATTAGAACATTTTTGACCAGAAAATGGGAATTTTGGGCATGGCCTGTAGCGCCCCCTAATGGAGAATGTGGGATATTCTTTACGCAGTACTTCAGAGTTATGTCATCTTGAAGCGTGTTAGGTTTGAAAAACCATTAATCAAAATTACATTAGATTTTTTGACACATGTATATTACTAAAATGAGGACATTTACATAAACATGCCCCTTTCAGCCATTTTGTATCGTATTCATTTTTCCTAAGTAATGTTTTCAAAGACATCAATTCTACACATGTGTACCAAATTTCAAGTCAATTGGAGCTACGGTTCAGGAGAAGAAGAGTTTTGTAGGTTTTCGCAAATTTTCACATTACAGGCAAATCCATCATGGCGGAAGTTATGGGTTCTTGAGGCTTTTTTGTTCCCCATGAGAAATGAGTCATGTACACCAAGTTTCAGAATAATTGGACAAATGGCGTAGAAATGCCATCACTTTGAATATATTTTTTTTGGGCGTGGCCTGTAGCGCCACCTATGGGCAAATGTTTTCCATTGTTGGTTTGGTGGTACCCGTTGGCATGGAGTATCAATGTGCCAATTTAGAAAATTTTTGACCATTGACTTTGAGATATTGGGGCTCAAGGAGAATAATAATAATAAATATAGCTGCAAGCAGCAATGCGATTCCTCCTCAAAATGGCAAATCATTTAAAATTGATCAGTAGAGGGTTGGGGTTAAACCCTCCCAATGAATAAATCCAAAAAACATGTCTTTCTGTCTGAATCCTAAACTAAACATTTTCAGTGTACAGGAAAATCCATCATGCCGGACCTTATGGATCCTGGAGGGTTTTTTGTTTACAATGAGAAATGAGGTATGTTCACCAGGTTTCAGAAAAACTAAATAAATGGGGTGGAAATACAATCACTTTGAAAAAATGACATTTGGGCATGGCCTGTAGCGCCCCCTAAGGGCGAATGTGAGCCATTCTTGGTTTGTAGGTTCCTGTTGGCCTGTAGTATTAATGTACCAAATTAGAAAATATTTGACAAAAAAATGTGCAATTTGGGAATGGCCTTTAGCGCCCCCTAAGGGCGAATGTGAGACATTCTTGGTTTGTGGATTTCTGTTGGCCTGAAGTGTCAATATACCAAATTAGAACATTTTTGACCATAAAATGGGAATTTAGGGCGTGGCCTGTAGCGCCCCCTAAGGGCGAATGTTGGCCATTCTTGGTTTGTGGATTCCTGTTGGCCTGTAGTGTCAGTATACAAAATTAGAACATTTTTGACCAGAAAATGGGAATTTTGGGCATGGCCTGTAGCGCCCCCTAAGGGAGAATGTGGGATATTCTTTACGCAGTACTTCAGAGTGAAGTCATCTTGAAGTATATATATATATATATATATATATATATATATATATATATATATATATATATATATAAGTGTTGATACTACTATATATAGAAGTGTTGATACTAGGTCTGTTTCTAACCCACACCTATAATATCACTTCTGAAGGCATGGATTAAACCACTGGAGTGGTATGGATTACTTTTATGCTGCATTTATGTGATTTTTGTAGCTTCTGAGTTCTGATCACCATTCAAGTCATTGAAAGGTCCAACAGGGTTGAGATAATCTTCTAAAAAGCTTAATTTGTGTTCACCAGAAGAAAGAAAATAATACACATCTGGGATGGAATGAGGGTGAGTATACGATGAGAGAAATTTATTTTTGGGGTAAAAACCATTTGTAGGCCTACTTTTTATTTACTTGGAAAATTGTTACTGTCTCTTTAAGAGGATTTTAAACGCATTTCATTCAAGGCACAGTCTGTGCGGCTTGTTTCATTGAGTTTAATCTTTTGAGAACTGTGAAGTCTCATTATTTTCGTGCTGTTACATCTGTATTCATTTCAGAGATTAATTGATTGAGATTGTGAAACTACATACAACCGACAAACCTCCATGAAGATGCGAGTAAAAATGAGATGCCTCGCGCTGTCAGACACAACGCTGATAATCATTCTCGGAAGTGTTGATACTAGATTTAGATTCGCGATTTCTTCATCAACTCTTTATGTTCACTTGAGACAAAACAGACAATATATCATGTATTTTGACATTTTCTTGTATGAAATTGTCCGTTCAAACGCAAGAAGAAGCGAATGCGATCTCTCATCGGGGCTCGTGAGTAAGACGTGACGCTGCTCGCTGTTTCACACAAATATTTATTTGAGTTGTTTTGCCATTTGTTGAGTTGAATGGTGTAAAATCGCTTGAAAGTTCAAACAGGAAAGTGTTAAAAACACATACAACAGACAAACATTGCTCGCATTGAAGACGCGAGTAAAAATGAGATCGCCTCACTATCGCGTGCTGTCAGTGAACACGCAGATGAAACATCATTCTCGGAAGTATTGATACTTTAGGATCGATCCGTCCATCCCTTCTTTCTTTAGACATATGTTTCATGTTTGTGTGATAAGTGTTCGTGGAGTTTCACTTGATTTTTTCTGATGTGTATCAGACAGATTATCGCAAAGACAGATTCGGTTTACCCTGTTTATTTTCGTTATTTTACAAAAGCTCAAGGTTTTGTTGTATTGTAAGTGTACACAAATAACAGTAGACCTTTTATAGTTTGTAATGATCTCTTCCATGTATCTGAATGGGCAAAAATGACGCAGTATTTTGTTTAAGTTTTTTCTGCTGTTTAGAACAATGCATCTGAAAGGACATTACAGCGCCATTGTTGACCCCCGTAATAATGCCAGAATTCAATAATGGTTCCCGATTTCAGATTCCTCGCAAACATTTATTTGAGTTGTAATGCCATTTGTTGAGTTGAATAGTGTAAAATCGCTTGAATATTCAAACTGGGAAGCAGAAAAACATCTCACTGACCTTTGTGCAGTAACTCTCATCGGGGCTCGTGCGTTAGACGCGACGCATCTCGCGGTTTCACACAAAACTGCTCACAAACATTTATTTGAGTTGTTTTGCCATTTGTTGAGATGAATAGTATAAAATCGCTTGAATGTTCCAAATGTCAAGCATTAAACACACACAATTGACATACCTTTGTGCAAACGCAGGCAAAATTCTTCTAGCTTAGAAAGTCGGGAGCTCCACCCACTAGTAGACAGAATTGCTCCATTAGAGAGATTTCTCCAGTAAAAGTGCATTTGGTAGACAGAGTTACACCAGCAGAGGGAGCCTCTTTGCTCAGCCAATGTAAGTGAATGGGATTTTACTTGTAGACCGTATTAATCCAGTAGAGGGGGCATTTTTGCTCAGCCATTGTAAATCAATGGGATTTTTTTACATTTTTGATCGTCATTTATATAAAAAGCTTAAGTCGCATCAGGTAAAAAAAGACATTCCAGCAAACTTCAGAACAGTCCAAAGGTCTGTGGCAAGTTGGGTACTTATAGCATTAAAGCACTTGGAGGTAAGGTTGTTGAAATTTTAGTAAGTAAAATAGTATTAATAATAATAATAATAATAAATGTATGTAACATAACAATATGTTGGCTTTCTCAAGCCAACATAGTTATGTCATCTTGAAGCATGTTAGGTTTGAAAAACCATCAGTCAAAATTACATTTGATTTATTGACACTAATATATTGAGGCAATGTGGTCATTTACATAAATACGCACCTTTCAGCCATTTTGTATTGTATTCATTTTTGCTAAGTAACAAATTGAAAGACATCAATTCTACACATGGGTACCAAATGTCAAGTAAATTGGATCTACGGTTCAAGAGAAGAAGAGTTTTAAATGTTTCACCAAATTTTCACTGTACAGGACAATCCATCACACAGAACCTTATGGGTCCTTGAGGCTTTTTTGTTCCCAATGAGAAATGAGGCAAGTATACCAAGTTTTAGAATATTTGGAAAATTGGGGTGAAAGTGCCATCATTTTGAAAATGTGACATTTGGGCGTGGCCTGTAGCGAACCGCTAAGGGCGAATGTCGGCAATTCTTTGCACAGTACTTCAAAGGGATGTTATCTTGAAGCATGTCAGGTTTAAAATACCTCAGTCAAAATTACATTTGATTTATTGACATATATATTGATTAAATGTGGACATTTACATAAACACGCCCCTTTCAGCCATTTTTAATCGTACCTTATGGGTCCTTGAGGCTTTTTTGTTCCCAATGAGAAATGAGGCAAGTATACCAAGTTTTAGAATATTTCGAAAATTGTGGTGAAAATGCCATCATTTTGAAAATGTGACATTTGGGCGTGGCCTGTAGCAAACTGCTAAGGGGCGAATGTGGGCAATTCTTTGCACAGTACTTCAAAGGGATGTTATCTTGAAGAATGTTATGTTTGAAAAACCCTCAGTCAAAATTACATTTGATATATTGACATATATATTGATTAAATGTGGACATTTACATAAACACGCCCCTTTCAGCCATTTTATATCGTATTCATTTTTGCTAAGTAATGTTTTCAAAGACATCAATTCTACACATGCGTACCAAATTTCAAGTATATTGGAGCTACGGTTCAGGAGAAGAAGAGTTTTGTAGGTTTTGGCAAATTTTCACTGTACAGGAAAATCCATTAGGGCAGAAGTTATGGGTCCTTGAGGCTTTTTTGTTCCCCATGAGAAATGAGGCATGTACACCAGGTTTGAGAATAATTGGACAAATGGCTTGGAAATGCCATGACTTTGAAAATATTTTTTTGGGGCATGGCCTGTAGCGCCACCTATGGGCGAATGTGGGCCATTCTTGGTTTGGGGGTACCCGTTGGCATGGAGTATCAATGTGCCAATTTAGAAAATTTTTGACCAGTGACTTTTTGAGATATTGGGGCTCAAGGAGAATAATAATAATAATAATAATAATAAATATAGCTGCAAGCAGCAATGCGATTCCTCCTCAAAATGGCAAATCATTTAAAATTGGTCAGTAGTGGGTTGGGGTTAAACCCTCCCAATGAAGAAATCCAAAAAACGTGTCTATCTGTCTGAATCCTAAACTAAACATTTTCAGTGTACAGGAAAATCCATGATGCCGGACCTTATGGATCCTGGAGGCTTTTTTTTTACAATGAGAAATGAGGTATGTACATTAAGTTTCAGAAGAACTGAAAAAATGGGGTGGAAATGCCATCACTTTGAATGTGGGACATTGGGGCATAGCCTGTAGCGCCCCCTAATGGAGAATACGGGCAATTCTTGGTTTGTGGGTTCCTGTTGGCCTGTACTATCAATGTACCAAATTTGAAAATGTTTGACCAAAAAATAGGACTTTAAGGCATAGCCTGTAGCGCCCCCTAATCACGAATATGATCAATTCTTGGTTTGTGGGTTTCTGTTGGCGTGCAGTATCAATGTACCAAATTAGAACATTTTTTACAAGAAAATGAGAATTTTGGACATGGCCTATAGCGCCCCCTAAGGGTGAATGTCAGCCATTCTTGGTTTGTGGGTTCCCGTTGGCCTGTAGTATCAATGTACCAAATTTGAAAATGTTTGACCAAAAAATAGGACTTTAAGGCATAGCCTGTAGCGCCCTCTAATGACGAATATGGGCAATTCTTGGTTTGTGGGTTCCTGTTGGCGTGCAGTATCAATGTACCAAATTAGAACATTTTTGAAGAGAAAATGGGAATTTTGGACATGGCCTATAGCGCCCCCTATGGGTGAATGTGGGCCAATCTTGGTTTGTGGGTTCCTGTTGGCCTGTAGTATCAATGTACCAAATTTGAAAATGTTTG
Organism: Moxostoma hubbsi; assembly: GCA_032164185.1. Lineage (NCBI taxonomy): Eukaryota > Metazoa > Chordata > Actinopteri > Cypriniformes > Catostomidae > Moxostoma > Moxostoma hubbsi. The sequence goes on from JAVLUX010000019.1 coordinate 43,387,893, forward strand.
ACCAGAAAATAGGACATTAAGGCATAGCCTGTAGCGCCCCCTAATGGCGAATATGGGCAATGCTTGGTTTGTGGGTTCCTGTTGGCCTGTAGTATCAACATACCAAATTAGAACTTTTTTGACCAGAAAATGGGAATTTTGGACATGGCCTATAGCGCCCCCTAAGGGTGAATGTGGGCCATTCTTTGTTTGTGGATTCCTGTTGGCCTGTAGTATCAACATACCAAATTAGAACATTTTTGACCAGAAAATGGGAATTTTGGGCATGACCTGTAGCGCCCCCTAAGGGTGAATGTGGGCCATTCTTTGTTTGTGGATTCCTGTTGGCCTGTAGTATCAACATACCAAATTAGAACATTTTTGACCAGAAAATGGGAATTTTGGGCATGGCCTGTAGCGCCCCCTAAGGGTGAATGTGGGCCATTCTTTGTTTGTGGATTCCTGTTGGCCTGTAGTGTCAATATACCAAATTAGAACATTTTTGACCAGAAAATGGGAATTTTGGACATGGCCTATAGCGCCCCCTAAGGGTGAATGTGGGCCATTCTTTGTTTGTGGATTCCTGTTGGCCTGTAGTATCAACATACCAAATTAGAACATTTTTGACCAGAAAATGGGAAATTTGGGCATGGCCTGTAGCGCCCCCTAAGGGTGAATGTGGGCCATTCTTTGTTTGTGGATTCCTGTTGGCCTGTAGTGTCAATATACCAAATTAGAACATTTTTGACCAGAAAATGGGAATTTTGGGCATGGCCTGTAGCGCCCCCTAAGGGAGAATGTGGGATATTCTTTACGCAGTACTTCAGAGTGATGTCATCTTGAAGTATATATATATATAGGTCTGTTTCTAACCCACACCTATAATATCACTTCTGAAGGCATGGATTAAACCACTGGAGTGGTATGGATTACTTTTATGCTGCATTTATGTGATTTTTGTAGCTTCTGAGTTCTGATCACCGTTCAAGTCATTGAAAGGTCCAACAGGGTTGAGATAATCTTCTAAAAAGCTTAATTTGTGTTCACCAGAAGAAAGAAAATAATACACATCTGGGATGGAATGAGGGTGAGTATACGATGAGAGAAATTTATTTTGGGGGTAAAAACCCCCAAAAGTAGGCCTACTTTTTATTTACTTGGAAAATTGTTACTGTCTCTTTAAGAGGATTTTAAACGCATTTCATTCAAGGCACAGTCTGTGTGGCTTGTTTCATTGAGTTTAATCTTTTGAGAACTGTGAAGTCTCATTATTTTCGTGCTGTTACATCTGTATTCATTTATCTGAGATTAATTGATTGAGATTGTGAAACTACATACAACCGACAAACCTCCATGAAGATGCGAGTAAAAATGAGATGCCTCGCGCTGTCAGACACAACGCTGATAATCAATCTCGGAAGTGTTGATACTAGATTTAGATTCGCGATTTCTTCATCAACTGTTAATGTTCACTTGAGACAAAACAGACTCCACAATATAGCATGTAATTTGACATTTTGTTGTATGAAAATGTCCGTTCAAACGCAAGAAGAAGCGAATGCGATCTCTCATCGGGGCTCGTGAGTTAGACGTGACTGCTCGCTGTTTCACATAAACAGTTTTGCCATTTGTTGAGTTGAATGGTGTAAAACCGCTTGAAAGTTCAAACAGGAAAGTGTTAAAAACACATACAACAGACAAACATTGCTCGCACTGAAGATGTGTTCATTGAAGAAAAGTGTTCGCGGAGTTTCACTTGATTTTTCTGACGTGTATCAGACCGCTAAGACAGATTCGGGCACTCGGTTTATTTTCGTTATTTTACAAAAGCTCAAGGTTTTGTTGTTATTGTAAGTGTACACAAATAAAAGTAGACCTTTTATAGTTTGTAATGATCTCTTCCATGTATCTGAATTGGCAAAAATGACGCAGTATTTTGTTTAAGTTTTTTCCGCTGTATAGAGAAATACATCAAAAAGGACGTCACAGCGCCATTGTTGACCCCCGTAATAATGCCAGAATTCAATAATGATTCCCGATTTCAAACTGCTCGAAAATATTTATTTGAGTTGTTTTGCCATTTGTTGAGTTGAATAGTGTAAAATCGCTTGAATATTCAAACTGGGAAGCAGTAAAACACATCAAACTGACCTTTGTGCAGTAACTCTCATCGGGGCTCGTGCGTTAGACGCGACGCATCTCGCCGTTTCACGTAATCTGCTCGAAAACATTTCTTTGAGTTGTTTTGCCATTTGTTGAGATGAATAGTATAAAATCGCGTGAATGTTCCAAATGTCAAGCATTAAACACACAATTGACACCTTTGTGCATTCACGAGCAATTCATCTGGCTTTCTAAGTCTGGAGCTCCACCCACTAGTAGACAGAATTGCTCCATTAGAGAGATTTCTCCAGTAAAAGTGCATTTGGTAGACAGAGTTACTCCAGCAGAGGGAGCCTCTTTGCTCAGCCAATGTAAGTGAATGGGATTTTACTTGTAGACCGTATTAATCCTGTAGAGGGGGCAATATTGCTCAGCCATTGTAAATCAATGGGATTTTTTTACATTTTTGATCGTCATTTATATAAAAAGCTTAAGTCGCATCAGGTAAAAAAAGACATAGCAGCAAACTTCAGAACAGTCCCCAGGTCTGTGGCAAGTTGGGTACTTATAGCATTAAAGCTCTTGGAGGTGAGGTTGTTGAAATTTTAGTAAGTAAAATAGTATTAATATTAATAATAATAATAAATGTATGTAACATAACAATATGTTGGCTTTGTCAAGCACACATAGTTATGTCATCTTGAAGCATGTTAGGTTTGAAAAACCATCAATCAAAATTACATTTGGTTTATTGACACTAATATATTGAGGCAATGTGGTCATTTACATAAACACGCACCTTTCAGCCATTTTGTATTGTATTCATTTTTACTAAGTAACAAATTGAAAGACATCAATTGTACACATGGGTACCAAATGTCAAGTCAATTGGATCTACGGTTCAAGAGAAGAAGACTTTTGTAGGTTTTGGCAAATTTTCACTGTACAGGACAATCCATTAGGGCAGAAGTTATGGGTCCTTGAGGCTTTTTTGTTCCCAATGAGAAATGAGGCAAGTATACCAAGTTTTAGAATATTTGGAAAATTGGGGTGAAAGTGCCATCATTTTGAAAATGTGACATTTGGGCGTGGCCTGTAGCGAACCGCTAATGGCGAATGTCGGCAATTCTTTGCACAGTACTTCAAAGGGATGTTATCTTGAAGCATGTCAGGTTTAAAATCCCTCAGTCAAAATTACATTTGATTTATTGACTTACATATTGATTAAATGTGGACATTTACATAAACACGCCCCTTTCAGCCATTTTTAATCGTACCTTATGGGTCCTTGAGGCTTTTTTGTTCCCAATGAGAAATGAGGCAAGTATACCAAGTTTTAGAATATTTTGAAAATTGTGGTGAAAATGCCATCATTTTGAAAATGTGACATTTGGGCGTGGCCTGTAGCGAACCGCTAAGGGCGAATGTGGGCAATTCTTTGCACAGTACTTCAAAGGGATGTTATCTTGAAGAATGTTAGGTTTGAAAAACCCTGGGTCAAAATTACATTTGATATATTGACATATATATTGATTAAATGTGGACATTTACATAAACACGCCCCTTTCAGCCATTTTATATCGTATTCATTTTTGCTAAGTAATGTTTTCAAAGACATCAATTCTACACATGCGTACCAAATTTCAAGTATATTGGAGCTACGGTTCAGGAGAAGAAGAGTTTTGTAGGTTTTGGCAAATTTTCACTGTACAGGAAAATCCATTAGAGCAGAAGTTATGGGTCCTTGAGGCTTTTTTGTTCCCCATGAGAAATGAGGCATGTACACCAGGTTTGAGAATAATTGGGCAAATGGCTTGGAAATGCCATGACTTTGAAAATATTTTTTTGGGGCGTGGCCTGTAGCGCCACCTATGGGCGAATGTGGGCCATTCTTGGTTTGGGGGTACCCGTTGGCATGGAGTATCAATGTGCCAATTTAGAAAATTTTTGACCAGTGACTTTTTGAGATATTGGGGCTCAAGGAGAATAATAATAATAATAATAATAATAATAATAATAATAAAACTGTCAATAACAATAGATTCCCTCCTATCGGAGGAATCTAATAATAATAATAATAATAATAAAACTGTCAATAACAATAGATTCCCTCCTATCGGAGGAATCTAATAATAATAATAATAATAATACTGTCAATAACAATAGATTCCCTCCTATCGGAGGAATCTAATAAAACTGTCAATAACAATAGATTCCCTCCTACCGGAGGAATCTAATAATAATACTGTCAATTACAATAGATTCCCTCCAATCGGAGGAATCTAATAATAATACTGTCAATTACAATAGATTCCCTCCTACCGGAGGAATCTAATAATAATAATAATAAATATAGCTGCAAGCAGCAATGCGATTCCTCCTCAAAATGGCAAATCATTCATAATTGATCAGTAGAGGGTTGGGTTTAAACTCTCCCAATGGAGGAATCATAAAAACATATCTTTCTGTCTTAATTCTAAACAAAATATTTTCAGTGTACAGGAAAATCCATCATGCCGGATCTTATGGATCCTTGAGGTATGTACATTAAGTTTCAGAAGATTTGAATAAATGGGGTGGAAATACCATCACTTTGAAAATGCGACATTTGGGCATGTCTTGTATCGCCCCCTAAAGGCGATTGTGGGCCATTCTTGGTGTGGGGTTTCCTGTTGGCCTGTAGTATCTATGTACAAAATTAGAACAGTTTTGACCAAAAAATGGGACATTTGGGTATGGCCTGTAGCACCCCCTAAAGGCAAATGTGGGCCATTCTTGGTTTGGGGTTTCCTGTTGGCCTGTATTATCAGTGTACACAATGAGAACATTTTTGACCAGAAAATGGCTCTTTTATTTGAACATCCATGCAATTTTACACCATTCATGAAGTCTGTATTTTATCATCTCACACCCAAACAAATGAGGGTGTGAGAGACAAAACTGATGTTGCTCAGCTTCACTTGACAGCGCAGGAAGGATCACGGAAGATCCATCGAGAACAGATTAACTATTAATAGCAGAATTAGTCCTTCACGTTATATCATGATTACAAGTTCCACAATCTCAATCACTTAATATCTGAAATGAATGCACATGTAACAGCATGAAAATAATAAGACTTCACAGTTCTCAAAAGATTAAACTCAATGAAACAAGCTGCACAGACTGTGCCTTGAATGTCATGCGATAAAATCCTCTTAAAGAGACAGTAACAATTTATCCTTCGTTCTGAAAATTGACATTCCAAGTAAATGAAAAATACAAATGGTATATTTGGTACACATGTTGTTGTTTTTGAAAACATTACTTAGCAAAAATGAATACGATATAAAATGGCTGAAAGGGACGTGTTTATGTAAATTTCCACATTTTATCAATATATATGTGTCAATAAATCAAATGTAATTTTGACTAATGGTTTTTCAATGCTAACATGCGTCAAGATGACATCACTCGGAAGTACTGCACAAAGAATGGCCCACATTTGCCCTTAGGGGCGCTACAGGCCACGCCCAAAATTCCAATTTTCTGGTCAAACGTTTTCTAATTTGGTACATTGATACTACAGGCCAACAGGTACCCCCAAACCAAGAATTGACCACATTCGCCCATAGGTGGCGCTACAGGCCACGCCCAAAAGAAATATTTTCAAAGTGATGGCATTTCTACGCCAGTTGTCCAATTATACTGAAACTTGGTGTACATGCCTCATTTCTCATGGGGAACAAAAAAGCCTCAACGAACCATAACTTCCGGCATGATGTATTTTCCTGTGCAGTGAAAATTTGCAAAAACCTACAAAACTCTTCTTCTCTTCTCTTCTACTGCGCAAAGAATGGCCCACATTCGCCCTTAGGGGGTGCTACAGGCCATGCCCAAATTTCCCATTTTCTTGTCAAAAACTTTCTAATTTGGTTCATTGATTCTACAGACCAACAGGAACCCACAAAACAAGAATTGCCCATATTCGCCATTAGGGGGCACTACAGGCTATGCCTTAAAGTCCTATTTTCTGTTCAAACATTTTCAAATTTGGTACATTGATACTACAGGCCAACAGGAACCCACAAACCAAGAATTGCCCATATTCGCCATTAGGGGGCGCTACAGGCTATGCCTTAAAGTCCTATTTTCTGGTAAAACATTTTCAAATTTGGTACATTGATACTACAGGCCAACATGAACCCACAAACCAAGAATGGCCCATATTCACCCTTAGGGGGCGCTACAGGCCATTCCCAAAATATTCATTTTCTGTTAAAAAATTTCCTAATTTGGTACATTGATACTACAGGCCAACAGTAACCCTCAAACCAAGAATGGCCCACATTCACCCTTAGGGGGTGCATCAGACCATGCCCAAATGTCCCATATTCAAAGTGATGGCATTTCCTCGCCATTTGTCCAATTCTTCTGAAACTTGGTGTACATGACTCATTTCTCATGGGGAACAAAAAGCCTCAATGACCCATAGTTTCCACCATGACAGATTTTCCAGTACACTGAAAATTTGGGAAAACCTACAAAAATCTTCTTCTCCTGAACCGTAGGTCCAAGTTACTTGAAATTTGGTACACATGTGTAGAATTGATGTCTCTGAAAATGTTACTTAGCAAAAATGAAGATTATACAAATTGGCTGAAAAGGGCGTGTTTATGTAAATGTCTACATTTTATCAATATGTATGTGTCAATAAATTAAATGTAATTTTGACTGATGGTTTTTCAAACCTATCATGCTTCAAGATGACATCACTCTGAAGAACTGTGGAAAGAATGGCCCACATTCGTCCTTAGGGGCGCTACAGGCCACGCCCAATTTTCCCATTTTCTTGTCAAAAACTTTCTAATTTGGTACATTGATACTACAGGCCAACAGGAACCTACAAACCAAGAATTGCCCATATTCACCATTAGGGGGCGCTACAGGCTATGCCCAAATATAATTTTTTCAAAGTGATTGTATTTCCACCCCATTTATTTAGTTCTTCTGAAACCTGGTGACCATACCTCATTTCTCATTGTAAACAAAAAACTCCCCAGGATCCATAAGGTCTGGCATGATGGATTTTCCTGTACACTGAAAATGTTTAGTTTAAGATTCAGACAGAAAGACATGTTTTTTGGATACCTTCATTGGGAGGGTTTAACCCCAACCCTCTACTGATCAATTTTAAATGATTTGCCATTTTGAGGAGGAATCGCATTGCTGCTTGCAGCTATATTTATTATTATTATTATTATTCTCCTTGAGCCCCAATATCTCAAAAAGTCACTGATCAAAAATTTTCTAAATTGACACATTGATACTCCATGCCAATGGGTACCCCCAAACCAAGAATGGCCCACATTCGCCCATAGGTGACGCTTGAACCGTAGATCCAATTGACGACATTTGGTACCCATGTGTAGAATTTCTGTCTATCAATTTGTTACGTAGCAAAAATGAATACAATACAAAATGGCTGAAAGGTGCGTGTTTATGTAAATGACCACATTGCCTCAATATATTAGTGTCAATAAACCAAATGTAATTTTGACTGATGGTTTTTCAAACCTAACATGCTTCAAGATGAAATAACTATGTTGGTTTGAGAAAGCCAACCTATTGTTACGTTACGTACATTTATTATTATTATTATTATTATTAATACTATTTTTGTATTTTTCTGAGACTAAATTTTCAACAACCTTACCTCCAAGAGCTTTAATGCTAGAAGCACCCAACTTGCCACAGACCTGGGGACTGTTCTGAAGTTTGCTAGTATGTCTTTTTTTACCTGATGCGACTTAAGCTTTTTATATAAATGACAATCAAAAATGTAAAAAATCCCTTTTGATTTACAATGGCTGAGCAAAAAATGCCCCCTCTACTGGAGTAACTCTGTCTACCAAATGCACTTCTACTGGAGAAATCTCTCTAATGAAGCAATTCTGTCTACTAGTGGGTGGAGCTCCAGACTTAGAATTCAGATGAAGTTTGCTTCCATCTGCACGAAGGTATGTCAATTTTGTGTGTTTAATGCTTGACATTTGGAACATTCACAAGCCCAAAGCTGAAAACTTCTTCACCACAAGCACTATATCTTTTACCCTAAACCTGTGTCATGTTACTCATTCGGTGCAATGTAACTTCAAGAGGCAAGAACCAGCTGACCAATGTATAAACCCACCAACCACAGATTGCTTTTCACGTGACATAAATACATTTCAAATCAATATAATACATTATTATTTAATTACTTATTTTTAAACAATATTCATCATATTTTCTCAAACTACACAATAATGACTCATAGAGATTATAGATATTACAGTTTAATCTTCTGTAAAGGTGTTTTGAAACTATATGTGTTGTGAAAGGTGCTATACAAATAAAATTGACTTGACTTGAAAATAAATGGCAGCAAACAGTTGTTGAAAAAATTGCTGCAAAAAGTATTTAAAAATGTTTTCTCGCTGCTACTATACATGAAAGTCAAACAACAGAACAGCTTAGTGGAACTCTGCTCTCTTCTTCCACAACGATTACAAAACAGTAGGTTAATACTTGTGTTTTTCTTAGTTTACACATATAGCTTTCATCTCTATACCTAATCATTTACACACACTAGAATTTGTGATATAAGATGAAAGAATTTATTTTATCATCGTGACATACGTCATTTCTTAATTATCAACAGACATATTTTACATTGCAACATAAAATAAGCAGTTTCATATTACTTATATCAATGTACAACTACACAAAACCTATGTACACACATAAGCTAATAATTATACAATTTATAGCATTAATTTGGTTTTAGTTTCATTGCTATAGACATGTTGCACATTAGACTTTCAACACAACAATTCACAAAATTACATTGTTTTATAAGTTAGAAGGCCACATATGTTTATTATAGAAATAATTATTTCTCTAAAATTAAGTACTTCAGATAAATACTTACAATGTTTTGAACTGCAACTTCTGTCTACACACTGCTTACTGAAGGCACAATATCTATTCTTTTGAATTTCACTGTTGATTCCCAAACCTGCTTGGACCCTGATGGTTGCCACTTGCGGCTATAATTATTATTATTATTATTCTGCTTCTTCTTCCGCTCTTGAGTTTATAGCAGCCCATAGAACCACTTGAGGGAAAGTTTGGCATACGGATAGAGGACAGTCAGATATGTCACCACAGCAAGATTGGCGTCTCTACCTCAAACCCTCTAGTGCCACCAACTGCCCAAACTTGCACTCACATTGATGTTAATACATTTTGAACCGTGAGTCTAAGAAACAAAATGATTTTTTTCCTCTGATTCCAGGGCTCAAGTTCGAACGCACCCTATGATGTCATTTTCCATCATGAAAGAAAAACCTACTTTTTCAAACTCGTCCTAGGCCGTTTGTCCGATTTACACAAAATTTGGCCTGAATCATCTAGAGGCACACACGACAAAAAGCTATTCACAGAATTTTAATAAACCATCCAATTTCCAATGGCGCTTTAATGAATTTGATGAAGAACGCACAAAATTAAACTTGAGGCTGTATCTCCATAATTCTTAGAAGGATTGGGACGAAACTTGGTACGTGTCATCACCATTAAGCTCTGAGGTTACCTGCAGAATTTTTTGCACTGCCCCCTACTGGTCATAAGATATGAAAAAAAACAAATTTTTGCTTATAACTTCTGAACAGTTTGTCATAAAATCATCAAATTGGTCTCATTAGTTTGAGTGGGGTATATCAAGTCCAACGATATGAAGAATTCATATGTTGGCCATTTTGGATGTCGGCCATTTTGAATTTAGTCAAAATGCTGTATTTTACGAACTACTTGGCATGTCATTACGAAACTGGTATGTGTCTTTGGCACCATGCTCTGTAGGGACTCAAAAAGTTTCAGAACATTGCCACCTTGTGGTCAAAAATTATAATACTATTTCATAAAATGCTAATCTCTATTGACTCCTTTTGCCTACTGTCATGACTCTGGTCTTGATAGATTCAGTGGTTCATGTCGAGAACAATGAAACCAATTATTTCATGATCTAGCAAACTACCTGTCCGCCATTTTTAAATGTTTTTAAAACCTTCTTTTTCGAACTTCTCCTAGACTGCTTGTCCCATTTGCACAAAAATTCTAGAGACACGCACAACAAAAATAAATTCACAGAATTTTGATAAACCATACCGTTTTTGAATGATGCTTAATAGAGTGCGATACTCTGAAGGGATAATACTGGTCTGACAGTTTCCTTTGACAGGGCTCCAGTCAAAGAGAAGGGCACGGAGAAGTTATTCCAACAAACTTTAATTATTGAATTTTGAGTACAGGCATCGGTAAAATAGTTATGTAGGTTTTGTGTGTGTGTGTGTGTGGTCTATAAAAGAAACAAAGAATGAAATATTATTAATCACGATGTACAAAAGTATAAAAAATATGTACAAATATGTAGGATACAGTAATATCCAATATAATAATAAACATTGAATCAGAATACTAAAACATACTAATTTGGTCAAATAAGTCGAAAAGAGCCATAAACAACTAATTTACAGGCATACAAAGTGGTCTTTGCTTCCCTCTAGTGGAAGCGGGCGCAACTGCACCCCATGCGCTCAACACGTGAGGGCTCATAGTCAGGGAGTGCCGAACTACACTCTAGGCGCGTCTAAAGACGACACAGAGGCTAAACACGATTTAGCTGTAGGACTAAAGGACATAATAACTGAAATATAGCGCTCGAGAATACAGCCTAAGGCTGAAATAATGTAAAGGAAACAATCTCCAGTCTAATACGTCTTATAACAGTCACATAATACCTATTAACTAAAGAAATACACACGAAAGTATCAAACCCATGCATATAAAATACTTAACAGGAAAACAGATCTAATATCTAAACAAGTCCGATGGCAATATTTGCATCTTAGTACAGAATGAAACTTACTTTCGCTTAGGTTACGCACACGAGAGCTACCATCCCATAGAATGCGGAGTCGGTAAGAAGGAAATGATGAACTCAGAAAAGGAAATGACATCACTACAGTTTCAAAATAAAACGACAGGAAATAAAAGACTTTCTGACATAGCCGCCCCCAAATTTAGCAATAAATTTGAATCCCAAGGGAAAGTCTACTTTACTAGTTGGAGTCGTCTTCATCCTACCAGGCTGGCAACCGCACAAGGCGCACAACTGGCCGTAGGTAAGTCTGTCCCTTGATCTTGACTTCAGCTGCCCTGACTCGTCCATCCAAGCCAGAACTAGTATTCACCACTCTCCCGATGGGCCACTGGGCTCTGGGTAGCTCGAATCCACCACCAGGCCCGCAGTCAGATTTTCTGTGTCCTTGTGCCACTTCGACCGCTTCTGAAGATCCGGGAGATGGCGACGGATGAAGTTGGACCAGAAATGGTCCGCCAGGATCTGGCTGTGGCGCCATCTTCTTTTGCTAAGAAGGTCTCTAGGTGCATAGACAGCCTGTGGGAGTGATGCATCACGGCGTCCCATCAACAGTAGATTTGGTGTAACGGGATCCACACAACTCGTTGTCATACACTTGAAAATCAGACCCCACCGCTTCTCGGTACGCCGGCCCATCTTGACGTTGTAGGGACCGAAACAATCGACTCCAGTCGACCAGAAAGGTGGCTTGTATAAGCGGAGTCTGGCAGGGGGTAGGTCTGCCATCTGAGGTACCACTGGAGTTGCGTGCCATTTCTGACATTCAACACAGCCGTGTTGATGACGCTTGATAGACTCTTCCCCGGAGGATCCAATATTTTCTCCTCATCTCGCCAAAAACCCGCTCGGGACCAGGATGTAGCAGTTCACTGTCATATTTCTTAATGAGCAGCATCGTGACATGAGATTTAGGATCAAGGATAATAGGATGTATCGCATCTGGGTTAAGATCTTCTGCTCTGCGTAGTCTACCTCCCACTAGGCCAACAGCTTCATCATACTCTGGAGCAAGCGTGAGCAGGCGACTCAGTCTCGAGATGGACACCAGCAACCAGAGCTTCCACCTCTTCAGGGAAGGACTCACTCTGAGCTTGTCTGAGGACATGTAGCTCTACTTTTTGGACGTCAGCTGCTGTCATGGTAGGGCTGCTCTGGTCATCAGCCGCCCCGTGAAGGCTCTCATGGGTAGCCTTGAGAAGACTGTCCCAGTTGTCTATATCAGACATAAGTGTCGTAGTCGGAGAGCAGGTGGTAACTCCACAGAACAATGCCTTCCGAAGTTCATCCTCGTCAGCTTCTTGGGCTTCTATTAACTGAAGCACTGGCCAAGAGTCTGGATGTTGTCGGAGAAATGGTGGACCACCGGTTCGGCTGGCTGAGCTCGAGAAAGGGTTGACCATGAGTAAGGTCATCTGCTGGATTGTCAATGGTGTTGACATACCGCCAGGTCGAGTTTTCAGTGTGTTCCTGAATTTCTGTGACTCTAGTTCCTACAAAGACCTTGTAGCGACACGAGTCGGAATTGAGCCACGTTAAAACTGTCATTGCATCAGTCCAGAGAGTGACTTGCTGTGAAGGGAGTGACAGTTCTGTCATAATGACTTTAGCCAGCTGGGCTCCGGCTAAAGCAGCACACAGTTCAAGGCGTGGCATAGATAGTTGTTTGCGAGGGCTCACTCGTGACCGAGCCATCACAAAGGCAATGTGTACTTCACCTTGATTGTCTTGGGTACGGAGGTAAGCGACGGCTCCGTAAGCTCGTTCAGAGGCATCACAGAAGATGTGTGCCTCTCGTCTATGTGACCCAATGCCTGCTACTGATGGGACATAGCATCTGAGAATTTCCACTTGTGGAAGATGGACTAGTTCACTCTCCCATTGTCTCCAGATATCCAACAGAGCCTCTGGTCTGATCGGTTCATCCCAACCAACTCCCACTCTCCACAGGTCTTGAATCAGGATCTTCGCTCGGGTGGTGAATGGAATCAAGTATCCTAGGGGATCATATTGTGTTGCCATCACCTTGTAGACATTCCTCAGAGTTGACTGTGAATACTCTACTGGTCTGTGGCGGTACCCAAGATGATCAGTAAGGCAGTTCCAGCGAAGGCCTAAAGCTGGCTCTTCGGGATCCTGTCGAGGTTGAGATAGCCACAACTCAGTGCTTGCTGCTCTCGCTTCCGAAGGAAGATGTTCAACAACTGTGGGGATGTTACTGGCCCACTGCCTGATGTCAAAGCCTCCAGCTGAGAGTAGTTCACGCATCCGGTTAACAATAGTCTTGGCTTCATCAGCGTTCGTGACACTGGTCAAAAAGTTGTCGACGTAGAAGGCGGTCTCCACAAGGTGTAAGATGTCCTCATAACCGCTGCTGTTATCCTTCACATGCCGCTGAAGGGCGTATACGGCACAGCAGGGGCTGCATGTCGTCCCGAATAGCAAAACCTGCCACTCATATACCTTTGGATCCTCCTCCCTCTTCATACCTCTCCAGAGAAAGAGAAGAGAAGAGAAGGGGTTTGTCTTCTGGTAACAGACGAACTTGATGAAACATTGCTTTGATGTCACCACTGAAAGCCACACTGTGTTCTCGGAACCGAAGAAGTACACCGAGGAGAGTAGGACCTAAGGTTGGACCGGGCAACAATTGACTATTAAGACTTTGACCATTGTGCTGGTAGGAACAGTTGTAGACAATCCTCGCCTTGCCATTGTGGTGGACAACGTGGTGCGGCAGATACCAGGACTCTGTGGAGCTGTCTACTGTGCCAGGAGGTAAAGGTTTGGCTTTACCCAAACCCAACTGTTCAAGCTTCTGTATCTCTTGACAGTAGGTGTTAGCTAAAGCAGTGTCTTTGGCTAGACGATGTTCTGTGCTCCGTAGCTGTGGGAGCAATGTATGCTTTGGAGCCCAGAGCGTGGGTCTAGCTTTGCGTCTCAGTAGAGGAGTAGCATACCTTGTTACTTCATCCACTTTTACCATGACTATGCGCTGTTCTAGCAGTTCTAGAGCCTGCTGATCTTCTTTGGAGCGAATCACAGTCTTGGCGTTGGCATATGGATTTATGTCAACTTCCCACAGTCGTTCAACGTGCCGCTGCAATTCTGAGTTAGGAGACATGGTGAAGTAACAGTGAGAATGCCCACCAGTGAGGTTGAAGTTGGCGGGGCCTTGTAATGTCCAACCAAGAGCAGTACGCACAGCCACAGGGCTCCCAGGCGGACCTGCTCGGATCGGTTGTTGGGGAAGCAGCAGATGTGGGAAGTCAGAGCCTATCAGCAGAAGCGGTTGGAACTTGTCAACGTTCGGTAGAGGAAGACCTTGCAGGTGGGAGTATCTACGCATGAGCGACTTGACAGGATAGCTATGCTCAGACAAGCTCAGCTCACCAGCAGTGAAGGCATGAAAGATACTTTTCTTTGGGAGAATGAGCTGGGGAGATGTCGAACGAGACAGCTGCTCCCTGTAGTTGGATCACCTCATGGCGGACAGTACGCAAAGGCAAGCTCTCAGGCTCTTTGTCTAAATGGAGATGCCGGACTGCTGAGGGAAGGATGAGGGTTCTCTCTGATCCATCATCCAGGATAGCAAAACCTTCCAGAGAGTGCTCGGCATTGTACAAGCGCACCTTAACCAGCTTCAACATGATTCTATGCGGACGACTAGGACGGTCAAAGTATATAGTGTCAGGAGCAGCACTGACCATTAACACTTTCTTAGCCTCTTGGGAACACACTTCGTGGAGCACGGTCAGGTGTTGCTCTTTGCACACTTGGCAAGGCTTCTTGAGAGTACATGCCTCAGGTTTATGGTTTCTGCCACACCTCCAACAGCCTCTGTCTTTAATCCAGGTGGAAATCTCTGATGGAGTGAGCGTTTTAAATTTGTGGCATAAACTGAGGTAATGCTCACGGGCGTTGCAGTATGGGCAATAAGGCTTTATATTAGGTTTACCTTTGGGTGACTTTGTACTCCGAGCAGGATCTGGATGGGCTACCTTAGCTTGGCTCTCAGTGTTGTAAACACGACCCTGGGGTTTCCTTTGGCCCTTAACTGACTTAGGCTGGTCTTGGAACATCAGAGCTGCTCGAGATGAAATGCGCTTGGCTTGTGACTTTAACTGAAGCCAAACAGAGAAGTCCTCAAGCGTATAGGTCTGATCAGTGCCAGTCCTCAGGATGCCGCGGTTTATGCTGTACTCCACAAACCCATCTCGATTGTTAGTAGGTAACTTACTGAGCAGCCTGTCGATATGGGAGCCGCATCACAGTTCATAGCCATTCTCACCCTCGAGGGAGCAGAGCATGCCAATCAGACCTTGCACTGATAGGGCAAAGTTATCAAACGCCTCTGGATCTCCAGATCTTACGTGAGGCGAGTTTAAGATAGTACCAAGCTCACTCTGCACAAGCTGACGCGGTTGCCCATATTTGTCTTGGAGAGCCTGGAGGGCTGAGGTATATGGCTTTGGATCGTGCATGTAGGCTTGGTCTAGTTTGTAGGCGCTTGGCAAATTCAAATGGTCAAGGAGGACTTGATATTTTAACTGCTCTTTAAGGTGAGCATGTGTATTGAGCAGATTATCCAAAGCCATCTTGAGCAGAGCAAAGTCTGACTCTTTACCTGAGGTGAAGTGAGGAAGAGTAGGTCTAGGTAGGTAGCCACTAGGCCATAAGAGGTAGCCACTAGGAGCTCTATGAGGTCTGTACCCGGCGCTGCCCTGTAATTTAAAGGCGCTGTGCCATGTTGTGCCAAAGGTGGTATATCAGGGTAAGGATAGGACAGCGTATTAGCAACTGATAGCACTGGCTGTAAAGTTGTAACAGGTGGAGGCCCATGTTGGATCTGGGCTTGGGTACAGACCATATGGGGTTGGTGAAATGGGCCCATATTCTGTTCTACTGACAGTGGCGGAGCACGTGAGGTAACGGCACTCACGGCTGGTCTAGGAGCCGACTGCGAAGCTGGGTTGATAATTGCAGGAGGAGGAGGAAGCATGGTAATATATGTAGGCTGCGGCTGGGCGAGTATACTAATAGTAGTATAATCACTCACTTGTGGAGCAGGCTGGACTGATAGAAGACTGGTCAAGTTAGGTGGACTAATGACTACACTGGAGACTGGTGGCCGAACATGAATAGACGGAGTAGAATGGAGCAGTCCATGTGCACCTGGTAAGTCGAGTAGGAGGGGCTGAGCTTCTGAGGCGGACCTTAGGTTGTTCTCACATTCACTGAGGGGTCTGGAGGAACGGGGACTCTCACTTCCTTCTTCCTTCAGGAAAGACGTGATAAGAGCTGCTTGCGCCAATTCCATCTCTTTCTCTTTCAGTCGCCGTAGCAGCATCTGATGCCTGGTGATAGCCTCTCTATTCTTGTATGCCATCTCTGCTTTTTCCTCCAATCGACGCCTATGCCGTTCTTGTTCTCTGAGAAGTTCCTCCTTCTCATCGAGGGCGTCCCTGGCTTCTTTGTCTAGAAGAGTACACTGCTTGTCCACTAGAGTCTGCTCCATAATCTGCCGCTGTGCTTCTGCTAATTCCATCTGCTTGACCTGTTCCTCCAGCATGGCACTCTGTAGTGTGTCAATAAATCAAATGTAATTTTGACTGATGGTTTTTCAAACCTAACATGCTTCAAGATGACATCACTCTGAAGAACTGTGCAAAGAATGGCCCACATTCTTGGCCCTTAGGGGCGCTACAGGCCACGCCCAATTTTCCCATTTTCTTGTCAAAAACTTTCTAATTTAGGACATTGATACTACAGGCCAACAGGAACCTACAAACCAAGAATTGCCCATATTCACCATTAGGGGGCGCTACAGGCTATGCCCAAATATAATTTTTTCAAAGTCATTGTATTTCCACCCCATTTATTTAGTTCTTCTGAAACCTGGTGACCATACCTCATTTCTCATTGTAAACAAAAAACTCTCCAGGATCCATAAGGTCTGGCATGATGGATTTTCCTGTACACTGAAAATGTTTAGTTTAAGATTCAGACAGAAAGACATGTTTTTTGGATACCTTCATTGGGAGGGTTTAACCCCAACCCTCTACTGATCAATTTTAAATGATTTGCCATTTTGAGGAGGAATCGCATTGCTGCTTGCAGCTATATTTATTATTATTATTATTATTCTCCTTGAGCCCCAATATCTCAAAAAGTCACTGATCAAAAATTTTCTAAATTGACACATTGATACTCCATGCCAATGGGTACCCCCAAACCAAGAATGGCCCACATTCGCCCATAGGTGACGTTTGAACCGTAGATTCAATTGACGACATTTGGTACCCATGTGTAGAATTTCTGTCTATCAATTTGTTACGTAGCAAAAATGAATACAATACAAAATGGCTGAAAGGTGCGTGTTTATGTAAATGACCACATTGCCTCAATATATTAGTGTCAATAAACCAAATGTAATTTTGACTGATGGTTTTTCAAACCTAACATGCTTCAAGATGAAATAACTATGTTGGTTTGAGAAAGCCAACATATTGTTACGTTACGTACATTTATTATTATTATTAATACTATTTTTGTATTTTTCTGAGACTAAATTTTCAACAACCTTACCTCCAAGAGCTTTAATGCTAGAAGCACCCAACTTGCCACAGACCTGGGGACTGTTCTGAAGTTTGCTAGTATGTCTTTTTTTACCTGATGCGACTTAAGCTTTTTATATAAATGACGATCAAAAAGTAAAAAATCCCTTTTGATTTACAATGGCTGAGCAAAAAATGCCCCCTCTACTGGAGTAACTCTGTCTACCAAATGCACTTCTACTGGAGAAATCTCTCTAATGAAGCAATTCTGTCTACTAGTGGGTGGAGCTCCAGACTTAGAATTCAGATGAAGTTTGCTTCCATCTGCACGAAGGTATGTCAATTTTGTGTGTTTAATGCTTGACATTTGGAACATTCACAAGCCCAAAGCTGAAAACTTCTACACCACAAGCACTATATCTTTTACCCTAAACCTGTGTCATGTTACTCATTCGGTGCAATGTAACTACAAGAGGCAAGAACCAGCTGACCAATGTATAAAACCACCAACCACAGCTTGCTTTTCACGTGACATAAATACATTTCAAATCAATATAATACATTATTATTTAATTACTTATTTTTAAACAATATTCATCATATTTTCTCAAACTACACAATAATGACTCATAGAGATTATAGATATTACAGTTTAATCTTCTGTAAAGGTGTTTTGAAACTATATGTGTTGTGAAAGGTGCTATACAAATAAAATTCACTTGACAATAAATGGCAGCAAACAGTTGTTGAAAAAATTGCTGCAAAAAGTATTTAAAAATGTTTTCTCGCTGCTACTATACATGAAAGTCAAACAACAGAACAGCTTAGTGGAACTCTGCTCTCTTCTTCCACAACGATTACAAAACAGTAGGTTAATACTTGTGTTTTTCTTAGTTTACACATATAGCTTTCATCTCTATACCTAATCATTTACACACACTAGAATTTGTGATATAAGATGAAAGAATTTATTTTATCATCGTGACATACGTCATTTCTTAATTATCAACAGACATATTTTACATTGCAACATAAAATAAGCAGTTTCATATTACTTATATCAATGTACAACTACACAAAACCTATGTACACACATAAGCTAATAATTATACAATTTATAGCATTAATTTGGTTTTAGTTTCATTGCTATAGACATGTTGCACATTAGACTTTCAACACAACAATTCACAAAATTACATTGTTTTATAAGTTAGAAGGCCACATATGTTTATTATAGAAATAATTATTTCTCTAAAATTAAGTACTTCAGATAAATACTTACAATGTTTTGAACTGCAACTTCTGTCTACACACTGCTTACTGAAGGCACAATATCTATTCTTTTGAATTTCACTGTTGATTCCCAAACCTGCTTGGACCCTGATGGTTGCCACTTGCGGCTATAATTATTATTATTATTATTCTGCTTCTTCTTCCGCTCTTGAGTTTATAGCAGCCCATAGAACCACTTGAGGGAAAGTTTGGCATACGGATAGAGGACAGTCAGATATGTCACCACAGCAAGATTGGCGTCTCTACCTCAAACCCTCTAGTGCCACCAACTGCCCAAACTTGCACTCACATTGATGTTAATACATTTTGAACCGTGAGTCTAAGAAACAAAATGATTTTTTTCCTCTGATTCCAGGGCTCAAGTTCGAACGCACCCTATGATGTCATTTTCCATCATGAAAGAAAAACCTACTTTTTCAAACTCGTCCTAGGCCGTTTGTCCGATTTACACAAAATTTGGCCTGAATCATCTAGAGGCACACACGACAAAAAGCTATTCACAGAATTTTAATAAACCATCCAATTTCCAATGGCGCTTTAATGAATTTGATAAAGAACGCACAAAATTAAACTTGAGGCTGTATCTCCATAATTCTTAGAAGGATTGGGACGAAACTTGGTACGTGTCATCACCATTAAGCTCTGAGGTTACCTGCAGAATTTTTTGCACTGCCCCTTACTGGTCATAAGATATGAAAAAAAACAAATTTTTGCTTATAACTTCTGAACAGTTTGTCATAAAATCATCAAATTGGTCTCATTAGTTTGAGTGGGGTATATCAAGTCCAACGATATGAAGAATTCATAAGTTGGCCATTTTGGATGTCGGCCATTTTGAATTTAGTCAAAATGCTGTATTTTACGAACTACTTGGCATGTCATTACGAAACTGGTATGTGTCTTTGGCACCATGCTCTGTAGGGACTCAAAAAGTTTCAGAACATTGCCACCTTGTGGTCAAAAATTATAATACTATTTCATAAAATGCTAATCTCTATTGACTCCTTTTGCCTACTGTCATAACTCTGGTCTTGATAGATTCAGTGGTTCATGTCGAGAACAATGAAACCAATTATTTCATGATCTAGCAAACTACCTGTCCGCCATTTTTAAATGTTTTTAAAACCTTCTTTTTCGAACTTCTCCTAGACTGCTTGTCCCATTTGCACAAAAATTCTAGAGACACGCACAACAAAAATAAATTCACAGAATTTTGATAAACCATACCGTTTTTGAATGATGCTTGTGATAGAGTGCGATACTCTGAAGGGATAATACTGGTCTGACAGTTTCCTTTGACATTGCTCCAGTCAAAGAGAAGGGCACGGAGAAGTTATTCCAACAAACTTTAATTATTGAATTTTGAGTACAGGCATCGGTAAAATAGATATGTAGGTTTTGTGTGTGTGTATGGTCTATAAAAGAAACAATGAAATATTATTAATCACGATGTACAAAAGTATAAAAAATATGTACAAAATGTATACAGTAATATCCAATATAATAATAAACATTGAATCAGAATACTAAAACATACTAATTTGGTCAAATAAGTCGAAAAGAGCCATAAACAACTAATTTACAGGCAAACAAAGTGGTCTTTGCTTCCCTCTAGTGGAAGCGGGCGCTACTGCACCCCATGCGCTCAACACGTGAGGGGCTCATAGTCAGGGAATGCCGAACTACACTCTAGGCGCGTCTAAAGACGACACAGAGGCTAAACACGATTTAGCTGTAGGACTAAAGGACATAATAACTGAAATATAGCGCTCGAAAATACAGCCTAAGGCTGAAATAATGTAAAGGAAACAATCTCCAGTCTAATACGTCTTATAACAGTCACATAATACCTATTAACTAAAGAAATACACACGAAAGTATCAAACCCATGCATATAAAATACTTAACAGGAAAACAGATCTAATATCTAAACAAGTCCGATGGCAATATTTGCATCTTAGTACAGAATGAAACTTACTTTCGCTTAGGTTACGCACACGAGAGCTACCATCCCATAGAATGCGGAGTCGGTAAGAAGGAAATGATGAACTCAGAAAAGGAAATGACATCACTACAGTTTCAAAATAAAACGACAGGAAATAAAAGACTTTCTGACAATGCTTGAATAAATTTGACAAAGAATTATCAAAATTTAACGTGAGGCTGTATCACCGCAATGGTTTCATCACCATTAAGCTCAGGTTATCTGCAGCATTTTCTTGCACTGTCCCCTACTGGTCACGTGATACGAAAAAAGCTAATTTTTGCATTTAACTTCAGAACAGTTTGTCATAAAATCATAAAATTCTCATTAGATATAGTAGGGCAACACCTATCCTGAGGTCACCAGAACTGGCTGGATCCAACTCCATTCCTACTTCATGTTGGACTCCACTGCTATGTGTCGCTGAGTGATGATGACTAATAGCAGCCGATGGACTTCAGAGGATGAACTGATTCCAACTCCAACCATAAGTCATGGGATACTTCATATGCCATTGACTGAACCTTGGATTTAGGATAAACCTCACCGAAAATATTGGCCAGGTTGAACTGTGATGCACTTAACTGATCTCTGCCTACATCACCTCGGTCTAATGATGGACTTACACTCCTGGAAATGGAATACATAGGCTATTAATTAATTGCCTTCATCAGCTAACTAACAAGTACAACAGCATCTATGTTATCTTCTGCAGTTAATACAGGATGGACTTCAAAAATATTAGTTATTAATCTTACAGTTCATACAAAATCTTTGTTTAAACACTAACCCTTAACACTTACTTAGTTTAATCATTTTAAACCATTGCTTGCACTATACATAAGTAATATTGGCATTATATTCATGATGTTAGCCAGAGGGGAACTGGCCCCCAGAGTGAGCTTGCTCATGTAACCATTCCTAACTTCATATTTGCATTGTGTGTAAAAATAGAGACCACCAACACTATCTCATGCCTTGGGTGGATCATTTAATTCTGTTAAAACACATTCAGATGTGGTGATCAGTTTCACAGCATTTTTACAAAATGATCCACCACAAACTCTCTTGACTGGCACGATAATATCTGAACTTTTTCAGAGCAAATATACAAAACAATTTGCAAAATTCAGAAGTATATATTATAACCTGTACCTGTTAAAACATGTGGTGATCAGCATTCTTACAAAATTTTAATGAAGGGTGCACATTAACCATTACAATATGATTTGGCAGCAAGAAAGTAAAATACATTCTCATACATGTCAAAATATAAGAACAGCAACAAAGAAAATACATTTTCGGAGAGCCCTCACCCACCACAAACACTCTCTTGACTGGCGCGAAAATTAATGACCTAACCAGAACCAGTTCTCAACTTGACACCAGCCAATGAAATTATAATTAAAGGCCCATAAATTTATAATAGACAAGTCAAGTGGAAACACCTTTTTAACTCTGTTATCACTGGAGTAATAAATACAATTATTATAAAATTACTTATTTTTAAACACAATTCACAATCGTATTTTATCAAATTATGCCTTAATTTCTTCTTTTAAGCCTTCCTTTATTCCTTGCCTCATGTAACATAAGATCTTTATCGTTTGATCTCAGAAATTTGACAAGAATTGATAGGGGCCTGTCTCCCTCAGCAGAACTGCAAGCCGGGACTCTGTGTGCTCGATCAATTTCCAGCTTACGGCCTGTTATGTCGTGCAGACTCAGGAAGGACTCATCAAAGAACTTCACCATATCTCGGCCTTCCTTATGCGCAGGAATTCCAACAATTCGGACGTTGTTTCACCAATTATGATTCTAAAGGTCTTCCAGATTTTCCCAAACGCACTGTAAATTTGCTTTGTCACTAGTGGATTAGCAGCTAATTCTGATGACTCCAGATAATTGATCCGTTTCTCGATGTCCCCGATTCTTGTAACCAACTCAGAGAATTTCACCTCCATCTGCTTAATTGATAGACGTATTACTGGACTGTTGCCGTTGAATTTCTCCTGCCGCACCATCCAAATTGAGTCCTTGGTCTGCGGCCCTGTCTGAGGTATCAGCTTGAGCATGTAATGCCTTTTAAAATCTCCAGAGCCCGAGAATATTTAATTCTTTGACATGTTGACTTAGAACAGTTATGTAGCAGGGTGCATTGAATGTTACCGGTTTAGGACATAAAAATAGTTAAAACTAGCAAAGTGCGCAGAGCTCGTCGTTAACAGGTCCGACCCAAGCATGGTGCCACACGATTCATATAAGCCTGAATTTGTTAATGTTTCTTTTTGGCACAGGCTTGTGGAATAAAATGCACATATCATATGAAAGTCATGTGTTATTTATGCTTTTGTTGTCATTTTGAAGCTTGACAAGTCCGAATCCTCATAAGTTTTCCTTTATAAAGAGGTGTTGCCATTAAATTATTGCCAAGTTTTGTTTTTGCATTTCATATAAATAAATAGAAAAACAAGAATTCAGCTTGATTTCTTGTTTTTTCATTTAAGTGTATGAAATATGTTTATTTTATTTGCACAGGTGAACAGATGTGGCACGGCCATTTTGCTCATTGGTCAACTTGACACTTGTCGAATACTGCACCATTGCACAATGGTTTGGTGTCTGAAGATACACTTTATATAAATGTATGAAGCAATTCTGCAACGCGGTTTGCCGTCTTCATTGTATTTTCATTTCCCCTCCACATTAGAAGAAGCCCAAGAAATTGTAGATGGCTTCCACAATAAATGGGGGTTTCCCCAAGTTATAGAGTGCCTTGATGCCACCCATATTTCAATAGACTTCCCTGAGGGCCCACGGAATGGATCTTATTGTAACCATAAAGGATTTTATTCCATTATTATACAAGCGTTAGTAGATCAAGTGATTTTTAGTGGTTTAACTTGGTTGAGCTGGAAGTGTACAAGATGCAAGAGAATTGCAAATTCAGGGTAGTTTATAAAGGCAGAAGAGTGCACCCTTTTCCCACCTGTCCCAGCTAAATCCATCATGGGAGTGAAAATTCCCCTGCTGATACTAACTACCCCCTCCTTCAATGAACCCAAAAGCCATACTCAAGACAACAGATGACTAACTGGGTTTTGAGCATTGAGTTATGTGCTTTAGCCCACAATACCATCACCACCAATCACATTTCAAAATATTCGGTGGGAAATAAAAGCACACTTCGCTTCAACTTTCATGAACCCCTCCTCCATCAAATGTGTAAATTTTGTGATGTTATCTCAACCAGTTTTAAGCTGAAGCAGCAACCACAGACAAATGTCATTCAAAGATGTGGATTGTTTTCCTTCACTGTAAATCTCACATTCAAGGGCCCACAAGTTCTCAATTGGGTTAAGTTCAGGTGAGGAATGTGGACAGTCATTATTTAGTCACCTTTCAAGCATTTCTGGCTAGCCAAGCAGTGGAGTACTTAAATGAATGTAAAGTAGTCTTATCTTGCATGAAGATCATAGTCGTCTTGAATTCTGTTGAATTCTTTTTGTACCAATGTTCAAAGAAGTGTCTCCCAGAAACTGGCAGTAGTATTTTCAGTCCATCTAGAACCCGAAAAGTTCCAACAAGCTCATAATTAAATTTTTTCTCAGTCGCTTTGGTACATTTCTAGAATCATCCTCGACATTTGCAAAACAGTAAGTGCATTTCTCAAAACTATTCGTACAAATAGCAATACTCCATGGATTACCTGCAAAAGCCAGTCTCTTGCTCAAAATCCTTAGTTCATCTCTCAAAAGTAAATATCTGTGTCAATGAACATGTCAATGACAACAATGACAAGTCCTTGTGTAATTGTGTATGGATAAGACAGTCAAATTGCTTAGTCATGTTGTCAATATAACAGTGTACTCTGGAGGGATGTTCTGATGTAAACTATGGCTAAAGTTTTGATGACAATTATTGTAAATTGTAGGTTACACTTTAGTGTATGTGGGAAGATTCAAATTTACACTTTTACTGTTTGCACAAAGAAGAAAAAAAAACAAAAGTAGAAATGTGAACATAGGTCAATCTCCTTAGGGAAAACTGTACATGCAGTGCTGTAGGAATTACAGTGCAGTCTTCCTACACCTCCTGACGTTCCTGTCTGTTGGCCCACAAATTCTCATCCACATCACAATGAGTATCTTCTCTTGCGATGCAGCGTGGAAAGAACCTTTTAGAAAGTGTCTTATCAAGGCTCTGCTGGATTTGAGTAAGATAAAATGTCACTTTTTACATTAAAGAATACTTACTGTATATTGTAAAATGCAAGTGGAATACTGTAATATTGTATGAAGCATTACAGAAAGTATACAGCATTACAGTACAGATATTGTTAGATATAGTAAAAGTCTGAATGATTGAGGACACAGTTGTTCTCCCAACATTTGGCTGCACTCTTCGACCATCCTCGGCCATTGTAAACCCATGATTGATAACGTGGTCTACATATGTGGCTCTTATCTCATCAGAAACATGCATATGTCCTCGGCCTCTTCTGCCTCTTCCTCTGTTTTGCCTCCCAACTCCTCCACCACGCAGCCTCACTCCTCCTCCTCTTCTTCTCTTTGGCTGTTGACCCCGTCCAATTACTTCTCTTTCCATTGTCAGACATTGTAACATTGTAACATTGTGTTGTGCTCTATATATATATACTTGATGGTTCATGAGATGCATCTTCGTTAAGAAAGTCAAGATTCACCTGGGAGCAATTTACCAATTCAGGCCTAACGGAGTCTAATGGAAATGTATAGAAATATGCTTGACATATTATGACAACTTGTTCAACCATTTTGCATGTCAAGACTTATGCTATGAATTAATGCCTAAATGTTGTGGGGGTGAGACTATTCAACAGAGACCCATTATAATACATTTTGATCAACACGACATAAGCAATTGATAATGTAGGACACAGCAGAGAATTGTACATAATCATTTGCATGGATGTACCAAAGCATTTGCAACTTGTTCAAAGAAATGAGAAACTTCTTTTTTGATGTGCACAAGTGACACAATGATGTGAAGATTGATTGCATCATCTGTGGGTTGGTTGCTTATGTAAGCAAACTGTAGTGGGTCCAGTGAGGTAGGCAGCATAGAGCAGATGTGGTCTCTGTCAAGCTTTTCAAAGCACTTGCTGGTGATGGGAGATAGGGCAACAGGATGCCAGTCATTTAGACAAGTTATCTTGGACTGTTTTGTATGGGCACAATGGTGGATGTCTTAAAGCATGTAGGAACCACAGACAGGGAGAGGGAGAGATTGAAAATCGGAATGCCATCTGGACCCACAGCCTTGCGAAAATTCATTAGTTTGAGTAATCAGGTTACATCCACAACAAAGACAATAAGTGAACTATCCTCTGCTGTGTAGGGCAGGTCAGTTCTCTCTGTGGAGATGTTGTTTTCCTCAAAACAAGCGTAAACGAGCGGTTGTATTTACAGCGGAGTGATTACTTGCTTTGAAGTCTGTGATTATGTTAGTCCCCAAACACATGCTTCTCGCATCAGTGGTGTTGAATTGTGCTTCCATTTTGTTGTTGTTTGGCTGCTTTGATTGTTTTGTGGAGAGTATATCTGTCATGCTTATACTCCTCAGTGTTCCCGGAATTAGAAGCGGAGGTCCGCACATTAAGCGCCGCACAAACATCACTATTAATCCACAGTTTATCCACAGTTGATAGGATAGCATCTTGCAGTTGATGGAGATTTGTGGGATGCACATCCAGGTCACGAAGCTCCCGTTCCACCACATCCCAAAGATGCTCTATTGGGTTGAGATCTGGTGACTGTGGGAGCCATTTTAGTACAGTGAACTCATTGTCATGTTCAAGAAACCAATTTGAAATGATTCGAGCTATGTGACATGGTGCATTATCCTGCTGGAAGTAGCCATCAGAGGATGGGTACATGGTGGCCATAAAGGGATGGACATGGTCAGAAACAATGCTCAGGTAGGCCGTGGCATTTAAACGATGCCCAATTGGGGCCTAAAGTGTGCCAAGAAAACATCCCCCACACCATTACACCACCACCACCAGCCTGCACAGTGGTAACAAGGCATGATGGATCCATGTTCTCATTCTGTTTACGCCAAATTCTGACTCTACCATCTGAATGTCTCAACAGAAATCGAGACTCATCAGACCAGGCAACATTTTTCCAGTCTTCAACTGTCCAATTTTGGTGAGCTCTTGCAAATTGTAGCCTCTTTTTCCTATTTGTAGTGGAGATGAGTGGTACCCGGTGGAGTCTTCTGCTGTTGTAGCCCATCCACCTCAAGGTTGTGCGTGTTGTGGCTTCACAAATGCTTTGCTGCATACCTCGGTTGTAACGAGTGGTTATTTTAGTCAAAGTTGCTCTTCTATCAGCTTGAATCAGTCGGCCCATACCTCTAGCATCAACAAGGCATTTTCACCCACAGGACTGCCGCATACTGGATGTTTTTCCCTTTTCACACCATTCTTTGTAAACCCTAGAAATGGTTGTGCGTGAAAATCCCAGTAACTGAGCAGATTGTGAAATACTCAGACCGGCCCGTCTGGCACCAACAACCATGCCACGCTCAAAATTGCTTAAATCACCTTTCTTTCCCATTCTGACATTCAGTTTGGAGTTCAGGACCAGGACTTGACCAGGACCACACCCCTAAATGCATTGAAGCAACTGCCATGTGATTGGTTGATTAGATAATTGCATTAATGAGAAATTGAACAGGTGTTCCTAATAATCCTTTAGGTGAGTATATATATATACTGCTTATGACATGAGGGACAAAGCACTATTATATTGCTGCACTGATTTAAAAATGTACACTTAAAAACTAATGTCATTAGAGCCCAGTTACAGAATCACTCTGAAATTGACCATTACATTACACAGAAAAGCCCGTGTTAGAATTAGAGCCAAATCTTACCTCAGCATGCTGCCTTAAATTGGAGCTGTGACTTTAATCTTGAAATATCAGCTTGTCTTGGTGTTAAATGAAGGCACTGCATGACGAAACTATTCTTTTTTCACTGTGTATAGCGAAGAAAGTGTTTCACTTTGAAGAGTTTGATGCTGCTGCTGCACTGATGACTTGAGTGACAGTCTCATCACTCAAATGGTAGTGTCTCATAGCCGCAACTGTACTCTTGTAAAAGTCCCATTCAATAATCTCTCAATAAATTACACATTAATTCAAATTGAATCCAGTAATGTAATGACAGTGACGCCACAAATTGTGAAGTATACAAAATTCATTAAAAATTTACTTAAAATTACCCTCTTTTAAACCTACTCTAAAAGTAAATTTTTCCCCAAAAAGTAACTCAAGGGAGTAATATTATTTAAGGCCTTGTATGCAAGAAGCAAGATTATAAAATCAATTCGGTACTTAACCCTGTCAATTCAAATGATGAAGAACTGGTGAAATGACGAGAGAGGAGAGCATTGCAGTAATCAATACAGGATGTAACCAGTGCATGCAAAAGAATGGCAGTGTTGTTCAATGCGAGAGAGGAACGAAGATGATTAATATAATGTAAATTAAAGTATTCAGAGCGAGTTATGTTATTAACATGGGCTTCAAAGTATAAGGTGCTATCGAGGACAACCCCCTGACTCTTAACCTGCGGTGAAGGAGAAGCAGTGAACTGATCGATAGTCACAAGAAAATTAATCTAATATGTCCTGTTCTCTGTGCTTTAGTGTATAGACCTCCTAAATATAATAAGGATTTTATTTGTGAATTCTCCAAAATCATATCATCTCACCTCGTTTTGACAAGCTGTTAATTCTGGGAGATTTCAATGTTCACGTGTGCTGCGAAATGCAACCTCTAGTCAGGGATTTTTTTTTATGTATGATGAATCATTTTAATCTCACACAGTTAGTTTCGAACTATTTCTCTGAAATAATTGCTAAAAATGCCCATAAGCCTAAAATAATTTTTAATACAATTGATTCCGTTTTGAACCCTGCCCCTGTGGGCAATCCAGATGCAACTCCTGAGAAATGTGAAAAGTTTTTTATTGACAAAACATGTCATGGGCCCATTTGTGATACACTCTGAACCCACGCTGCCTTCCAGTTCTTTTAGTCACTTTGACCCTGTCCATTTGCTGTAACTGTCAGATATAATTTTGTTAATGAAACCTACTAATTCTCCCATTGATGTCATACCATCATGGCCTCTCAAAGAAGTTTTTATTTATGTTGCCCCATTATGCTGGCCATAATCAATAGTTCTTTGAGAAATGGAGTAGTCCCTGCCAGCTTTAAACATGCTGTGTGGTTCAACTTCTACTGAAAAAACCTAACCTTGGCCCTACAGATTTTAAGGATTATAGGCATATTTCAAAATTCTTTTCTGTCCAAAATCAAGGAAAAGTTGGTTTATTCGCAACTCTATTCTTATCTAACCAACTTCAACATATTTGACAAATTTCAATCACGCTTTAGGTCACTGCATAGTCCTGAGATTGCACTATAAAAAGTGACCATTGACATTTTACGTTTCCCTTGATTCTGGCAACGGGGCCATTTTAATCCTTCTAGACCTCAGTGCAGCATTTGACACAATCACTCCATTCTTTTACATCGTCCTGAGAAGGTGGTTGGCATCCAGGAGTTGCATTAAACTGGTTTTCCTCATATCTTAAGGAAATAACTTTTTCTATCAGTGTTGATAATCTCTTCTCCGCCCCAACACTGCTCACATGTGGCGTTCCACAAGGCTCCATGTTGGGTCCTCTGATTTTTTTCTCTTTATATGCTTCCTTTAGGCTCTATCTTTCAGAAATACAGTGTAGAAATACAGTCATTGTTATGCTGATGACACACAATTTTACCTTCCTGTCTTACGATTGTTGTTCCATCAGTAATCTCATCTCATGTCTTGAGGAAGTTAAATTATGGATATCTGAAAACTTCCTCGAGGATAAAACCGAGGTCATTGCTTTTGGCTCTCCGTTATCGGTTCTGCCTCAATCTTCTTTTTCACGTCTGCAAGTAGTCCAAAATGCAGCAGCTAGACTTCTAACGAGTACCATGAAAAGAGAGCATATTACCCCTCTCACTTCCCTACATTGGCTTCCAGTTAGCTACAGAGTTAAATTCAAGGTTTTGCTGTATGTTTATAAGGCCTTGCATGGTTTAGCCCCTCAGTACATTGCTGATTTACTTCAACAACATTCTGCACCTAGGACTCTTCGATCATCAAATCAGTTACTCCTCTCTGTTCCTCGTTCCCGTTTGAAAACCAAAGGTGATTGGGCGTTTGTGTTTGCGGTCCCCAGGTTGCACTTCCATTTTTTGTTAGGTCTTCTTCATTATTGTCTATATTTAAATCTAGATTGAAGACACATTTTTTCTCTTTAGCCTATAATGTTGTTTGAGAATTATAGAGTTCCCTTTACAAAAATCTCCACTATGATGATGCGCTGAAGAGCGCTTTGGGAACTCGTCTTAGTTGTGAATATGTGTGCAACACATCAGTGAACATTGACAGGAATTTATAGCCTCTGCCGGTGTAATCATTGGATGCATCTGGCGCAGGGCTATAAATAGATGCGTCACCGGAGCATTGTCAGGTCTTTTGTTTTCACCTCATGAGTCCCTTCCCTTCTTTAATGACCTCCATGACGAGCTCTCTCGCTCATGGAGGAAGCTTTATACTTCCCATGTCCACATACCCTCGCTAGTCAAAGAGTCACTTGCAGGTTATCTCTCGCCGGGTTCGGCATCGTCACTTAAAAAAAAAAACCTGTCTCCCCACAAAGCCTTGCAGATTTACCTTCATCTTAGTGGGGAGGGCTTATCAAGCAGCCAGTCAGGCTGGTGCGGGTACCACGCTCGACAAAGTTTTTTTCTGAGCTTCGTCGAGCCACAGATCTATCTCTCTGCGTGACCATGTCTATGTCTGCCTTGGTCAGCACAGAAAGACACCTTTGGCTCAACCTATCGGGCATCAAGGACAAGGACAAAGTTTTCCTCCTTGATGCCCCGGTTGGCCTGTTCGGGGACGCAATGAACACAGTTATTTCCAGGTTCCAAGAGGCGAAAAGCCACGAGAAAAAGCCATTTGAGCAGTTTCTTCCTCGCCCGTCGGCGACCCAGACCCGCCTCAGTCCTTCTAGAAGGGAAGCTCAGAAGCAAAGCATGGCGAGTTGTGCTTAACCCTCGAAAAGATTGGGGACAGTCTCGTCGCCCTCAGCAGCCCCAAAGCAAGACCTCAGGACACTAATTTCTAAGAGAAAGAAACCCTGATGGTCTTGCACTTAATCTTGTGGGGGTAGCTCCCCTTGGGACGGGGCGCGTGCACCATCCACTTCGCCCCTCCCGGTACCCCCATGAAACCTCTCCGTTCCCGCCGCCTCCGGTGTTTCGGGAGGCAGAGGCTTCCATCAAAAGTTGGGTGTTTTGCTGCTTCCTGCATTTATACAGGTCGCGGAACACTCAACACCCCCTCAACAGGAAGTCTTAAATAAATACCCATCTCAGAGAACCTGGCAGCGTTGAAACTTCTGCCAGATGTGGGATGTTATGTGGGTCCTAAGAACAGTAGAAAGGGCTACAGAATTGAATTCGCTCTCCGCCCTCTCGTTTCAATGGCGTGGTCACCACTACCGTAAACCGGAGCAGGCATTTCTACTGTGGAAAGAACTGCGAAATCTCTCGGTCTAAGAGTCAGGCTATTACAGTGAATACTTCCTGGTTCCCAAGAAGGGTGGGGGATTCCATCTGACCTTAGATCTTCAAGGCTTGAACTGCCCAGTCAGGGTGTTCAAGTCCAAGATGCTAACTATCAAGACGATCGTGTCACAAGCCCATCATCACGTTTGGCTGGTCACCATCGATCTCATGGACACATATCCTCATAAAGAGATTCCAACACAGCACAGGAAGTTCTTGAGGTTCGCTTTCGGGGGTGAAGCCTTCAAGTATTGGGTTCTTCCATCCGGCCTAGACCTATTAACCCGCACATTCACGAATTGCATGGATGCAGCCTTTGCAACACAGGGGTATCTGCATTCTGAATTACATAGACGACTGGCAGTTCCTAGTGCAGTTCCAAGAACTGGCAGTTCACCACAGGGAAATCGTCTTAGCTCATCTGGTTTCTCCGGGTCTGAGACTCAATGTCAAAAGAGCGTTCTGAGGTTATATGGAATTTGATCACGATGCAGGCACAATTGTCTCCAGCACAAATCATTTCCATCTAGAACACCCTGAGCAAGGTCAGGCTAGGTCAAGGTTGCACTGATCATCAGTATCAACAAATACTAGGTCTCATGGTGTCTGCGTCCACGGTGATCCCTTCGGACCTTCTGCACATGAGACCGTTCCAGCTGTGGCTAAAAGCCAAGGGGTTTCATTCAAGGGCCAGTCCCCTAAGGCAAATAAGGGTTATGAGCCTCTGGCTTTGTTCCCTTTCTATGTGGTTCAGACCCAGGTTTCTTACCTTGGGTCCCACTCTAGGTGTCTCGTCGTTGCAGGCTGGGTAGCGGTCTTAAGTGGTCATCCAGCTCAGGTTGTCACAGTAACTGTCTGTTGATGGCTGTATTTCTGGCCCTGAAATACTGCCTCCAGAGGCTGCCATGTCTTGGTGCGGGTGGGCAATACAGCAGTAGTCTCTTACATAAACCATCAAGGAGGTCCACGTTCACGAGTTTCTGGCACGTCGGATTCTCCTTGGGGCCCAGGGCAAGCTCCTGTCACTCAGGGCAGTTTATATCCCTGGATTCCCGTATTTGGGAGCAGATTTACTGTCCAGACAGAAAATACCGACGGGGAGTGGAAACTGGGTGAGATTTTACAGGGCAGAAGAGGACCTCTTCACCTCTATGAACAGCGCAATGTCTCCTCTACTTCTCCATAAGTCACCCAGCCCCCCTGGGTCTGGACGCGATGGCGCATACGTGGCCCGGAATGCGTCTGTATGCATTTTTTCCCCCGGTTTCTCTGCTCCCGGGAGTCTTGGCCAGAGTTCGCCAGCAAGGGTCTTGCCTCTTACTGATAGCGCCGCGCTGGCCGAAGTGGGTATGGTTCTCGGAGTTAACATTCCTTGACGGCTCGCCTTGGGCGATTCCGAACAGGAAGGACCTTCTTTCTCAGGCACAGGGAACAATATTTCATTCCCGGCCCAAATTGTGGAACCTTTCATGCTTGGCCCCTGAAGGGTACCAACTGAGGTACACAGGGATTGCTCCTGAGTTTATCAAGATCATTTTAAGTGCTAGGGCTCCCTCCACTTGGAACAAATCTGGGTGAGATTTTACAGGGCAGAAGAGGACCTCTTCACCTCTGTGAACAGTGCAATGTCTCCTCTACTTCTCCCTGAGTCAAAAAAATGTGTATGTACCACTGCTACCGGGTGTCTATAAAGTAACTTAATCCATCCAATAAAAGTATTCCTGAACCCATATATTTCCAAATTCTTTTTCACTGTCAAGTGAGATAGCAGCGACCAGAGTCTGATCATTCACCACTGACCAAATTATATTGATGAAACGCTTAAAGTTATCAGAAGATAAATAAACCCCACCTTATCTATGAAGGTATTTAAGAGATGTCATAACTTTACTCAATTGGTTAGCCAGAAAATGGACAATAATTTAACATCTAACTGGATCAGTAACATTAACACTCGCTTGGATCTTTGTATTTTTTAAGTATCAGTCTGATCCGTGCTTGTGTCATGGTTGGCAGAAGCTTTTCAAAAAAAAGCAGAAGCTTTTCATTCTTTAATGATTCCATAATAACTTCTAGCAAAAGTGGAGCCAATTCTGTAGCAGATCTAAAAAATTTTGTGGCAAAGCCATCCCCGGAGCCTTGCCTGTAGACAAGGCCATATTAAACTCGCCAACTTCCTTAAAGGTTATCTCAGAATCAACAGAATTTATTTGTTCAGTTGTCAGTTTTGGGAGTTCTAATGGCCCCACAAAGTTTCTAATATCTTCATTAGTATAAAAAGATGTAGAACTATAAAGAATATAGTATGGATAGAATTATATTTCAATCAGGTCAATTCTCTCAATTCAAAGGCCCTCAGATGACTTTCGGAGCTTCAGCTCTGCCTCGGCATTTGAATATTAGTGAAGAACCCAAGTGCAGTTTATTCAAACGTGAGAATATTCCAGAATGAGAAACCAAAACAAAACATGGACTTGAACTTGACTAGAATTTACTTAATTTGAATTTATAGACTAGTTGGTTTCAAAAGTCTCCAAATATCTGTAAGACCAAGATTTTTATAAATCCTGTGAAGTGTCAATGTTGCTCTAGGGGCTTATACACGTTTGCTTCACTATGATCAAGGAGTCCATCAAAAGATTAAAGTCTCCTCCCAATATTATATCATGAGGGATGCCAGTGGCTTGCAACATCCCTTTAAGACCTATAAAAAAAGCCCTGATCATCAACGTTAGGTGCATAAATATTAGACAAAACCAACCTTTGCCTCTGAATTTCTGATAAAACAATAATGACTCTTCCTAATTTATCTTTAATCTGTTTGAGACATTTTAATTGTAGATGCTTACTAATCAATGTGTAATAACTACCCTATTCTTACTTGAGCCAGCACTAAAGAAAACATGTCCACCACATAGCTTCCCAAATTTTTCAGCTTCCTGCGGGGAAAGATGCGTTTCTTGAAGAAACACTATATAATATTCCTTACGTTTAAGAAGAGAAATAACTTTGCTTCTTTTTTTAATGGGGTGTCCCAACCCATTAGCATTCCACAGGAGAGAGAGATAATCCACAAATATTAACATTTGGACATTTAAAAAAAATAGTTTGTGTGTCAAAAATAAGATTATAAAGACCACTATCCAATATTAGTGCAATAATCAAACCCTGTACTTCCCTCAGAACCAAACAAACAGAAAAAAGAAAAACATGTGCATTAACCCCACACAATGACAGCACCAACCAGTGTCCATCCCTCTAAACTCAAAAAGACCATCTACTAATTTGAAACATCACTGGACTTCCTGTTGCTGACAGCATGTCGCACGAGTATTTGTGTTTGTAGCCTGCTTAGGCTGCTTAGCCTGCTGAGCATTGCTTATTCTTATTCTCATACGTTCATTGTTTTATCCTTTGTCATTTCACAGCATTTCAGGTTACATCTGCGTGTATTTTACCTGTTGCTGTTGACGCCTAGCTCGAGTCGGTGTTGGTAGCCTGTGTCGTGGAATATTCACACAATGATTCTCTCTAAGTTGTAAGAAAACTCTCGGAGTCCCAAGTTCTAGATGCCAAAGTTATAGTTTATTGAACACCAACAAACCACATGAGACCAGTCAGCTGTCCGTTCTGCTTTCATTATCCTCAGTTCCCAATTATATACCTTTTTTGTTATCTTTCTGCCATTATCTCTAGCCAATGGGGTTATTTCCCTCAATTCTTTCCCTCGCCACCAATATGTTTTATGTTCCTCGCTAATTAAATATTGGTGGAAAAATCCCTCACTCATCTATTTTTTAAAAAACATATATCTTTCACATTCAGCTAATTACCTCTCATATTTTGGATATATTCCATAGTTCATAGAAGGGGCACTTCAATTTAGAAACACCTGTGTACGAGAAAAACAGCCATGTCCTCATCACATACCTTTGACCTACATTTCAGTGTGCCCTTTTAATGAGGCGGCTTCTTTTGCTCACACACAATATTATTTAATTAATGAAAAGGAGTACAAGCTCTAAAGATATCCATCATACATTCAACTTGGTAAGGCATACACCATGTCAAAAATATATCATATAAGAGATATCTAACTTATCAAAAGTGTTTTGCAAGAAATACATCATGTAGTTTTTAATGAGACACAACATTTTATGAAGGCCTTCAACAAGAATATATGTCAGAATACTGCTGTATCCAAGATATATGTCAGGATGCAACTGAATAACATAAACACCTGTTTTCTAAAGAATTACACCATATATCTCCCCCTTTGAGACTTACTACAAGTCTCACACACTGTTCCCTCGACCAGAGTGCAGTCACACAAGCCAGCCTGTCTTTTCCCAACATGTAGCCAAAATAGGCCACGCAATTCTTTATATCCAATGCTGTCTCTATGGGGCTACACTCTGCAGGACTTGGGTCCAAACCTCTCCTTCCACATTTGGCTAGAAAGGAGTAAAAGAACCCAATCCTCTAGCTATCACTATACCCGGGGAGGGTGGCAACAAATCAACTTTTGTGTAATAAGCATGTGCATGAAATCGCAAAGCCTTGCGTGATGTAGAATACAATTGATTACACATTGTTTAGATACATTAACAATAACTAGAATAACTGATATAGTAATGTTCATCCTTCGGTGCCAGAGGAACTCACAGACATATCCGGTAGACTGGAGTGCTGTTGGAGCAGACAGCGGGTTTTTAAACCACCAATTGAGTCTATTTCCTCTTTCAGCCAAGCACTGAGGTGCTCGTCGCTCCTTGCTTCATGTCTTCTTGTTGTAGTCATTCTTGTTTTCTCTGGGCAAATAGTCCCAATGACAGTTGTCATTCATATCCACTATTTCTACTTGATTAAAGCTATTATGGTGTTTTACAGACACCTCTCTCTACAGTATTAAATCAATTGATAACGAATAAAACGACAAAAATATGTCATAATAATAAGCAAACAAAAACATAATTCAAAAGAAAATACAATTACAAAGACATATCCCTCTTTAACAATTACATGAGAAAAGATATTAAGTAATCAGGTTCTCTTGTAAGCTTCAATATTGCTTTTGCTTCCTTCATTTTTTTAAAAAATGTTTTTGGTATTGTTTTCAATGGCTGTCAAAATTCATCAAGTTCATCCAATCCTGACCCTATGCTATATTGTCTGGCTTCTATACTTGTTCCCGATGCTATCATTGAAACAGTCACCATTTGCTTAGCTACTGTTTGAGTCATTATAGATCTTAGAATGGGAATAACACAACAGAACAATAAGCCATATAAAGTCACTCCTACAATTATCATTATCCCTGTCTTCATGAGCGCCATCTTCCATGATCCAAAAAGATCATCAAACCATTGCCCAAACGACTGATCTCTTCCTGAATTAGCTTTAACTTCTTTGCACTTTTAAGTCATGCAGTTTCTTCATTGCCTGGGTAAAAGCTCCTTCTGGAGATGTATTATTTGGTATGTATGTGCAGCAATCTGCTCCAAACATAACACCCCCTTTATTTGCTAATAACCAATTTAACGCTTGATGATTTTGCCATGCCAGTTGCTGCTAATTGATCTCCCAACGCCTTCAATGCCTCAACGGTATAATTTATAAATCTCTGCTGGTTATAGAAAATATAATTGATCCATTCTACATTTTTGTTAATTGTAACCCATGGGAGTATTGACTCAAAGCCTGATTTTATCTCATCTCTGGCTTTAAACCTGTGAGGTATTCCTCTTGGTTGGCCAATTGAATCTAGGTAGACATCAGGATCTGGGGTGTATGCTCTTTTCACCCTTGTGTTGTTATGGACTATTGTCTTTGGTGCAGCTTGGATGTCAGACCTAACCCTAACCCTATTCTACCATAGTTACTTCTTGTACAAGCCTTAACCTAGCGCACAACCCTTTCCAACCTTTAGGTAGTGCGGTTTTCAATTGATCTCCCCCACATTACCAAAAATAGTCTGCTATAGTTTAAGTCTGCTCTGCATGTATTGTTATCGAAGGTGACACTAGAGTTCGATTTTCACATCCTGTAAAGCAATGGCAAACAACTACACCTAAACATCCCGGAGTTATGTTCACAGTAAAATTCTGTCCCAATGTCGCGGTTGCATAGGATAGGGCCAGTATCCAGGTCCACTAAACCTGATCACATCATTATTAGAGTACATTTCTGCATCTAAATGCCATATTACTGCACAATTTCCCTTAAATTGGCACACATTTGTTTTCCCTTTAGTTTTGTTAAAGCATTCGTACCTCAGTTGTCAATTTATTGTATATGATGATGGACTTTCTTTTTTCTTATTTTTCAAACGTACATCTAATTTCTTGCATTCATCTCCCCACCTTATCTTCTCATAATATTTATCATAGTCCGGATTACTCAAAAATGCTAAACATTCTGCTGGACAAAACACGGTTCTATCTATTTTACCACAATTTTGGCATAATATGCAGCGCAATGCTTATAATCATACTGATTTGGAACTACTATCAATTCATTTAGTGGAGAGGGCGAGCACATTATACAATTTGTCATTTCTGCTTGCTTAGCGGTATACCTGACCCATCTGTACCAGTCATTTTTGTTTTGCATGTACTAACAATTCCTCTGTTTCTACTGACTCTGTGGCTTCCATATCGTTACCTAAGTCGATCTGTTCTGGCATTTGTTGGTTTAAGTATCTTTTTTGCAGTGATGGTCCTGCATCTGAGAACTCTGAACTTTCCTGGGTCGATTCTCCGGTAGGCCCTGTATATGGGAGGCAATATCTGTCCCAAATATGTTAGTAACAGCATCATCCACACCAATACCTTCTTGAGTGTCCATTCTTTCCTCTGCCTCCCGCAACACCTTGTCCAACGGCTGCGT
The DNA here is from genome assembly GCA_032164185.1 of Moxostoma hubbsi. Classification (NCBI taxonomy): domain Eukaryota; kingdom Metazoa; phylum Chordata; class Actinopteri; order Cypriniformes; family Catostomidae; genus Moxostoma; species Moxostoma hubbsi. The sequence goes on from JAVLUX010000019.1 coordinate 43,426,341, forward strand.
TTGTTGGCCCGTTTCATTTCCTTCAAGGGATTCTGTGTCTGGTTCAGTAAAATGAACTCTTTCTGCACTTTCTGGTTCCTGTTCTTCTGTAACATGTACTTCCGTCTCACTCTCTGTGCTTTCCTGCACCGCTGCGTCACATACTTCAATGTCTCTTTCTGCCGCAGCGTGCTCTTCCCCTACATGCGATTGTCCCTCTTCTACTTCCTCTTCACTTTCCTCAGACTCTCCAGCCGGTACCGGCGGATCCACTGCTTCCTCAGGTTCTTGGCCTTGTTCTTGCTGTTCTTCTTCTGACCTTCGGCTGCGTACTCTGGTACAGTGATTTAAATGATACCATGTGTTACTGCCTCTTACCTTTACTGCTGTTGGGGTTGCCAGCACTACTTCATAAGGTCCTTCTCTCCTGGGTTCATTCCACCTTCGCCGAAACACCCTCAGGTACACGAAGTCTCCAGGAACTATTGAACAAGGTGCATTCTCGTCTTGTCTAGGATTTCTCCTTTGTTCCTCTGAACAGATTTTTTTCATGTATGGTAGTCAATTGCCTCATATATGCTTTCAGTTCCATTTCTAACTGTTCCAATGAAGGACCCTCATATGGTCCTCTCAGATAAGGCACTGGCATAGGTCTCCCTGTCAGCATTTCATGTGGGGTCAGATTAGTAATTCTGTTTGTCTGCATGCGATACTTCATTAGTGCTAGTGGGAGTGCATCAACCCAATTAAGTCTGGTTTCTTGGCAGATTTTCACAATTTTCGCCTTGAGGTTCCCATTTACCCTCTCCACCATCCCCTGTGACTGCGTATGGTAGACACATCCAAGCCGTTGTTTTATTCGTAACTGTTGTATTACCGTTTTTACCACTCTCTGAATAAATGCTGAGCCATTATCAGAGCTAATTTGTGATGGTATTCCGAATCTTGGGATGACTTCTCTTGTCAGAAATGTAATTACTGTTTGTGCTCCTTGATCTGCTGAGGGCACAGCTTCAACCCATCTGCTGAATCTATCTTTTATGACCAACATGTATCTTTTCCCTCGAACTGGTCTTATCATGTCCACATAGTCCATCACTAAATGTTTGAATGGTCCCTCTGGTGCTGGATGTGTCCTATTGGTGCAGTCGTACCTTTCCTGACATTATGTTTTTCGCAAATTTCGCAGTTTGCTAAGAATTCATCTACTGAGGCCTGCAAATATGGGGACCAGTAGCCCTGCTGTTTTAGTTTTCTCATAACCTCGCCACTTGCACAATGGTCAAATCCATGTGCATCAGAAATTAGCATATTAAGGAGTGCTACTGGAGCCAATATCAGCCCTTCATGTGTCCTCCATACTCCATTCACATCCCTTGTCGCCCCCCTTTGTTGCCATTGTGCTTGCTCAGGTTGACCAGCTTGTTGTTGTATGCGTGCTATATCTGTTAGATTTGGCTGAACCTGCAATATTACTTGTGGAGCCATTATCGCTACTTTGCAACCTGAGGCTTCTCGTGCAAATTCATCTGCAGCATTATTACCTCTTATAACAAAGTCTTTACTTTTTTGTGGGCCTGGCATTTAATAGTGGCCAATTTTCTTGGATGCATCATTGCTGAAATCAATTTAATTATCTGATCATTATGCTGAATTGGAGTCCCATCACTCTTTTTGAACCCTCTTTGTTTCCACACTGCACCAAACAAATGGCACACTCCATGTGCATAAGCAGAATCTGTATATATATTAACTTTTTGATCTTTTGCAAGCAAACAGGCTTTGGTCAACGCTCTTAATTCTGCCAGCTGTGCCGAACATGGCTGTTCACAATGCTGAACCACAACTGGCACAAAAGTGTCACCCTGCTTTTTTACCACTGCAAATCCAGCATGATTTCCCAAGTGGTCCTTAAAGCAGGATCCATCAACGAAGTAGTCTACTTCTGCCTCGACCATTGGTGTTGATTCCAGGTCAGGCCTCAAACGTGTGAAGGCTAACGAATTTGCCACTCAATCATGTGGTGTTCCTTCATCTGCCAAGGGAACATAGTTTGCTGGATTAACAGTGATACACCATTTTATAGTTACATCCGGGTATGTCAGCAGTGTTGAATATGCTAAGCATCTTGCTTGCGTTAGTACAAACTTTCCATTTTCTATTAGCTCTATTATCTTATGGTGAGCATAGATCACCACTGGGTATCCCACTAGTGCATCTGCATCCCGTTAGCTTACTTCTAAGATTTTGCTGTCCTGTTTGTTTCATCAATGCTCGCAAAGGGTTGGTTTTAATAGCATAATCCTCTATCCAATCTGAACTAAACCCTGTCATTCCTAAAAAGGTCATCATTTGTCCCACAGTTTGGGGTTGTGGTGCTTTACTTATGCCTTCCAATTGGCTTGGCGATATTGCCTTGGTCTGATGTGCAATAATTCGCCCCAGGTACTCCACCTGCGGTAAACAGTACTGTAACTTGTCTTTGGACACTTTATGTCCTCCCTCAGCCAATTTTGTAAGGACTTTAATTGTGTCCTGGTGGCACTGCTCTTGTGTTGGTGAACAGATCAATAAGTCATCCACATACAGTATTAATGTGCTGTCAATTCTAAGATCTTCTAGGTCCGCTTTTAATACCTGGTTGAACACATGAGGGGAATGCTTGAACCCCTGTGGTAATCGCATGTACACTACCGTTCAAAAGTTTGGGGTCACTTACTCATTCTTTATTTATTTATTTATTTCACATTTTAGAATAATAGTAGTCAGCAAAACTATGGAATAATAGAAATGGAAATATGGGAATTATTTTGTGACCAAAAAATCCAAAATAAATCCAAAACTATGTAATATTTTAGCATCTTCAAAGTAGTCACCCTTTGCCTAGATTTTGCAGACATGTACTCGTGACATTTTCTCAACCAACTTCTTGAGGAATCACCCCGGGATGCTTTTTAAACAGTATTGAAGGAGTTCCCATCTATGTTGGGCACTTATTGGCTTCTTTTCTTCATATTTTGATCCAAGTCATCCATTTCAAAAACTTTTTTTTTTTTAGGAAATTTTAGATTTGTAATTAAATAAATGTATATGTTTTGGCAGAATAATATTTTGTCTACAAAGTTAATTTCAAACTTTTAAGCATACACCTTCAGATCAAAAGATTTTTAAGATCATGAGAAACATTTCAGACAAGTGACCCCAAACTTTTGAACGGTAGTGTATGTGAATTGTTTACCTTGATAGGTGAATGCAAAGAGCTGTCTGCTTTCTTCTGCTAGAGGAATACTAAAAAAGGCAGAACACAAGTCAATCACAGTGAAATAATTAGCAGCAGGGGGAACATTAGTCAACAGTGTATGTGGATTGGGCACCTCTGCTGGCCAATCCTCAACTAAGTCATTTACTGCCCTTAAATCATGCACTAATCTCCATTTCGTCTTGTTTGCCTTTGCTACCGGTATTATAGGTGTGTTACAACAGCTTGATGTCTCAACTAGCACACCTGCCTCAAGCAATCCTTCAATAGTACTTCTGATCCCTAATTCTGCTTCTGATTTTAGTGGGTATTGCCGCTTTCGTGGGGGGGCGTGTCCCTGGTCTTATTTTTATTTGAATCGGATTCGCAGACACCACTAACCCTACGTCTGTGTCATGTCGTGACCATAATTGTGCTAGAACCAGTTTTTCCATTTCTGTCATTAGCTCTATCATTTTTGAATCCAGCTTTTCTGCAGGGGCAATAACTACTATTTTGGGCGTCCCTACCATTTCTGTTGTACATAAGATTTTTAAGTACATCTTGTCTGGTGATTCCATAATAAGAGGATTCTCTGTCCCTTTCCATTGTACCCTTTCTGCCCTTTTCATCATTTGTTCTAAGTCTTTTTTGCTCCCTGCCCTTGCTCACATAGATTGTTACATGTGGAACAGACTCTGGTATTCGAAACCATTCGTGTAGAAAGTCATTGTCTTCTACCTTAAGCGCAGCTCCTTCCTGTCCAACAATGATATATTTCGATGTCAATGAGATTTTATGCTGTTTTGTTTTATGCAGCCATTCTTTCTCCAAGTCTGTGTTTCTTGTTTCATCATACATTAGTGTGCAATGATGTTCTGCTCCTGGCACATTTGGTTCTCCTAACTGTGCCCTAATGTATTTTCCCCATTTATCTATTGTTTCTTCCACCTCTTGTCCTAAATCTCCCAGCCAGTATACATTTGCTTGTGGATACTGAGGTTCTGGTGGTTGTGTCACCGTCATTTGTTTTACTCTGTCATCTATGTAGATTCCTTCTGGTGTACACCATATTTGTAAATTCCTTTTGCATATTGCATCTCTGCCTAATATTGGCGTATTTTCTGATATTAAGATTGGGATTTTTACTGCTATTCCTTTTACTTCTATGTTCACTGGAGCCGTCATTGGAATTAACTGCGTTTGTCCCGAGAATCCTACTGTCTTTACATATTTTCCAGACTGGGGCAGGTGAGAGGCATAGTTTGGACTTATACACGTGAATGTGGCTCCAGTGTCTAACATAACCGGTGTTATTTTGCCATCTATTTTAACCTGCAGTATAGGTTCTTGATCAGCATTAGTTGATATCATTGGAAGCTGACCCCTCCCCGTAGGATTCTCTGGGCATCCCAAGTAGCCCTGCGGTGGTCCACGCCATGGATTGAGTGGACCTTGAGCCTGCTGTGGTGGGCCCTACTGCCAGTTTTCAGCGTTCGCCTGGTTCGTCCGTATCCAAGGATTTACTGGACACTCTCTCTTCATGTGTCCCACTTGGTTGCATACATTTGATTGCCTGTTGTCATAGTTCTGTCTTCCTCATCCTCTTCCTCTTCCCCCTTGAAATTGTCTGTTCCATCCTCTGCTCATTTGACCTGGGAAGTTATACCATGGCTGGCATAGGTTGTTGCATTATCTGGCCCTGAATTGGCATTAAATTTGGAACGTTGGATGCAGGAATCATTGGTGCTGTCTGGACAACTGGTGCAGGTTGATACATGGGCACAGGTGGAGCACATGGGGCCATGGGTGCAATGGCACACCTGGAGTCACTTGGGCTTGTGCACCATTCAAAACTTGTGGTGCTGTATTCTTATTGAGTCGCTTAAGCAGTTGCTTTCTTCGCGGCATCTCTTTTTCTTCGCCGTCATCTGATGATTCTCCACTGTAGTCACTAGGTTCCATATTCTTGTTAATTAGTCTTTCAGATCTTCTCTTCCCTTCCCCTTCAGACTCTTCGGGTGCTTTTTCAAGATAAAACTTTCCTGAAGCCTGTTTTAGTGCTCCTTTAAACTTTCTGCCCATTGCGCTTAGATCTGGAAAAACATGCTTTCTTGATCTTGTTCCCTGTTTTACACTTCTCATGTCTTCAGACAGTCTTTGTGTCCTGCTTCTGAGTTCCTGTAGCTCCCTCTGTGTTCTTTGTTGTTTCTCATTGCTCAACTCTAACACTGACACACCGTCGTCTTTTTCCAGCTGTGCCAGTGCATCATCATCATCATCGAAATTTATCAGCTCCACAGCCTCACCAGTCTTAGATGAAGATCTTCTTTTATGCTACTGCTCCTTACTTGTTCTTTCCACTCCATTTCCTGCCTTTTTTTATATTCTGCCAGCCCATCCTGCAATGCCTGATGACAGGCGTCTTTCACTTGTTCGCTAATCTCCTTTTTTGTTAGCACTCTTTCCTTTGTGTCACTGATCTCTCAGTTCATCTTGTAGTTTAATTTCCCTTGGTGTACTGTCATCTGATTTTTCTCCATCACTGTCTTTGTTTATTCCTGGTAGCCTTGGATATACACGTGTCTGGGGTGATTGAATTAGATCCTCTTGTGATTCTGACTGTGGTATTTCATTTATTTATTGGTGGCGCATAGGGAGGAGGTCTTTCCACTTTTTCTTCATCCATCTTTTTTCCTTCTCTCTCCTATTTTAATATTTTTATCTCTTTGGCTTTGAACATTTGTAATATCATTAGTTCCCTATCTCGTTTCATTATCCTCACCTGGCTCTTATCTTTTGGTTTATGATTTTTTATTAGTGCTTCCATCTCCCTACATACCCCCACATCAAATGTGCATTTTGTAAATGGCCATTTTGAGTTCAGCCCTTTTGTTCTTCCCTCCCATTTTTTAGACAATTCTTTTATCACGTCTCTATACATTGGAAACTCCATGCATATCTGATCTGTCGGTGTTGGTGCCATTTTGTTATCCCTATATGCTTATTATTTTTGTTAATTCAGTACCTCTTTAACCCCAGAGTGGGCTTTTTCTGGGTTGAGGACTTTTTCTGAAGAATGTTTCTTAACTTTTCTTAAATACTTCAGTTCTGCCTTCTCTTGCTTTCTGCTTAGTGGCCTTGTTGGTTCGTCCTCTGGCCCCACCAAGCAAGAATTATTTTGTATCCAGATAATGTCTCTTCTCAGGATTATCAAATCAATGCTCCAGGATCTTCCCACGATGAACCTTCGACCTGTTCCAATTACTTCGCCTGCCCAGTGTATAAAAGTGAGACATGGGATTAATTCTATTTGGCATTCTTCCCATGCTTTTACAGTGATATTTATTTTATTTTGTTCGTATTGTTCTAAATATATAGGTTCAAGAAACATAATCAGGTCTTCTCTTTCTTTTCTATGCAATATACCTTTCCCTCTTTTTCCCCTCCTTCTTTTGACCCTATTATTCATCATTATTTGTTATTCTTTTACTTTCCTTAATTTATTATCTTTCTTTTTAACTCTTCAGGATGAAAACCTAGAAAAGAAAGAAAAGTCCCTTCTTTCTCTATGCGTTCTCAAAGCCCTCCCTTTGCAGCTCCCTCTTGTTCTAATAGCCCCTCCTTTCCTGCTTCTTGCTCAGCTCTGCCAACCCCTCCCTTACGCCTCTTTGTTCAGCACTCAGTCAGCCCCCTCCCTCACACCTCCTTGCTCCGCACTTGGTCTCTAGCATACTGTGTGTGAGAGAGAGAGACAATTAACAACTGTGCTTTTTATCTGAATCTTATCTACTACACTTTGGACAGTGTCCAACTTAATGACAGAGCCTACATTTATTATAACTAATGCTTGTTTGTGTATATCTCTCTATATATATGTGATATACTTTATTTTATTTACTATCTCTTCTCCTTATATTTACTTATCATCTTTTATTTCTTTCTGTTCACTCTTTTTTTGTTATTTTCCCAATTCATTTTTCTTATTCTTTCATTTTCTTATTTGCTTATATCTCTTATTTTATTGCTTATATAGTTTTCATTTTATTTCTTCTCAAAACCAATTATTTATTTATTCATGTTTTATGTCTGTTCAAACAATCTTATTTTGTGAATTACAAGGCTTTTCTTTAAGCATGGCTATACATGACTTGCTTATACACACAGCTTGGTTACAAATTCTAAGCCAGTTAACATAAGTGTACATTGCTTATTTCTTATACATACAGCATAACTAATACATTCATTCTCCTACCTATAACTTTATCATGCATTATGCTTTCAAATCTGGTTACACATTCATTTCAGCATGAGTAATACATTGCTTTCACATTATGCATCATTAACAATGTCTATATGTACAGCATACACTAAGCATTAACATGTACTAAATGCATATATATGCGTTTCCCTATCCTAGACTGCCCTCTAGTGGTTATTCAATGGTTTTTCATATATGTCCAGCCACACTTGTTTTATTTCTTTGGGGTGATTTAGGCAAATCCTTACTTCAAATGCTCCCGCTGTCCCTTCAATTGTGGTGGCTGGCACAAGTTCGCCATTAACTCCTTTTTTAAATATCACTCTGCTCTCTCTCTGTACTTTTCTTATTCTGTTTGAGATCTCTAAGGGTACATTCCTTAAGATTGTTACTCCCTCCTTCTCTGGTTTCTTTAATGTCTCCCAATATCTGGCTACTTCAGCCCTAAGATAAGGGATCGCCACCTGCTTAATTGGTACTTTCATTTTTCACAAAAAAGACTCTAAGTCTTCCCCATGACCTGACAAAGTGTGGTTATGTTTTTTACAAATGGCCCAAGCCAAATATTCCGTGACACAATTTCTCTCCAATTCACAAAAGGCCATTCTTGTTCAATTTCTGCTAGATTTACAATGTTAGTCAAGCATTTTAATAACTCCAGTTTCTTTTTCAGAGTTAACTGTCTCCTCTGCCCTGTGTAATCAACATATTCTGTTTCTCTCCAAAAATGATCGTTAATTCCCTTGGTTTCTATCAGTACTTTTTTCAAATTTCTCTCCCAGTCTTCGGATTTGTGTTGACCTCCATTCTTTACAAAGCTTGCTTGCCTCTGCATTTCCCTAGTCTTGTTCACTGCAATGGAAAACATTTAACCTTTTCTTTATCTTTTTCCAATTATTTAATTTCTCTATTCTAAGTTTCCTTTCTCTTTCTCTCCCTCCGATGGGGCTGTCCGTTCAGCCAACCAGTGAGTGAGAGGAAGGCAAGGAAATAACAGAGAATCAGATACCATTTGTCCCTATAATTTTCAACAGTCATTTTACTGTCAGTTTGTTGCAGTTCATTTGTCCCATTTCATTCTTGGGTATTTCTTTATTGTATCTGATTCTCCGCGCCACTCCACCTCTGCACACAATACCTCATCAACGCTAAAATCATGCATTTAAACAAACACACAAAACCAGAGCAATTAGTATTTGTAAGTACACAGGCACTAACAACATAGTTAGTCATGCACATTATTCATTATCTCAAACATGCAGAGAGTTCAACAATTCCCCGTTTTCTGTTCAGTCCGGGTTCCGTCAAAACACTGCAATAAATAATCTAATCTACCACCTGGAGGAATTACAACGCGAATTTTCACTACTCCACCCGCGTTAGGATTTTTACCAGTACAGGATTTTCACATGCCTCACTTCTGGGCAAACACTTGATTAAATGCACCTTAACACGGGAATTTACACGCGCCGTCGCTCTTCCGACTGTCGCAGTTCCAACATACCGCTCAGGCTTTTTCTTCCTTCTCTAAATAATTGCCCCCCCTTCCCCAATTTTTTGAAATCTGGAACTCACCTCTATTTTACCCAATTAGTCCAAATTATTCTATGTTCGGACCGGCAAAAGTCTTAGCTACTTACTGGACTTGCTATCACAGATCACACAAAAACACCTTAAGCAAAACGCTTACCTCGATTTTATGGCGCCGGCGATTTTGTGCAACCCGTGCCAGTGTCCTGTCAGTAACCTCTGGCTCTTGACCTCAATGCCGTCCCTTCGTGGTCGCCACTGAATATGTCGTGGAATATTAACGATGATTCTCTCTAAGTTGTAAGAAAACTCTCGGAGTCCCAAGTTCCAGATGCCAAAGTTATAGTTTATTGAACACCAACAAACCACATGAGACCAGTCCGTTCTGCTTTCATTATCCTCAGTTCCCAATTGAATACCTTTTTTGTTATCTTTCTGCTCATTATCTCTAGCCAATGGGGTTATTTCCCTTAATTCTTTCCCTCGCCATCAATATGTTTTATGTTCCTCGCTAATTAAATATTGGTGGAAAATCCCTCACTCATCTATTTTTTAAAAAACATATATCTTTCACATTCAGCTAATTACCTCTCATATTTTGGACATATTCCATAGTTTATAGAAGGGGCACTTCAATTTAGAAACACCTGTGTACGAGAAAAACAGCCATGTCCTCATCACATACCTTTTACCTTTGACCTACATTTCAGTGTACCCTTTTAATGAGGCGGCTTCTTTTTGCTCACACACAATATTATTTAATTAATGAAAGGAGTACAAGCTCTAAAGATATCCATCATACATTCAACTTGGTAAGGCAGACACCATGTCAAAAAAATATCATATCAGAGATATCTAACTTATCAAAAGTGTTTTGCAAGAAATACATCATGTAGTTTTTAATGAGACACACAACATTTTATAAAGGCCTTTAACAAGAATATATGTCAGAATTCTGCTGTATCCAAGATATATGTCAAAATATATATCTGGACTCAAGATGGCGCCGAGTATGGCTGCTGTGTTGCGAGCTCCGACACAACACTGCAGTTTATTGTTTGTTTTGTTTACAGTTTTTTGTTTTTTCCTCTTGGATGTTGTCTGCCTTATTATATACGACAATATGTATACAACAATACATAATAATAATGATTAAAATTCCTCAATGCCGACCCGCTGTTTACAAACACGCAAGCGGAGCCCTTTGTCTGGGCTGCCCGGCCGCGGAAACGCAGAAGGAAAAGGGGAAAAGAGCTGCCGTTCTCATCAGAGTAAATCATTGTGCAAATCGACCCCCGCTACCCAGTATACTACTGGCAAATGTTCAGTCTCTGGACAACAAGCTCTGCAAGATGAGAGCGCGGATCTCTTTCCAACAAGAGACGAGAGATTGCTGTGTTATCTGCCTTACAGAAACCTGGCTGGCTGTGGAGATTCCAGACGCAGCCATCGAACCCGCTGGGTTCTCCATGCACCGAGCGGACAGAGCAAAAGACCTCTCAGGTAATAGCAGAGGTGGTGCTGTATGTTTTATAATCAACAAATCATGGACATTTTATCAAGTCTTTCTGCTCTCCTGATCTGGAATATCTCATGCTTCTGTGTCGACTTGTTGCATCCGTGGAGGCCGTGTTCCTGGTTTTACTCTAATTTCAATTGGGTTTGCAGATACCACTAACCCTACATCTGTGTCATGTCATGACCATAGTTCAGCTGCCACCTGTCTTTCCATTTCAGTCATTAGTTCCACTATTTTTGAATCCTGTTTTTCTGTAGCAGTAATGACTAATATTTTGGGTGTACCCATCATTTCTGTAATACACAAAATCTTTAGGTATGTTTTGTCTGATGATTCTGAAATTAGAGGATTTTCTGTCTCTATTTAAATTTTTTTTGTCCTAAGTCTTTCTGCTCTCTTCCCTTGCTTACATATAGAGTCACATGTAGGACGGAGTCTGGCACTTGAAACCACTTGTCCATGAAGTCATTGTTCTCTACTTTAAGTGCAGCCCCCTCTTGTCCCACAACTATATATTTTGATACTAGTGAGATTTTCTGTTGCTTTGTTTTGTTCATCCATTCCTTCTCCAGGTCTGGATTTCTTGTTGCATCATATATAAGTGTGCAATGATATTCTGCACCTGTCACATTTGGTTCCCCTAGCTGTGCTTTGATGTATTTTCCCCATTCGTCTTCTGTGTCTTCTATTTCCTCCCCTAATTCTTCCAACTAATACAAATTTGCTTGTGAACCTTGAGATTCTGATGGCTGTATTATTGGCATTTTTTTTTACTCCTCTGTCATCTATGTATATTCCTTCTGGAGTGCACCATATTTGTAAGTGAATTTTGCATATAGCGTCTCTTCCCAATAAATTCACTGGTGTGTTTTCTGATATTAAGATTGGGATTTTTACTGCTTTGCCTTTTACTTCTATATTCACTGGAGCCGTCATTGGAATTAACTGCGTTTGTCCAGAGAATCCTACTGTCTTTACATATTTACCAGACTGGGGGAGGCATAATTTGGAATTATACACGTGAATGTGGCTCCAGTGTCTAACATAAACTGTGTTGTTTTGCCCTCTAATTTAACCTGCAGTATAGGTTCTTGATCAGCATCAGTTGATAACATTGGAAGCTGACCCGTCCCCATAGGATTCTCTGGGCATCCCTAGTAGCCCTGTGGTGGTCCACGCCATGGGTTGAGTGGACCTTGGACTTGCTGTTGAGGGCCTTGCTGCCAGTCATTGATATTTGCCTGAATCCAGGGATTCATAGGGCAGTCCCTTTTCACATGTCCTAGTTGGTTGCATCCCCAGCATACGGGTGCGATTTTATTTCCATTGTTTTGTCTTCCTCTTCCTCTTCCTCCTTGAAACTGCCGATTTTCAGCCTCTGTTCATTTGTTCTGGGAAATTGTAGACCATGGTTGTATGGGCTGCTGTGCTGCCTGTCCTTGATTTGGCATTATGTTCTTCACATTTGGTGCAGTCATTATCGGAGCCACTTGATTCACAGGTACAGAGTGATACATGGGCACAGGTGGTGCATAAGGGGCCATCGGAGCAGCTGCGCATTTGGGGCCATCTGTGTCTGTGCACTGCCTGGGATCAGTGGTGCATTCACTGGTGCCATGACAGTGGTCGATTCTTCCTTTTCTTTTACTTCTGCTTGAAGTTTTTAAATTTTTCCTGTCAGCTCTTCCAGTTGTAACTGTTCCAGCTTTTTATGTATGTCTCTCTCCTGCTGCTTCATTCTTTCCTCATTCTTTCTGTGTTGTTCCACTGTATGAACTACATGTGCACAGAACTCCTTTGGTGTCTTCGTGGTTAGTCCCACAACATTTTCCAATTTGTTTTTGACTGGTGTGGGCATTGCATCTATTATGGAAGACCGAAAAATTGCTGTCATCAAGGGATTTTTTTCTGGGTCTTTTTCCATTTCCATTTTCCATCTTTTCAGCTCTTGGTCGATGTAAGCTTTTGGATTTGCGGTGTCTCCTAGCAGCTCTCCTTTCAGTGATTTTTGGATCTAGGCTCATTGGAAACTCCCTTCTTAAAGCTGCCTAAATGTCATTACGGTATCTGTTGAATGATATCTCATCTATTGTTGCATTGTCTGCTGCTCTTCCACATCCTGCTTTTCCAATATCTCCGCCAGTTTAGTTCCTCCTAAGCACCTGGCAATTAGTGCTTTAATGTCTCCTAGGGTTAGGTGTGTTCCTATTGCACGTTCTTCGACTTCTCTGATCCACCTTCCTGCTCCCTCAAATATGTCTGGGAGGGCGGCTAGCATTCCTTCAAGATCATGGTTGGCCCATGGCACATAACAGTCATATTTCCATTTTATTACAATAGGGCATTTCTTTGATACCTTTCCATATTGTTCAAGCTGCTCTTCTTCATTCTCATCATCTGAGGGTCCCATACTGTCTCCAGACTCCACCTCACTTCTGCTCAATCTTCCCTTCTTGCTTCTCCTCCATCTTTATTCCAGTTTCTCAGGTGGGTACTCAAGGTAAAGCTTCCCTGAGACTTGCTTGAGTTCTCCCCTGGGTCTACCTCTAGCAGTGCTTGTTCCCGGATAGTTATGTGTTCTATCTCTTGTTGATTTCCTCAGTCTCACTAAAGATTCTCTTTCTTCTTGCTCCCTGGAGTCTGCCATTCCAAAATCAAAATCAAATCAAATCACTTTCAAATCACAAATCACGAGTGCAACAGTAGGTGAAAGTCTTGTGTTCAGTTCCGAGCAACATTGCAGTCATGACAGTGATGAGACCTATACCAATTTACAATGCACAACATATTTACACAACATAGAACTAATATACAATGTACAGTAAACAATATAGAATACACATACATTAGATAAGGGTATATAAATATATATACACTAGTTGAATTGGGAAAAATATATTTGACAGTCCAGTGTGTGATATAAGATGATGATTAATAAAGTGCAGTGCTGATTGTTGATCGTGAGAAATCATGTGATCAAAAGTCTTATTGCTTGTGGGAAGAAGCTGTCATGTAGTCAGCTGGTGCAGGTCCTGATGCTGCGATACTGCCTGCTTGATGGAAGCAGTGAGAGCAGCCCATGACTCGGGTGGCTGGAGTCTCTGATGATCCTCCGAGCTTTTTTCACACACCACCTGTTATAAATGTCCTGGAGGGAGGGAAGCTCACCTCCGATGATGTTTCTGGCAGATCGCACCACCCTTTGCAGTTCTTTGCGGTTGTGGGCGGTGCTATTGCCGTACCAGGCAGTGATGCAGCCAGTCAGGATGCTCTCTACAGTGCTGGTGTAGCCCTTTGGAAAAAATGTCAAATAAAATTCCATTCCCTTTGATTTGGCACGAATGGCATCTGTTATCTTATATCTTTTTTGTTCTTTCGATGCTCTCTTCTATTTTTTGTTGTGTCAATTTTTCAAGCTCACTGGTCTTGGGGGTCCTTTCTGTATGGAGTGTCTCTTTTTGCCCTCTTTGTTCATTCTCCCTCTGTCTTATATATTCTTCCATTACGTCTTTCACCACTCAGAGGCATTGTTTTTCCAATTCAGATCTTATTTCTTGTTGACTTGGTGTCTTTTCCTCCACACTTTCACCATCTGATTCTTCTCCATCTTCTTCATTGCCTGGTGCTTCTGAATGTGCAGCATCTGGGTACAATTGTGCTGGTTCTTCTTCTGACAGATATTTTTCTGTCTATATCTAGTTCCCCTGCCATCTGCATTGTTCCTCTAAACTTCACCACAGGCATCTGCAGTCTCTAGTGGTGGTGCATATGGGGGTGGCCTTTCTAACTTTCCCTCTTCCATCTTTTTTCCTTCTTCTGTTTCTTGTCTTATCGATTTTATCCCATTATTTTTGAACATGTGCATTATCGTCATTTCCCTGTCTCGTTTCATTACCCTTATCTGTCTCTTATCCTTAGGTTTGTGATTCTTTATCAATGCCTCCATTTCTCTACACACACCTACATCAAATGTTCCCTCCGCTGGCCACTTTGTGTTCAGCCCCTTCGTTCTTCCCATTTTTTAGAGGTTTCTTCATACATCGGCCATTCGATGCATATTTGAGCTATCGGTGTTGATGTCATTTCTCTTTTATCACTATGTTTTGTTTTTGTGATATCTCTGTACCTCTTTAACCCCAGACTGTCTTCTGGTCCCACTCTACACTAAGTATTTTGCATCCAAATAATATCCCTCCTCAGGATTATTAAATCAAGATTCCAGGACCTTCCCACAGCAAACCCTCAACCTGTTCCAATTACCTTGCCTGCCCAGTGTATAAAAGTGAGACATGAGGTTAATTTTATTTGACATTTTTTTCCATAGATTCATAGTGATGTTTATTTCATCTCTTTTACGTTGTTCTAGATAAAGGGCTTCAAGAAATTTGATCAAATCTTCTCTTTCATTTTTATGTAATATACCCTTTCCTCTTTTCCCAATTCTTCTTTTATTTTTACACCTATCATTCATCCTTCACAGTTTTTTATTTCCCCAGTCTTTATTATAATCCATTTCTTAAATGCTTCTTATATCATGTTTATTGTTTATTACCTTCATGCTTCATGCATAATTTTTTGGCAATACCATTCTTTTGATTATTTACCCATGTTTTTCTTACGTAGTTCCATTTTATTACTTTTTCAGAATTAACTTCTTGCTTACACAGGTTATTAACGTTTGCTTATATAAGGTCTTTTTTGTTGGTTACAGTGTTTCACTCTTACACACATTCACAGGTTATATACAATGTAATTATTAATGTCTAAACTAATACATTCATTATCCTACCACTACTTAGTCATACATTTTGTTTTGATTACACATCAATTCTAACATGAGTAATACATAATTTTTACCATTTGCATAAGTGATAAATAATAATTATGGAGTATTTTAAATTGTTTCCGCTGTAATAATGAAAATATCAAGCAGGATTAGCCGGCGCGTCCATCGACCCCAGAGGGTTAAGCTAATTTTACAGAATTGGGAAGAGGATTTATAGATCACCCGGGCCTTATTCTGATTTCCTTGGTGAATTTGTTAATTTTTTTTCTAATCAGATCTTGTACTGTAGATAGAGCTTTAATTGTTGGTGACCTCAACATTCACATAGATAATGAAAATTACACATTGGGATTAGTATTTATAGATATGGAGTCAACCAACTCATTGCCATAATTATATGCTAGATTTAATTCTGTCATATAGAGTTGATGTTGATAATATAGAAATTCTGCAGCAGAGCGATGACATCTCGCATCATTACCTCGTCTCTTGTATGCTGCGATCAGCTAATGTTACTCATTCTAGACCACACTATCGTTCAGGTAGAACTATTCTTTCGACCACTAAAGATAGTGTATCAGGCTAATCAAGCCTCCGAGAGAGATAAAGGCCTATGGCAGACGTGGTGCGAGAGAGAGAGATAATTTACGGATTTATGTCCATCATGTGTGTGTTTGTCCTTTTAAGTTTATCATTAAAATATAATTTATGTTGACAAGCCGGTTTTCGCCTCCTCCTTGCCCGGCTAAATCCTTTACAGATAGCTTCACTAGTAATCTTCCAGATCTATCTCGTACACTCAATAAACCCAAAGTCCAGAAGAACTTGATGAAATAAAGCAAAATATAAATGCAGTCTTTTCTAGCACTCTTGATAGTGTCGCCCCACTTCGATTAAATAAAATTAAAGAAATAAGCCCTGCACCATGGTACAATGATCACACTCATGCTCTCAAGAGAGCAGCTCGGAAAATGGAGCGCATGTGGAAGAACACAAAATTAGAAGTATTTTTTGGTGCATGGAAGGATAGTGTCTGTAGCTACAGACAGGCACTAAAAGCTGCCAGGTCAGCATATTTTAGTAAACTCATAGAAAATAAAAACAACAATCCTAGGTGTTTATTTAGTACAATGGATAAATAAGAATAAAGCCTCAACAGAACCAGATATTACGTCGCAGCACAAGAGTTAATACTTCATGAATTTCTTTACAGATAAAATTTAAATATCAGAAATAAAATTGGAATTATGCAATCATCTGTCATAGCACCTCAGAAAACAGTGTCTAATAATTTTCCTCACGTGAAACTTAAATCCTTCGCTGTCATAGGTCATGAAGAGCTAACAAAACTTATCGAAACATCAAAAGCCACATGTTTGTTAGAATCAATACCAAGTAAGCTCTTAAAAGAGGTATCTCCTGTAATTTCAGAACCTCTTCTTAATATTATTAACTCCTCACTATGCTTAGGACATGTCCCAAGAAACTTTAAAATGGCTGTTATCAAACCACTTATTAAGAAGGCACAACTTGATCCTGGAGAACTGGCTAATTATAGACCGATTTCAAATCTCCCGTTTATGTCGAAAATACTAGAAAAGGTAGTATCCTCACAAATATGTTCATTTCTACAAATAGAATATACAAAGAATTTCAGTCAGGATTTAGGCCTCTTCACAGTACAGAGACTGCACTTATCAGAGTTACAAATTCTAGTGCTTTTAGATCGTAGTGCTGCATTCAACAAGATACAGGGATCAGTTTTAGGGCCTCTCCTTTTCTCCTTGTATATGCTTCCCCTGGGAGATATTATCAGGAATTGTGGAATAAGTTTCCATTGATATGACAACAATACACAACTTTATATTTCTTCAAAACCTGATGAGATTTCACAATATTAAATTAGCAAAGTGTATCAGAGTGTATAGAAATTTCCTTCTACTCAATTCTGACAAAACAGAGGTACAAATTATTGGACCAAAAAACTCTAAAAAAAAATAAGCAGCTAAAATATAATTAGACTCTCGATGGATGAACTGATACATCATCTTCAACAGTGGAGAACTTAGGTGTTATATTTGATACCAATCTGTCCTTTGAAAATCAAATTACCAATCTTTGTATAACAGAATTCTTCCACCTAAGAAATATTGCTAAATTACGGCACATGCTCTCTGTTGCTGATGCCTAAAAACTTCAGATTTGGCTCCTAAACTATGCAATAGTCTCCCTAACACTGTTCGAGATGCAGACACACTACCTCAGTTTAAGTCTAGACTAAAGACTCAACTATTTAGCCAGGTATACACATAATTTATCCTTCAACCCACAATTAGCCTGCTTTAGTTTAGTCTGCCAGAACCAGAAACCAGAAACATTGATATATAACTCTGCAATAAATTGAAATGCATCTATACTTATATTATTTTATTTGTTTCCTTGTCTCAACCTCGGGACTCCTATCCTGAGGTCACCAGAACTGGCTGGATCCAGCTCCATTCGTGTTGGACTCCACTGCTACATGTCAATGTGTGATGATGACTAATAGCAGCCAGTGCCATCCAAACATCACTTCAGTCTATTATGATGGACTTCAGAGGATGAACTGATGCCAACTCCAATCATTTGACATGGGATACTTCATATGCCATTGTCTGAACCTTGGATTTAGGATGGACCACACCAAACCTCACCGAAATTACCTACCAGGTTGAACTGTGATGCACCTCACTGATCTCTGCCTACATCACCTCGGTCTATTGATGGACTGCACTCTTGAAATGGAATACATAGACTATCAATTGCCAAACAAAAGCCTTCATCAGCCAATTAACAAGGAAAATTGCATCTATGTGAACTTCTGCAGATAATCCAGGATGGACTTCAAAGACCTTGGTCATTAATCTTACAGTTCATACAAAATCTATGTTTAAACACTGTCCCTTAACACTTACTTAATTTAATAATTTTAAAGCATGATTTGCACTATACATAATTAATATTGACATTATATTCATGATGTTAGCCAGAGGGGAACTGGCCCCCACATTGAGTCAGGTTATTTTTCTTCCATTATCCAACATCTTATGGAGTTTTGTGTTCCTTGCCACAGTTGCCTTCGGCTTGCTCACTGGGGTTATTAATATAATTATTAATTTTTATACACAATTAACAATCATATTTGATCTAATTACACAATGATGACTCATTGACATTATAGACATTACAAATCCCGTCTGTCGCTCACTTCGACATTGTGTCGAAGAAGCATCACTCTTGAGCACCGAATATGCCTCTGATCTATGTAAAAAGGCCAATGAAAAGTTGGCAGCCAGTATTTGCATACCCCGCCCCCGGACATATGGGTATAAAAGTGGGGAAATACACTGAGTTCATTCAGAAATTTTCTTCGGAGCCGATGGTTGTACTGCAGCGAGCTGCGAGTCACACACCCTTTCCTGTTCCTCTGACGCTCTCTGCTGTTGGATCTACGGCGCACTACAACGGCTTTCTCCTTCTTTGCATGGCAGTGCAGTTTGCCCCTGGGCGCTTCGACAGTGCAGAGCATATTAAAAGAGTGATATTTCTTTTAAAAGAGTGTTTTTCCACTATTAGAGCAATACACAGCGTTAAACGTCTTTTTCAGGACTGTTTCAGTTTCAGACGGCCACAGGCGTTGTCTCCTGTGTCTGGGCAGCGATCACACCGAGGCAGTGTTTGTGGATGGTAAAAAATAACCGTCCCCTTGGTGCCCCTAGTGCGTAGCTTGGATGCATGGCTTTCACTTCCCAACCTGTCATGCTGGCTGGCCCGGACCATTCGACTCGGTTACGCAATTTAGTTTGCCAGGCCCCCACCCCCCTTCGCAGGCATCCACTTTACCGCAGTATACGGCGAACATGCCAAGTCTTTTCTACGGTTTGCGTTCGACCGCCAAGCATATCAGTACAAAGTCCTCCCCTTCGGCATGCCTCTGTCCCCTCGTGTCTTCACGAAAGTCGCTGAGTCAGCTCTTGCCCTGCTCCGAGAAGCCGGCATCAGCATACTCCATTACCTCGATGACTGGCTTATCCTGGCCCACTCGTGAGAATTACTATGCGCTCATGGAGACCAGGTGCTCAGGCACCTCAGCCACTTGGGGCTTCAGGTCAACTGGGAAAAGAGCAAGTTCTTCCCGGTTCAGTGCATCTCTTTTCTCGGCATGGAGTTAGACTCGGTCTCAATGTCAGCACGTCTCACCAATGAGCGTGTGCAGTCAGTGCTGAGATGTCTCGCCACTCTCAGGCCAGGCACTTCGGTCCCTTTAAAACTTTTTAAAAACTTTTTAGCCTGGGGCATATGGCATCCTCCGCGGCGGTTGCTGGGGTTGATGCATATGAGACCGCTTCAGCACTGGCTTCAGATCCGAGTCCCGAGACGAGCATGGCACCGTGGCACACACCGTGTGACGATCACCCCCGCCTGCCACAAAACATTCAAACCCTGGACAGACCTCTGCTTTTTGAGGGCAGGAGTACCCTTGCAGCAGGTGCCCTGATGTGTCCTGGTCACGACCGACGCCTCCTGATTGGGTTGAGGCACCGTGTGCAACAGGCACGCAGCCGCGGGCCATTGGAAAGGGGCCCCGCTGCACTGGCACATCAACTGCCTAGAGTTGCTGACTGTTTTCTTTGCCCTGCGGAAGTTTCTCCCATTAGTTCAGGACAAACATGTCCTAGTCAGGTCAGACAGCACCACCGTGGTAGCATACATAAATCGCCAAGGTGGCGTATGCTCCCACCACATGTCACGACTCGCCCGTCATCTCCTCCTTTGAAGCCAGTTCAAGTCGCTGCATGCCACTCACATCCCCGGCAACCTCAATGTGGTAGCGGACGCACTGTTACAACAACGTTTGCACAGTGGAGAGTAAAGGCTTCACCCCCAGTCGATCCAGCTGATTTGGGAATGGTTCGGCAAGGCCCAGGTAGTCCTGTTTGTCTCACGAGAGACCTCCCACTGCCCGCTCTGGTATACCCGAACAGAGGCTCCCCTCAGGGCAGACGCATTGGCACACAGCTGGCCTGCGCAAGTACGCATTTCCCCCAGTGAGCCTTCTTGCACAGGTGCTGTGCAAGGTCAGGGAGGATGAGGAACAAGTCACTCTAGTGGCTCCCTATTGGCCCACCCGGGCTTGGTTCAAGGACCTCGTACTCCATGCGACAGCCCCTCCCTGGCAAATCTCCTGAGGAAAGACCTTCTTTCTCAGGGACGGGGCATGCCGTGGCATCCACATCCAGACCTTTACCCCGTGCCCAAGGTTCCTACCACATCCTTTAGAGACCAGGTAGTGAACCTGCAAGTGTTGCCCCGGGAGGAGGCAGACCCAGCCCCTTCGTTGCTGTGTCTGGTACGTGCATTGCGTACCTACTTGGAACGCACGCACAGCTTTAGATGTTCTGAGCAGCCCTTTGTCTGCTTTGGCGGACAGTGGAAAGGGAACGCTGTCTCCCAAACAGAGGCTTTCCCACTGGGTAGTGGATGCCATTTCATTGGCCTATCACACCCAGGCCGTGCCCCCCCCTTACGGGTCCGAGCACAAGGAGTGTTGCGTCAAGGAGTGTTGCATCCTCATGGGCACTGGTCAGGGGTACCTCCCTAGCAGACATATGTAGAGCAGTGGGTTGGGCAACACCAAATACCTTCGTGAGATTTTACAATCTCCGGGTTGAGTCAGTATTGTCTCGTGTTTTCTCAGGTCCGAGCCAGTAGAACTTGGTAACATGCTGATGATCTGGCTGGGTGGATCGCTTGCGCCTAGCGCCCTTTCCCTCGGCTGAGGTAAAACTGTGTGTTTTCTCTCCCAGGAGATCCCACTCATTCGGATCCCTGGACGATTCCTCCCGAGCCCTTTGGGTCCGCAGTTCAGCGGAGGAACTCGCCAACCCAATCCACTGCAGGTACTTAATCTACCCTGTACTGGAATAGGTGCTCCACAGGGCAGGACTCCTACGTGGACTCCCCCTGTGTGTATTTTCCGCGGTACGGTCCCCTTACGATTGAACTCCCTTAGGCAGTTACAGTTGCCCTCCGGCCGCCGGGTTGTAGCAACTCCCCCTCCTAGCGAGGCTGTATCTACCACTGTGCCAACTCCACATGCCACCTAAAAACCCATGTGATGTATTCGCCACCTTTACCTCCCCTTTCAGGCAGGTGAGGCCTCCGCAGGGTCTTTTCCCCCTGAAAGAATAGGAAACTGGGCAAGACCCCTTTCCCTCGATGCATGTAAGGGCCCCGGCCATTCTTGCTCTATGCGGAGAAACATAGAGAGAAAAGAGGTCCAGCCAGTCTTAGCCCATTCCCAGGTTGGCAAGCATTGCCTTGTTCCCCTGCCTAGGGTAACCAGAAGGATTCCGACGACTTTTGTGGGGCATTGGGGAAGGGTACGTGCAGTCTGACACAGTTGGTTGCCTTTGCAGGTAGAATACCTGCCTGCTCCTGTATCAGCAGAACACGTACACGGCTCAGCGCATGGTGTGATTTAAATTGGACCCCTAGTGTAGCTTCTTCAACACAATGTTTGACTGACGGATCAGGGGTTTCATAGATCAGAGTCATATTCGGCGCTCAAGAGAGACACCTAGTGTCGCTTCTTCAACACACATCTCATTCCCTGGAGGTTACATCCGAAACCTAGATGTTTTAACTTCTGTTAATGCCTGATCTTCTGTAAAGCTGCTTTGAAATGATGTGTGTTGTGAAAGGTGCAAAACAAATAAAATTGACTTGACTAAGAGAGCCCCTGTGACTCCCCTTGAGGAATATGTGACCATCAGATTCCTCAAGTCCGGTGCTTCTATACTAATTTTGTGAGACAGAATTACATAACAGAAGAAAATCGATAAAATAAACCACCTAATAGGCAGAATAAACACAAAGAAAGTGTAGATTAATTCACAAACTGTTGCGAAGGTGTGTTCCTTCCCAAAAAACAAGCTCCAGTCTCTTGCGGAACCAATACACACACACACACCAAAAAAAAAAAAAAAAAAAAAAAAATATATATATATATATACATAAAAAAATTATATTTCCTCGGGCAGTCAAATGAATGTTCAGTGAGCTGGCTATTCATAAGTGCAGCAGATGACCTAATCCTTCCAATGTCCTGTAAAAAATATAATACAAAACAAACTCCATCCAATAGGAGGCAAGAATAAAGAATGAGCAGATTTATCCAAAACCCTGAAAACCATCTATCGAGTCGGACTACCAACACACCGATTGAGGGAATTGCCGGAGACCGGGAAATACACATGGCAGGAGTATGTGAGACTAGTTGTGGAGACACTCGCTGCAGAGGAGCCACCTCTCTCAATCCCAGTCTCAGCCTCTGAGCGTTCCACATCTGCCACGGTCAGCGAGTCAACGCCCACGCCTGCCACGGCCAACAAGCCAACGCCCACGCCTGCCACGGCCAACGAGCCAATGCCCACACCTGCCACGGCCAACGAGCCCACGCCTGCCACGGCCAACGAGCTGGAAGTCTCGTCCGTCCCAGAGCCAGCGTTGCCAGCCTCGTCCGTCCCAGAGCCAGCGTTACAAGCCGCGTCTGTCCCAGAGCCAGTGTTGCCAGCCTTGTCTGTCTCAGAGCCAGCGTTGCCAGCCTCGTCCATCTAGAGGAGTCTTCCAGGAGTCTTCCGCCTCCCAAGCCATCCACGGCTCCGCCTCCCGAGCCATCCACGGCTCCGTCTCCTGAGCCTTCCATGTCTCCTGAACCTTTCACGGCTTCGCCTTCCACGGCACCGTCTTCCATGGCTCCGCCTCCCGAGCCTTCCACGGCTCCGTCTCCTGAGCCTTCCACGTCTCCACCTCCTGAGCCTTCCACGGCTCCGCCTTCTACGACTCTGTCTCCCGAGTCGTCCACGGCTCCGTCTCCCGAGCCTTCCAGGGCTCTGCCTTCCACGGCTCTGCCTCCCGAGTCTTCCACGGCTCCTGAGCCTTCCACAGCTCTAGCTCCGCCTCCAAAGCCTTCCATGGCTCCTGAGCCTTCCACAGCTCTGGCTCCGCCTCCAGAGCCTTCCACGGCTCCATCCTCCACATCTCCTGAACATTCCACGGCTCCATCCTCCCAAGCCTTCCACGGCTTCGTCTCCTGAGCCTTCCACGTCTCCGCCTCCTGAGCCTTCCACGGCACCATCTTCCATGGCTCCGCCTCCAGAGCCTTCCACGGCTCCGCCTCCAGAGCCTTCCATGGCTCCGCCTTCCACGGCTCCGCCTCTCGAGCCTTCCATAGCTCCACCTCCCGAGCCATCCACGGCTCTGCCTCCCGAGCCTTCCATGGCTCCGCCTCCCGAGTCTTCCACAGCTCCTGAGCCTTCCTCGGCTCCATCCTCCACATCTCCTGAACCTTCCACGGCTTCATCCTCCCAAGCCTTCCACGGCTCCGCCTCCTGAGCCTTCCACGTCTCCGCCTCCTGAGCCTTCCATGGCACCATCTTCCATGGCTCCGCCTCCAGAGTCTTTCATGGCCCTGTCTCCTGAGCCTTCCTCTTAAGGTCAATATTAGGTCAAAAATGTCAAAAAAGAAAAGATTTCTCTACACACTTGTCAGTCAATAATTGTTTGGAGGAATGAAGGCTATACAATGCTTGAAATTGCCAAAAACCTGAAGATTAAATACAGTCTTGTCTTAGAGTCTTCAAAGACAAAGGACAACTGGTTCTAGCAAGGACAGAAAGTGACGTGGAAGGCCAGATATACAACTAAACAAGAGTATAAGTACATCAGAGTCTCTAGTTTGAGAAATATATGCCACACATGTCCTCAGCTGAGATCTTAATTGAATTCTAACCATTTCATATACAAAAAAGATATACAGTAAAGAGAAGACTCAGGGGTACAGGCCTTATGGGAAGAATTGCAAAGAAAAAGCCACTTTTGAAACAGAAAATCAAAAAGAAATGGTTAGAGTGGGCAAAGAAACACAGACATTGGACAACAGAAAGTTGGAAAAGAGTGTTATGGATCTTAATCCCATTGAGTTTTTGTGGGATCAGCTAGACTGTAAGGTGTTAGAAGTGCCAGACAAGAAAGTAATCTATGGCAAGTGCAACAGGAAACATGGGGTGAAATGTCACCTGAGAATCTGGAAAAACTGATATCTAGAATGCCAAGGATTTGCAAAGCTGTCATTGCTGCACATGGAGGAAGTTTTTGATGAGAACTCTTAGAAGTAGTTTGAGAAGTTCTGATTTTTTTTTCAAATTGCAATAGGAATTTTTCACGTTAGTAATGTCTTGACTATACATTATGATCAGATGAATGCCAGTTTGCTGAAAATCTGTACATTATTCCAAACTTTTGGCCACCAGTGTGTATATATATATATATATATATCAGAGTCCATCTAAGAAAAGCAGAACAACAACTGCCTTAGCTAAATCTAATTGTACCCCACAACCCTTGGTATGCAGTACAGGGACAGAAATTAGTCTAATGTACATCCTTCAGCTAAGTAAGCGCTGTTTTCATTATAGCATTCCATTGCCAATGAAGTCATATGACTCTGATTGGGCAGTTAAGTGGTGGAGTCCAAAAGACTTTGTACACTGATGAAGCCATTTATACACTTTCAACTGTATGCTTATTTAATATTACTTGTTTACAAGAAAGTTGTGCATGAAAACTATAAAATGTAAAGGTGCAGTAAAAAAAGAGGCAATTCTGTTTTCTTGTGGGGAGGTTTGTTGCAATCACTGCATAAAGAAAATCTAGAAAGTAAACACTTTATTTTCCATGCTATGAAATAAATTCCTGTATGATGTTTATAAATAGTTCATAAATAGTTCAAACAAATAAGCTTTTGTTAAAATAATTTCTGCGTTGCGTGCCAAAAGCTGACATTCCCAAAGCATGTTTTCCAGCCCAGAGGGATTGAGCCACCTCTTATTGGATCGGATGAGATGATTGGATATTTAACCATATGTTTTCAGAAAATATGTTTTAAGAGGCAGAATAATCACATTTTATGAATGAGCTAAAAGTCATTGAAATGAGCACATGGTGACCAGACCAGAGGAAAAAAGAAAACAAAAATAACTTTCATTGCTCACCAAAAGCTCTTTTGTTTTGTATTTTTTATTTCATAAGCCCTGACTGGTCAAATAAAGCCTCCTTTGTTTGATCCAATCCAAGGCTTAGCATCTTTTCCTGCTTTGGTGGGAGAGGATGTAGTTTTGATTCTGATCAGCCTGACATGGCAGATCTTGATTTATTCTGCTAGACTCTGTCCAGACTCGTAGTTCCCAAAGGTGAGTCCTCATGTACCCTTCATGTCTCTCAAATACTGATTTTGCTCTTTATCTGACATCATATCATGAGGAATCAAATGTTGCTTGATCTTTTGAGATAAAGGGTTTGTTATGCTATGAAAATAATTTAAACTGAGCTGCAATATGGCTCGTCCTGAAATGGTTTGTGTGTGTGTTTTTTTAGCACCTGCCACTCTATACATCCTTCTGAAGAATCACATTATTAGTTTATTTTCAACAAGATTCCAGATAATTTCAGTCTAATCTGAACAGTTTCAAAACTGAATATTTTATTTTATTTTACGCAGGTTGACAAAGAGGCTGTTATTGAAGGATGCAGCAGTCAAAAACTATACTGAACTCGACAACAAACACGCATCTCGCAGCAAAGTGCTGTTACTTGTTTCACATGTAAAGAGGCCGTTTACATAGAAATCTTAGAGGCACAGCAGTAAAACAGCTAATTTACAGCCCACTCTGAATGACCTACACAAGCACACTTTTCAGATCATCCCTATGCCTTATATGTGAAGACAAATACCTGCCACTGTGTGCTTTGGAGGGCATTCAGAACTCACATTTTCAGTCATTCTTATTGGAAATTCAGTTTGGAACGACCCTACAGCACGTGTGTTGAAAGAGTATTTTGTCAATGTTTAGAAGTACACAAGCATATAGACCTTAAAGCTAATAGACATGCCCTAAAAGCAAGATTTTCATGGGGTATTTAATTGTAAGTGTCATAGACAGAGTGGAAAATGGTTACAAAAAAACTAAATTTTGGTGCAGTGTTGGCACAAAAAACCCTGACATTATCCTCCAGAGACCCGAGCATGACTGCTGTGTACATTTTCATTTCTCTTTTTGATTTGTAACTAGTAGCACCTAATAAACATGCAAAAAAACACATTGTGTTTAACAGCATCGCGTTTCGTGAAAAATCGCTCATATTTAAAAAATGGCATATCAGACTCTAATCTTTTAACTCAAACAAATTTCAATGTAAAAACCTAATTAGGTGTCTGAACAGATGTAGTTTTGTTGGCGTTTCTCCCAAAGTCAAACTCCGCTGTGATTGGCATCATGTTGTTTTGTCACATGACTTGGTGCATAGAGTTTAACCTTTACTGACAGAACAGAGTCTCCTGAACTGAGATCAGTCGGTTTATATTTGTATAGCAAAGCCAAAATACAACATTCATGCATGTGTAAGCAGGGTGGCAAGAAGTTAAAAGTGGACAAGTGGATAAGGAAAATTAGGATATCCTATGGATAAGGAAACCGTAACCCATAAAATAATAATAATACTAACAAAAAAGTATGATGATATGACTCTTAAACATGTCCAGCATTCTCAGTCATATATTTCACCATACTGCTATTGAAACCAGCATACTTACTCCAACTAGTTTGTGATTAATCTTATGAAGAAGGACCCATACAGAAATGTACTATTACATGCAGGCAGAGTCCTGTGATACTGAAATAAATGAGCCTATAGTTAAATGCTTACATACACATATGTAAGCATTTAAGGGATAGTTTACACAAAAATGACCAAAAATATTCTCATCATTTACATTTTGGTCTGTTCTCACCCAAAACTAATTGGATTAATTCAGAAGACTATAGCCCCTTTCACACATGCAAC
Organism: Moxostoma hubbsi; assembly: GCA_032164185.1. NCBI lineage: Eukaryota > Metazoa > Chordata > Actinopteri > Cypriniformes > Catostomidae > Moxostoma > Moxostoma hubbsi. Next base: position 43,453,597 of record JAVLUX010000019.1, read on the forward strand.
CAGGTAAATTACAGGAAAATCATTGGGTTGCCTTTACTTGTAAATGTACCAAATGTGCTGTTCACACATGATACTACTTTCCGTCTTTTTTCCATTTTGCTACCATTCAAACATCGCACCAAATGTCATTAACTATGTGACGTTGTTTGCAGAAAATCACCTCAACATGGCTGTGCTGGAGGTGTTGGCTTTTAGTTTGAAAATATGGCAGGGTATGATTTTGTAATTCAACATATTTGATCGGTAATGTTGTTGTTTTTTTCATTTATGCACTTGCACATAACTTAACAACACCATATGCGACTACTTCAAATGTGACTGTTGAACTACAAAGAACAAAATGCTGCCACTAGCATCCAAAGGCGGAGACGCTATCTGAGGCTGAAAAGGACAGTAATATGTACACATTTCACCACACTTATGAACACACATTTTTGCACAGAAATCTGAGAATACATGGCAAATCGCTAACTGTTCCTTTCAGCTGCCGGGAAATACTAAAATGGAAATTGTAGATCATTTTCTGGAAAAAGCTGTATGTGTGAACGTGACTATTGACTAAACCACTGAAGTAATATGGATTCCTTAAATGGTGCATTTATGTGGTTTTTGGGCTTCAATGTTTTTGCCACCATTCACTTGCATTGTAAGGACCTAAAGATCCAAAATATGTTTCTAAAAATCTTTTTTTGTGCTCTGCAGAAGAAAGGCATGAGGGTGAGTAAATGACGAGAGATTTTTCATGAAGAGAATTTGGGTGAACTAACCATTTAAGCAGTAATGCAATAGTGCAAGACTTATCATGGACATGTAATAATATTTTGTCATCTGACCAGTCATATTGTTTCTTATATTTAGAGAATGTGTGACACGCGCCTACAATACCAAAACAAATTCCTTGTATGCGTAAAAAACGTACTTGGCAATAAAGCTTTTTCTCATTCTGAATTTTTCTGATTCTGATATGATTGATAGACCACTAAATCATACATGATTAATTTTAAACTGTTCTTTGCAAAGTTTTGCTTTATGTATGATATGTAGTCAAGCACTCCCTTAAAAGTAACAAAACCAGTCTGTGTGATCTGGAAAAGGCTACAGTATTTGGTCATGCTTTGCAAATGTCTTTTATACATTCCCTATGTAGGATTTTTCAACAGAATAAACAAGCATTTCCCCAAATACATCACTCAAATTTGTTGTCTTGCCCAAAGCCGCATCTCAAACACGTGGAAAAACTTGTGATGGGCCTTAATTACACTAAATGAATGAACAGTTGATAGAGTATCTAATGGATTACCACATGCCTTGAAAAGTGACAATAGGCTCATCCAAAAAAGAAAGAGTGGTAGACCAAATTAATGAAGCAACTTTGATTTTAAGAACATGTTATATAGAGTTTAGATCAAGCAAACAATAAGTTCAAGATTCACTTCAAATTTGTAAAGTTTTGGTTAAGCCATGGCCACATATTTCAACTAATTCAGACTGTCTAAAAGAATCACACATGGACAATAAATGAAATCAAGTAAAAAACAATCAGACGATATTGTGGGGTTTTATTGTTATTGTGCAAACAGCAGCACTGGATTTCTTGAGCACACATTGCTGTTCAACAAGGATTTCACATCTGAATAATAATTGTAAAACTGTAATCAAACAGTATATAATTTACTTTAATAATGTAATAATAATTTACTGCAGTTTATCTTCTTGTTGCAATATTAAAGACATTGATAATTTAATGTTCATCTTTAAACAGCTTTTTATTGACTTTAAATGCGTTTCACTTTCAGTGTCAATATATGTACCACTGTTAATGGTAAATTGTTTTCGTTTACAGTATGTGTGTAATCGCAGATGTGTTCTATGATAGGAAATTGAACATATTGCCAATTCATTTGTGGAAGAACAATGACTAGTAAAACACCTGCAGGCCTTTTTCATCTTCCTTTTTTAGTAAAAGATGCAAGATTCATTGTATACTGTATATTAGCTACCTACATTGCATTAGATTGCAGTTTCTTGAATTGCAGCTGGTTTCATGACACAAACACTTCATGAAACCCCAGTGTATATTGCACATTTGATTCAGATAAAATGACTGACTGAATTCAAGGCAGCACATATGAATATTGGGTATTCTACATCACCAGTTTACTTCTGCAACACTTTATCCATGTTTATTTTAACTGTCCTAGAAATAAAAACTAGCTGCTTCAGAAAAAACTGTCCTACATCAATAGGGACTGGTTATTTTCAAATACATTTCAGCAAAAGTGTTTGTGAAAAATTTAATGTATCTTCGACATTTAATTTTTTTACATCAACTAATAATTGAAATGTGTCCTTTGAGTGACATTATTTACTGTATTACATGAGCCATGATCTCAGTGCATCAGAAATAGTCCTTACTCCAAAATATAAAGTTGATCAAAAAGGCTACATGTGCCAATCAGTCGAACAGTAAAACTCTCGTCCCAGATTACTGAGCGCGTGAAGTGCAGTCTCTCATGATGTTCCTCCACAAACATATCTCACATCACAAAACACCAGGAACACAGCACGATTTCTTTGAGAGTCTTGCGCAGCTCCTGGCTCCGGTATGCGTATATGAGCGGGTCTATGAGTGAGTTACAGATGATGAGGATGAGAAACAGGTTGAAGTAGCTGAAGTAACACGTGCAGTGCGGGTTTGTTGGACAGGTGAGGATGAGGATGAGGTGCAGGAAGAACGGGCCCCAGCAGATGATGAACACCCCGAGTAGGATGGTGAGAGTGATGGCCCCCTTCATGCTGGTGGCCTGCCGGCGGCTCTTGTGAAGCGTCATGATGCGTCTGGAGTGCTCGTGCGCCAGGATGAACATGTGCAGGTACAGAACCGCCGTGAACACCAGCGTCACGCCGAAAAACGTGACAAGACAGGCGATGACCGCGTTGTCGGTGTAGTACACGATGAATAATGAGCTGGAGGTGATACTGGTGAGCCACACAACCGCGATGATGGCTACGGCGCGTTGCGTCGTCATGATGCTGTGGTACCTGAGCGCGTAAAAGATGGTGATGTAGCGGTCCGCTGCGATAGTGCACAGGAACGACAGCGAAGACACGACGGAACTGCAGATCATGATGTCGATCACGTTGTCCAAGTGCTGTAACATTTTGGCCGTTACCAGCAGCAGCCCGTGCTCCGTTAACAGCATGAAGAGCGTCTCCACCACGTTACTGACGCTCACCAGCATGTCCGACACCGCTAGGCAGCAGATGAAGTAATACATGGGCGAGTGGAGATTCCTGTTCTTAATAATGGCTACCACCACCAGGATGTTCTCCACCAAACTGATCAAGCCGAGCATCAGAAACAACTCCTGCGGGACCATGATTTGCGCGATCCCGGTGGTGCCGTTCATGTCGCCGGGCGTCGTGTTGCTGAAAGTCGCATTACCCTCTGTGTTGTACGAGCGTTGTGTGTCCATGTGTTTCATGCCGAAATGATGCCGTGACGAGTCGTTCATCTTATTTTCCTCTGAGACACCATTCACATTCCGACAGAGACAATTCGGTGTAAGTTTTCTTTAGGGAAACAAATGCCACCCCCAGCGTCACACGCACTAGTGTCCACTCGTGATGTCCAGTCCGCAGACTCGCGGTCTTGTCCGGAATTGTTGAATTCGCCAAAATCGAATTACTGTTCCGACAATCACTCTCAACCTCATAAAGTTTTGTGATTTTCCAGAAACATATCACAATTGCCCTTTTAAAGAACCAATTATTCAGCTTAAGAAACAATTAAGACTGGCTTCTCAGCAGTCACACCAATCCTCAGAAAACAGAAGCGCCTTTTATTGAACATTTATCTGCTCCTGTGATGTTCTCCTCTTCTCCTTCTGTCTCTCCTCCTTTACTGCCATCTAAGCTGACCACATGACACAAATGCAAGTACAGTATCCCTCTTAGTAAAGTTTATTAATGCGCATCTCAGCACATACTGTAACTATTCATAACCTTCATACACACTTTTTAGCAACTTGATGCACCAACATTGTACATATACTGTAAATAACATTACATAATGTATAATTATTATTATCTAAATGCTTCAAGCCAAGCCACTGATACAATTCTTATAACTTAAGTGATTGTTATGTGAAATGTTAATGAGATTTTTTTTACATTTATAAAAGTTTATAGAAGTAAAGATCTATATATTCATACAGGTTTATATAATTATAAATTATTCATATTAATTTCATCATATTAATAATCCAAACCACAAATTAAGAACATATTAATCACAATCATATTAATATAATCATATGATGATTACTACTCATATCCTTACACAAAAAAATTGTTGAATTCTGTTGTCCTGTTAAAATAAAATATGGAGCTGGTTGGCACAAATGCACAACATGAATTTAATCATTAACAGACAAAAGTCAATAAATATTTGGTGACATTCTATGCATTTGTTTTTCACCTATAATCTAAGTTTTCCTTTGCACCTTGTAGTTAGGTTATCTTAATGTTTGTTTCTTTAGAAATATATAACAACCAAAAATGAAAAGTATGCCAACCAACTCTGGCCTCCCCATAATAATGTATATAGAAAAGTGTATATTTAGGTGCTATTTTCCCATTTGTATCTCCTTTCAGCTTTTAGCAGGTCACAACCAGTTCTGCACTGTATCAAATTAATTATTAAAAGTACAAATAAACCTTGTTAATTTGATGAAAACATGTTTTTTTTTTGGTCAAGAAATGCTGTTTAAAATAGTTTTAGATAGCATCACACACCAAAGGGCACTGTTGACAATACTTTAAATTTCATGTCAACATAACTAGTTTCAAGAAAAAGTATGTGAACCCTTTGGAATTAGCTGGTTTTCTGCATTAATTGGTCATAAAATTTGATTTCATCTTCATTTATTTACATGTACATTTATTCATTTGGCAGACGCTTTTATTAAAAGCAAATTACAAAAGAGTAATAATATATGTAATTCATCTTAAGGAGATAGTGGTATGAAAAGTGCTGTAAAGTTTCACCAGTATGCCTCCTTGTGTTGGTACAAGAAGGCATCGCTCAATAGCCGACCACAGGCTTCTAACTGGAATGTAGCTCTGCAGAAATGATTTTAGGTATGCTGGAGATTACCAAGTGACTGTTCTGAATTCCAGCATCAGAGTCTTGAATTTGATATGTGCATCAACCGGCAGCCAGTGAAGAGAGACAAGGAGTGGTGTAACATGCGCTCTCTTTGGTTCATTAAAGACCAGACGTGCTGCTCATCAATGTCACAAGAATAGACAAACACAATGTGCTCAAGCTAACAACAAACAAACAATTATAATCTTTCATGTCTTTATTGAACTCATCCCATTAAAAAATCACAGTGCTGTGGAAAAAGTAGGTGAACCCTTGGATTTAAATCAATCCTGCTTTGGCAGTAATAACCTCAGCCAATCTTTTCCAGTTGCTGCTGGTTAGACCAGAACAACATTCAGAAGGAATTTTGGACCATTCTTCCTTACAGAACTCCTTCAGCTCAGCCATATTCTTATGATGTCTGGTGTGAAGAGCATCTCTATTGGGTCAAGGTTTGGGCTCTGACTGGGTAACTCCAAAATGTAGATTTTTATATTTTGAAGACATTCTGTAGTGTATTTATTTAGATGTTTAGGGTCATTGTCCGGCTGCATCACCCAACTGCTACTGAGCTTCAGCTGGTGCACAACCACCTTAACATTATCCTGTAGGATATCATGATAAACTTGGGAATTCGTGTTTTCCATATAGTAGACTCATAAACAGAGATGTTAACCAGTTCCAATGATTCCTTCAAGTCTTTAGCGTCTATAGGGTTCTTTTTTTTACCTTGTTGAGCATTCTGCTGTGTGCCCTTTGTCATCTTGGCTGGTCAGCCATTTCTAGGGAGAGTAGCTACAGTACTAAATTGTCTCCATTTATAGACAATTTGTCTAAATGTGGACAGATTAATATCTTAGCTCTTTAGAGATAACTTTTTAACCCTTTCCAGCTTTATGCAAAGCAATAATTCTTGATCATAGGTCTCCTGAGATCTCTATTTTTTTTTTTTTGCAAGACATGGTCCATGTCAGCAGATGCTTCTTGTGAATAGCAAGTGATTTTTATAAATCAAAGTAGCTATAATCCACACCTCCAATCTAGTTTCAATAATTGGGTGCCAGGTTTGCCAACTCCTGACTCTAATTAAGATCAAACCAGATTTTAAAACAAATGTATGCATTAATGTAATTCCAAAAGGGTCACATAATTTTTCTTGTCACTGTAGGTGTAAGTGTTCATTTAGTGCAACAAAACTGATGTAAACAAAGGAGGAAAAACCTTGGGAAAAACCAAGCTCAGCAGTTTCAATCAGAGACTAATTTAGTCAAATCAAGACTGTTCTAGAATTGTGTTGCTTTAGCACATTTTAATTAAGTAAATGGAACAAGTAGCATATTATTTTTTAATTGAGTGTAGTAAGAACAAAATTCTGAATCTCCTTGTGGGGGGGCCTTTTTGGTACGTCAGGACCCAAGGTGGCCACCTCTAACATATATAAGATGGGAAATATTTGTCTTTATTTCTTTTTTACATAACATCAACAAAGAAAGGTCCATCATGACTTATATGTTTAATGGAAGATACTTCTCTATTTTAGATTTAAATAATCTATCGTTTGCGGAAATTACTAAAATCTTATGGCAATTATTGTTTTCATATATAAATGTAAAAGGCACAATCGATAAGATCAAGATAACATCTCTCCAGTTAGAATATAATATGTATATTGTAAGTATATTGAAGACCTCTAATTATCAGCCATATACTGCAGCATTCTGTAGAAATGTAGTAATGCTGTAAGCTAATGAAAAAAAACAACAACAAACAAACAACAACTAAAATAGACTGTTCATGCCTCCTCTGCAAGGGTATATATGACTGATAGCTACAATCAAACACAAGCATCTCTTCATCTGAGGGAATATAAGGATACAAAGTTGATCACAAAGCTCCAGTTATTTTGTGACTTAAAAATGTATTGGCTTAGTGACCAGCATAAACAAATGCTTTCATAACTGTCAGTAGCAAGAATATAAAATAGTTGTTTAAAATGCAAAAAGTTGCTTATTTCACCTGTTTTTCTGGCACATAATCACTACACTTTACATAAATTATATTTTTTTAATAATATTCTACACAATACAAGACCTTAACTTAAAACCTTATACTAAAAATCCTGCAAAACTCACCATTTCATAACATAACATAATTCTTGGGCAGTGGTCATGACATAACAACCAAATAAGTGTGACATTTTGAGTCAATTCAGAATGAACTAACTTGGGGTATCAAACAGAATTTTCCACTTGCATTCTGTCTGCCTGTCTCTGTATTTCTCTATGAGATGGTGAGTGGCCTGAAGGTGTGTTTGTCCTGAGCTGAAGCGAGAGGTGACTCCTCACATGAATGTTCCTCATGACCCAGCTCGTAGCCTAAGGTGAACCAGCAAACAAGGGCAGCGTTTCAGATGTTTCTCCACCCACTATTACCCATTAACACCATTACATGATCATGTGGTGCCTTGAAAGGGAACAACCTCAAAAACACTTCAGTCTGTGAAGTGCCGTTGGACCTGTTAACACCCACATACAGTACAGGAGATGCATGATTCATTTTGAGTGTAATAAATTCAGAGATAATGTGGGTTAAAAAATGACAGGATAAAACTATTAACCTTGTGCGTGACTTGATTCATACATCCTTCAAAAAGACAAATCTGCCCGATTCCAGCCTTGCTGAAGCACCCCAGATCATCCCCGATCCTCCATCTGGTCGACTTATGGTTAGACGTAGGCCTGGCCTTCAAGCCACAGTGTCTCACACACACTATGAAATTTGGTGGAGGATCGTTGATGATATGGGGTGTAATCTCTAGCCCTAAACTCCATTGAAAACCTTTGGAATGTGATCACAAGGAAGATGGATGGCCACAAGCCATCAAACAAAGCCAAGCTGCTTTCATTTTTGCTCCAGAATTGGCATAAAGTCACTCAACAGCAATGTGAAAGAGAGGGAGAGAGCATGCCAAGATGTATGAAAACTGATTGAAATATTGATTTCTGAACTCTTCATAAGTTAAAACATTAGTATTGTGTTGTTTAAAAATATATATCAACTTGTTTCTTTGCATTATTTGAGGTCTGAAAACACTATCTTTTTTTGTTATTTTGACCAGTTGTAATTTTATGTAAATAAATGCTCTTAATGACAATAGTTTTATTTGGAATTTGGGAGAAATGTTTGTAAAGAAGTTCGCCCTCACGGGCAAGGAAGAGGCGAGAAACCGGCTTAATGTACAAATAAAGGTTTAATGTAAAACTCAAAAGACAAACACATAAGACGACGGACATGTCCGTAAGCATCTCTCTCTCCCGCACCACCCTCTGCGATCGGCCTTTATTGCTCTCGGTGGCTTGATTAGCCTAATACGGGACCGGGCGTGTCGAGTCACGCCCCGGCCCGCCCTCCACCGTGCCACAATGTTTTTAGTATTTTATAGAATAAAACAAAAATGTCCATATTACACAAACATATACCTATAAATAGTAAACCCAGAGAAACTGATCATTTTGCAGTGGTCTCTTAATTTTTTCCAGAGCATCTATATTTCTTTTCAATTTCCACACAAGCTCAAACCAACTCTACTCTCCAATAAATATGTGCAATTAGTTAATGATAAATACATCATGACTGTTGTGGTCATACCTACACACAATGACTCCAAACAGTACAAGTACACTTGAACCACACTTAATGTGTAAATTTGTCTGCTTTATATATAAGAAAATACCAAACCAGATCCAAAAAGTATTGCTTTTTATAGTAAATCATTCACAAAAAGACATTTGTTAGGTTTGAAATGCTAAAACAATAGATGTATTTGAAAACGGTTGTCAGCGTGGTGATAGTGAATGTGCTGAACTCCACCTGTGTGTGCTTGAGGGGAACTGACTTTATACATCCACTAAAAATCACCACAACACCAGTTAATTTCGAAGTCACTGAGCAAAAATCACTCAGAAATGTGAAGTTAGTTCTGAGAAAAAATCCAGCCGCATTTGAGACACGCAAATCATACACTTGATTTAATATTATCTAATGAAATGACATTCACAAAGTTATATGTGTGGCAAGTGTCCAAATACCTTTTAGGGGCACTGTAACTCTTTTGGCTTTATGAATATATGTTTATATGTCTTCATGTAATGTGGAACACAATTTCGTTCTTCTCAAGAGTGGTGTTATGGAGGATAACTTCACTTTAATCTTTAGGAAGAAGATAATCTCAATAACGGCTCTGCGATGGACTGGCGACCTGTCCAGGGTGTACCCCGCCTTTTGCCCAATGTTAGCTGGGATAGGCTCCAGCCCCCCGCGACCCTGTACACAGGATAAGCGGTTGACGATGGATGGATGGATGGATAATCTCAATAACAGAGAGCATCACTGATTCATTCATCTTCATGTATGTCAGTCCCACTCTTCCTCATCTATGTTGGGATTGTCTTCCCACTGTGATTCATGAAACTGGATGTTCACCAGCATGGCTAGCATTAGTCGATTAAATTCCTGGTTCAACTCTTGGTCAGTATGAGCCTCATTCTGTCCATCTTCAGGCCTCTGATTGGAAACAAAATATCACAACCATGAGCAGATTGTCCAAAACCCACTTGGCCCGGGAGTTGCGTTGCACCATGCAAGGTTTGAACGCATGAATGCTGAGCTCTGAGCAGTTTGCTAGTTTTTATACTTTTAGTGTCATAAACTGGTGAGATTCGATACACCCAGTTTCATAACTGTTCTATGAAGACAATATGTCAAAGAATTAAAAAACCTTGGGCTCTGGAGTCATTAAAAGACACTTACATGCTCAAGCTGATACCTCTGACAAGGCTGCAGACCAGGCACTCAGTTTGACCAGTGAGGTGAAAGAGATTCAGCGTCAACTGTTGAACATGTTGGTAATGCTGAAGAAGGTCGTTGCTAACTTGGAGGATCTTGCTGTAATATGTCGATCAATCACTGCCATGGAGACAAAATTCACAGAGTTGGGTACAAGAGTTGTGGATGTTGAGAAACGGATAGATTATCTGGAGTAATAAGAGGGGGAATTAGCTGCTAACCCGCTAGCAGCCAAGACAGTCTTGGAGCGCATTTGGTGAAAGTTGGAAGACCTTGAGAACTGTAACCAGCAAAACAACTTCTGAATTGTTGGAATTCCTGAGGAAGAAGGCAGAGATATGGTGAAATTCCCAGACAAACTCTTCCCGAGTCTGCTCAACATAACAGGCCATAAGCTGGAAATCGAGCAAGCTCACAGAGTTCTGGCTCAGAGATCCGAGGAAAGAAACAGGCCCAGATCAATTCTGGCCAAATTTCTGAGATCATCCAATAAAGATCTTGTGTACGTTGTGTAGGCAAGGAGTAAAGGAAGGCGTTCTTGGAAGAACCACAGCATTTTCTTGTTCCCAGACTTTGCGAATTTGACAAGAGAGAAAATTTTAATTAATTCTTGATTCAAATGAATTTAAATGACAAGGGGAGGGAGTGGTCCAGACACCAACTCCGGTAGTGGTTCGTTCTCACGGTGGTGTCAGCTTCCTGTGGGGAGCTCTACGCTGGGCCCAGGTTGAAGCGGAGCTGCCTGTTGTTTAGAAGTCGCAGGGGGACGCCCTCGGCGAACAGACGGAGCATGGCTCGCGCTGGAACGGTGGGGTGGCATGAAGTGGGCGATGGCCTCCTACTGCTTCCTCACTGCCGAAGACTGCTGGGCGCGAACTGCAACAGTGTCGCTGAATAAGCCGAACTGGGAGATGGGGGCAGTGAGAAAGCAGGCTTTGTTGGGGTCCGGCATCTTGACCAGGTTCAGCCACTGATGTCGTTCCTGGACGACAAGTGTGGGTGTCGCCTGTCCGAGTGCCGGCGCTGTGATCTTCGTGGCCCGGGGGGCGCGGTCGGTCATCGAGCGCAGTTCCTGCAGCACATCAGGATCAGGTCTACCTAAGTGCAGATCTTTAAGTGCCTTGGCCTGGTGGACTTGCAGGAGGGCCATGGCATGCAGGGTGGAGACGGCCTGAGGGAGCGCTCTGCTGTCAAGTGTAATGAGAGCGGATTAGCAAGGAAGCCGGTTTCGGGCAGTATAAGGTGCCCTCTACAGCGTCATCAAATCGTCATGCACCTCTGATGGGGGGGTGACCTGAGGAACCAATTGTCTAGCCTTGAGGGGTGAGGGGGGACGGACAGTTCCAGTACAGCCCTGTGCTCACGGCGGCCAAGTAACAAATTGAAAGACATCAATTCTACACATGAGTACCAAATTTCAAGTCAAGTGGATCTACGGTTAAAGAGAAGATGACTTTTGTAGGTTTTCCCAAAATTTCACTGTACAGAAAAATTCATCATGGTGGAAATTATGTGTCCTTGAGGCTTTGTTGTTTCCAATGTGAAATTAGTCATTTACACCAAGTGAATTGGACAAATGGGGTTTAAATGCCACCATTTTGAAAATGGGACTTTTGGGCGTGGCCTGTAGCGCCCCCTAAGGGCGAATGTTGGCCATTCTTGGTTTGCCGATTTCTGTTGGCCTGTAGTATCAATGTACCAAATTAGAACATTGTTGACCAGAAAATGGGAATTTTGGGCGTGTCCTATAGCACCCCTTAACGGCAAATGTGGGTCATTCTCTGTGCAATACTTCAGAGTGATGTCATCTTGAAGCATGTTAGGTTTGAAAAACCATCAGTAAAAATTACATTTGATTTATTGACATATATATTGATAAAATGTGGACATTTACATAAACATGTCCCTTTCAGCTATTTTTGTATCATACCTTATAGGTCCTTGAGGCTTTTTTGTTCCCAATGAGAAATGAGGCAAGTTTACCAAGTTTTAGGATACTTGGAAAAATGGGGTGAAAATGCCATCATTTTGAAAATGTGACATTTGGGCGTGGCCTGTAGCGAACCGCTAAGGGCGAATGTGGGCAAGTCTTTACATAGTACTTCAAAGGGATGTTATCTTGAAGCATGTTAGGTCTGAAAAACCATCAGTCAGAATTACATTTGATTTATTGACATATATATTGATAAAATGTGGACATTTACATAAACACGCCCCTTTCAGCCATTTTGTATCGTACCTTATGGTTCCTTGAGGCTTTTTTGTTCCCAATGAGAAATGAGGCAAGTTTACCAAGTTTTAGGATACTTGGAAAAATGGGGTGAAAATGCCATCATTTTGAAAATGTGACATTTGGGCGTGGCCTGTAGTGAACCGCTAAGGGCGAATGTGGGCAATTCTTTACAGTACTTCAAAAGGATGTTATCTTGAAGCATGTTAGGTTTGAAAAACCATCAGTCAGAATTACATTTGATTTAATGACATATATATTGATATATTATTGTATTAATTTTTGCTAATTAACATTTTCAAAGACATGTATTCTACACGTGTACCAAATTTCAAGTCAATTGGAGCTACGGTTCAGGAGAAAAAGAGTTTTGTAGGTTTTCGCAAATTTTCACTGTACTGGAAAATCCATCATGGCGGAAGTTATGAGTCCTTGAGGCTTTTTTGTTCCCCATGAGAAATGAGGCATGTACACCAGGTTTCAGAATAATTGGACAAATGGCGTAGAAATGCCATCACTTTGAACATATTTATTTGGGCATGGCCTGTAGCGCCACCTATGGGCGAATGTGGGCCATTCTTTGTGTGGGGTTTCCTGTTGGCCTGTAGTATCAATGTACACAATGAGAACATTTTTGACCAGAAAATGGCTCATTTTGGTATGGCCTGTAGCGCCCTCTAAGAGCAAATGCTGGCCATTCTTTGCATAGTACTTCAGAGTGATGTCATCTTGAAGAATGATAGGTTTGAAAAACCATCAGTTAAAATGACATTTGATTTATTGACACATATATATTGATGCAATGTGAACATTTACATAAATACATCCCTTTCAGCCATTTTGTGTTTTATTCATTTTTGCTAAGTAACATTTATTTTTGGGGTAAACTAAGATTATTTGAAAGACTATCTAGGCACATAATAACACTGTATAGCTGTGATGGTTTCTAAATCTTTCAAGATGTACAGGCACACACTTTAAATGGTCAGTGCTTTGTATTTTAGATCATTAAAATGGCAACAGATCCAGTGAAACAATGGAGATTGAGTGATTGTTTTTACATTTTACGTGCCATTCAAAAACGTGGAATTTTACAATGTAAGAGTGCAATAAAAAACTAAAAATAATACCATTTGTACTTTTTATTTACTTGGAATGTCAATGATCATGACCAAAGCTCAATTGTTACTGTCTCTTTAAGAGGGGGTTATCGCATGATATTCAAGGCACAGTCTGCAGTTTGTTTCATTGAGTTTAATCTTTTGAGAACTGTGAAGTCTCATTATTTTCGTACTGTGTCTTGCTGTTACATCTGTATTAATTTCAGAGATTAATTGATGGAGATTGTGAGATTGCAGTCAGTATTAAACTTGTAATCATGATGAACCTGAAGCACATTCAGCTATTAGTATAGTTTGTCTGTTCTCGTTGGATCTTCCGTGAACCTTCCCGTGCTGTCAAGTGAAGCTGAGCAAAATCAGTTTGTCTCTCACACCCTCATTTGTTTGGGTGTGAGATGATAAAATACAGACTGTGTGAATGGTGTAAAATCGTGAATGTATTCAAATACATTCAAGCAAACACATACAACCGACAAGCCTTCGTGAAGATGCGAGTAAATATGACATTGCCTAGCGGATCGCGTGTTGACAGAGACAACCCTGACAACCCATCATTCTCGGAAGTGTTGATACTAGAATTAGATTCCCGATTTCTTCATCAACTGTTTATATTCACTTGAGATAAAACAGACTCCCCAATACATCATGTATTTTGACATTTTGTTGTATGAAATTGTCAGTTCAAACGCAAGAAGCAGCGAAAGCGATCTCTCATCGGGGTGCGTTCGTTAGACGCGACACAGCTCGCTGTGTCACACAAACTGCTCAAAACATTTATTTGAGTTGTTTTTCCATTTGTCGAGTTGAATGGTGTAAAATCGCTTGACAGTTCAAACTGGAAAGCATTAAAACACATACAAAACACAAACCTTCGTGAAGATGCGAGCAAAACTGAGATCGCCTCGCGGATCACGTGTTGTCAGAGACAACCCTGATAAAACATCATTCTCGGAAGTATTGATACTTTTACGTTGTTTTGCCATTTGTTGAGATGAATAGTATAAAATCGCGTGAATGTTCCAAATGTCAAGCATTAAACACACACAATTGACATACCTTCTTGCAGATGCAAGCAAAATTTATCTGACTTCTAAAGTCTGGAGCTCCACCCACTAGTAGACAGAATTTCTCCATTATAGAGATTGCTCCAGTAGAGGGAGCCTCTTTGCTCAGCCAATGTAAGTGAATGGGATTTTACTTGTAGACCGTATTAATCCAGTAGAGGGGGCATAGTCGCATCAGGTAAAAAAGACATACCAGCAAACTTCAGTACAGTCCCCAGGTCTGTGGTAAGTTTGGTGCTTGTAGCATTAAAGCTCTTGGAGGTAAGACTGTTGAAATTTTAGTCTCAGAAAAATACAAAAATAATATTAATAATAATAATAATAAATGTATGTAACATAACAATATGTTGGCTTTCTCAAGCCAACATAGTTATGTCATCTTGAAGCATGTTAGGTTTGAAAAACCATCAGTCAAAATTACATTTGGTTTATTGACACATATATATATTGAGGCAAGTATACCAAGTTTTAGAATAACTGGAAAATTGGGGTGAAAATGCCATCATTTTGAAAATGTGACATTTGGGCGTGGCCTGTAGCGAACCACTAAGGACGAAAGTGGGCAATTCTTTGCAAAGTACTTCAAAGGGATGTTATCTTGAACCATGTTATATATCAATATATATATATATATATATATATATATATATATATATATATATATATCAATATATATATGTCAATATATATATGTCAATCAGTCAAAATTAAATTTGATTTATTGACATATATATATTGATGCAATGTGAACATTTACATAAATATGCCCCTTTCAGCCATTTTGTGTTTTATTCATTTTTGCTAAGTAACATATTGAAAGACATCAGTTATACACATGGGTACCAAATTTCAAGTCAATTGGAGCTACGGTTTAGGATAAGATCATCTTTGTAGGTTTTTTCCAAATTTTCACTGTACAGGAAAATCTATCATGGTGGAAACGATGGGTCATTGAGGCTTTTTTTCCCCATGAGAAGTGAGGCATGTACACCAAGTTTCAGAAGAATTTGACAAATTGGGTGGAAATGCCATCACTTGGAAAATGGGACATTTGGGCGTGGTCTGTAGTGCCCCCTAAGGGTGAATGTGGGCCATTCTTGGTTTGTTTGTTCCTGTTGGCCTGTAGTATCAATGTACCTGTTGTGGCAAAAACAATAATTAAACAATAATTAGCATCACAGCATAAGAGACATCAAGATTCAAATTGTATTTTAAAAGATATTTTATTCTTTTAAAAGAGGCTTGTTCACAAAAAAGTACCACGACAGCTACCTCGTGATAGGAACAAGACCTAATCACACTAAAACAGACAGCCTTTTTAAGCCCCTGACTTCAAAGTCTCTTCTTCTGTAATTTTCCACTCACCCCCGTAAACCAGATCTGCCCCCCCCCCTTACTGGCTTTACTGTCTTTACTGTCTTCACACCTGTGAGGTCAAAAGCTAGATAACCCCCTGGGTTTTACTGTTTTCCCACCCGTGAGGTCAAAAGGTCTTTATTTATGGCTAAATAACCCCTCTGTCTTTCCTGAATGCAAATTACCTAAAGAGTTAAAACTCTTTCTGACCATTTGTTTTGTGTGTTTCCTTTGTTCCTACCAGGAGCATACATACTTTCAATGAGAGAAACACATGATTGAATCGAAAGAAACCCACACAATGTCTAAGAAAGTAAATAAGGAAAAAAAAAGAAATAAAATATAAATTTTTCCACAAAAATTCCTCCTCTTTATCATTCTCTGATAAACGATTTGGTTTCATTAACGTTAGGTTTGAACAACTTAACATGATTATAATACAAAAAAGAAAAAGAAAACATCACTCAACATTAAACCCAAAAATGGGAAATCATTTCAAGTCTTTACATCACAGTTATACTCTTCATGTCTGATTTTCGTATACCTGATCACTCTACTTAAACTTTGGAAAGAAGATTTTAAAAGTAAAAAGCTTGTAGCAAATAAAAATAAAAATAAATAAATAAATAAAAATAAAAAATAAATAAAAACCCCTCATTTCAAACACTCTCGTCACTCTCATAATCATCACATTTGTGTGCATCATCTATCGGATAAACGGTCAATTTTACTGCTTGTATGGACATCCCAACCCTGACCAATCTCTGTACTGAATTGGAAACACATCTCATACTGCATGGCAAGCAGAACAGAATCAGAATTCCTATCACTACAATTTGCAGAACAGTTTGAATTATCCAGTACATCCCATCCTCCCCACAAAGACATAATCCACGTGGCCCACTGGTTGTCAGTCCGTTCAGGTTCTTTTACGGCCTCTCTCATGTGTTCAATTATGTTGGTTATATTATCACTGTAATCAGGAATGTTAAAACAACAAGACACCCCCAGCATTTTACAGACTCCGGCCCTTTTCTGCCGTAAGTGTATCAAGAACTAAACGGTGCTGGCTTGCACTTGGTGTTTGGGCTCGATCTTGGGGCTTATTGTTGAACTTGTTGTTGTTGAGGCTCCTCCTCCTGTTGCCCTTCCAATATGGGCAGAACTCTCCTGCAGTGGTTGGCGTGCACCCACGTAGCTCTCTCTCCGTCCTTTACCGCCATGTGTGTTGTCAGCAAGACTTGGTACGGTCCTCGCCAGCGTTTCGCCCTCCAGTTCTTCCTTCTCAGGTCACGAATTACCACGTAATCCCCCGGCCTGATCTTATGCAGGAACGTCTCAGCAACCTTCCACTGGGCAGCTTTGACCTGCACAGAAATCTTGGATAACAGACACGACATTTCTTTGCAGTAATTCAACATCTCATTTTCACACACATCTGTTGATGGAAGCCTGCGTTTTTCCCCCCTCTACTCCCATGAATGGTGGTCTACCAAAGAGAATTTCGAATGGGCTCAAATTTGTTTTGACTCTCTTTCTCATTCTCATGTACATTAGCACGGTTGGGAGTGCTTTCACCCATGAGAGTCCAGTTTCCTCACAACACTTTGCCAATTTGTTCTTTACCGTCTGGTTCTCACGCTCCACAGCACCTCCGCTGGCAGCGTGATAGGCACAATGTGTTCTCATATCAATTCCTAAGAACTGACCCACCTGCTTTATTGCCTCATTGACAAAGTGTGTTCCGTTGTCAGAACTGATTTTTCTTGGAATTCCCCATCTCGGAACAATCTCGGTTAGCAGAGCCTTGGCTACTGTTGCCGCATCTTGTTTCGAGGTTGGGAAGGCCTCGACCCATTTGGACCACATGTCAACCATTACTAGGCAATATTTCTGCTTCCCACAAGGGTCAATTCAATGAAATCGATCATTAAGCACTCGAATGGCCCTTTTGGGGCTGGCTGAGATACCAGCCGTGTTTTAACACCTCGTGCCACATTGTGTGTATTACAAATAACACATCTTTTGCAAAAAATTCTCAGCGAATATTGTGAAGCCCTTGGTAAACCACAATTCTTTCATTTGTGCAATCATTCCCCCTTTTGACACATGATCTAAACCATGCGTCAATTTAGCATAATGTTGAAAGAAATGTTTGGGTAAACAGGGCGTTCCATCAACTGATGTCCACACTCTATCTACAAGGCTGCAGCCTGACGCCTTCCAGTTGTTTTTCTCAGCTCCTGTGGAAAAAGACTGCATGCTCTGTAAACAAGGAGAAATGTCGAGGTTAATGTCAACTTGTGCGCAAGTGGTGCTTTTACGATCATCTTTAGTTTGATCCGCTGCTGCTGCTTTTGCAGCCATATCAGCTCTGGCATTTCCTGTTGAAATGAAACTTTTATCGTTAGTATGCGCTGCGCACTTACAAATCGCAATTTTGTCTGGCAACAGAATGGCCTCAAGGAGGTCCGATACCAAAGACGCGTTTAGTATCGGGCGCCCATCTGACTTCAAAAATGTCCTGTGCTTCCACAAAGCACCAAAGTCATGCGTGACTCCAAAAGCATAACGCGAGTCTGTGTAAAATCGTCACACATTTATCTGTCATCAGTTTACATGCTTCAGTCAGCGCAACCAGTTCAGCTGCCTGCGCAGAATAATGTGATGGTAATTTGCCAGACATCAGAGTTTCAAATTCAGTCGTTACTGCATAACCAACTTTATTCTGTCCCGTTTGTTGATCTTTTGACACAGATCCATCAACAAACAGGACACTGTCACAATTATCTAACGGTACGTCTAAAAGGTCTGGACGTGGTGTGCACACCTGTTCGAGCGCTGACAGACAACAATGATGTTCCTCGCCATCCTCCTGTGTGGGCAGAAGGGTGGCAGGATTCAAAGTTGTGCATCTTTTCACAGTTATGTTTGGCATGTCCAACAAAATTGTATGATACCTCAGCCATCGGGCTGTAGACAAATGTGACGTTCTCTGCTCTTGCAAAATCATGAAGACTGCATGTGGAACCATTAAGGTTAAATCTGAATATCCCACAAACTCTCTGGAGGCCATCACAGCCAGCTCAGCTGCTGCCACTGCCCTGAGGCAATGCGGAAGTCCTGCAGCTACAGCATCGAGTTTCGTTGAAAAATAGGCCACAGGTCGCAGTCTGTCACCATGAGTCTGCAAGAGAACAGAAGTCATGAAATTATTCTTTTCATCGTACAAACGGGCGGTTTATGACAGGAAGGCCTAATGTTGGAGCCATAGCCAATTGCACTTTCATGTTATCAAACGCTTCCTCAGCCCCACTTGTCCAAACAAGTCTGTCACATGACCTCAGCCCTTTCCCTGTCGTTAGGGCTCGCAAGGGCTGTTCAAAAATGGCATAATTGGGAATGAACGTACGGCAGTAAGCGCACATCCCCAAGAATGACAGCATGTGTTTCTTTGTAACTGGTTTTGGCACCTCTTTTATGGCCTGCACCTGTTTCTCTGACAGTGCTTTGCTGTTAGGTTTGATAACATGCGCCAGGAATGGTTTCACAATAACAGTTACAGTTCTCAAAAATCGCACATCAAAACCGCAGTTTGATTTAAATGCTCCAACACTTTTGCTCTGTGCTAGGTCTGTATCAATTTCAACCCAGTCTGTAGCCTGCAAACAGTCATTCACAAAAAGCCCCAATTCTGTCCATTGCTTATTCGTGCCCTCGGACACAGATAATTGAGGAACACTGTCTCCTGCCATTAAATAACACGGCAATTGTTTTTTTTTTTTGTTTTTTTTTTTCATTCAAACACGCATACAACGCACACACATTCTCTGTCCAGAAAATCTTGTCAAATTTCACACTTTCATTCTCCCCTCCACTAAACCAACTTTCTTCACGCTCATTTACGACATGTGACGTACAATGCATTCTATCAGGCGTCATAAACTCTGTGTTGACTGGTGTTATTCGATCTTTAGCCAATTTCAAAATCATCTCTGCCCAATCAACATCTTTTATCTGCCATTCGTAAGCCCACTGCGGCTCAAATTTAGAACATGTAATTTTGTGGTGCTTCCTCAATGCTGATTCCAGAGAAATCAGCACAGAGGATCAAATTTAATTCACACATTAAATCTCTGGCCATTAGCGGCGCGGGACAATTGGCCGACCAGAGAAACTCATGTTTCAGAGTTCGACCCCCCTCTGTCTCACACTCTGAGGGCTCGGTGAATTGTTCAGAGATCAAATGTCCCGAAGCCGAAGTGCTTTCATACACTTTTCTTGTCATTTTCGGCACACATGGCAAGTCACATGGTCGTAAGGTGCTAATTGAAGCTCCCGAATCGACCAGAAAGTTAATTACTACTCCCTCGACTATCATTGGGTATTTTGGCATTTGAGAAAACCCTGTGCTTTTGTACATTTTCAAACATTCATCGGAAACACTGCTCAAAATTTTATCATTCACAACATTGCTCAAAACACACAAAGATTTGCAAGCAGATTCTTCATTGCAGATAGCAGATTGTAAATCAGTGTAAGTGTTTGTGTGTGTGTCGTGTTTGCATGTTAGTAATAAATGGTCACTTCCCTGTCTTGTGGTCAGCCACTGATTGCCCTGAACCAGACCCTCTCCGTCCTGCTCTGGTTTCAATCCGACTTCAGATTCGGGCACGCACTGCTCCAATGCCCCTCTCTCCTGCACACTCTGCATTTGGTACAGTCTCTGATCGTATGGTTGTTTGTCACACACATAGCACAACTGCCATTGTGAGTGGTTTTCGGTCTTTCTTTTCCTGCAGCTGATCTTCAGCGTGTATAGCATGCATCAGGGCTGAGGTTAAGCGCCCGTTCTTCCACTCTATGTAACTTGCCTTCGCTCCTCTTGAAATTTCTGGTCTCAGTCCTTTTAGAAAATAACCTAGCAGAAGGCTTTCCCCACGTACTTGGTTGATTCCCTCTGTCCTCAGGCTCTGTCAAGCCGCTGTGTTTCCCAAATGTTTCAAAAAGTCTGTAGTAATAGTTGCTAACAGGTCTTTCTGAATCAGTTGTGCTGGGAACCATTTCAGACGCATCCCCGAAAACTTCCTGTTCTTCGTTCTCTTCCCTTTCTTCTTCGCTGCCTGTGGCAGCGGGCGCTGAGGATTCTACCGCCACCTGCTGTACTGGAGGTGATGGTGCTTGTTGGAATTCTTGCGCTTGTATCACTTGCGCTGCTGCTCCTGCCGCTGCTCGTTCATCTTGTGCTGGTCTTCGGATCGGAGAGCAGTCGAGATCGTGGTCCAGTTTCAGGGCTTTCAGCTCCGCCACGGGGTAGTGATGGTTATATGCCGGCGGCACCAAGACAATCTCGGTTACATTTTGGAAAACACAAATACACTGTTTATTAGTAGTATTCTGCTCTGGAGAGCCATTTTCTCACACACATCCTCATTCATTCCTTTGCTTAATTCATTCTGCATTTGCTTTAGTTCTCATCTGTCGGCTTCCTCAATCCAACAATCTATTGTCTGCTCACATTCTTTACACACATGACAAAAACAACCGCAACAACTCTGTTGCTTTTCACTGTTTTTTTTTTTTTTTTTAATTATTATTTTTAAAATTGACTTTTTCACAACATTCAGTCTTATTTTGCTCAGTGTCCCTTCTTCGGGAAAATCATGATATTTTATCAACTTCTCTATGTCCAGCATAGGGCCTACATTTATTTCCGTAATTCTTTTTCATTTGACCGAAAACTGGTGTGTAAAAGTTATCTAGTTTAGGCCTACTGTTAGATGACCCCATATTGGCTGATCTTATCTCTCCTGGATTTTACGTCGACGCGCGTCTAATAATCTGTCAAACGTCTTCAACAGATCCGACTTTGTCACCTCAAATCGGCAAGGGTAGCAAATATGCTTCTGAAATTATGGTTTACTCAAAACCTTTCCATGAGCGTTTCCAGCGCTCGTTTTGATACTGATTCACCTAATTAATCAGGTGTGGCTCTTCCGTCCACTTTTACGAGCTAATTTTCGGCATAAAATTGACTTGACTTCCTCAGGTTACAATTTGCCCCTCGAAAACCTTCTCTGCTCGTACCAAAGAGATAGTTCTAGCCACTATGGTTCACTCACAGTCAAATCAAATTACACCACACCAAGTAAAATAATTTTACTGTCTCTTACCCGAGATGCTTTTACTGCCACCGGGTTCTTTCTGATCTCAGTCGAGTCACTCCTGGCCCTGAAAGCAGTTTGGCTCTTCTCTCTCAATTTTCGAGGTAAGACCAGAAGCCTGATGCTTCTAGGATGATCAGTCGTCAAATCTGCTGTCTTCAGGACCAGAAGAAACTGCCGTGAGATCCCGACTTCTGACACCAATTGTTGTGGCAAAAACAATAATTAAACAATAATTAGCATCACAGCATAAGAGACATCAAGATTCAAATTGTATTTTAAAAGATATTTTATTCTTTTAAAAGAGGCTTGTTCACAAAAAAGTACCACGACAGCTACCTCGTGATAGGAACAAGACCTAATCACACTAAAACAGACAGCCTTTTTATGCCCCTGACTTCAAAGTCTCTTCTTCTGTAATTTTCCACTCACCCCCGTAAACCAGATCTGCCCCCCCCTTACTGGCTTTACTGTCTTTACTGTCTTTACTGTCTTCACACCTGTGAGGTCAAAAGCTAGATAACCCCCTGGGTTTTACTGTTTTCCCACACGTGAGGTCCAAAGGTCTTTATTTATGGCTAAATAACCCCTCTGTCTTTCCTGAATGCAAATTACCTTGTAACACTCCCCTATTTATTAAAATAGGAAGTATTAACACAATCAAAGGGTGCTGCTCTTAAGTGATTCGTAATACGGAGGAAGAATCTCTCTCAAACACAGATGTTTAAACAGTAAACCCAAGTGTATTTATGAGATCACAGATATATACAAACATATATGTGGATGTGGGAAATGTCAGGTAGGTATATAAAAAGTATTAAAAATACTGTTTACATGTTGCGTCATCCCGTGACGAGATCTCACGGGAAGTGATCACGAGAACATGTATAGGGGTGTCAATATAACATTAGTTAGGGTAAAATACAGCTTACCGGGCAAAGCAATAGAATAATTGACAACCAACAATTTAGTCAATTAGCATTATTATAGAGGTGCTTTGCCTTATGTGGCAACGTTACATAAATCCCCCCCCCCAGCCTTCGGCATAGGAAGAGATCGTCCGTACCAACGTTTCAGATTCACCACATTTATAATGTCTGTTTTATATGGGTCACCCCAACCAACTGTGTAATTTATTGGCCCCATTTTCCTTATTATTTCAGCCAGTCCCTCCCACTTGGGCGCTAGCTTGGCAGAGAATTTATTGGAAGATGATGAGAGAGGGTGAGTTTTTATCCAGACTAGATCTCCCGGCTGGAATTGTACATCCTTCCGTCGGGCATTGTAGTATCTAGCTTGTCTAGCGTGTTGCACTCCTACTCGCAGCTTTACTTCCTCCGCCATGACCTTTTGTCGTTCAATCTGGTTATACGATGTTTGGTCCGATGTGGGGGGTTTGAGGATCAACCTCTCTAGTGGACCCTGCAGCTGTCTGCCCATCATTAACTCAGCAGGTGCTCTACCGGTAGTTTCTTGATATGCTGTGTTGATAGCAAATCTTAACTCAGGTAACCACTGGTCCCATTTCTCATGATGGTGTCCCACATATGACGCAATCATCGTTTTTAATGTCCTGTTAATTCTTTCAGTCAGGTTGGTCTGCGGGTGATAGCTGGTAGTAAGTTTTTGGACACTTCCCCAGGTTTTGCAGAGCTCTGACAACATATTGGAAGTGAATTGGGCTCCCCGGTCAGATATGATGTACTGCGGCACCCCCCATCGTGTAAAGATCTCTTCTCTGAGAATTTTGACGATCTTAGGGGTCTTACTGTCTCTAAGGGGGGAACAACTCTACCCATTTGGTGTAATAATCCACTAGCACCAGTAGGTAAGTGTTTTGTTTCTTACTGACCAGGAAAGGTCCCATGAAATCCATCCCCCAAGTGTGACCTGGTTCTGCCACTTGAGTATGCTGTAAGAATCCGCTGGGTTTTGTATTGTCATGTTTGTATTTCTGACAGGTAGAGCATCCTTTGACGTATTGCCAGACGTTTTTACGTACCGTGGGCCACCACGCCACCTCCAAGAGCCTCAGTAAGGTTTTCATACGTCCCAGATGTCCTCCCAGAGGGTTATCGTGTACGTAGTGTAAGAATCCAGGTATTAATGCCTGAGGAACAACCAGTTGGAATTTATCTCCGTTATTCTTGACAGGCACCCGGCGATATACCACCCCCTGGTGGACCTCAAAGGTAATTTGGTGATCTTGAACCTTTCTGGCTTTTTGTGACATTTGTAGGAGAGCCACCGCATTGTCACTACTTTGTGCTTGAGCGATTTCATCTAATGTGTTAGGTATGTCAGACGCACATTTTGTCGTTGTTGTTATGGCCATACAGTGCACCCTTTCTCTCTCCTCAGATTCACAGACTCGTGACAAGGCGTCTGGCCCCAGGTTTAGACATCCTCTCCTGTGATGGACTTTGAAGCTGAACTGCTGCAGCCTAAGGGTCCATCGGGTCAGCCGAGAGGAGGTTTTAGGGCTATTGAAGGCCCAGGTTAAGGCAGCATGATCGCTATAAATGTCAAACTGTCTCCCTTCAAGGTAATGCCTCCATTTTTCCACCGCCCAGACTACAGCCAGACACTCCTTTTCAGACGTTGACTAGTTTAACTCTGGTCCATGTAAAGTTCGTGACGCGTAAGCTATCACTCTTTCCCCCTCAGGGGTTAGTTGGGTAATGATAGCTCCTAAGCCCACATCACTGGCATCAGTGTGTACCTGGAAAGGTTGGTTGAGGTCAGGTTGCATCAATACAGGTGGGTCTT
This sequence comes from Moxostoma hubbsi, assembly GCA_032164185.1. NCBI lineage: Eukaryota > Metazoa > Chordata > Actinopteri > Cypriniformes > Catostomidae > Moxostoma > Moxostoma hubbsi. Next base: position 43,478,295 of record JAVLUX010000019.1, read on the forward strand.
GTAATATTGTCTTGATGTTTTCAAAACCTGTCTGGCACTCAGGAGTTCAATCCCATTTTACTCCTTTCTTTTTTAAGTTGTTTAACGGAGCTGTGATGTCGGCAAAGTGGGGAATGAACTTGTGGTACCATCCTGCTAATCCCAAGAAGCGTTGGAGGGCTTTAATATCTTTGGGCTGAGGATATTCAGCTATCGCCCGGGTCTTTTCCTGATCGACCTCCACTCCTCTCTCTGAGACTATGTGTCCCAGGAACTTTAACTGTTTTTTAAAGAAGTGACACTTGTTCATGTTCAGGGTAAGCGATGCTTGGCAAAGGCGTTGCAGAATGGTGTTCAGATGTTGGACGTGTTCCGTTAAAGTTTGTGAATAGATTATTATGTCATCAATGTAAACAAAACAAAACTTCCCTCTCAGTTCTGCTAGGACCTTCTCCATCAGCCTCTGGAAGGTGGCTGCCGCATTCCGTAATCCATATGGCATGGAGCGGAATTGGAATAGTCCTTGGGAGGTGATGAAAGCGGTTTTGTTTTTACTCCTTTCCTCCATTTCGACCTGCCAGTATCCAGACTGCAAATCTAATGTACTGAACCAGGAGGCGCCTTCCATGGATTCCAAGATGTCATGGATGATAGGCATTGGATATGCGTCAGGTATGGTCATACTATTAAGCTTCCTATAGTCCACACAGAACCTGTAAGAACCATCAGGTTTGGGGACCAGGACTACCGGTGATGACCATGGAGAGACAGAAGGTTCGATGATGTTGTCTCTTAGCATTTGTTCCACTTGATCATCAATAATCATCTTCTTGAAAGGTGAAACCCTATAAGCTCTGGATCTCATAGGCATTTCGTCAGATAGTAAGATTTTGTGTTGTTCCACAGATGTTTTGCCTAGGACTTTGGAGGCAGTATGAGGCCAATTATCCATCAGCCTCCGTAATTCCTCCTGATTGTCAGAGTCCCAGATGGGAGCAACTTGTGTGTGTACGTCGTAGATTGGGGGATCCCAGGTTGGCGGTAAGGCGTAATAGAGACTCACAGCAGCAGTGGAGCATACTCTTTCACCCATCGTATTAGTAGACAGCACAGGATTTATAAGTGCAGTTAGGAAAGGATGATAAATATATCCTTTGCCCATTTTCAGTCCATATCTCCCTTGTCCTACATCCACTATGGCTTCAGCGGCTTTTAGGAAATCCAGACCAGCTATAAGGGGAAAGGCCAGGTGAGCATCCTTCATTATATAGTAATCCAGCCTGCATACCTTGTCATGCCACTCATAACAGACTGTTTTCTTACTAATCGCCTGGTGCATTTTTCCATCAGCCATAATGAACCGTTGAAGAGGGACTGGGGGGTCAGGTGTTGCTTCCCCTCCTAACTGTCTCCACAGGTTTTCCTGAATAAGGGTGTAAGTGCTCCCAGTATCCAGCACTGGCTTCACCTCTTGTCCTTTTATCATTAGTGGCACTACTAGAAGGGATGTTATAGGATGGGGTTGTGCAATGGATAATCCTGCTAGACTTTTAGAGGTATTCCGTTCAGGAGGTCTTTTAGTCACCTTTTCTTTACTGTTCAAATTGCCCACTTTCTGCCAGTAATCTTTTGCTCCCATCCAGTCTTTCTCTACCATGGATCCTACCTTCACCAGTTGTTCCACAGACTTCACCGTCCCTCTCAGACAGCCCGCAACCCTTGGGTTGATGTTATTAAGGATTCGGCTCACCATTTCCTCTTCAGTGATAGCTGGCTTCCATTTTAGGCAGAGGGCTCGGTAATCGTAGGTGAAATCTCTCAACCGCTGACAGGGTTGTTGAACCAAGGCTCTTAACTTATCCTCCACTTCGGTAAGGTAATCCTCTGGGAGAAAAGCAGACATAAAAGCATCCTTGAAAGATTTCCAATCAGTTACCTTTGCCTTTTCAGCCTTCCACCAGCTCTGTGCAGGTCCTTTGAGTACTGTACTCAGAGTTCCGACGAGCTCCACGCTAGGAAGAGGCCTGATGTCCAGGAAGTTTTCACATTGTTCAATGAACTGGAGAACATCAGATGTCTCACATGATTCCCCAAAGGAAGGAAATTCCAGTCGTGTCGGGAGTCCGGTCTCCCACAGAAAGACGAGATACTGGACATAAGTGAGGGGTGAGCCATGTTCGTTAGTGGAGCTCCAGAAGTGACATCATAGGTAGCGTTGACCCTAGTGGCAGGTGGGGTTTTAACTCTCGCAGCTGGAATGGGAGTTCTCACCTCTTTAACAGTAGATAAGGAAGGAACAGGGTTAAAAGTCTGTATTTGAGAACGAGATGGGGTACTGGTGAATCTTAACTTTTTCATTTGACTTTCCCATCTTGCATCTCTCCTCAGAAAACAGCCAACCACAGCTCTCTCCAATTTCTCTATAGACCCTTGGAAATGATCTTCTAAATCTGCGAAGCTAGCGTTCACTGCCTCCCGGAAACTGGTTTCTCTATTAAGAGAACTATCTACGGACTGTATTACCTCCTGTTCATTATTTTGTACTTTTGCACTGAGCCAATAAATCCACCTTTAGTTTATCAATCTCAGTTTGCATTGTTTGTACAACATTTACATTCAATACCTCTTTTTCATCATCCTCATCATCAGTTTTTTCATCATCAGAAATATACATGGAACTCAGCATAGATGTTATTTCAGCAGCAGGGTTACGTCTGGTAACAAATGGGCCTGCTGTGAAATCAGCCACTAGTGCTTCATCAGTGCTACCTCTTAAATTAGTCACATCCATATGCATGATATCAGCATGTATATTTTGATCTCTTCCTCCATTTATATATGCTTCTTCCTCCATTTTATAAACACCAGAATCACTATATAACAAAACAGAAACAGCACGTTTCCCCGTACGGGCCACCACTATGTAACACTCCCCTATTTATTAAAATAGGATTAGATCGGTCTCACCGGTGTATGTTCAAGCCGTGAGCAGGATCAGTGCGGTAAAGTGACTGTTATAAATCCAGAGAGTTGAGTAATCCAAACAAGCGTTATCTGGTAGTACTCTTCCAAGGAACGGCATATCATGCTCCAAAAAACAGCCAGCAAAAAAGGTATTCCACGCGGATACAAGGTGTCGTTGAGAGTGAGGAGCAGCTCTCCAGATGACCGGCATATCGGTCTCTTTTATTCAAAATACTAGTATCCTGTTTACATGTTGCATCATCCCGTGACGAGATCTCACGGGAAGTGATCGTGAGAACATGTATAGGGTCGTCAATATAACATTAGTTAGGGTAAAATACAGCTTACCGGGCAAAGCAATAGAATAATTGACAACCAACAATTTAGTCAATTAGCATTATTATAGAGGTGCTTTGCCTTATGTGGCAACGTTACAACCTAAAGAGTTAAAAATCTTTCTGACCATTTGTTTTGTGTGTTTCCTTTGTTCCTACCAGGAGCATACATACTTTCAATGAGAGAAACACATGATTGAATCGAAAGAAACCCACACAATGTCTAAGAAAGTAAATAAGGAAAAAAAAAAGAAATAAAATATAAATTTTTCCACAACATACCAAATTAGAAAATGTTTGACCAGAAAATGGGACATTAAGGCATGGCCTGTAGCGCCCCCTAAGGGCGAATGTGGGCCATTCTTGGTTTGTGGGTTCCTGTTGGCCTGTAGTATCAATGTAGCAAATTAGAACATTTTTGACCAGAAAATTTGAATTCTGGGCGTGGCCTGTAGCGCCCCTAAGGGCGAATGTGGGCCATTCTTTGTGCAGTACTTCAGAGTGATGTCATCTTGAAGCATGTTAGGCTTGAAAAACCCTCAGTCAAAATTACATTTGATTTATTGACACATATATATTGATAAAATGTGGACATTTACATAAACACGCCCCTTTCAGCCATTTTATATCGTATTCATTTTTGCTAAGTAAAGTTTTCAAAGACATCAATTCTACACATGTGTACCAAATATCAAGTCAATTGGAGCTTGTAGCGAACAGCTACAAATTAAGTCAAAAAGGAACAAATATTTAATTAATAATCATATTAAATAAAAAAATATTAAATCTATATAATTTCATTAGTCATTAGACTGTGTACGAACGGAAACTGAAATGGTAACAAAAAGAGGTGTGGTTTTTGAGTGACGGGAAGTGAAAAGGAAAGAGGAAGCAGAGAAGAGGAAGGAGAGTCTGGCCGGGAAGTTGAATCCGTGTCTCGGAAATGTCTGAGGGAAAACGAGGCTGTTGTTGCAGTGTTTCGTGAAGTGATCTGTATGGGATTGTTCATGTCGACAAAGTCTGAATGTCTGCATTGTGGAATACGTATGGATGCGCATGCGATGATTGAGTGACTGATCGTACTGGAACCTGGACGCCGTGGGTGAAAACCAACGCCTAAAGGGTAAACTTGAGGAACTGCAGAATCACAAGCTTTGCCCTGTGAGTGTTGACCCTTTCTGTGACACTTTCCCGACATTATGATCATCGAAAGGTAAAAGGAGAATTAAGTCTTCCCGCGCTCTCAAAAGACTCTTCCTGACTCTAAATATTCCTCTCTTCTTGCAAACCCATCAAACGACCCCAATCTTTCGTCAGAAACGATTATTATCCCCTCTGACTGTTACTAAAATATTAATTGATTTAATTTCATTTTATTATAAATTTACTTATATTTTGAATGGTTTTGGGATTATTTTTCGTAGTTTTCTTTGGTTTAATTTTGAACTTTCTTAGTCTGTGCGCAATCGCACCAGTATTCTAGTTGTAATGAACTGATTTATTTGTTAATTTCTGAGAGCTTACTGCTGGACACTGAGTGAATTAAATGTTCTTTTTGTTGGTGAAAATTATATGTATGGACTTAACGAATTCAGCAAGTCTGTGATCAGAGAATAAATTGTTTGTCAGTTTATTTAAACTGTCTGGCGCCCAATGTGAACATTAAAAATGTAGTAACTCAACGTCACAGAGTGGCGCCCAATGTGGGGCCTGAACAATAGATGAAATTTAACTGAACTATAAACTTAAACGGACAATGAGACAGGACTATGGGGTGTTGAATTTTTGAACCCTACTTCGGATATGGACATTAAGAAATGGTCTGTCGTTTCACACTTGAATCTGAAATGAACATTGAACATTTAATGTTTGTTTGTTTCTCTAAAATTGAATCTCATGCTTGAAGGTGAATGGAAATGTTGTTGGCATTAATTTAAGATTATTGATTGTAGAACTGTATATGTTTTGATCTTTGTGGTAATTGGGAAATTGTTACTCTATATTTGTTATTTTACCATGTCTACTCTTTCAAATCACCATACTTTTTCATCTCCGTTGATGTCCCTTCCCGACATTTCCACTCCATTACATGTCCCTCCTCTTAGTGTTAGGGATCATCATCTAAACATACATACCCCCATTTCCAGAGACCCCCCTTCCTTCCTTTAACAATCAGCAGATATGAGCATTGCAACCCCTGCTTCTTTTTCCCCTGTTTTAGAAACCCACAATGAACCTCCTGGTGTGTTCCCCAGTCGTGAGCGAGCCTCACTCGAGTCTGAGATTCAGTGTGAACTCCCCATGATGCTTCCTACCCCTGGTAGAGGATGGGGGCAACTGACTGAACAAGTCCATGACAATCTGAATAAACTGTATCAAGATTTGGGTAAACAGGACAGGGTTCTAAATGAGTTAATTAAACAAGTATAAAGAAGTAGGTTTCATGTAGAGTCCAAGATAAATAAACTAGCAGAACAAACAGAGCAAAGTTTACGAAACCTACATGGGGTAGTGTCTTCCGCTAAGGACAAAACTGACAGCAAGATGGATATAATAATGAAGGCAATCAAAACTGTAGTGTCAGAGGAAGTGGACAGAATGAAAGTTTCTCTTGTGTCTGAACTTGGATTTATGGTGGATCAGTTGCAAATTGAGGTTCAGCGAGACTTAAAAGATACCCAGAAAACAGTACAAGAAAAAAACAATGACTTGGTAAACCATATTTCTGAGTTACCCTCAGCCTTTAAAGAGGTTGTATACGAAAGTGGATGAAATGAGTGGAAAACTTGATGTACTCTCAGTGGTTCACACGAGTAAAATAGAAGCCAAAGAAAAGCAATTAACCTATTCAGCTTTCTCCCGCTTACAGGAAACTACACCCTTGATGGCTGCTTCTGCTCTTACCTCTGTCCCTAAAACTGATCACATTAAATTAGTCTTTCCTACATATGGGAGGCTAGGGGATGATCCTGACCCCCTACTGTATCTATCAAAGTGTCAAGATTTCCTTGCTTTGCACCCATTATCTGACATTGATCTTCTTGCTACTTTTCGTACTGTTCTTCATGGCACCGCTCGAGATTGGTGGGAAACGACACGTTCCAAAGTGGCATCTTGGACCGAGTTCAAAGCTTCCTTTTTATCCGCATTCTTAGCCGAAGACTATGAAGACGAACTTGCGGAACGGGTCAGAACTAAAAATCAGGGTGAACATGAACCTGTCAGAGACTTTGCATATTCTTACCGAGCTCTCTGTTCAAGATGGAATCCAGATCTCACTGAAAAGGATATTGTTAAGCTCATATTGAAACACATAAAACCACATCTTGCCAGTCAACTCCGTGGAAGGGTGGAGTATGTGGATGAGCTTGTGCGTCTGGTTCATCAGATGGAAAAGGACCACGAACTACAACTGGTGTATGAGCGTAACATTCATGCCAGGAGAACTGGTCCCATACAAAAAGGGTCACATCCTCCTAACATGCCTCAAGAAGACAAAATCCCATTGTGTTGGCATTGTAGAGGTATACATTCCCCTGGGTCATGCCCTCAGTATAATACTTCTACTCAAATGAGCAGTCAAAATAACAGACAAAAATCAGCTAGGTCCAAATCCAGTGGATACCCTAGTAACTCCACTGCATCAGCTGTGACAACATCCCAGCAGTCTTTTAAGATTGACACTTTCCAGGCTAAGGAATCTTTGTCCACTGTGAAACAACCTTCCCCTTTGAATCCAAAAGCTATTCCACAACAGCTGGTCGTGCCCATACATATTAAGAATTGGTATGGAAAGGCTATCATGGACACAGGAACCAGCTATACATTGATGCATGAGAATTTCTGGGCTGAATTGAATAGCTCAGGAGAAAATCTTAAGCCTTGGTGCCGTGGTCCATTGTATCTTGCCAATGGAGAAGCAGAGTCACCTTTAGGTTGGACAGCTTTAGACATTGAAATACAGGGGAATGTGATAAACTTATCAGTGGCAGTACTTCCGTCTAAGGCCTTGGCCTATGGAATTGTGTTGGGACTTGACTTTATTTACCATAGCCAACTACAAATAAATGTCGCTGACCAGGTGTACTGATTCAAACACACGCCTTCAATCATATATCCTTTCCAACCTGGCAGTGCCTCAATATCTGGGTGGAGAACATGGGAAGTAAGGAACCACAAAGGTAGTGGTAAACCAAAACATCAACTTGGACTTATCAGTTCTATACCTCCCCCGGGATTTCGGTTGAAGGACATCCTACAAACAAATCCTAAAGTGTGCGCCCATGAAGTTGTCAGAACCAATGTTTTACAACATTACATCTATACAACTGCCCAAAATCAAATTCCTATAAAACAAAAACCTTACCGCATGTCTTCTGTTAAACAGATCATAGTGAAAGAACAGCTCGAAGAGATGTTGTCTGCAGGTATCATCGAGCCCTCACATTTGGGGTGGTTCTCCCTGGTGGTGCTGATACCTAAAAAAGATGGTGGACAAAGATTCTGTGTGGATTACAGGAAACTCAATTCACTCACAGAAAGTGATGCTTATGCTCTTCTGTCCATCACTGAGATTCTGGAATCCCTCTCTGATTCAATCATTTTTTCCACTATCGACTTAAATAGTGGATACTGGCAAGTGGAGATGGCCCCTGAAAGTAAGTTCATGACTGCCTTCATAACTCCAAAGGGCCTCTACCACTTTAAAGTGATGCCTTTTGGACTTAAAAATGCACCAGCCACATTTCAGAGATTAATGGAGTTGGTCCTGGGAGACTTGCGTGGTCAGTGTTGCTTGGTGTACATAGATGATATAATCATTTATTCTTCCTCTGTGGCACAGCATTTTTTGAATCTTCAGATGGTGTTTGACAAACTCCAACAAGCAGGACTAACTATCAACCTGAAGAAAAGCACGTTCTGTCTGGAAGAGATAAAATTTTTGGGGCACATTGTCAATACTAACGGCATTTCGGCAGATCCACAGAAGGTACACTCCATTCAGCAGTATCCGGTACCTAAGAACCTCAAGGAGGTTCAAAGGTTTTTGGGAATGTCTGGATGGTACCACAGGTTCGTTCCCGGCTTCTCAAAAATGGCTGAACCTCTGAATAGCTTGAAAAAAAAGGGCAATATTTTATCTGGTCTCCAGAGAGTCAACATGCCTTTGATCAATTCAAATCACATCTGACCTCTTCTCCAATTTTAGGACATCCTAAACCAGATCTTCCCTTTACAGTGTATACAGATGCAAGTGAAACTGGTCTTGGGGCCATGCTTGCACAAAAAACAGACGCAGACTCTGAGCAAGTAATAGCATATGCCAGTAGGACATTGACCAAAGCTGAAGTAAACTATTCCGCCACAGAAAAGGAGTGCCTTGCGGTGTTATGGGCTTTAGAGAAATGGCAATACTATCTAGAACCAAAAGTATTCACAATTGTCACCGACCATTCTGCCTTACAGTGGGTTCTGACTTCTAACAAATCCACAAGCCGACTACTGAGGTGGGCTTTAAAATTGCAGAAGTTTGATTTTATAGTAGAGTTCAGAAAAGGCAAGCTTAATGTTGTTCCAGACGCTCTCTCTCGAATACCTTTGACTGTTGGCTGTAATGTGTTCTCGGCAAATAAAAAAATAGCGGACCTCCCTTTTTCTGCTGATATGGTGTGGGCAGAACAACATCAAGACCCTGAGATTGAAAAGGTGTTCCGTGCTTTAGCAGAAGGAGATTCCGTCATGATGGAGAAGTATACAGTGCTGGAAGACAAAGTGTATAGGAAAATGCAGGTTTCGGATCACCAAAATCACTACCGGATTTATATTCCTTCCTCGCTAAAATCCAGAATGTTACAGGCATATCACGAGAACCCCCTATGTGGACATCTGGGAATCTTCAAGATCTACAAGAGGCTTCATGATGTTGCATTCTGGCCTGCATTCTGGTCCGAAGTAAAAGACTTTGTAAAATGCTGTGAGAAGTGCCAAGACCTGAAGAGTGACAACAAAAAACATCCAAGGAAAATTCAACAGACTATTGTGAACAGACCAAATGAGCTACTGGGAGTAGACCTTATGGGTCCGTTCCCACGCAGTTCACAACAACATGAATACATAATGGTCGTGGTAGACTACTATACACGGTGGGTTGAGATTTTCCCCATGAGAACCGCAACAGCTTCCTCCATTACCCGTATCCTCAGAACAGAAGTTCTCACAAGATGGGGAGTTCCAACATACATTCTATCAGATCGTGGTTCCCAATTTGTTTCGTCTCTTTTCCAGGAATTGTGTGAGCAATGGAACGTCGTGCCAAAACTTACCACAGCTTACCATCCTCAAACCAACATGACTGAGCGTGTTAACCGTACCTTGAAGTGTATGATTGCATCATATGTTGAAGATAATCATAAAAAGTGGGATACCTACCTTCCTGAGTTCAGATTCGCGTTGAACACTGCAGTACAGGAAACTACTGGACTGACGCTGGCCGAACTTCAATAGGCAGGAAGCTCCAGAGTCCTATGGACCGAATTCTTCGGTCAGCCATCCCTGTTCCGCCTGAGACTCCACTTTATAAATCTATGGATAGACTCCATCAACTTCAAGAAAAGGCAGAAGTTAGATAAAAAAAAGCCCATTTCCAACAATTAAGGAACTATAATAAAAACAGAAGAGAAGTGACTTACCAGTTTCAAGACCAAGTGTGGGTAAGAAATTTTCCCAAGTCAAGTGCCCCACATCAATTCACTTCTAAGTTGGGTAAGAAATGGAAAGGTCTGTACCGAATCGTCCGTCGGCTGGGGACGATAAATTATCAAGTTGTCCTGGAAAGCTCTGGTGAAGATATAAGAAATATTCATGTTTGTAACCTGAAACCTTGTTATCCTACAGCTAAAGAGATAGAAAGACAAGAAAACCAAAAAATTCTGGAAATCTTTCAGGACTCTTCGGATGAAGAAGAATTCTTAGGGTTTTAAGAGTAGAACAACCATGGGTTGACCTTCCAATGGGGGGAGGATGTAGCGAACAGCTACAAATTAAGTCAAAAAGGAACAAATATTTAATTAATAATCATATTAAATAAAAAAATATTAAATCTATATAATTTCATTAGTCATTAGACTGTGTACGAACGGAAACTGAAATGGTAACAAAAAGAGGTGTGGTTTTTGAGTGACGGGAAGTGAAAAGGAAAGAGGAAGCAGAAAAGAGGAAGGAGAGTCTGGCCGGGAAGTTGAATCCGTGTCTGGGAAAAGTCTGAGGGAAAACGAGGCTGTTGTTGCAGTGTTTCGTGAAGTGCTCTGTATGGGATTGTTCATGTCGACAAAGTCTGAACGTCTGCATTGTGGAATACCTATGGACGCGCATGCGATGATTGAGTGACTGATCGTACTGGAACATGGACGCAGTGGGTGAAAACCAATGCCTAAAGGGTAAATTTGAGGAACTGCAGAATAGCAAGCTTTGCCCTGTGAGTGTTGACCCTTTCTGTGACACTTTCCCGACGTTATGATCATCGAAAGGTAAAAGGAGAATTAAGTCTTCCTGTGCTCTCAAAAGTTCCTGACTCTAAATATTCCTCTCTTCTTGCAAACCCATCAAACGACCCCAATCTTTCGTCAGAAACTATTATTATCCCCTCTGACTTTTACTAAAATATTAATTGATTTAATTTCGTTTTATTATAAATTTATTTATATTTTGAATGGTTTTGGGATTATTTTTCGTAGTTTTCTTTGGTTTAATTTTGAACTTTCTTAGTCTGTGTGCAATCGCGCCGGTATTCTAGTTGTAACGAACTGATTTATTTGTTAATTTCTGAGAGCTTACTGCTGGACACTGAGTGAATTAAATATTCTATTTGTTGGTGAAAATTATATGTATGGACTTAACGAATTCAGCAAGTCCGTGATCAGAGAATAAATTGTTTGTCAGTTTATTTAAACTGTCTGGCGCCCAATGTGAACATTAAAAATGTAGTAACTCAACGTTACAAGCTATGGTTCAGGAGAAGAAGAGTTTTGTAGGTTTTCGCAAATTTTCACTGTACAGGAAAATCCATCATGGCGGAAGTTATGGGTCTTTGAGGCTTTTTTGTTCCACATGAGAAATGAGGCATGTACACCAGGTTTCAGACTAATTGGACAAATGGCGTGGAAATGCCATCACTTTGAAAATATTTTTTGGGGGCGTGGCCTGTAGCGCCACCTATGGAAGAATGTGGGCCATTCTTGGTTTGGGGGTAACCGTTGGCATGGAGTATCAATGTGCCAATTTAGAAAATTTTTGACCAGTGACTTTTTGAGATATTGGGGCTCAAGTAGAATAATAATAATAATAATAATAAATATAGCTGCAAGCAGCAATGCGATTCCTCCTCAAAATGGCAAATCATTTAAAATTGATCAGTAGAGGGTTGGGGTTAAACCCTCCCAATGAAGAAATCCAAAAAACATGTCTTTCTGTCTTAATCCTAAACAAACATTTTCAGTGTACAGGAAAATCCATCATGCCAGACCTTATGGATCCTTGAGGCTGTTTTTTCCCAATGAGAAATGAGGTATGTACATTAAGTTTCAGAAGAATTGAATAAATGGGATAAAAATGCCATCACTTTGAAAATAGGATATTTGGGCATGGCTTGTAGCACCACCTAGGGGTGAATGTGGGCAATTCTTGGTTTGTGGGTTTCTGTTGCCCTGTAGTATCAATGTACCAAATTAGAAAATGTTTGACCAGAAAATGGGAATTTTGGGCGTGGCCATTTTGTGGAACATTCTTTGCACAGTACTTCAGAGTGATGTCATCTTGAAGCATGTTAGGTTTGAAAAACCATCAATCAAAATTACATTTGATTTATTGACATATATTGATAAAATGTGGACATTTACATAAATACGCCCCTTTAAACCATTTTGTGTTTTATACATTTTTGCTAAGTAACAAATTGAAAGACATCAATTATACACATGGGTACTAAATTTCAAGTCAATTGGAGCTACGGTTTAGGAGAAGATTTTTGTAGGTTTTTCCAAATTTTCACTGTACAGGAAAATCTATCATGTTGGAAATGATGGATCTACAAGGCTTTTTGTTCCCCATGAGAAATGAGGTGTGTACACCAAGTTTCAGATGAATTGGACAAATGTGGTGGAAATGAAATAATTGAGAAGTGGTGAGAAACAGATCATTAATTAAGTCATTTTTTACTATAAATCGCTACTTTGACTTTCATAAGCGCACCTCTCTCTTAAGAGTTCTTTTTCTGTTTTTTTTTTTGGGGGGGGATTTACATAACCAAATAAACCCTACTGGGCAGGGGGGAGTATTTATAGTAAATAAAAAAATAATAATAAAAAAAAAATATATTTTTTTTAATCATATATATATATATATATATATATATATATATATATATATATATATATATATATATATATATATAGAGAGAGAGAGAGAGAGAGAGAGAGAGAGAGAGAGAGAGAGCTGTTTCTAACCCACACCTAAAATATCACTTCTGAAGGCATCTATTAAACCACTGGAGTGGTATGGATTACTTTTATGCTGCATTTATGTGATTTTTGTAGCTTCTGAGTTCAGATCACCATTCAAGTCATTGAAAGGTCCAACAGGGTTGAGATATTCTTCTAAAAAGCTTAATTTGTGTTCACCAGAAGAAATAAAATAATACACATCTGGGATGGAATGAGGGTGAGTAAACGATGAGAGATCTGTATTCATTTAAGAGATTAATTGATTGAGATTGTGAAACTTGTAATCATGAAGAACCTGAAGGACTAATTCTGCTGTTAATAGTTAATCTGTTCTCGATGGATCTTCCGTGATCCTTCCCGCACTGTCAAGTGAAGCTGAGCAACATCAGTTTCATCTCTCACACCCTCATTTGTTTGGGTGTGAGATGATAAAATACAGAATGGTGTAAAATCGCGTGAATGTTCAAATACATTCAAGCAAACACATACAACCGACAGACCTCCGTGAACATGCGAGTAAAAATGAGATCGCCTCGCGAATCGCGTTGTCAGACACAACGCTGATAAGACATAATTCTCGGAAGTGTTGATACTAGATTTAGATTCCCGATTTCTGCATCAACTGTATATGTTCACTTGAGACAAAACAGACAATATATCATGTATTTTGACATTTCGTTGTATGAAATTGTCCGTTCAAACGCAAGAAGAAGCGAATGCGATCTCTCATCAGGGCGCGTGCGTTAGACGCGAAGCGGCTCACTGTTTCACACAAACTGCTCGTAGACATTTATTTGAGTTGTTTTGCCATTTGTTGAGTTGAATGGTGTAAAATCGCTTGAAAGTTCAAACAGGAAAGTGTTAAAAACACATACAACAGACAAACCTTCGTGAAGATGCAAGTAAAAATGAGATCGCCTTATCGCGTGCGGTCAGAGACAACGCTGATAAACCTTCATTCTCGGAAGTATTGATACTTTAGGATCGATCCGCCCACATCCCTTCTTTCTTTAGACATATGTTTCATGTTTGTATGATAAGTGTTAGCGGAGTTTCACTTGATTTTTCTGACGTGTATCAGACAGATGATCGCTAAGACATTTACGGCGCACCCTGTTTATTTTCGTTATTTTACAAAAGCTCAAGGTTTTGTTGTTATTGTAAGTGAACACAAATAAAAGTAGACCTTTTATAGTTTGTAATGATCTCTTCCATGTATCTGAATTGGCAAAAATAACGCAGTATTTTGTTTAAGTTTTTTCCGTTTTTTAGAGAAATGCATCTAAAAGGACATCACAGCGCCAGTGTTGACCCCCGTAATAATGGCAGAATTCAATAATGATTCCCGATTTCAAACTGCTCGCAAACATTTATTTGAGTTGATTTGCCATTTGTTGAGATGAATAGTATAAAATCGCGTGAATGTTCCAAATGTCAAGCATTAAACACACACAATTGACATACCTTTGTGCGAACGCAGGCAAAATTCTTCTGGCTTCTAAGTCTGGAGCTCCACACACTAGTAGACAGAATTACTCCATTAGAGAGATTTCTCCAGTAAAAGTGCATTTGGTAGACAGGTTTACTCCAGCAGAGGGAGCCTCTTTGCTCAGCCAATGTAAGTGAATGGGATTTTACTTGTAGACCGTATTAATCCAGTAGAGGGGGCATTTTTGCTCAGCCATTGTAAATCAATGGGATTTTTTACATTTTTGATCGTCATTAATATAAAAAGCTTAAGTCGCATCAGGAAAAAAAGACATACCAGCAAACTTCAGAACAGTCCCCAGGTCTGTGGCAAGTTGGGTACTTATAGCATTAAAGCTCTTGGAGGTAAGGTTGTTGAAATTTTAGTAAGTAAAATAGTATTTATAATAATAATAATAATAATAATAATGATAATAATAAATTTATGTAACATAACAATATGTTGGCTTTCTCTAGCCAAAATAGTTATGTCATCTTGAAGCATGTTAGGTTTGAAAAACCATCAGTCCAAATTACATTTGGTTTATTGACACTAATATATTGAGGCAATGTTGTCATTTACATAAACACGCACCTTTCAGCCATTTTGTATTGTATTCATTATTGCTAAGTAACAAATTGAAAGACATCAATTTTACACATGGGTACCAAATGTCAAGTCAATTGGATCTACGGTTCAAGAGAAGAAGACTTTTGAATGTTTCCCCAAATTTTCACTGTACAGGACAATCCATCACGCAGAACCTTATGGGTCCTTGAGGCTTTTTTGTTCCCAATGAGAAATGAGGCAAGTATACCAAGTTTTAGAATATTTGGAAAATTGGGGTGAAAATGCCATCATTTTGAAAATGTGACATTTGGGCATGGCCTGTAGCGAACCGCTAAGGGCGAATGTCGGCAATTCTTTGCACAGTACTTCAAAGGGATGTTATCTTGAAGCATGTCAGGTTTTAAAATCCCTCAGTCAAAATTACATTTGATTTATTGACATATATATTGATTAAATGTGGACATTTACATAAACACGCCCCTTTCAGCCATTTTATATCGTATTCATTTTTGCTAAGTAACGTTTTCAAAGACATCAATTCTACACATGCGTACCAAATTTCAAGTCAATTGGAGCTACGGTTCAGGAGAAGAAGAGTTTTGTAGTTTTGGCAAATTTTCACTGTACAGGACAATCCATTATGGCAGAAGTTATGGGTCCTTGAGGCTTTTTTGTTCCCCATGAGAAATGAGGCATGTACGCCAGGTTTGAGAATAATTGGACAAATGGCTTGGAAATGCCATGACTTTGAATATATTTTTTTGGGCGTGGCCTGTAGCGCCACCTATGGGCGAATGTGGGCCATTCTTGGTTTGGGGGTACCCGTTGGCATGGAGTATCAATGTGCCAATTTAGAAAATTTTTGACCAGTGACTTTGAGATATTGGGGCTCAAGACACCTATAATATCACTTCAGAAGGCATGGATTAAACCACTGGAGTGGTATGGATTACTTTTATGCTGCATTTATGTGATTTTTGTAGCTTCTGAGTTCTGATCACCATTCAAGTGCATTGAAAGGTCCAACAGGGTTGAGATATTCTTCTAAAAAGCTTAATTTGTGTTCACCAGAAGAAAGAAAATAATACACATCTGGGATGGAATGAGGGTAAGTAAATGATGAAAGAAATTTATTTTGGGGGTAAATACCATTTGTACTTTTTATTTACTTGGAATGTCAATGTTCAGGACGAAAGCTCAATTGTTACTGTCTCTTTAAGAGGGGGTTATAGAATGACATTACATTCAAGGCAGTTTGTTTCATTGGGTTTAATCTTTTGAGAACTGTGAAGTCTCATTATTTTCGTACTGTTACATCTGTATTAATTTCAGAGATTAATTGATTGAGATTGTGAGACTGTAGTCAGTATTAAACTTGTAATGATGTTGAGCTTTAAGCACATTCAGCTATTAGTATAGTTCATCTGTTCTCGATGGATCTTCCGTGATCTTTCCTGCGCTGTCAAGTAAAGCTGAGCAACATCAGTTTTGTCTCTCACACCCTCATTTGTTTGGGTGCGAGATGATAAAATACAGACTGCGTGAATGGTGTAAAATCGCGTGAATGTTCAAATATATTCAAGGAAACACATACAATCGACAAACCTCCGTGAACATGCGAGTAAAAATGAGATCGCCTCGCGAATTGCGTTGTCAGAGGCAACGCTGATAATCATTCTCGGATGTGTTGATACTAGATTTAGATTCCCGATTTCTTCATCAACTGTTTATGTTCACTTGAGACAAAAAAGACTCCACAATATATCATGTAGTTTGACGTTTTGTTATATGAAATTGTCTGTTCAAACGCAAAAACAAGCGAAAGCGATCTCGCATCGGGGTGCGTGCGTTAGACGCGAGTCGCTTCACACAAACTGCGCAAAAACATTTTTTTGAGTTGTTTTGCCATTTGTTGAGTAGAATAGTGTAAAATCGCTTGAATATTCAAACTGGAAAGTGTTAAAAACACATCAGACAAACCTTCGTGAAGATGCGAGTAAAAATGAGATCGCCTCACTATCGCGTGCTGTCAGAGAACACGCAGATGAAACATCATTCTCGGAAGTATTGATACTTTAGGATCGATACGTCCATCCCTTCTTTCTTTAGACATATGTTTCATGTTTGTGTAATAAGTGTTCGCGGAGTTTCACTCGATTTTTCTGACGTGTATCAGACAGATGATCGCTAAGACAGATTCGGCGCACCCGGTTTATTTTCGTTATTTTACAAAAGCTCAAAAATGACGCAGTATTTTGTTTAAGTTTTTTCCGCTGTATAGAGAAATACATCTGAAAGGACATCACAGCGCCAGTGTTGACCCCCGTAATAATGCCAGAATTCAATAATGATTCCCGATTTCAAACTGCTCGAAAAGATTTATTTGAGTTGTTTTGCCATTTGTTGAGTTGAATAGTGTAAAATCGCTTGAATATTCAAACTGGGAAGCAGTAAAACACATCTCACTGACCTTTGTGCAGTAACTCTCATCGGGGCTCGTGTGTTAGACGCGACGCGTCTAGCTGTTTCACGTAAACTGCTCGAAAACATTTATTTGAGTTGTTTTGCATTTGTTGAGATGAAAAGTATAAAATCGCGTGAATGTTCCAAATGTCAAGCATTAAACACACAATTGACACCTTTGTGCAGACACAGGCTAAATCCATCTGGCTTGGAGCTCCACCCACTAGTAGACAGAATTGCTCCATTAGAGAGATTTCTCCAGTAAAAGTGCATTTGGTAGACAGAGTTACACCAGCAGAGGGAGCCTCTTTGCTCAGCCAATGTAAGTGAATGGGATTTTATTTGTAGACCGTATTAATCCAGTAGAGGGGGCATTTTTGCTCAGCCATTGTAAATCAATGGGATTTTTTACATTTTTGATCGTCATTTATATAAAAAGCTTAAGTCGCATCAGGTAAAAAAAGACATACCAGCAAACTTCAGAACAGTCCCCAGGTCTGTGGCAAGTTGGGTACTTATAGCATTAAAGCTCTTGGAGGTAAGGTTGTTGAAATTTTAGTAAGTAAAATAGTATTAATAATAATAAAAATAATAAATGTATGTAACATAATATGTTGGCTTTCTCAAGCCAACATAGTTATGTCATCTTGAAGCATGTTAGGTTTGAAAAACCATCAGTCCAAATTACATTTGGTTTATTGACACTAATATATTGAGGCAATGTTGTCATTTACATAAACACGCACCTTTCAGCCATTTTGTATTGTATTCATTATTGCTAAGTAACAAATTGAAAGACATCAATTCTACACATGGGTACCAAATGTCAAGTCAATTGGATCTACGGTTCAAGAGAAGAAAAGTGTTGAATGTTTCCCCAAATTTTCACTGTACAGGACAATCCATCACGCAGAACCTTATGGGTCCTTGAGGCTTTTTTGTTCCCAATGAGAAATGAGGCAAGTATACCAAGTTTTAGAATATTTGGAAAATTGGGGTGAAAATGCCATCATTTTGAAAATGTGACATTTGGGCGTGGCCTGTAGCGAACCGCTAAGGGCGAATGTCGGCAATTCTTTGCACAGTACTTCAAAGGGATGTTATCTTGAAGCATGTCAGGTTTTAAAATCCCTCAGTCAAAGTTACATTTGATTTATTGACATATATATTGATTAAATGTGGACATTTACATAAACACGCCCCTTTCAGCCATTTTTAATCGTACCTTATGGGTCATTGAGGCTTTTTTGTTCCCAATGAGAAATGAGGCAAGTATACCAAGTTTTAGAATATTTAGAAAATTGTGGTGAAAATGCCATCATTTTGAAAATGTGACATTTGGGCGTGGCCTGTAGCGAACCGCTAAGGGCGAATGTGGGCAATTCTTTGCACAGCACTTCAAAGGGATGTTATCTTGAAGAATGTTAGGTTTGAAAAACCCTCAGTCAAAATTACATTTGATATATTGACATATATATTGATTAAATGTGGACATTTACATAAACACGCCCCTTTCAGCCATTTTATATCGTATTCATTTTTGCTAAGTAACGTTTTCAAAGACATCAATTCTACACATGCATACCAAATTTCAAGACAATTGGAGCTACGGTTCAGGAGAAGAAGAGTTTTGTAGGTTTTGTCAAATTTTCACTGTACAGGAAAATCCATTATGGCAGAAGTTATGGGTCCTTGAGGCTTTTTTGTTCCCCATGAGAAATGAGGCATGTACACCAGGTTTGAGAATAATTGGACAAATGGCTTGGAAATGCCATGACTTTGAAAAAAATTTTTGGGGCATAGCCTGTAGCGCCACCTATGGGCGAATGTGGGCCATTCTTGGTTTGGGGGTACCTGTTGGCATGGAGTATCAATGTTTCAATTTAGAAAATTTTTGACCAGTGACTTTGAGATATTGGGGCTCAAGGAGAATAATAATAATAAATATAGCTGCAAGCAGCAATGCGATTCCTCCTCAAAATGGCAAATCATTTAAAATTGGTCAGTAGAGGGTTGGGGTTAAACCCTCCCAATGAAGAAATCCAAAAAACATGTCTTTCTGTCTGAATCCTAAACTAAACATTTTCAGTGTACAGGAAAATCCATGATGCCGGACCTAATGGATCCTGGAGGCTTTTTTGTTTACAATGAGAAATGAGGTATGCACATTAAGTTTCAGAAGAACTGAAAAAATGGGGTGGAAATGCCATCACTTTGAATGTGGGACATTGGGGCATAGCCTGTAGCGCCCCCTAATGGCGAATATGGGCAATTCTTGGTTTGTGGGTTCCTGTTGGCGTGCAGTATCAATGTACCAAATTAGAACATTTTTGACCAGAAAATGGGAATTTTGGACATGGCCTATAGCACCCCTAAGGGTGAATGTGGGCCAATCTTGGTTTGTGGGTTCCTGTTGGCCTGTAGTATCAATGTACCAAATTTGAAAATGTTTGCCCAGAAAATAGGACATTAAGGCATAGCCTGTAGCGCCCCCTAATGGCGAATGTGGGCCATTCTTGGTTTGTGGATTCCTGTTGGCCTGTAGCATCAACATACCACATTAGAACATTTTTGACCAGAAAATGGGAATTTTGGGCATGGCCTGTAGCCCCACCTAAGGGAGAATGTGGGAAATTCTTTACGCAGTACTTCAGAGTGATGTCGTATTGAAGCGTGTTAGGTTTGAAAAACCATTAGACAAAATTACATTTGATTTATTTACACATGTATATTGATAAAATGTGTACATTTACATAAACACACCCCTTTCAGCCATTTTGTAACGTATTCATTTTTTTTGTTTACAATGAGAAATGAGGTATGTTCACCAGGTTTCAGAAAAACTAAATAAATGGGGTGGAAATACAATCACTTTGAAAAAATGACATTTGGGCATGGCCTGTAGCGACCCTAAGGGCGAATGTGAGCCATTTCTTGTTTGTAGGTTCCTGTTGGCCTGTTGTATCAACATACCAAATTAGAACATTTTTGACCAGAAAATGTGCAATTTGGTAATGGCCTTTAGCGCCCCCTAAGGGCGAATGTGAGACATTCTTGGTTTGTGGATTTCTGTTGGCCTGTAGTGTCAATATACCAAATTAGAACATTTTTGACCAGAAAATGGGAATTTTGGGCATAGCCTGTAGCGCCCCCTAATGGCGAATATGGGCAATTCTTTGTTTGTGGGTTCCTGTTGGCCTGTAGTATCAATGTACCAAATTAGAACATTTTTGACCAGCAAATGGGAATTTAGGGCGTGGCCTGTAGCGCCCCCTAAGGGCGAATGTGGGCCATTCTTGGTTTGTGGATTCCTGTTGGCCTGTAGTATCAATGTACAAAATTAGAATATTTTTGACCAGAAAATGGGAATTTTGGGCATGGCCTGTAGCGCCCCCTAAGGGAGAATGTGGGATATTCTTTACGCAGTACTTCAGAGTGATGTCATCTTGAAGTATATATATATAGGTCTGTTTCTAACTCACATCTATAATATCACTTCTGAAGGCATGGATTAAACCACTGGAGTGGTATGGATTACTTTTATGCTGCATTTATGTGATTTTTGTAGCTTCTGAGTTCTGATCACCATTCAAGTCATTGAAAGGTCCAACAGGGTTGAGATAATCTTCTAAAAAGCTTAATTTGTGTTCACCAGAAGAAAGAAAATAATACACATCTGGGATGGAATGAGGGTGAGTATACATGAGAGATATTTATTTTTGGGGTAAAAAACATTTGTAGGCCTACTTTTTATTTACTTGGAAAATTGTTACTGTCTCTTTAAGAGTATTTTAAACGCATTTCATTCAAGGCACAGTCTGTGCGGCTTGTTTCATTGAGTTTAATCTTTTGAGAACTGTGAAGTCTCATTATTTTCGTGCTGTTACATCTGTATTCATTTCAGAGATTAATTGATTGAGATTGTGAAACTACATACAACCGACAAACCTCCATGAAGATGCGAGTAAAAATGAGATGCCTCGCGCTGTCAGACACAACGCTGATAATCATTCTCGGAAGTGTTGATACTAGATTTAGATTCGCGATTTCTTCATCAACTGTTTATGTTCACTTGAGACAAAACAGACAATATATCATGTATTTTGACATTTTGTTGTATGAAATTGTCCGTTCAAACGCAAGAAGAAGCGAATGCGATCTCTCATCGGGGCTCGTGAGTTAGACGTGACGCTGCTCGCTGTTTCACACAAATATTTATTTGAGTTGTTTTGCCATTTGTTGAGTTGAATGGTGTAAAATCGCTTGAAAGTTCAAACAGGAAAGTGTTAAAAACACATACAACAGACAAACATTGCTCGCATTGAAGATGTGTTCATTGAAGAAAAGTGTTCGCGGAGTTTCACTTGATTTTTCTGACGTGTATCAGACCGCTAAGACAGATTCGGCGCACCCGGTTTATTTTCGTTATTTTACAAAAGCTCAAGGTTTTGTTGTTATTGTAAGTGTACACAAATAAAAGTAGACCTTTTATAGTTTGTAATGATCTCTTCCATGTATCTGAATTGGCAAAAATGACGCAGTATTTTGTTTAAGTTTTTTCCGATGTTTAGAAAAATGCATCTAATTAAAGGGCATCACAGCGCCAGTGTTGACCCCCGTAATAATGCCAGAATTCAATATTCCCGATTTCAAACTGCTCGAAAAGATTTATTCGAGTTGTTTTGTCATTTGTTGAGTTGAATAGTGTAAAATCGCTTGAATATTCAAACTGGGAAGCAGTAAAACACATCTCACTGACCTTTGTGCGGTAATTCTCATCGGGGCTCGTGCGTTAGACGCGACGCATCTGTTTCACACAAAACTGCTCACAAACATGTATTTGAGATGTTTTGCCATTTGTTGAGATGAATAGCATAAAATCGCGTGAATGTTCCAAATGTCAAGCATTAAACACACAATTGACACCTTTGTGCAGACACAGGCTACATCCATCTGGCTTGGAGCTCCACCCACTAGTAGACAGAATTGCTCCATTAGAGAGATTTCTCCAGTAAAAGTGCATTTGGTAGACAGAGTTACACCAGCAGAGGGAGCCTCTTTTCTCAGCCAATGTAAGTGAATGGGATTTTACTTGTAGACCGTATTAATCCAGTAGAGGGGGCATTTTTGCTCAGCCATTGTAAATCAATGGGATTTTTTACATTTTTGATCGTCATTTATATAAAAAGCTTAAGTCGCATCAGGTAAAAAAAGACATTCCAGCAAACTTCAGAACAGTCCCCAGGTCTATGGCAAGTTGGGTACTTATAGCATTAAAGCACTTGGAGGTAAGGTTGTTGAAATTTTAGTAAGTAAAATAGTATTAATAATAATAATAATAATAATAAATGTATGTAACATAACAATATGTTGGCTTTCTCAAGCACACATAGTTATGTCATCTTGAAGCATGTTAGGTTTGAAAAACCATCCGTCAAAATTACATTTGGTTTATTGACACTAATATATTGAGGCAATGTGGTCATTTACATAAATACGCACCTTTCAGCCATTTTGTATTGTATTCATTTTTGCTAAGTAACAAATTGAAAGACATCAATTGTACACATGGGTACCAAATGTCAAGTAAATTGGATCTACGGTTCAAGAGAAGAAGAGTTTTAAATGTTTCACCAAATTTTCACTGTACAGGACAATCCATCACGCAGAACCTTATGGGTCCTTGAGGCTTTTTTGTTCCCAATGAGAAATTAGGCAAGTATACCAAGTTTTAGAATATTTGGAAAATTGGGGTGAAAGTGCCATCATTTTGAAAATGTGACATTTGGGCGTGGCCTGTAGCGAACCGCTAAGGGCGAATGTCGGCAATTCTTTGCACAGTACTTCAAAGGGATGTTATCTTGAAGCATGTCAGGTTTTAAAATCCCTCAGTCAAAATTACATTTGATTTATTGACATATATATTGATTAAATGTGGACATTTACATAAACACGCCCCTTTCAGCCATTTTTAATCGTACCTTATAGGTCCTTGAGGCTTTTTTGTTCCCAATGAGAAATGAGGCAAGTATACCAAGTTTTAGAATATTTTGAAAATTGTGGTGAAAATGCCATCTTTTTGAAAATGTGACAGTTTGGCGTGGCCTGTAGCGAACCGCTAAGGGCGAATGTGGGCAATTCTTTGCACAGTACTTCAAAGGGATGTTATCTTGATGAATGTTAGGTTTGAAAAACCCTCGGTCAAAATTACATTTGATATATTGACATATATATTGATAAAATTTGGACATTTACATAAACACGCCCCTTTCAGCCATTTTATATCGTATTCATTTTTGCTAAGTAACGTTTTCAAAGACATCAATTCTACACATGCGTACCAAATTTCAAGTCAATTGGTGCTACGGTTCAGGAGAAGAAGAGTTTTGTAGGTTTTCGCAAATTTTCACTGTACAGGAAAATCCAATATGGCGGAAGTTATGGGTCCTTGAGGCTTTTTTGTTCCCCATGAGAAATGAGGCATGTACACCAGGTTTGAGAATAATTGGACAAATGGCTTGGAAATGCCATGACTTTGAAAATGTTTTTTTGGGGCGTGGCCTGCAGCGCCACCTATGGGCGAATGTGGGCCATTCTTGGTTTGGGGGTACCCGTTGGCATGGAGTATCAATGTGCCAATTTAGAAAATTTTTGACCAGTGACTTTTTGAGATATTGGGGCTCAAGGAGAATAATAATAATAATAATAATAATAATAAATATAGCTGCAAGCAGCAATGCGATTCCTCCTCAAAATGGCAAATCATTTAAAATTGGTCAGTAGTGGGTTGGGGTTAAACCCTCCCAATGAAGAAATCCAAAAAACGTGTCTATCTGTCTGAATCCTAAACTAAACATTTTCAGTGTACAGGAAAATCCATGATGCCGGACCTTATGGATCCTGGAGGCTTTTTTGTTTACAATGAGAAATGAGGTATGTACATTAAGTTTCAGAAGAACTGAAAAAATGGGGTGGAAATGCCATCACTTTGAATGTGGGACATTGGGGCATAGCCTGTAGCGCCCCCAATGGAGAATACGGGCAATTCTTGGTTTGTGGGTTCCTGTTGGCCTGTAGTATCAATGTACCAAATTTGAAAATGTTTGACCAAAAAATAGGACTTTAAGGCATAGCCTGTAGCGCCCCCTAATCACGAATATGATCAATTCTTGGTTTGTGGGTTCCTGTTGGCGTGCAGTATCAATGTACCAAATTAGAACATTTTTGACCAGAAAATGGGAATTTTGGACATGGCCTATAGCGCCCCCTAAGGGTGAATGTCAGCCATTCTTGGTTTGTGGGTTCCCGTTGGCCTGTAGTATCAATGTACCAAATTTGAAAATGTTTGACCAAAAAATAGGACTTTAAGGCATAGCCTGTAGCGCCCTCTAATGACGAATATGGGCAATTCTTGGTTTGTGGGTTCCTGTTGGTGTGCAGTATCAATGTACCAAATTAGAACATTTTTGAAGAGAAAATGGGAATTTTGGACATGGCCTATAGCGCCCCCTATGGGTGAATGTGGGCCAATCTTGGTTTGTGGGTTCCTGTTGGCCTGTAGTATCAATGTACCAAATTTGAAAATGTTTGACCAGAAAATAGGACATTAAGGCATAGCCTGTAGCGCCCCCTAATGGCGAATATGGGCAATGCTTGGTTTGTGGGTTCCTGTTGGCCTGTAGTATCAACATACCAAATTAGAACATTTTTGACCAGAAAATGGGAATTTTGGACATGGCCTATAGCGCCCCCTAAGGGTGAATGTGGGCCATTCTTTGTTTGTGGATTCCTGTTGGCCTGTAGTATCAACATACCAAATTAGAACATTTTTGACCAGAAAATGGGAATTTTGGGCATGGCCTGTAGCGCCCCCTAAGGGTGAATGTGGGCCATTCTTTGTTTGTGGATTCCTGTTGGCCTGTAGTATCAACATACCAAATTAGAACATTTTTGACCAGAAAATGGGAATTTTGGGCATGGCCTGTAGCGCCCCCTAAGGGTGAATGTGGGCCATTCTTTGTTTGTGGATTCCTGTTGGCCTGTAGTGTCAATATACCAAATTAGAACATTTTTGACCAGAAAATGGGAATTTTGGACATGGCCTATAGCGCCCCCTAAGGGTGAATGTGGGCCATTCTTTGTTTGTGGATTCCTGTTGGCCTGTAGTATCAACATACCAAATTAGAACATTTTTGACCAGAAAATGGGAATTTTGGGCATGGCCTGTAGCGCCCCTAAGGGTGAATGTGGGCCATTCTTTGTTTGTGGATTCCTGTTGGCCTGTAGTGTCAATATACCAAATTAGAACATTTTTGACCAGAAAATGGGAATTTTGGGCATGGCCTGTAGCGCCCCCTAAGGGAGAATGTGGGATATTCTTTACGCAGTACTTCAGAGTGATGTCATCTTGAAGTATATATATATATAGGTCTGTTTCTAACCCACACCTATAATATCACTTCTGAAGGCATGGATTAAACCACTGGAGTGGTATGGATTACTTTTATGCTGCATTTATGTGATTTTTGTAGCTTCTGAGTTCTGATCACCGTTCAAGTCATTGAAAGGTCCAACAGGGTTGAGATAATCTTCTAAAAAGCTTAATTTGTGTTCACCAGAAGAAAGTAAATAATACACATCTGGGATGGAATGAGGGTGAGTATACGATGAGAGAAATTTATTTTGGGGGTAAAAACCCCCAAAAGTAGGCCTACTTTTTATTTACTTGGAAAATTGTTACTGTCTCTTTAAGAGGATTTTAAACGCATTTCATTCAAGGCACAGTCTGTGTGGCTTGTTTCATTGAGGTTAATCTTTTGAGAACTGTGAAGTCTCATTATTTTCGTGCTGTTACATCTGTATTCATTTATCTGAGATTAATTGATTGAGATTGTGAAACTACATACAACCGACAAACCTCCATGAAGATGCGAGTAAAAATGAGATGCCTCGCACTGTCAGACACAACCCTGATAATCAATCTCGGAAGTGTTGATACTAGATTTAGATTCGCGATTTCTTCATCAACTGTTAATGTTCACTTGAGACAAAACAGACTCCACAATATAGCATGTAATTTGACATTTTGTTGTATGAAAATGTCCGTTCAAACGCAAGAAGAAGCGAATGCGATCTCTCATCGGGGCTCGTGAGTTAGACGTGACTGCTCGCTGTTTCACATAAACAGTTTTGCCATTTGTTGAGTTGAATGGTGTAAAACCGCTTGAAAGTTCAAACAGGAAAGTGTTAAAAACACATACAACAGACAAACATTGTTCGCACTGAAGATGTGTTCATTGAAGAAAAGTGTTCGCGGAGTTTCACTTGATTTTTCTGACGTGTATCAGACCGCTAAGACAGATTCGGCGCACTCGGTTTATTTTCGTTATTTTACAAAAGCTCAAGGTTTTGTTGTTATTGTAAGTGTACACAAATAAAAGTAGACCTTTTATAGTTTGTAATGATCTCTTCCATGTATCTGAATTGGCAAAAATGACGCAGTATTTTGTTTAAGTTTTTTCCGCTGTATAGAGAAATACATCAAAAAGGACGTCACAGCGCCATTGTTGACCCCCGTAATAATGCCAGAATTCAATAATGATTCCCGATTTCAAACTGCTCGAAAATATTTATTTGAGTTGTTTTGCCATTTGTTGAGTTGAATAGTGTAAAATCGCTTGAATATTCAAACTGGGAAGCAGTAAAACACATCAAACTGACCTTTGTGCAGTAACTCTCATCGGGGCTCGTGCGTTAGACGCGACGCATCTCGCCGTTTCACGTAATCTGCTCGAAAACATTTCTTTGAGTTGTTTTGCCATTTGTTGAGATGAGTAGTATAAAATCGCGTGAATGTTCCAAATGTCAAGCATTAAACACACAATTGACACCTTTGTGCATACACGAGCAATTCATCTGGCTTTCTAAGTCTGGAGCTCCACCCACTAGTAGACAGAATTGCTCCATTAGAGAGATTTCTCCAGTAAAAGTGCATTTGGTAGACAGAGTTACTCCAGCAGAGGGAGCCTCTTTGCTCAGCCAATGTAAGTGAATGGGATTTTACTTGTAGACCGTATTAATCCTGTAGAGGGGGCAATATTGCTCAGCCATTGTAAA
The DNA here is from genome assembly GCA_032164185.1 of Moxostoma hubbsi. Taxonomy (NCBI): domain Eukaryota; kingdom Metazoa; phylum Chordata; class Actinopteri; order Cypriniformes; family Catostomidae; genus Moxostoma; species Moxostoma hubbsi. The sequence continues at coordinate 43,505,687 of JAVLUX010000019.1, forward strand.
TCAATGGGATTTTTTTACATTTTTGATCGTCATTTATATAAAAAGCTTAAGTCGCATCAGGTAAAAAAAGACATAGCAGCAAACTTCAGAACAGTCCCCAGGTCTGTGGCAAGTTGGGTACTTATAGCATTAAAGCTCTTGGAGGTGAGGTTGTTGAAATTTTAGTAAGTAAAATAGTATTAATATTAATAATAATAATAAATGTATGTAACATAACAATATGTTGGCTTTCTCAAGCACACATAGTTATGTCATCTTGAAGCATGTTAGGTTTGAAAAACCATCAATCAAAATTACATTTGGTTTATTGACACTAATATATTGAGGCAATGTGGTCATTTACATAAACACGCACCTTTCAGCCATTTTGTATTGTATTCATTTTTACTAAGTAACAAATTGAAAGACATCAATTGTACACATGGGTACCAAATGTCAAGTCAATTGGATCTACGGTTCAAGAGAAGAAGACTTTTGTAGGTTTTGGCAAATTTTCACTGTACAGGACAATCCATTAGGGCAGAAGTTATGGGTCCTTGAGGCTTTTTTGTTCCCAATGAGAAATGAGGCAAGTATACCAAGTTTTAGAATATTTGGAAAATTGGGGTGAAAGTGCCATCATTTTGAAAATGTGACATTTGGGCGTGGCCTGTAGCGAACCGCTAAGGGCGAATGTCGGCAATTCTTTGCACAGTACTTCAAAGGGATGTTATCTTGAAGCATGTCAGGTTTAAAATCCCTCAGTCAAAATTACATTTGATTTATTGACTTACATATTGATTAAATGTGGACATTTACATAAACGCCCCTTTCAGCCATTTTTAATCGTACCTTATGGGTCCTTGAGGCTTTTTTGTTCCCAATGAGAAATGAGGCAAGTATACCAAGTTTTAGAATATTTCAAAAATTGTGGTGAAAATGCCATCATTTTGAAAATGTGACATTTGGGCGTGGCCTGTAGCGAACCGCTAAGGGCGAATGTGGGCAATTCTTTGCACAGTACTTCAAAGGGATGTTATCTTGAAGAATGTTAGGTTTGAAAAACCCTGGGTCAAAATTACATTTGATATATTGACATATATATTGATTAAATGTGGACATTTACATAAACACGCCCCTTTCAGCCATTTTATATCGTATTCATTTTTGCTAAGTAACGTTTTCAAAGACATCAATTCTACACATGCGTACCAAATTTCAAGTATATTGGAGCTACGGTTCAGGAGAAGAAGAGTTTTGTAGGTTTTGGCAAATTTTCACTGTACAGGAAAATCCATTAGGGCAGAAGTTATGGGTCCTTGAGGCTTTTTTGTTCCCCATGAGAAATGAGGCATGTACACCAGGTTTGAGAATAATTGGACAAATGGCTTGGAAATGCCATGACTTTGAAAATATTTTTTTGGGGCGTGGCCTGTAGCGCCACCTATGGGCGAATGTGGGCCATTCTTGGTTTGGGGGTACCCGTTGGCATGGAGTATCAATGTGCCAATTTAGAAAATTTTTGACCAGTGACTTTTTGAGATATTGGGGCTAAAGGAGAATAATAATAATAATAATAATAATAATAATAATAAATATAGCTGCAAGCAGCAATGCGATTCCTCCTCAAAATGGCAAATCATTTAAAATTGTTCAGTAGAGGGTTGGGGTTAAACTCTCCCAATGAAGAAATTCAAAAAACGTGTCTTTCTGTCTGAATCCTAAACTAAATATTTTCAGTGTACAGGAAAATCCATGATGCCGGGATCTTATGGATCCTGGAGGCTTTTTTGTTTACAATGAGAAATGAGTTATGTACATTAAGTTTCAGAAGAACTGAAAAAATGGGGTGGAAATGCCATCACTTTGAATGTGGGACATTGGGGCATAGCCTGTAGCGCCCCCTAATGACGAATATGGGCAATTCTTGGTTTGTGGGTTCCTGTTGGCGTGCAGTATCAATGTACCACATTAGAACATTTTTGACCAGAAAATGGGAATTTTTGACATGGCCTATAGCGCCCCCTAAGGGTGAATGTGGGCCAATCTTGGTTTGTGAGTTCCTGTTGGCCTGTAGTATCAATGTACCAAATTTGAAAGTTTTTGACAAAAAAATTTGCAATTTGGGAATGGCCTTTAGCGCCCCCTAAGGGCGAATGTGAGACATTCTTGGTTTGTGGATTTCTGTTGGCCTGTAGTGTCAATATACCAAATTAGAACATTTTTGACCATAAAATGGGAATTTTGGGCATAGCCTGTAGCGCCCCCTAATGGCGAATATGGGCAATTCTTGGTTTGTGGGTTCCTGTTGGCCTGTAGTATCAATGTACCAAATTAGAACATTTTTGACCAGCAAATGGGAATTTAGGGCATGGCCTGTAGCGCCCCCTAAGGGCGAATGTGGGCCATTCTTGGTTTTTGGATTCCTGTTGGTCTGTAGTATAATATGTAGTATGTAGAATGTGGGATATTCTTTACGCAGTACTTCAGAGTGATGTCATCTTGAAGTATATATATATAGGTCTGTTTCTAACCCACACCTATAATATCACTTCTGAAGGCATGGATTAAACCACTGGAGTGGTATGGATTACTTTTATGCTGCATTTATGTGATTTTTGTAGCTTCTGAGTTCTGATCACCATTCAAGTCATTGAAAGGTCCAACAGGGTTGAGATAATCTTCTAAAAAGCTTAATTTGTGTTCACCAGAAGAAAGTAAATAATACACATCTGGGATGGAATGAGGGTGAGTATACGATGAGAGAAATTTATTTTTGGGGTAAAAACCATTTGTACTTTTTATTTACTTGGAAAATTGTTACTGTCTCTTTAAGAGGATTTTACACGCATTACATTCAAGGCACAGGTCTTTGCGACTTGTTTCGTTGAGTTTAATCTTTTGAGAACTGTGAAGTCTCATTATTTTCGTGCTGTTACATCTGTATTCATTTCATTGATTAATTGATTGAGATTGTGAAACTTGTAATCATGAAGAACCTGAAGGACTAATTCTGCTGTTAATAGTTCATCTGTTCTCGATGGATCTTCCGTGATCATTCCAACGCTGTCAAGTGAAGCTGAGCAACATCAGTTTCGTCTCTCACACCCTCATTTTTTTGGGTGTGAGATGATAAAATACAGACAGCGTGAATGGTGTAAAATAGCGTGAATGTTCAAATACATTCAAGCAAACACATACAACCAACAAACCACCGTGAAGATGCGAGTAAAAACGAGATGCCTCGCGCTGTCAGACACAATGCTGATAATCATTCTCGGAAGTGTTGATACTAGATTTAGATTCCCGATTTCTTCATCAACTGTTTATGTTCACTTGAGACAAAACAGACAATATATCATGTATTTTGACATTTTGTTGTATGAAATTGTCCGTTCAAACGCAAGAAGAAGCGAATGCGATCTCTCATCGGGGCTCGTGAGTTATACGTGACTCTGCTCGCTATTTTACACAAATATTTATTTGAGTTGTTTTGCCATTTGTTGAATTGAATAGTGTAAAATCGCTTGAAAGTTCAAACAGGAAAGTGTTAAAAACACACAACAGACAAACATTGCTCGCATTGAAGATGCGAGTAAAAATGAGATCGCCTCACGGAGCGCGTGCTGTCAGAGAACACGCAGATGAAACATCATTCTCGGAAGTATTGATACTTTAGGATCGATCCGTCCATCCCTTCTTTCTTTAGACATATGTTTCATGTTTGTTTGATAAGTGTTCGCGAAGTTTCACTTGATTTTTCTGACGTGTATCAGACAGATGATCGCTAAGACAGATTCGGCGCACCCGGTTTATTTTCGTTATTTTACAAAAGCTCAAGGTTTTGTTGTTATTGTAAGTGTACACAAATAAAAGTAGACCATTTATAGTTTGTAATGATCTCTTCCATGTATCTGAATTGGCAAAAATGACGCAGTATTTTGTTTAAGTTTTTTCCGCTGTTTAGAACAATGCATCTGAAAGGACATCACAGCGCCATTGTTGACCCCCGTAATAATGCCAGAATTCAATAATGATTCCCGATTTCAGATTCCTCGCAAACATTTATTTGAGTTGTATGCCATTTGTTGAGTTGAATAGTGTAAAATCGCTTGAATATTCAAACTGGGAAGCAGTAAAACACATCTCACTGACCTTTGTGCAGTACCTCTCATCGGGGCTTGTGCGTTAGATGCGACGCTTATAGCTGTTTCACGTAAACTGCTCGAAAACATTTATTTGAGTTGTTTTACCATTTGTTGAGATGAATAGTATAAAATCGCGTGAATGTTCCAAATGTCAAGCATTAAACACACACAATTGACATACCTTTGTGCAAACGCAGGCAAAATTCTTCTGGCTTAGAAAGTCGGGAGCTCCAACCACTAGTAGACAGAATTGCTCCATTAGAGAGATTTCTCCAGTAAAAGTGCATTTGGTAGACAGAGTTACACCAGCAGAGGGAGCCTCTTTGCTCAGCCAATGTAAGTGAATGGGATTTTACTTGTAGACCGTATTAATCCAGTAGAGGGGGCAATTTTGCTCAGCCATTGTAAATCAATGGGATTTTTTACATTTTTGATCGTCATTTATATAAAAAGATTAAGTCGCATCAGGTAAAAAAAGACATCCCAGCAAACTTCAGAACAGTCCCCAGGTCTGTGGCAAGTTGGGTACTTATAGCATTAAAGCTCTTGGAGGTAAGGTTGTTGAAATTTTAGTAAGTAAAATAGTATTAATAATAATAATAATAATAAATGTATGTAACATAACAATATGTTGGCTTTCTCAAGCCAACATAGTTATGTCATCTTGAAGCATGTTAGGTTTGAAAAACCATCAGTAAAAATTACATTTGGTTTATTGACACTAATATATTGAGGCAATGTGGTCATTTACATAAACACGCACCTTTCAGTAATTTTGTATTGTATTCATTTTTGCTAAGTAACAAATTGAAAGACATCAATTCTACACATGGGTACCAAATGTCAAGTCAATTGGATCTACGGTTCAAGAGAAGAAGAGTTTTGAATGTTTCCCCAAATTTTCACTGTACAGGACAATCCATCACGCAGAACCTTATGGGTCCTTGAGGCTTTTTTGTTCCCAATGAGAAATGAGGCAAGTATACCAAGTTTTAGAATATTTGGAAAATTGTGGTGAAAATGCCATCATTTTGAAAATGTGACATTTGGGCGTGGCCTGTAGCGAACCGCTAAGTTCGAATGTGGGCAATTCTTTGCACAGTACTTCAAAGGGATGTTATCTTGAAGCATGTTAGGTTTGAAAAACCCTCAGTCAAAATTACATTTGATATATTGATATATATATTGATTAAATGTGGACATTTACATAAACACGCCCCTTTCAGCCATTTTATATCGTATTCATTTTTGCTAAGTAACATTTTCAAAGACATCAATTCTACACATGCGTACTAAATTTCAAGTATATTGGAGCTACGGTTCAGGAGAAGAAGAGTTTTGTATGTTTTGGCAAATTTTCACTGTACAGGAAAATCCAGTATGGCAGAAGTTATTGTTCCTTGAGGCTTTTTTGTTCCCCATGAGAAATGAGGCATGTACACCAGGTTTGAGAATAATTGGACAAATGGCTTGGAAATGCCATGACTTTGAAAATGTTGTTTTGGGGCGTTGCCTGTTGCGCTACCTATGGGCAAATGTGGGCCATTCTTGGTTTGGGGGTACCCGTTGACATGGAGTATCAATGTGCCAATTTAGAAAATTTTTGACCAGTGACTTTTTGAGATATTGGGGCTCAAGGAGAATAATAATAATAATAATAAATATAGCTGCAAGCAGCAATGCGATTCCTCCTCAAAATGGCAAATCATTTAAAATTGATCAATAGAGGGTTGGGGTTAAACCCTTCCAATGAAAATATCCAAAAAAACATGTCTTTCTGTCTGAATCCTAAACTAAACATTTTCAGTGTACAGGAAAATCCATCATGCCGGACCTTATGGATCCTGTAGGGTTTTTTGTTTACAATGAGAAATGAGGTATGTTCACCAGGTTTCAGAAAAACTAAATAAATGGGGTGGAAATACAATCACTTTGAAAAAATGACATTTGGGCATGGCCTGTAGCGCCCCCTAAGGGCGAATGTGAGCCATTCTTGGTTTGTAGGTTCCTGTTGGCCTGTAGTATTAATGTACCAAATTAGAAAGTTTTTGACAAAAAAATTTGCAATTTGGGAATGGCCTTTAGCGCCCCCTAAGGGCGAATGTGAGACATTCTTGGTTTGTGGATTTCTGTTGGCCTGTAGTGTCAATATACCAAATTAGAACATTTTTGACCATAAAATGGGAATTTTGGGCATAGCCTGTAGCGCCCCTAACGGCGAATATGGGAAATTCTTTGTTTGTGGGTTCCTGTTGGCCTGTAGTATCAACATACCAAATTAGAACATTTTTGACCAGCAAATGGGAATTTAGGGCGTGGCCTGTAGCGCCCCCTAAGGGTGAATGTGGGCCATTCTTGGTTTGTGGATTCCTGTTGGCCTGTAGTATCAATATACAAAATTAGAACATTTTTGACCAGAAAATGGGAATTTTGGGCATGGCCTGTAGCGCCCCCTAAGGGAGAATGTGGGATATTCTTTACGCAGTACTTCAGAGTGATGTCATCTTGAAGTATATATATATAGGTCTGTTTCTAACCCACACCTATAATATCACTTCTGAAGGCATGGATTAAACCACTGGAGTGGTATGGATTACTTTTATGCTGCATTTATGTGATTTTTGTAGCTTCTGAGTTCTGATCACCATTCAAGTCATTGAAAGGTCCAACAGGGTTGAGATAATCTTCTAAAAAGCTTCATTTGTGTTCACCAGAAGAAAGAAAATAATACACATCTGGGATGGAATGAGGGTGAGTATACGATGAGAGAAATTTATTTTTGGGGTAAAAACCATTTGTAGGCCTACTTTTTATTTACTTGGAAAATTGTTACTGTCTCTTTAAGAGGATTTTAAACGCATTTCATTCAATGCACAGGCTGTGCGGCTTGTTTCATTGAGTTTAATCTTTAGAGAACTGTGAAGTCTCATTATTTTCGTGCTGTTACATCTGTATTCATTTCAGAGATTAATTGATTGAGATTGTTAAACTACATACAACCGACAAACCTCCATGAAGATGCGAGTAAAAATGAGATCGCCTCGCGCTGTCAGACACAACGCTGATAATCATTCTCGGAAGTGTTGATACTAGATTTAGATTCGCGATTTCTTCATCAACTGTTTATGTTCACTTGAGACAAAACAGACTCCACAATATATCATGTTATTTGACATTTTGTTGTAAGAAATTGTCCGTTCAAACGCAAGAAGAAGCGAATGCGATCTCTCATCGGGGCTCGTGAGTTAGACGTGACGCTGCTCGCTGTTTCACACAAATATTTATTTGAGTTGTTTTGCCATTTGTTGAGTTGAATGGTGTAAAAATCGCTTGAAAGTTCAAACAGGAAAGTGTTATAAACACATGCAACAGACAAACATTGCTCGCATTGAAGATGCGAGTAAAAATGAGATCGCCTCACGGAGCTCGTGCTGTCAGAGAACACGCAGATGAAACATCATTCTCGGAAGTATTGATACTTTAGGATCGATCCGTCCATCCCTTCTTTCTTTAGACATATGTTTCATGTTTGTGTGATAAGTGTTCGCGGAGTTTCACTTGATTTTTTCTGACGTGTATCAGACAGATTATCGCAAAGACAGATTCGGTTTACCCTGTTTATTTTCGTTATTTTACAAAAGCTCAAGATTTTGTTGTTATTGTAAGTGTACACAAATAACAGTAGACCTTTTATAGTTTGTAATGATCTCTTCCATGTATCTGAATGGGCAAAAATGACGCAGTATTTTGTTTAAGTTTTTTCCGCTGTTTAGAACAATGCATCTGAAAGGACATTACAGCGCCATTGTTGACCCCCGTAATAATGCCAGAATTCAATAATGATTCCCGATTTCAAACTCCTCGCAAAGATTTATTTGAGTTGTATGCCATTTGTTGAGTTGAATAGTGTAAAATCGCTTGAATATTCAAACTGGGAAGTAGTAAAACACATCTCACTGACCTTATTTTTGCAGTAACTCTCATCGGGGCTCGTGCGTTAGACGCGACGCATCTCGCGGTTTCACACAAAACTGCTCACAAACATTTATTTGAGTTGTTTTGCCATTTGTTGAGTTGAATAGTGTAAAATCGCTTGAATATTCAAACTGGGAAGCAGTAAAATACATCTCACTGACCTTATTTGTGCAGTAACTCTCATCGGGGCTCGTGCGTTAGACGCGACGATTATCGCTGTTTCACACAAACTGCTCGAAAACATTTATATGAGTTGTTTTACTATTTGTTGAGATGAATAGTATAAAATCGTGTGAATGTTCCAAATGTCAAGCATTAAACACACACAATTGACATACCTTTGTGCAAACGCAGGCAAAATTCTTCTGGCTGAGAAAGTCGGGAGCTCCACCCACTAGTAGACAGAATTGCTCCATTAGAGAGATTTCTCCAGTAAAAGTGCATTTGGTAGACAGAGTTACACCAGCAGAGGGAGCCTCTTTGCTCAGTCAATGTAAGTGAATGGGATTTTACTTGTAGACCGTATTGATCCAGTAGAGGGGGCATTTTTGCTCAGCCATTGTAAATCAATGGGATTTTTTACATTTTTGATCGTCGTTTATATGAAAAGCTTAAGTCGCATCAGGTAAAAAAAGACATAGCAGCAAACTTCAGAACAGTCCCCAGGTCTGTGGCAAGTTGGGTACTTATAGCCTTAAAGCTCTTAGAGGTGAGGTTGTTGAAATTTTAGTAAGTAAAATAGTATTAATAATAATAATAATAATAAATGTATGTAACATAACAATATGTTGGCTTTCTCAAGCCAACATAGTTATGTCATCTTGAAGCATGTTAGGTTTGAAAAACCATCAATCAAATTTACATTTGGTTTATTGACACTAATATATTGAGGCAATGTGGTCATTTACATAAACACGCACCTTTCAGCCATTTTGTATTGTATTCATTTTTGCTAAGTAACAAATTGAAAGACATCAATTCTACACATGGGTACCAAATGTCAAGTCAATTGGATCTACGGTTCAAGAGAAGAAGACTTTTGTAGGTTTTGGCAAATTTTCACTGTACAGGACAATCCATTAGGGCAGAAGTTATGGGTCCTTGAGGCTTTTTTGTTCCCAATGAGAAATGAGGCAAGTATACCAAGTTTTAGAATATTTCGAAAATTGTGGTGAAAATGCCATCATTTTGAAAATGTGACATTTGGGCGTGGCCTGTAGCGAACCGCTAAGGGCGAATGTGGGCAATTCTTTGCACAGTACTTCAAAGGGATGTTATCTTGAAGAATGTTAGGTTTGAAAAACCCTGGGTCAAAATTACATTTGATATATTGACATATATATTGTTTAAATGTGGACATTTACATAAACACGCCCCTTTCAGCCATTTTATATCGTATTCATTTTTGCTAAGTAACGTTTTCAAAGACATCAATTCTACACATGCGTACCAAATTTCAAGTATATTGGAGCTACAGTTCAGGAGAAGAAGAGTTTTGTAGGTTTTGGCAAATTTTCACTGTACAGGAAAATCCATTAGGGCAGAACTTATGGGTCCTTGAGGCTTTTTTGTTCCCCATGAGAAATGAGGCATGTACACCAGGTTTGAGAATAATTGGACAAATGGCTTGGAAATGCCATGACTTTGAAAATATTTTTTTGGGGCGTGGCCTGTAGCGCCACCTATGGGCGAATGTGGGCCATTCTTGGTTTGGGGGTACCCGTTGGCATGGAGTATCAATGTGCCAATTTAGAAAATTTTTGACCAGTGACTTTTTGAGATATTGGGGCTCAAGGAGAAGAATAATAATAAATATAGCTGCAAGGAGCAATGCGATTCCTCCTCAAAATGGCAAATCATTTAAAATTGGTCAGTAGTGGGTTGGGGTTAAACCCTCCCAACGAAGAAATCCAAAAAACGTGTCTATCTGTCTGAATCCTAAACTAAACATTTTCAGTGTACAGGAAAATCCATGATGCCGGACCTTATGGATCCTGGAGGCTTTTTTGTTTACAATGAGAAATGAGGTATGTACATTAAGTTTCAGAAGAACTGAAAAAATGGGGTGGAAATGCCATCACTTTGAATGTGGGACATTGGGGCATAGCCTGTAGCGCCCCCTAATGGAGAATACGGGCAATTCTTGGTTTGTGGGTTCCTGTTGGCCTGTAGTATCAATGTACCAAATTTGAAAATGTTTGACCAAAAAATAGGACTTTAAGGCATAGCCTGTAGCGCCCCCTAATCACGAATATGATCAATTCTTGGTTTGTGGGTTCCTGTTGGCGTGCAGTATCAATGTACCAAATTAGAACATTTTTGACCAGAAAATGGGAATTTTGGACATGGCCTATAGCGCCCCCTAAGGGTGAATGTCAGCCATTCTTGGTTTGTGGGTTCCCGTTGGCCTGTAGTATCAATGTACCAAATTTGAAAATGTTTGACCAAAAAATAGGACTTTAAGGCATAGCCTGTAGCACCCTCTAATGACGAATATGGGCAATTCTTGGTTTGTGGGTTCCTGTTGGCGTGCAGTATCAATGTACCAAATTAGAACATTTTTGAAGAGAAAATGGGAATTTTGGACATGGCCTATAGCGCCCCCTATGGGTGAATGTGGGCCAATCTTGGTTTGTGGGTTCCTGTTGGCCTGTAGTATCAATGTACCAAATTTCAAAATGTTTGACCAGAAAATAGGACATTAAGGCATAGCCTGTAGCGCCCCCTAATGGCGAATATGGGCAATGCTTGGTTTGTGGGTTCCTGTTGGCCTGTAGTATCAACATACCAAATTAGAACATTTTTGACCAGAAAATGGGAATTTTGGGCATGGCCTGTAGCGCCCCCTAAGGGTGAATGTGGGCCATTCTTTGTTTGTGGATTCCTGTTGGCCTGTAGTATCAACATACCAAATTAGAACATTTTTGACCAGAAAATGGGAATTTTGGGCATGGCCTGTAGCGCCCCCTAAGGGTGAATGTGGGCCATTCTTTGTTTGTGGATTCCTGTTGGCCTGTAGTGTCAATATACCAAATTAGAACATTTTTGACCAGAAAATGGGAATTTTGGACATGGCCTATAGCGCCCCCTAAGGGTGAATGTGGGCCATTCTTTGTTTGTGGATTCCTGTTGGCCTGTAGTATCAACATACCAAATTAGAACATTTTTGACCAGAAAATGGGAATTTTGGGCATGGCCTGTAGCGCCCCCTAAGGGTGAATGTGGGCCATTCTTTGTTTGTGGATTCCTGTTGGCCTGTAGTGTCAATATACCAAATTAGAACATTTTTGACCAGAAAATGGGAATTTTGGGCATGGCCTGTAGCGCCCCCTAAGGGAGAATGTGGGATATTCTTTACGCAGTACTTCAGAGTGATGTCATCTTGAAGTATATATATATATAGGTCTGTTTCTAACCCACACCTATAATATCACTTCTGAAGGCATGGATTAAACCACTGGAGTGGTATGGATTACTTTTATGCTGCATTTATGTGATTTTTGTAGCTTCTGAGTTCTGATCACCGTTCAAGTCATTGAAAGGTCCAACAGGGTTGAGATAATCTTCTAAAAAGCTTAATTTGTGTTCACCAGAAGAAAGAAAATAATACACATCTGGGATGGAATGAGGGTGAGTATACGATGAGAGAAATTTATTTTGGGGGTAAAAACCATTTGTAGGCCTACTTTTTATTTACTTGGAAAATTGTTACTGTATCTTTAAGAGGATTTTAAACGCATTTCATTCAAGGCACAGTCTGTGCGGCTTGTTTCATTGAGTTTAATCTTTTGAGAACTGTGAAGTCTCATTATTTTCGTGCTGTTACATCTGTATTCATTTATCTGAGATTAATTGATTGAGATTGTGAAACTACATACAACCGACAAACCTCCATGAAGATGCGAGTAAAAATGAGATGCCTCGCACTGTCAGACACAACGCTGATAATCAATCTCGGAAGTGTTGATACTAGATTTAGATTCGCGATTTCTTCATCAACTGTTAATGTTCACTTGAGACAAAACAGACTCCACAATATAGCATGTAATTTGACATTTTGTTGTATGAAAATGTCCGTTCAAACGCAAGAAGAAGCGAATGCGATCTCTCATCGGGGCTCGTGAGTTAGACGTGACTGCTCGCTGTTTCACATAAACAGTTTTGCCATTTGTTGAGTTGAATGGTGTAAAACCGCTTGAAAGTTCAAACAGGAAAGTGTTAAAAACACATACAACAGACAAACATTGCTCGCACTGAAGATGTGTTCATTGAAGAAAAGTGTTCGCGGAGTTTCACTTGATTTTTCTGACGTGTATCAGACCGCTAAGACAGATTCGGCGCACTCGGTTTATTTTCGTTATTTTACAAAAGCTCAAGGTTTTGTTGTTATTGTAAGTGTACACAAATAAAAGTAGACCTTTTATAGTTTGTAATGATCTCTTCCATGTATCTGAATTGGCAAAAATGACGCAGTATTTTGTTTAAGTTTTTTCCGCTGTATAGAGAAATACATCAAAAAGGACGTCACAGCGCCATTGTTGACCCCCGTAATAATGCCAGAATTCAATAATGATTCCCGATTTCAAACTGCTCGAAAATATTTATTTGAGTTGTTTTGCCATTTGTTGAGTTGAATAGTGTAAAATCGCTTGAATATTCAAACTGGGAAGCAGTAAAACACATCAAACTGACCTTTGTGCAGTAACTCTCATCGGGGCTCGTGCGTTAGACGCGACGCATCTCGCCGTTTCACGTAATCTGCTCGGAAACATTTCTTTGAGTTGTTTTGCCATTTGTTGAGATGAATAGTATAAAATCGCGTGAATGTTCCAAATGTCAAGCATTAAACACACAATTGACACCTTTGTGCATACACGAGCAATTCATCTGGCTTTCTAAGTCTGGAGCTCCACCCACTAGTAGACAGAATTGCTCCATTAGAGAGATTTCTCCAGTAAAAGTGCATTTGGTAGACAGAGTTACTCCAGCAGAGGGAGCCTCTTTGCTCAGCCAATGTAAGTGAATGGGATTTTACTTGTAGACCATATTAATCCTGTAGAGGGGGCAATATTGCTCAGCCATTGTAAATCAATGGGATTTTTTTACATTTTTGATCGTCATTTATATAAAAAGCAGCAAACTTCAGAACAGTCCCCAGGTCTGTGGCAAGTTGGGTACTTATAGCATTAAAGCTCTTGGAGGTGAGGTTGTTGAAATTTTAGTAAGTAAAATAGTATTAATATTAATAATAATAATAAATGTATGTAACATAACAATATGTTGGCTTTCTCAAGCACACATAGTTATGTCATCTTGAAGCATGTTAGGTTTGAAAAACCATCAATCAAAATTACATTTGGTTTATTGACACTAATATATTGAGGCAATGTGGTCATTTACATAAACACGCACCTTTCAGCCATTTTGTATTGTATTCATTTTTACTAAGTAACAAATTGAAAGACATCAATTGTACACATGGGTACCAAATGTAGAAACAGAAGAAGAGAAGAAGACTTTTGTAGGTTTTGGCAAATTTTCACTGTACAGGACAATCCATTAGGGCAGAAGTTATGGGTCCTTGAGGCTTTTTTGTTCCCAATGAGAAATGAGGCAAGTATACCAAGTTTTAGAATATTTGGAAAATTGGGGTGAAAGTGCCATCATTTTGAAAATGTGACATTTGGGCGTGGCCTGTAGCGAACCGCTAAGGGCGAATGTCGGCAATTCTTTGCACAGTACTTCAAAGGGATGTTATCTTGAAGCATGTCAGGTTTAAAATCCCTCAGTCAAAATTACATTTGATTTATTGACTTACATATTGATTAAATGTGGACATTTACATAAACACGCCCCTTTCAGCCATTTTTAATCGTACCTTATGGGTCCTTGAGGCTTTTTTGTTCCCAATGAGAAATGAGGCAAGTATACCAAGTTTTAGAATATTTAGAAAATTGTGGTGAAAATGCCATCATTTTGAAAATGTGACATTTGGGCGTGGCCGCTAACCGCTAAGGGCGAATGTGGGCAATTCTTTGCACAGTACTTCAAAGGGATGTTATCTTGAAGAATGTTAGGTTTGAAAAACCCTGGGTCAAAATTACATTTGATATATTGACATATATATTGATTAAATGTGGACATTTACATAAACACGCCCCTTTCAGCCATTTTATATCGTATTCATTTTTGCTAAGTAACGTTTTCAAAGACATCAATTCTACACATGCGTACCAAATTTCAAGTATATTGGAGCTACGGTTCAGGAGAAGAAGAGTTTTGTAGGTTTTGGCAAATTTTCACTGTACAGGAAAATCCATTAGGGCAGAAGTTATGGGTCCTTGAGGCTTTTTTGTTCCCCATGAGAAATGAGGCATGTACACCAGGTTTGAGAATAATTGGACAAATGGCTTGGAAATGCCATGACTTTGAAAATATTTTTTTGGGGCGTGGCCTGTAGCGCCACCTATGGGCGAATGTGGGCCATTCTTGGTTTGGGGGTACCCGTTGGCATGGAGTATCAATGTGCCAATTTAGAAAATTTTTGACCAGTGACTTTTTGAGATATTGGGGCTCAAGGAGAATAATAATAATAATAATAATAATAATAAATATAGCTGCAAGCAGCAATGCGATTCCTCCTCAAAATGGCAAATCATTTAAAATTGATCAATAGAGGGTTGGGGTTAAACCCTCCCAATGAAAAAATCCAAAAAACATGTCTTTCTGTCTGAATCCTAAACTAAACATTTTCAGTGTACAGGAAAATCCATCATGCCGGACCTTATGGATACTGGAGGGTTTTTTGTTTACAATGAGAAATGAGCTATGTTCACCAGGTTTCAGAAGAACTAAATAAATGGGGCGGAAATACAATCACTTTGAAAAAATGATATTTGGGCATGGCCTGTAGCGCCCCCTAAGGGCGAATGTGAGCCATTCTTGGTTTGTAGGTTCCTGTTGGCCTGTAGTATCAATGTATCAAATTAGAGAGTTTTTGACAAAAAAATGTGCAATTTGGGCATGTCCTGTAGCGCCCCCAACGGGCGAATGTGAGCCATTCTTGGTTTGTGGATTTCTGTTGGCCTGTAGTGTCAATATACCAAATTAGAACATTTTTGACCATAAAATGGGAATTTTGGGCATAGCCTGTAGCGCCCCCTAATGGCGAATATGGGCAATTCTTTGTTTGTGGGTTCCTGTTGGCCTGTAGTATCAATGTACCAAATTAGAACATTTTTGACCAGCAAATGGGAATTTAAGGCGTGGCCTGTAGCGCCCCCTAAGGGCGAATGTGGGCCATTCTTGGTTTGTGGATTCCTGTTAGCCTGTAGTGTCAATATACCAAATTAGAACATTTTTGACCATAAAATGGGAATTTTGGGCATAGCCTGTAGCGCCCCCTAATGGCGAATATGGGCAATTATTGGTTTGTGGGTTCCTGTTGGCCTGTAGTATCAATGTACCAAATTAGAACATTTTTGACCAGAAAATGGGAGTTTTGGGCATGGCCTGTAGCGCCCCCTAAGAGAGAATGTGGGATATTCTTGGTTTGGGGGTTCTTGTTGGCAAAATTTAGAAAAATTTTGACCAGTAACTTTTTTTAGATATTGGGGCTCAAGACACCTATAATATCACTTCAGAAGGCATGGATTAAACCACTGGAGTGGTATGGATTACTTTTATGCTGCATTTATGTGATTTTTGTAGCTTCTGAGTTCTGATCACAATTCAAGTGCATTGAAAGGTCCAACAGGGTTGAGATATTCTTCTAAAAAGCTTAATTTGTGTTCACCGGAAGAAAGAAAATAATACACATCTGGGATGGAATGAGGGCAAGTAAATGATGAGAGAAATTTATTTTGGGGGTAAATACCATTTGTACTTTTTATTTACTTGGAATGTCAATGTTCAGGACGAAAGCTCAATTGTTACTGTCTCTTTAAGGCACTGTGCTGTGCATTCAAGGCACAGTTTGTGCAGTTTGTTTCATTGAGTTTAATCTTTTGAGAACTGTGAAGTCTCATTATTTATTGCGTGAATGTTCAAACAGGAAAGTGTTAACACATTCAACAGACAAACCTTCGTGAAGATGCGAGTAAAAATGAGATCGCCTCACGGAGCGCGTGCTGTACGTCAGACACAACGCAGATAAAACATCATTCTCGGAAGTGTTGATACTAGATTTAGATTCCCGATTTCTTCATCAGCTGTTTACGTTCACTTGAGACAAAACATACTCCACAATATGTCATAAAATTTGACGTTTTGTTGTATGAAATTGTCCGTTCAAACGCAAAAAGAAGCGAAAGCGATCTCGCATCGGGGTGCGTGCGTTAGACGCGACTCACTGTTTAACACAAACTGCCCTAAAACATTTATTTGAGTTGTTTTGCCATTTGTTGAGTTGAATGGTGTAAAATCGCTTGAAAGTTCAAACAGGAAAGTGTTATAAACACATACAACAGACAAACATTGCTCGCATTGAAGATGCGAGTAAAAATGAGATCGCCTCACGGAGCGCGTGCTGTACGTCAGACACAACGCAGATAAAACATCATTCTCGGAAGTGTTGATACTAGATTTAGATTCCCGATTTCTTCATCAGCTGTTTACGTTCACTTGAGACAAAACATACTCCACAATATATCATAAAATTTGACGTTTTGTTGTATAAAATTGTCCGTTCAAACGCAAAAAGAAGCGAAAGCGATCTCGCATCGGGGTGCGTGCGTTAGACGCGACTCACTGTTTAACACAAACTGCCCTAAAACATTTACCCTGTTTATTTTCGTTATTTTACAAAAGCTCAAGGTTTTGTTGTATTGTAAGTGTACACAAATAACAGTAGACCTTTTATAGTTTGTAATGATCTCTTCCATGTATCTGAATGGGCAAAAATGACGCAGTATTTTGTTTAAGTTTTTTCCGCTGTTTAGAACAATGCATCTGAAAGGACATTACAGCGCCATTGTTGACCCCCGTAATAATGCCAGAATTCAATAATGGTTCCCGATTTCAGATTCCTCGCAAACATTTATTTGAGTTGTAATGCCATTTGTTGAGTTGAATAGTGTAAAATCGCTTGAATATTCAAACTGGGAAGCAGAAAAACATCTCACTGACCTTTGTGCAGTAACTCTCATCGGGGCTCGTGCGTTAGACGCAACGCATCTCGCGGTTTCACACAAAACTGCTCACAAACATTTATTTGAGGCCAATTTGGGAATGGCCTTTAGCGCCCCCTAAGGGCGAATGTGAGACATTCTTGGTTTGTGGATTTCTGTTGGCCTGTAGTGTCAATATACCAAATTAGAACATTTTTGACCATAAAATGGGAATTTTGGGCATAGCCTGTAGCGCCCCTAATGGCGAATATGGGAAATTCTTTGTTTGTGGGTTCCTGTTGGCCTGTAGTATCAATGTACCAAATTAGAACATTTTTGACCAGCAAATGGGAATTTAGGGCGTGGCCTGTAGCGCCCCCTAAGGGCGAATGTGGGCCATTCTTGGTTTGTGGATTCCTGTTGGCCTGTAGTATCAATATACAAAATTAGAACATTTTTGACCAGAAAATGGGAATTTTGGGCATGGCCTGTAGCGCCCCCTAAGGGAGAATGTGGGATATTCTTTACGCAGTACTTCAGAGTGATGTCATCTTGAAGTATATATATATAGGTCTGTTTCTAACCCACACCTATAATATCACTTCTGAAGGCATGGATTAAACCACTGGAGTGGTATGGATTACTTTTATGCTGCATTTATGTGATTTTTGTAGCTTCTGAGTTCTGATCACCATTCAAGTCATTGAAAGGTCCAATAGGGTTGAGATAATCTTCTAAAAAGCTTAATTTGTGTTCACCAGAAGAAAGGAAATAATACATATCTGGGATGGAATGAGGGTGAGTATACGATGAGAGAAATTTATTTTTGGGGTAAAAACCATTTGTAGGCCTACTTTTTATTTACTTGGAAAATTGTTACTGTCTCTTTAAGAGGATTTTACACGCATTTCATTCAAGGCACAGTCTGTGCGGCTTGTTTCATTGAGTTTAATCTTTTGAGAACTGTGAAGTCTCATTATTTTCGTGCTGTTACATCTGTATTCATTTCAGAGATTAATTGATTGAGATTGTGAAACTACATACAACCGACAAACCTCCACGAAGATGCGAGTAAAAATGAGATCTTCTCGCGCTGTCAGACACGCTGATAATCATTCTCGTAAGTGTTGATACTAGATTTAGATTCGCGATTTCATCATCAACTGTTTATGTTCACTTGAGACAAAACAGACAATATATCATGTATGGTTGTATGAAAGTGTCCGTTCAAACGCAAGAAGCAGCGAATGCGATCTCTCATCGGGGCTCGTGAGTTAGACGTGACGCTGCTCCCTGTTTCACACAAATATTTATTTGAGTTGTTTTGCCATTTGTTGAGTTGAATGGTGTAAAATCGCTTGAAAGTTCAAACAGGAAAGTCTTAAAAACACATACAACAGACAAACATTGCTCGCATTGAAGACGCGAGTAAAAATGAGATCGCGTCACTATCGCGTGCTGTCAGAGAACACGCAGATGAAACATCATTCTCGGAAGTATTGATACTTTAGGATCGATCTGTCCATCCCTTCTTTCTTTAGACATATGTTTCATGTTTGTGTGATAAGTGTTCGCGGAGTTTCACTTGATTTTTCTGACGTGTATCAGACAGATTATCGCAAAGACAGATTCGGTTTACCCTGTTTATTTTCGTTATTTTACAAAAGCTCAAGGTTTTGTTGTTATTGTAAGTGTACACAAATAAAAGTAGACCTTTTACAGTTTGTAATGATCTCTTCCATGTATCTGAATGGGCAAAAATGACGCAGTATTTTGTTTAAGTTTCTTCCGCTGTTTAGAACAATGCATCTGAAAGGACATTACAGCGCCATTGTTGACCCCAGTAATAATGCCAGAATTCAATAATGATTCCCGATTTCAAACTCCTCGCAAAGATTTATTTGAGTTGTATGCCATTTGTTGAGTTGAATAGTGTAAAATCGCTTGAATATTCAAACTGGGAAGTAGTAAAACACATCTCACTGACCTTATTTGTGCAGTAACTCTCATCGGGGCTCGTGCGTTAGACGCGACGCATCTCGCGGTTTCACACAAAACTGATCACAAACATTTATTTGAGTTGTTTTGCCATTTGTTGAGTTGAATAGTGTAAAATCGCTTGAATATTCAAACTGGGAAGCAGTAAAATACATCTCACTGACCTTGTGCAGTAACTCTCATCGGGGCTCGTGCGTTAGACGCGACGATTATCGCTGTTTCACACAAACTGCTCGAAAACATTTATATGAGTTGTTTTACCATTTGTTGAGATGAATAGTATCAAATCGCGTGAATGTTCCAAATGTCAACCATTAAACACACACAATTGACATACCTTTGTGCAAACGCAGGCAAAATTCTTCTGGCTGAGAAAGTCGGGAGCTCCACCCACTAGTAGACAGAATTGCTCCATTAGAGAGATTTCTCCAGTAAAAGTGCATTTGGTAGACAGAGTTACACCAGCAGAGGGAGCCTCTTTGCTCAGCCAATGTAAGTGAATGGGATTTTACTTGTAGACCGTATTGATCCAGTAGAGGGGGCATTTTTGCTCAGCCTTTGTAAATCAATGGGATTTTTTACATTTTTGATCGTCGTTTATATAAAAAGCTTAAGTCGCATCAGGTAAAAAAAGACATAGCAGCAAACTTCAGAACAGTCCCCAGGTCTGTGGCAAGTTGGGTACTTATAGCATTAAAGCACTTAGCGGTGAGGTTGTTGAAATTTTAGTAAGTATATTAGTATTAATAATAATAATAATAATAAATGTATGTAACATAACAATATGTTGGCTTTCTCAAGCCAACATAGTTATGTCATCTTGAAGCATGTTAGGTTTGAAAAACCATCAATCAAATTTACATTTGGTTTATTGACACTAATATATTGAAGCAATGTGGTCATTTACATAAACACGCACCTTTCAGCCATTTTGTATTGTATTCATTTTTGCTAAGTAACAAATTGAAAGACATCAATTCTACACATGGGTACCAAATGTCAAGTCAATTGGATCTACGGTTCAAGAGAAGAAGACTTTTGTAGGTTTTGGCAAATTTTCACTGTGCAGGACAATCCATTAGGGCAGAAGTTATGGGTCCTTGAGGCTTTTTTGTTCCCAATGAGAAATGAGGCAAGTATACCAAGTTTTAGAATATTTGGAAAATTGGGGTTAAAGTGCCATCATTTTGAAAATGTGACATTTGGGCGTGGCCTGTAGCGAACCGCTAAGGGCGAATGTCGGCAATTCTTTGCACAGTACTTCAAAGGGATGTTATCTTGAAGCATGTCAGGTTTTAAAAACCCTCAGTCAAAATTACATTTGATTTATTGACATATATATTGATTAAATGTGGACATTTACATAAACACGCCCCTTTCAGCCATTTTTAATCGTACCTTATGGGTCCTTGAGGCTTTTTTGTTCCCAATGAGAAATGAGGCAAGTATACCAAGTTTTAGAATATTTGGAAAATTGGGGTGAAAGTGCCATCATTTTGAAAATGTGACATTTGGGCGTGGCCTGTAGCGAACTGCTAAGGGCGAATGTCGGCAATTCTTTGCACAGTACTTCAAAGGGATGTTATCTTGATGAATGTTAGGTTTGAAAAACCCTCGGTCAAAATTACATTTGATATATTGACATATATATTGATAAAATTTGGACATTTACATAAACACGCCCCTTTCAGCCATTTTATATCGTATTCATTTTTGCTAAGTAACGTTTTCAAAGACATCAATTCTACACATGCGTACCAAATTTCAAGTCAATTGGAGCTACGGTTCAGGAGAAGAAGAGTTTTGTAGGTTTTCGCAAATTTTCACTGTACAGGAAAATCCAATATGGCGGAAGTTATGGGTCCTTGAGGCTTTTTTGTTCCCCATGAGAAATGAGGCATGTACACCAGGTTTGAGAATAATTGGACAAATGGCTTGGAAATGCCATGACTTTGAAAATGTTTTTTTGGGGCGTGGCCTGTAGCGCCACCTATGGGCGAATGTGGGCCATTCTTGGTTTGGGGGTACCCGTTGGCATGGAGTATCAATGTGCCAATTTAGAAAATTTTTGACCAGTGACTTTTTGAGATATTGGGGCTCAAGGAGAATAATAATAATAATAATAATAATAATAAATATAGCTGCAAGCAGGAATGCGATTCCTCCTCAAAATGGCAAATCATTTAAAATTGTTCAGTAGAGGGTTGGGGTTAAACTCTCCCAATGAAGAAATTCAAAAAACGTGTCTTTCTGTCTGAATCCTAAACTAAACATTTTCAGTGTACAGGAAAGTCCATGATGCCGGGATCTTATGGATCCTGGAGGCTTTTTTGTTTACAATGAGAAATGAGTTATGTACATTAAGTTTCAGAAGAACTGAAAAAATGGGGTGGAAATGCCATCACTTTCAATGTGGGACATTGGGGCATAGCCTGTAGCGCCCCCTAATGGTGAATACGGGCAATTCTTGGTTTGTGAGTTCCTGTTGGCCTGTAGTATCAATGTACCAAATTAGAACATTATTGACCAGAAAATGGGAATTTTGGACATGGCCTATATCGCCCCCTAAGGGTGAATGTCGGCCATTCTTGGTTTGTGGGTTCCCGTTGGCCTGTAGTATCAATGTACCAAATTTGAAAATGTTTGACCAAAAAAATAGGACTTTAAGGCATAGCCTGTAGCGCCCCCTAATGATGAATATGGGCAATTCTTGGTTTGTGGGTTCCTGTTGGCGTGCAGTATCAATGTACCACATTAGAACATTTTTGACCAGAAAATGGGAATTTTTGACATGGCCTATAGCGCCCCCTAAGGGTGAATGTGGGCCAATCTTGGTTTGTGAGTTCCTGTTGGCCTGTAGTATCAATGTACCAAATTTGAAAGTTTTTGACAAAAAAAAATTGCAATTTGGGAATGGCCTTTAGCGCCCCCTAAGGGCGAATGTGAGACATTCTTGGTTTGTGGATTTCTGTTGGCCTGTAGTGTCAATATACCAAATTAGAACATTTTTGACCATAAAATGGGAATTTTGGGCATAGCCTGTAGCGCCCCCTAATGGCGAATATGGGCAATTATTTGTTTGTGGGTTCCTGTTGGCCTGTAGTATCAATGTACCAAATTAGAACATTTTTGACCAGCAAATGGGAATTTAGGGCGTGGCCTGTAGCGCCCCCTAAGGGTGAATGTGGGCCATTCTTGGTTTGTGGATTCCTGGTGGTCTGTAGTATCAATATACAAAATTAGAACATTTTTGACCAGAAAATGGGAATTTTGGGCTTGGCCTGTAGCGCCCCCTAAGGGAGAATGTGGGATATTCTTTACGCAGTACTTCAGAGTGATGTCATCTTGAAGTATATATATATATATATATATATATATATATATATATATATATATATATATATATATATATATATAGGTCTGTTTCTAACCCACACCTATAATATCACTTCTGAAGGCATGGATTACACCACTGGAGTGGTATGGATTACTTTTATGCTGCATTTATGTGATTTTTGTAGCTTCTGAGTTTTGATCACCATTCAAGTCATTGAAAGGTCCAACAGGGTTGAGATAATCTTCTAAAAAGATTAATTTGTGTTCACCAGAAGAAAGGAAATAATACACATCTGGGATGGAATGAGGGTGAGTATACGATGAGAGAAATTTATTTTTGGGGTAAAAACCATTTGTAGGCTACTTTTTATTTACTTGGAAAATTGTTACTGTCTCTTTAAGAGGATTTTAAACGCATTTCATTCAAGGCACAGGCTGTGCGGCTTGTTTTATTGAGTTTAATCTTTAGAGAACTGTGAAGTCTCATTATTTTCGTGCTGTTACATCTGTATTCATTTCAGAGATTAATTGATTGAGATTGTGAAACTACATACAACCGACAAACCTCCATGAAGATGCGAGTAAAAATGAGATGCCTCGCGCTGTCAGACACAATGCTGATAATCATTCTCGGAAGTGTTGATACTAGATTTAGATTCGCGATTTCTTCATCAACTGTTTAGTTCACTTGAGACAAAACAGACAATATATCATGTATGGTTGTATGAAAGTGTCCGTTCAAACGCAAGAAGAAGCGAATGCGATCTCTCATCGGGGCTCGTGAGTTAGACGTGACGCTGCTCTCTGTTTCACACAAATATTTATTTGAGTTGTTTTGCCATTTGTTGAGTTGAATGGTGTAAAATCGCTTGAAAGTTCAAACAGGAAAGTGTTAAAAACACATACAACAGACAAACATTGCTCGCATTGAAGACGCGAGTAAAAATGAGATCGCGTCACTATTGCGTGCTGTCAGAGAACACGCAGATGAAACATCATTCTCGGAAGTATTGATACTTTAGGATCGATCCGTCCATCCCTTCTTTCTTTAGACATATGTTTCATGTTTGTGTGATAAGTGTTCGCGGAGTTTCACTTGATTTTTCTGACGTGTATCAGACAGATTATCGCAAAGACAGATTCGATTTACCCTGTTTATTTTCGTTATTTTACAAAAGCTCAAGGTTTTGTTGTATTGTAAGTGTACACAAATAAAAGTAGACCTTTTATAGTTTGTAATGATCTCTTCCATGTATCTGAATGGGAAAACATGACGCAGTATTTTGTTTAAGTTTTTTCCGCTGTTTAGAACAATGCATCTGAAAGGACATTACAGCGCCATTGTTGACCCCCGTAATAATGCCAGAATTCAATAATGATTCCCGATTTCAAACTCCTCGCAAAGATTTATTTGAGTTGTATGCCATTTGTTGAGTTGAATAGTGTAAAATCGCTTGAATATTCAAACTGGGAAGTAGTAAAACACATCTCACTGACCTTATTTGTGCAGTAACTCTCATCGGGGCTCGTGCGTTAGACGCGACGCATCTCGCGGTTTCACACAAAACTGATCACAAACATTTATTTGAGTTGTTTTGCCATTTGTTGAGTTGAATAGTGTAAAATCGCTTGAATATTCAAACTGGGAAGCAGTAAAATACATCTCACTGACCTTGTGCAGTAACTCTCATCGGGGCTCGTGCGTTAGACGCGACGATTATCGCTGTTTCACACAAACTGCTCGAAAACATTTATATGAGTTGTTTTACCATCTGTTGAGATGAATAGTATAAAATCGCGTGAATGTTCCAAATGTCAAGCATTAAACACACACAATTGACATACCTTTGTGCAAACGCAGGCAAAATTCTTCTGGCTGAAAAGTCGGGAGCTCCACCCACTAGTAGACAGAATTGCTCCATTAGAGAGATTTCTCCAGTAAAAGTGCATTTGGTAGACAGAGTTACACCAGCAGAGGGAGCCTCTTTGCTCAGCCAATGTAAGTGAATGGGATTTTACTTGTAGACCGTATTGATCCAGTAGAGGGGGCATTTTTGCTCAGCCATTGTAAATCAATGGGATTTTTTACATTTTTGATCGTCATTTATATAAAAAGCTTAAGTCGCATCAGGTAAAAAAAGACATAGCAGCAAACTTCAGAACAGTCCCCAGGTCTGTGGCAAGTTGGGTACTTATAGCATTAAAGCTCTTAGAGGTGAGGTTGTTGAAATTTTAGTAAGTAAAATAGTATTATTAATAATAATAATAATAAATGTATGTAACATAACAATATGTTGGCTTTCTCAAGCCAACATAGTTATGTCATCTTGAAGCATGTTAGGTTTGAAAAACCATCAATCAAATTTTCATTTGGTTTATTGACACTAATATATTGAGGCAATGTGGTCATTTACATAAACACGCACCTTTCAGCCATTTTGTATTGTATTCATTTTTGCTAAGTAACAAATTGAAAGACATCAATTCTACACATGGGTACCAAATGTCAAGTCAATTGGATCTACGGTTCAAGAGAAGAAGACTTTTGTAGGTTTTGGCAAATTTTCACTGTACAGGACAATCCATTAGGGCAGAAGTTATGGGTCCTTGAGGCTTTTTTGTTCCCAATGAGAAATGAGGCAAGTATACCAAGTTTTAGAATATTTGGAAAATTGGGGTGAAAGTGCCATCATTTTGAAAATGTGACATTTGGGCGTGGCCTGTAGCGAACCGCTAAGGGTGAATGTCGGCAATTCTTTGCACAGTACTTCAAAGGGATGTTATCTTGAAGCATGTCAGGTTTAAAATCCCTAAGTCAAAATTACATTTGATTTATTGACTTATATATTGATTAAATGTGGACATTTACATAAACACGCCCCTTTCAGCCATTTTTAATCGTACCTTATGGGTCCTTGAGGCTTTTTTGTTCCCAATGAAAAATGAGGCAAGTATACCAAGTTTTAGAATATTTAGAAAATTGTGGTGAAAATGCCATCATTTTGAAAATGTGACATTTGGGCGTGGCCTGTAGCGAACCGCTAAGGGCGAATGTGGGCAATTCTTTGCACAGTACTTCAAAGGGATGTTATCTTGAAGAATGTTAGGTTTGAAAAACCCTGGGTCAAAATTACATTTGATATATTGACATATATATTGATTAAATGTGGACATTTACATAAACACGCCCCTTTCAGCCATTTTATATCGTATTCATTTTTGCTAAGTAACGTTTTCAAAGACATCAATTCTACACATGCGTACCAAATTTCAAGTATATTGGAGCTACGGTTCAGGAGAAGAAGAGTTTTGTAGGTTTTGGCAAATTTTCACTGTACAGGAAAATCCATTAGGGCAGAAGTTATGGGTCCTTGAGGCTTTTTTGTTCCCCATGAGAAATGAGGCATGTACACCAGGTTTGAGAATAATTGGACAAATGGCTTGGAAATGCCATGACTTTGAAAATATTTTTTTGGGGCGTGGCCTGTAGCGCCACCTATGGGCGAATGTGGGCCATTCTTGGTTTGGGGGTACCCGTTGGCATGGAGTATCAATGTGCCAATTTAGAAAATTTTTGACCAGTAACTTTTTGAGATATTGGGGCTCAAGGAGAATAATAATAATAATAATAATAATAATAATAATAATAATAATAATAATAATAATAAAACTGTCAATAACAATAGATTCCCTCCTATCGGAGGAATCTAATAATAAAACTGTCAATAACAATAGATTCCCTCCTATCGGAGGAATCTAATAATAATAATAAAACTGTCAATAACAATAGATTCCCTCCTATCGGAGGAATCTAATAATAATAATAATAATAATAATAAAACTGTCAATAACAATAGATTCCCTCCTATCGGAGGAATCTAATAATAATAATAATAATAATAATAAAACTGTCAATAACAATAGATTCCCTCCTATCGGAGGAATCTAATAATAATAATAATAATAATAATAATAATAAAACTGTCAATAACAATAGATTCCCTCCTATCGGAGGAATCTAATAATAATAATAATAATAATAATAATAATAAAACTGTCAATAACAATAGATTCCCTCCTATCGGAGGAATCTAATAATAATAATAATAATAATAATAATAATAATAATAAACTGTCAATAACAATAGATTCCCTCCTATCGGAGGAATCTATTAATAATAAAACTGTCAATAACAATAGATTCCCTCCTATCGGAGGAATCTAATAAAACTGTCAATAACAATAGATTTCCTCCTATCGGAGGAATCTAATAATAAAACTGTCAATAACAATAGATTCCCTCCTATCGGAGGAATCTAATAATAATAATAATAATAATAATAATAAAACTGTCAATAACAATAGATTCCCTCCTATCGGAGGAATCTAATAATAATAATAATAATAATACTGTCAATAACAATAGATTCCCTCCTATCGGAGGAATCTAATAAAACTGTCAATAACAATAGATTCCCTCCTATCGGAGGAATCTAATAAAACTGTCAATAACAATAGATTCCCTCCTATCGGAGGAATCTAATAATAATAATAATAATAATAATAATAATAATAATAATAAAACTGTCAATAACAATAGATTCCCTCCTATCGGAGGAATCTAATAATAATAATAATAATAATAAAACTGTCAATAACAATAGATTTAGTATGTTACAAAAAGGCTCTAAAAACAGCCAGGGCTGAGCACCTCCGCATACTAATAGAAAATAACCAAAATAATCCAAGGTTCTTATTTAACACCGTGGCTAGACTAACAAATAAACAGAGATCACCTGAGCAAAATATTCCGTTACAGTTTAGTAGTAATGATTTTATGAATTTCTTCACTGAGAAAATAGAAAACATCAGAAACACAATTGTAAACACAACTGTTAATGTACAATCTTTTATGGTGTCTTATGACTCACCCTCAATTATCGCCCCTCAAGAACAACTACACCGCTTTACAACTATAGGACAGGAAGAGCTAAATAAACTTATCATTGCATCTAAAACAACAACATGTTTACTAGATCCAATACCCACTAAACTACTGAAAGAAGTGTTACCTGTAGTGGAAGAGCCTCTTCTCAATATTATTAACTCGTCTTTATTTTTAGGTCATGTTCCAAGAATATTTATGCTGGCAGTTATAAAACCTCTCATTAAGAAACCACAATTAGATCCAAATAACCTAGCAAATTACAGACCCATCTCAAATCTTCCATTTATGTCTAAAATATTAGAAAAAGTTGTGTCCGCTCAATTGTGCTCTTTCTTGCAAGAAAATGATATCTATGAAAAATTTCAGTCAGGATTCAGACCGCATCATAGCACAGAAACTGCGCTAGTTAAAATTACAAATGATTTACTTTTAGCTTCTGACCAAGGCTGCATATCAATATTAGTTCTACTCGATCTTAGCGCTGCGTTCGATACTATAGATCATAAAATACTCTTGGATCGACTACAAAACTACACTGGTGTTCAGGGACAGGCATTAAGCTGGTTTAGATCGTACTTATCAGACCGTTACCATTTTGTCTGTTTTAATGGGGAAAATATCGTCAGTAGACTATGGAGTGCCACAAGGATCTGTGTTAGGCCCTCTATTATTCTCAATATATATGCTGCCACTTGGTAAAATTATAAGAAAACATGGAATTAATTTCCACTGTTATGCTGATGACACTCAATTATATATCTCATCACGACCAGATGAAAACACTAACTTATCTAACTTGACAGAGTGTCTTAAAGATATAAAATGCTGGATGACGCGTAATTTCCTGTTAATAAATTCCGATAAAACGGAGGTATTACTTATTGGTCCAAAAAACTACCCACAAAATCCCTTACAATACAACTTTAATTTAGAAGGATGTCCTGTTACATTATCCACTACAGTAAAAGACCTGGGTGTTATACTAGACCGCAACTTGACTTTCGAAAATCATATTTCATCTGTTACGAGAACAGCCTTTTACCACCTTAGAAACATTGCTAAGCTACGTAACATGCTATCTGTTTCTGATGCAGAAAAGTTAGTTCATGCATTCATGACCTCGAGACTAGATTACTGTAATGCTTTATTAGCTGGTTGCCCTGCATCCTCAATAAACAAGCTACAGTTAGTCCAAAATGCAGCCGCTAGAGTTCTTACTAGGTCAAGAAAATATGATCATATAACACCGATTTTATCATCTCTACACTGGCTACCTATTAAGTTCCGTATCAATTACAAAGTATTACTACTGACCTATAAAGCCCTAAATGGTTTAGCTCCGGTGTATTTAACGGATCTTCTATCGCCATACAATCCATCGCGCTCTTTAAGATCACTAAATTCGAGGCTTCTGGTCATACCTAAGATATCTAAGTCCACTAATGGAGGGAGGGCGTTCTCACATTTAGCTCCTAAACTCTGGAATAGCCTTCCTGATATTGTTCGAGGCTCAGACTCGCTGTCCCAGTTTAAAACTAGATTAAAGATGCATCTCTTTAACCAAGCATTCACATAATGCTTACTTTTTATACTACTGCTGAATCAGTTATAATGCATTAATATTATGAACATCAGCTATGCTAATTATTTCCCATCTGCTTTTCTGCTGTTATCTCGGGACGCCAGTCCCGAGGTAAATAGTGTTCGTCAGCTCCAGTTTGTATCCAGCCTCTCACGGAGACTTCAGATGCCCCATCACCATGGACTACGATCTTGAAATGGGATACATAGACTAATTATTGCCAACAAAAGCCTTCATCAGCCAAACAAGGACAATTGCATCAAAGTGAACTTCTGGAATTTAATCAAGGATGGACTTCAAAGACACTGGTCACTAATCTTGCAGTTCAAACACAATCACTGTCTAAATACTGACCCTTAGCACTTAATAAGTTTAATAATTTTTTAAATCATGTTTTTTAACTATAAATAATTCTTATTTACATTATTCATGATGTTAGCCAGAGGGGAACTGGCCCCCCACAGTGAGTCTGGTTTCTCCCAAGGTAATTTTTCTCCATTAACCATCATCTTTTGGAATTTTGTGTTCCTTGCCACAGTCGCCTTCGGCTTGCTCACTGGGGTTAATACAATTATTATTTAATTATTTTTAAACACTATAAAGAATCATATCTTATCTAATTCCACAACAAGGCTCCAAACAAAAAATCAATTAAGGAGCCATTGGCTCCTATAGGGGGAAAAACAGGCGCCAAATATTTTCATTTTTAACTCCTTCCATTCCTTTTCGTCCCGCAGCTCACATGCAAGAAAAACTGCACGTGCTAACAATCAAATCAAATCAAATCAAATCACTTTATTGTCACACTACTGTGTACACGAGTGCAACAGCAGGTGAAATTTTTGTGTGCAGTTCCGAGCAACATTGCAGTAATGACAGTGACGAGACATAAACCACTTTACAATAAACACATTTACACAACACAATTTACATAACAAATGTACACATATCTACACAACAATTTACATATCAAATGTACACAATACACACAATGTAGAATACACCTACACTAGATATAAATATATATATATATACACACTAACTGAATTGGGAGCGAGAATATATTGACAGAATGAAGATTAATAAAGTGCAGTGCTGATTGTAGATCGTGAGAGATCATGTGTTCAAAAATCTTATTGCTTGTGGGAAGAAGCTGTCATGTAGTCGGGTGGTGCGGGTCCTGATGCTGCGATACCACCTGCCTGATGGAAGCAGTGAGAGCAGCCCATGACTCGGGTGGCTGGAGTCTTTGATAATCCTCCGAGCTTTATTCACACACCGTCTGTTATATATATCCTGGAGGGAGGGAAGCTCACCTCCGATGATGTTTCTGGCTGTTCGCACCACCCTTTGCAGGTCTTTGCGGTTGTGGGCGGTGCTATTGCCGTACCAGGCGGTGATGCAGCCAGTCAGGATGCTCTCAACAGTACTAGTGTAGAACCGTGTGAGGATGTGTTGGTTCATTCCAAACTTCCTCAGCCGTCTCAGGAAGAAGAGGCGCTGGTGAGCCTTCTTCACAACGGCCTCAGTGTGGACGGACCATGTGAGTTCCTCAGTGATGTGGACACCGAGGAACTTGAAGCTGCTGACTCTCTCCACCGGTGCTCCATTAATGGTGATGGGGCTGTGTTCTCTGTCTTTCTTCCTGAAGTCCACCACAAGCTCCTTGGTTTTACTGACGTTGAGGGAGAGGTTGTGCTCCTGACACCAGCGCGTCAGAGTGTGCACCTCCTCTCTGTAGGCTGTTTCATCATTGTCAGTGATCAGACCTACAACCGTCGTATCGTCAGCAAACTTAATGATGGCATTGGAGCTATGTGTCGCCACACAGTCATGCGTGTAAAGGGAATACAGGAGTGGGCTGAGAACACAGCCCTGCGGGGCTCCAGTGTTGAGGGTCAGTGATGAGGAGATGTTGCTGCCCATTCTAACCACCTGACGTCTGCCTGACAGGAAATCCAGGATCCAGCTGCACAGCGAGCTGTTTAAGCCCAGAGCCCGGAGTTTCACATCAAGCTTGAAGGGCACTATGGTGTTAAATGCTGAGCTGTAGTCTACAAACAGCATTCTCACATACGTGTTCCTTTTTTCCAGGTGGGATAGAGCAGTGTGTATTGTAGATGCAATAGCATCATCAGTGGAGCGGTTGTTACGGTAGGCAAACTGCAATGGGTCCAAAGAAGTGGGCAGAACAGAGCAGATGTGATCTCTGATCAACCTCTCAAAGCATTTGCTGATGATGGGGGTGAGGGCAACAGGACGCCAGTCATTTAAGCAAGTGATTTTGGCTTGCTTCGGTACAGGCACAATGGTTGATGTTTTGAAGCATGTGGGGACTACAGACAGGGAGAGGGACAGGTTGAAAATGTCCGTAAAAACACCAGCCAGTTGGTTCGCGCATGCTCTGATGACGCGGCCCGGAATGCCGTCTGGACCCGCGGCTTTGCGAATGTTCACCTGTCGAAAGGATCGGGTTACATCTGCAACAGAGACGGAGAGTGAACCATCATCTGTAGTATCGGCCGTGAGTGCTCTCTCCGCGAGGGCGGTGTTATTGTTATCCTCGAAACGAGCATAAAAAGTATTAAGCTCGTCCGGGAGAGAGGCAGCAGTGTTCATGGCGGAGTTTTTATTCTGTTTATAGTCCGTGATGGTGTTAATTCCCTGCCACATACTTCTGGAGTCAGTGGTGTTGAACTGTCCTTCAATTTTGTGCCTGTACTGGCGTTTGGCTGCACTGATGGAGTTACGGAGGGCATAACTGGCTTGTTTACACTCCTCCGCGTTCCCGGAATTAAAAGCGGTGGTCCGTGCAGTAAGTGTCGCGCGAACATCGCCGTTAACCCAGGGTTTCTGGTTGGGGTAGATCCGTATAGTTTTCGTCGGAACAACGTCCTCTACGCACTTCCTGATGAAACACGTTACACTATCAGCGTAAACCTCGATGTCGTCATCGGAGGCAGACCGGAACATCTCCCAGTCCGCGTGATCAAAACAGTCCTGTAGCGCAGAGTCTGATTGGTCCGACCAGCACTGGATCATTCTGAGGGCGGGTGCTTCCCGTTTCAGTTTCTGCCTGTAAGCGGGCAGAAGCAGAACGGAAGAGTGGTCGGATTTGCCAAATGGTGGGCGGGGGAGGGATTTGTAGCCATCCCGGAAAGGAGAATAGCAATGATCCAAAACCCGGTCCCCTCGTGTGTTGAAGCTGATATGTTGGTGGTATTTTGGTGCTATTGTTTTGAAGTTGGCTTTGTTGAAGTCCCCGGCAACAATGAACGCAGCCTCAGGGTGCGCGGTTTCCTGCTCACTTATACTGCCATACAGTTCCCTAAGTGCCCGGTCTGTGTTGGCTTGTGGGGGGGGATGTACACAGCAGTGATAATGACCGCTGTGAATTCCCTTGGTAGCCAGAATGGTCGACACAGAAGCATGAGATATTCCAAATCAGGAGAGCAGAAAGACCTGATAAAATGTACATTCCTCTGATCACACCATGATTTGTTGATCATAAAACATACACCTCCACCTCTGCTTTTACCTGAGAGGTCTTTCGCTCTGTCCGCTCGGTGCACGGAGAAACCCGTGGGTTCGATGGCCGAGTCTGGAATCTCCGTGGACATCCAGGTTTCCGTAAGACAGATAACGCAGCATTCTCTCGTCTCTCGTTGGAAGGAGATCCGCGCTCTCAGCTCGCAGAGCTTGTTGTCCAGAGACTGAACATTTGCCAGTAGTATACTGGGTAACGGGGGGCGATTTGCGCGACGTCTTAATCTGATGAGAACGCCGGCTCTTTTTCCTCTTTTCCTTCTGCGTTTCCGCGGCCGGGCAGCCCAAACAAAGGGCTCCGCTGGCGTGTTTGTAAACCGCGGGTCGGCATTGAGGAATGTGAAGTCCGGTTTTCGGTGTGTGATTGCCGAACCAATGTCCAAAAGCGTTTGTCTGTCGTACACAATAAGGCAGACAACATCCAAGACAAAAAAACACAGAACTGTAAACAAAACAAACAATAAACTGCAGTGTTTTGACGGAGCTCGCGACGCAGCAGCCATACTCGGCGCCATCTTGAGTTACTTGTAGTCAGTGTAGTCTGTGAAGCATTCTTCGCAATTATGTGATCATGTGCATTTTTTATGCTCGTTACTGTCACCGTGTTTTCTCACAGTCTCTTTTTTTGAAATGGTTAGTTCCTGCAATGAACTCCATTTTCCCCACTATTTCTTTTGATATAAACTTTTGTAATGTATCTCGGGAAATGTAATGCAAATTTTAAAATCAAAGGGAGTAAATTTTTACTGTCGCCAATGGCGACCTTGACAGAAATTACACTCGCAAATAAATTTATTTGGTCATAAATGCGACCATTTTTAGTCGCAGTTTGGATCCCTGCACAAGGATGATGATTTATCGACTTTATAGACATTACATTTTTATCGTCTGTTAATGCTGAACTTCTGTAAAGCTGCTTTGAAACGATGTGTGTTGTGAAAGGCGCTATACAAAATAAAATTGACAAGGGGGCGGGCTCATTTTACTCAGACGACCAATCAGTCTCTCAGGATCATTGTGAAGCTATCAAGCCACGCCCTAGTAACCATTTAGAGCACCTTAGCAACAAGTCCCATAGACTTCCACTGAAAGAGATCAAAGGGATATCTCCGGACTGAATTATCATAGAAACACAAGGGTGGTCTCGTTGGACTTGGGGCAGTAAACCAGCCAATCATGAATCCCCTCAACACTTCCTAGACCCTCCCTAGCAACCATTTTCGAGCACCTTAGCAACCTAAATCCAAAGAGAGATATCTTCCATTCTGAATGTCACAGAGGCATGGGAGTTGGTTTATATCATTCATACTGACAAGCAGCCTTTGGAGATTCATCATTGGCAGCTACCAAGCCACTCCCTAGTAACAATTTAGAGCACCCTAGCAACCACATTTACTGATTTCAATTACAGTAAGATATCTTCAGATCAGAATGTCCTAGAGACATGATAGTTGCTTTGTTTTAATTGGGTGAGTAATCAGTCTTCAGCTTTCATCATGTGTTCTACTTAGCCACGCCCTAGCAACCATTTAAAGCACCCTAGCAACAAAACACCATTGACATCCATTCAAAATCACTAAGATGTGTATCTTAGGATCAGATTGTCGTAGAGACTTCCGGGTTGACTTATTTCACTCAGGATGGAAAGTAGACTTGATAAATATCACCCTGGTAACTGCCTAGCAACCAGAAGGGTTTACCATAGCAACCAAGTAACAAATCTCATATCTTTGCACTACAAAATCGTAGAGACTTCCGGGTTGACATATTTCACTCAAGATGGCAAGGAGCATTGTTGGATGTTACTTTGGTAACTGCCTAGCAACCAAATGGGTTACCCTAGCAACCAAGAAACAAATTACATATCTCTGAACCAGAAAACTGTAGAGATTCCGGGTTGACTTATTTCACTCAGGATGGCAAGGAGCATTGTTGGCAGTCATCTTGGTAACTGCCTAGCAACCAGATGGGGTTACCCTAGCAACCAAGTAACAAATCACATATCTCTGTACTAGAAAGTCGTAGAGACTTCCGGGTTGACTTATTTCAATCAGGATGGCAAGGAGCCATGTTAAGTGTCACCTTGGTAACTGCCTAGCAACCAGATGGGTTACCCTAGCAACCAAGTAACAAATAACATATCTCTGCATCAGAAAATCGTAGAGACTTCCGGGATGACTTAGACCCATGAATGAGGTGTCAAATCGAACGGCCTGTTGAGGACACGTGTGCTATGACTTTTCTAAGCGATCGGGTGTACAATGTTCGAACAGCGGATGAAAAAGCGGCCAAAAAAGTCCCATTGACTTTACATTGCGGAATGTTCCGAAATTTAAATCCCAACTGACGTTTTCACACACACAGACACAAAAGGGCCTGTCAGCCCTGCGTCTCTCCCTCTCTCTCCCTCAGAGGATTTATTTTATCAAGCAGCCAATAAGAAATGACAAAAGATATTAACAGCCACACCCTAAAAAATGCTAAAAATGTGCTAGCATCATGCTAACACATGTTAGCATCACCAAACGAAGTGCTAAAACATGCTAAAATGTGCTAACAACGTGTTAACACATGCTAGTATTGCCTAGCGAAGTGCTAAAACATGCTAAAAACATGCTAGCATCATGTTAACACATGTTCGCATCGCCTAGTGAAGTGTTAAAACATGCTAAAAACATGCTAGCATCATGATAACTCATGCTGGCATCGCTTAGCGAAGTGTTAAAACATGCTAGCATTTTGCTAACACATGCTAGCATCGCCAAGTGAACTGCTAAAACATGCTAGTACTATGCTAATGCATGTTAGCATTGCTAGGGAATTGCTAAAACATGCTAAAAACATGCTAGCATCATGCTAACACATGTTAGCATCACCAAACAAAGTGCTAAAACATTCTAAAAATGTGCTAGTTTCATGCTAACACATGCTAGCATCGCCTAGCAAACTGCAAAAACATTCTAAAAACGTGCTACAATCATGAAAAACATGTGCTAGCAACATTCTATGACCTTTATTTTAGTGCTTAGAAACAAGTTAGAAAATGCTATTTGACGAGTTTTGCCACGGCAAGCACAACTCACATTTTCTTCAGGAAATGTGCCTATCTAGTTATTAGATTCCTCCGATAGAAGGGAATCTATTGTAATTGACAGTATTATTATTATTATTAGATTCCTCCAATAGGAGGGAATCTATTGTAATTGACAGTATTATTATTATTATTATTATTATTAGATTCCTCCTATAGGACGGAATCTATTGTAATTGACAGTATTATTATTATTATTATTAGATTCCTCCGATAGGAGGGAATCTATTGTAATTGGCAGTATTATTATTATTATTATTATTATTATTATTCAAGTCAAGTCAAGTCAAGTCAAGTCAATTTTATTTGTATAGCGCCTTTCACAACACACATCGTTTCAAAGCAGCTTTACAGAAGTTCAGCATTAACAGACGATAAAAATGTAATGTCTATAAAGTCGATAAATCATCATCCTTGTGCAGGGCTCCAAACTGCGACTAAAAATGGTCGCATTTATGACCAAATAAATTTATTTGCGAGTGTAATTTCTGTCAAGGTCGCCATTGGCGACAGTAAAACTCCCTTTGATTTTAAAATTTGCATTACATTTCCTGAGATACATTACAAAAGTTTATATCAAAAGAAATAGTGGGGAAAACGGAGTTCATTGCAGGAACTAACCATTTCAAAAAAAGAGACTGTGAGAAAACACGGTGACAGTAACGAGCATAAAAAATGCACATGATCACATAATTGCGAAGAATGCTCCACAGACTACACTGTTAGCACGTGCAGTTTTTCTTGCATGCGAGCTGCGGGACGAAAAGGAATGGAAGGAGTTAAAAATGAAAATATTTGGCGCCTGTTTTTCCCCCTATAGGAGCCAATGGCTCCTTAATTGATTTTTTGTTTGGAGCCTTGTTGTGGAATTAGATAAGATATGATTCTTTATAGTGTTTAAAAATAATTAAATAATAATTGTATTAACCCCAGTGAGCAAGCCGAAGGCGACTGTGGCAAGGAACACAAAACTCCAAAAGATGATGGTTAATGGAGAAAAATAACCTTGGGAGAAACCAGACTCACTGTGGGGGGCCAGTTCCCCTCTGGCTAACATCATGAATAATGTAAATAAGAATTATTTATAGTTAAAAAACATGATTTAAAAAATTATTAAACTTATTAAGTGCTAAGGGTCAGTATTTAGACAGTGATTGTGTTTGAACTGCAAGATTAGTGACCAGTGTCTTTGAAGTCCATCCTTGATTAAATTCCAGAAGTTCACTTTGATGCAATTGTCCTTGTTTGGCTGATGAAGGCTTTTGTTGGCAATAATTAGTCTATGTATCCCATTTCAAGATCGTAGTCCATGGTGATGGGGCATCTGAAGTCTCCGTGAGAGGCTGGATACAAACTGGAGCTGACGAACACTATTTACCTCGGGACTGGCGTCCCGAGATAACAGCAGAAAAGCAGATGGGAAATAATTAGCATAGCTGATGTTCATAATATTAATGCATTATAACTGATTCAGCAGTAGTATAAAAAGTAAGCATTATGTGAATGCTTGGTTAAAGAGATGCGTCTTTAATCTAGTTTTAAACTGGGACAGCGAGTCTGAGCCTCGAACAATATCAGGAAGGCTATTCCAGAGTTTAGGAGCTAAATGTGAGAACGCCCTCCCTCCATTAGTGGACTTAGATATCTTAGGTATGACCAGAAGCCTCGAATTTAGTGATCTTAAAGAGCGCGATGGATTGTATGGCGATAGAAGATCCGTTAAATACACCGGAGCTAAACCATTTAGGGCTTTATAGGTCAGTAGTAATACTTTGTAATTGATACGGAACTTAATAGGTAGCCAGTGTAGAGATGATAAAATCGGTGTTATATGATCATATTTTCTTGACCTAGTAAGAACTCTAGCGGCTGCATTTTGGACTAACTGTAGCTTGTTTATTGAGGATGCAGGGCAACCAGCTAATAAAGCATTACAGTAATCTAGTCTCGAGGTCATGAATGCATGAACTAACTTTTCTGCATCAGAAACAGATAGCATGTTACGTAGCTTAGCAATGTTTCTAAGGTGGAAAAAGGCTGTTCTCGTAACAGATGAAATATGATTTTCGAAAGTCAAGTTGCGGTCTAGTATAACACCCAGGTCTTTTACTGTAGTGGATAATGTAACAGGACATCCTTCTAAATTAAAGTTGTATTGTAAGGGATTTTGTGGGTAGTTTTTTGGACCAATAAGTAATACCTCCGTTTTATCGGAATTTAATAACAGGAAATTACGCGTCATCCAGCATTTTATATCTTTAAGACACTCTGTCAAGTTAGATAAGTTAGTGTTTTCATCTGGTCGTGATGAGATATATAATTGAGTGTCATCAGCATAACAGTGGAAATTAATTCCATGTTTTCTTATAATTTTACCAAGTGGCAGCATATATATTGAGAATAATAGAGGGCCTAACACAGATCCTTGTGGCACTCCATAGTCTACTGACGATATTTTCGATTTTTCCCCATTAAAACAGACAAAATGGTAACGGTCTGATAAGTACGATCTAAACCAGCTTAATGCCTGTCCTTGAACACCAGTGTAGTTTTGTAGTCGATCCAAGAGTATTTTATGATCTATAGTATCGAACGCAGCGCTAAGATCGAGTAGAACTAATATTGATATGCAGCCTTGGTCAGAAGCTAAAAGTAAATCATTTGTAATTTTAACTAGCGCAGTTTCTGTGCTATGATGCGGTCTGAATCCTGACTGAAATTTTTCATAGATATCATTTTCTTGCAAGAAAGAGCACAATTGAGCGGACACAACTTTTTCTAATATTTTAGACATAAATGGAAGATTTGAGATGGGTCTGTAATTTGCTAGGTTATTTGGATCTAATTGTGGTTTCTCAATGAGAGGTTTTATAACTGCCAGCTTAAATATTCTTGGAACATGACCTAAAAATAA
This sequence comes from Moxostoma hubbsi, assembly GCA_032164185.1. Classification (NCBI taxonomy): domain Eukaryota; kingdom Metazoa; phylum Chordata; class Actinopteri; order Cypriniformes; family Catostomidae; genus Moxostoma; species Moxostoma hubbsi. The sequence goes on from JAVLUX010000019.1 coordinate 43,544,311, forward strand.
AGACAAGTTAATAATATTGAGAAGAGGCTCTTCCACTACAGGTAACACTTCTTTCAGTAGTTTAGTGGGTATTGGATCTAGTAAACATGTTGTTGTTTTAGATGCAATGATAAGTTTATTTAGCTCTTCCTGTCCTATAGTTGTAAAGCGGTGTAGTTGTTCTTGAGGGGCGATAATTGAGGCTGAATCATAAGACACCATAAAAGATTGTACATTAACAGTTGTGTTTACAATTGTGTTTCTGATGTTTTATATTTTCTCAGTGAAGAAATTCATAAAATCATTACTACTAAACTGTAACGGAATATTTTGCTCAGGTGATCTCTGTTTATTTGTTAGTCTAGCCACGGTGTTAAATAAGAACCTTGGATTATTTTGGTTATTTTCTATTAGTTTGCGGAGGTGCTCAGCCCTGGCTGTTTTTAGAGCCTTTTTGTAACGTGACATACTGTCTTTCCATGCGATTCTAAAGACCTCTAAATTAGTTTGTTTCCATTTATGCTCCAAGTTACAAGTTTCTCTCTTGATAGCATGCGTAGCACTGTTGTACCATGGTGCTCTAGTTTTTTCTCTAAACTTTTTTAATCTAACCTTGTCTCTAAGACACTGTGATCCAGAGTTATGTTCAATACAAAATGACATTTCATGGGCCGTCCTACACCATAGACTTAACATTGGGGCAACTTTGGGCAGCTCCTGCCCCCCAGGGGTGCGACTTTTACCCCATTGTGAGGTATGTTCTCACAGAGCCTGTCAGCCTCTTCAAATGTGGTAAATCACACGTCTCTTTGAAATCCTCGCTCTGAGCTATGACTCGTCAAAGTTCGGCGCATTGTTAAGTCAATGGGATTTTTTGCCCAATTTTTTGCCCCTGGGGCAAACACAGTACCCCCGATCGCTTATAAAATTCATAGCACACCATTCCCAAATAATCCGCACGATTTGACGCCTTTTTCGTGGGTCTGTGACAAAAGCTGCGGGAGGAGTAGCGCGCCAAACTTTTGTCCGGAATAATAATAATAATAATAATAATAAAAATAACTAGAATGTACATTTCCTGAAGAAAATGTGAGTGGTGCTTGCTGTGGCAAAATTTCTTACCACAATGTCCCACCTACTGCCCAAAGTTGAAAGAGGCCACCCCCATGACAGTAGGATGTTCTGGTGCAGAGATATAGGTGTTGTTCCATGGTTGCTAGGGAAACCCATCTGGTTGATATGCAGTTACTAAGGTGACAGCCACCAACGCTACTTGCCATCCTGAGTAAAATAAGTCAACCCGGAAGTCTCTACGATTTTCTAGTACAGAGATATGTGATTTGTTACTTGGTTGCTAGGGTAACCCCATCTGGTTGCTAGGCAGTTACCAAAGAAACATCCAACAATGCTCCTTGCCATCTTGAGTGAAATATGTCAACTCGGAAGTCTGTACGATTTTGAAGTGCAAAGATATGTGATTTGTTTCTTGGTTGCTAGGGTAACCCCATTTGGTTGCTAGGCAGTTACCAGGGTGATATTTATCAAGTCTACTTTAAATCCTGAGTGAAATAAGTCAACCCGGAAGTCTCTACGACATTCTGATCCTAAGATACACATCTTAGTGATTTTGAATGGATGTCAATGGTGTTTTGTTGCTAGGGTGCTTTAAATGGTTGCTAGGGCGTGGCAAAGTAGTTCACATGATGAAAGATGAAGACTGATTACTCACCCAATTAAAACAAAGCAACTATCATGTCTCTAGGACATTCTGATCTGAAGATATCTTACTGTAATTGAAATCAATAAATGTGGTTGCTAGGGTGCTCTAAATTGTTGCTAGGGAGTGGCTTGGCAGCTGCCAATGATGAATCTCCATAGGCTGCTTGTAAGTATGAATGATACAAACCAACTCCCATGCCTCTGTGACATTCAGAATGGAAGATATCTCTCTTTGGATTTTGGTTGCTAAGGTGCTCAAAAATGGTGGCTAGGGAGGGGCTAGGAAATGTTGAGGGGATTCATGATTGGCAGTTTTACTGCCCCAAGTCAAACGAGACCACCCTCGTGTTTCTATGATAATTCAGTCCGGAATTATCCCTTTGATCTCTTTCGATGGAAGTCTATGGGACTTGTTGCTAAGGTGCTCTAAATGGTTGCTAGGGCGTGGCTTGATAGCTTCACAATGATCCTGAGAGACTGATTGGTCGTCTGAGTAAAATGAGCCTGCCCCCTTGTCTCTAAGACACTGTGATCCAGAGTTATGTTCAATACAAAATGACATTTCATGGGCCGTCCTACACCATAGACTTAACAATGGGGCAACTTTGGGCAGCTCCTGCCCCCCAGGGGTGCAACTTTTACCCCATTCTGAGGTATGTTCTCACAGAGCCTGTCAGCCTCTTCAAATGTGGTAAATCACACGTCTCTGCGAAATCCACGCTCTAAGCTATGACTCGTCAAAGTTCGGCGCAATGTTAAGTCAATGGGATTTTTTGCCCAATTTTTTGCCCCTGGGGCGAACACCGTACCCCCGATCGCTTATAAAACTCAAAGCACACCTCTCCTCAATGAGCCGCACGATTTGACACCTCATTCATGGGTCTACGCCAAAAGGTGCGGGACGAGTTACGCGCCGAAGTTTTGTACGGAAGAAGAAGAAGAAGAAAAAGAAAAATAATAAGTATGTGAGATTACGATAGTGTTGCTTTGCAAGCACCACTAACTAGAATGTACATTTCCTGAAGAAAATGTGAGTGGTGCTTGCCGTGGCAAAATTTCTTACCACAATGTCCCACCTACTGCCCAAAGTTGAAAGAGGCCACCCCCATGACAGTAGGATGTCTGGTGCAGAGATATAGGTGTTGTTCCATGGTTGCTAGGGAAACCCATCTGGTTGATATGCAGTTACTAAGGTGACAGCCACCAACGCTACTTGCCATCCTGAGTAAAATAAGTCAACCCGGAAGTCTCTATGATTTTCTAGTACAGAGATATGTGATTTGTTACTTGGTTGCTAGGGTAACCCCATCTGGTTGCTAGGCAGTTACCAAGGTGACAGGCAACAATGCTCCTTGCCATCCTGAGTGAAATAAGTCAACCCGGAAGTCTCTGTGATTTTCTTGTGCAGATATATGTGATTTGTTTCTTGGTTGCTAGGGTAACCCCATCTGGTTGCTAGGCAGTTACCAAGGTCACAGCAAACAATGCTCGTTGCCATCCTGAGTGAAATAAGTCAACCCGGAAGTCTCTGTGATTTTCTTGTGCAGAGATATGTGATTTGTTTCTTGGTTGCTAGGGTAACCCCATTTGGTTGCTAGGCAGTTACCAGGGTGATATTTATCAAGTCTACTTTCCATCCTGAGTGAAATAAGTCAACCCGGAAGTCTCTACGACATTCTGATCCTAAGATACACATCTTAGTGATTTTGAATGGATGTCAATGGTGTTTTGTTGCTAGGGTGCTTTAAATGGTTGCTAGGGCGTGGCAAAGTAGTTCACATGATGAAAGATGAAGACTGATTACTCACCCAATTAAAACAAAGCAACTATCATGTCTCTAGGACATTCTGATCTGAAGATATCTTACTGTAATTGAAATCAATAAATGTGGTTGCTAGGGTGCTCTAAATATTTGCTAGGGAGTGGCTTGGCAGCTGCCAATGATGAATCTCCAAAGGCTGCTTGTCAGTATGAATGATACAAACCAACTCCCATGCCTCTGTGACATTCAGAATGGAAGATATCTCTCTTTGGATTTTGGTTGCTAAGGTGCTCAAAAATGGTGGCTAGGGAGGGGCTAGGAAGTGTTGAGGGGATTCATGATTGGCTGTTTTACTGCCCCAAGTCCAACGAGACCACCCTCGTGTTTCTATGATAATTCAGTCCGGAGATATCCCTTTGATCTCTTTCGATGGAAGTCTATGGGACTTGTTGCTAAGGTGCTCTAAATGGTTGCTAGGGCGTGGCTTGATAGCTTCACAATGATCCTGAGAGACTGATTGGTCGTCTGAGTAAAATGAGCCCGCCCCCTTGTCTCTAAGACACTGTGATCCAGAGTTATGTTCAATACAAAATGACATTTCATAGGCCGTCCTACACCATAGACTTAACATTGGGGCAACTTTGGGCAGCTCCTGCCCCCCAGGGGTGCAACTTTTACCCCATTCTGAGGTATGTTCTCACAGAGCCTGTCAGCCTCTTCAAATGTGGTAAATCACACGTCTCTGCGAAATCCACGCTCTAAGCTATGACTCGTCAAAGTTCGGCGCAATGTTAAGTCAATGGGATTATTTGCCCAATTTTTTGCCCCTGGGGCGAACACTGTACCCCCGATCGCTTATAAAACTCATAGCACACCTCTCCTCAATGAGCCGCACGATTTGACACCTCATTCATGGGTCTACGCCAAAAGGTGCGGGACGAGTTACTCGCCGAAGTTTTGTACGGAAGAAGAAAAAGAAAAATAATAAGTATGTGAGATTACAATAGTGTTGCTTTGCAAGCACCACTAATAATAATAACTAGAATGTACATTTCCTGAAGAAAACATGAGTGGTGCTTGCCGTGGCAAAATTTCTTACCACAATGTCCCACCTACTGCCCAAAGTTGAAAGAGGCCACCCCCATGACAGTAGGATGTTCTGGTGCAGAGATATAGGTGTTGTTCCATGGTTGCTAGGGAAACCCATCTGGTTGATATGCAGTTAATAAAGTGACAGCCACCAACGCTACTTGCCATCCTGAGTAAAATAAGTCAACCCGGAAGTCTCTACGATTTTCTAGTACAGAGATATGTGATTTGTTACTTGGTTGCTAGGGTAACCCCATCTGTTTGCTAGGCAGTTACCAAGGGGCAAACCAACAATGCTCCTTGCCATCCTAAATGAAAAAAGTCAACACGGAATCACTACAATTTAATGGTTCAGAGATATATGATTTGTTACTTGGTTGCTAGGGTAACCCCATCTGGTTGCTAGGCAGTTACAAAGGTGACAGCCAACAATGCTCCTTGCCATCCTGGGTGAAATAAGTCAACCCGGAAGTCTCTGTGATTTTCTTGTGCAGAGATATGTGATTTGTTTCTTGGTTGCTAGGGTAACCCCATCTGGTTGCTAGGCAGTTACCAAGGTGACAGGCAACAATGCTCCTTGCCATCCTGAGTGAAATAAGTCAACCCGGAAGTCTCTGTGATTTTCTTGTGCAGAGATATGTGATTTGTTTCTTGGTTGCTAGGGTAACCCCATCTGGTTGCTAGGCAGTTACCAAGGTGACAGCCAACAATGCTCCTTGCCATCCTGAGTGAAATAAGTCAACCCGGATGTCTCTGTGATTTTCTTGTGCGGAGATATGTGATTTGTTTCTTGGTAGCTAGGGTAACCCCATTTGGTTGCTAGGCAGTTACCAGGGTGATATTTATCAAGTCTACTTTCCATCCTGAGTGAAATAAGTCAACACGGAAATCTCTACGACATTCTGATCCTAAGATACACATCTTGGTGATTTTGAATGGATGTCAATGGTTTTTTGTTGCTAGCGTGCTTTAAATGGTTGCTAGGGCGTGGCTAAGTAGTTCACATGATGAAAGCTGAAGATTGATTACTCACCCAATTAAAACAAAGCAACTATCATGTCTCTAGGACATTCTGATCTGAAGATATCTTACTGTAATTGAAATCAATAAATGTGGTTGCTAGGGTGCTCTAAATTGTTGCTAGGGAGTGGCTTGGCAGCTGCCAATGATGAATCTCCATAGGCTGCTTGTAAGTATGAATGATACAAACCAACTCCCATGCCTCTGTGACATTCAGAATGGAAGATATCTCTCTTTGGATTTTGGTTGCTAAGGTGCTCAAAAATGGTGGCTAGGGAGGGGCTAGGAAATATTGAGGGGATTCATGATTGGCAGTTTTACTGCCCCAAGTCAAACGAGACCACCCTCGTGTTTCTATGATAATTCAGTCCGGAATTATCCCTTTGATCTCTTTCGATGGAAGTCTATGGGACTTGTTGCTAAGGTGCTCTAAATGGTTGCTAGGGCGTGGCTTGATAGCTTCACAATGATCCTGAGAGACTGATTGGTCGTCTGAGTAAAATGAGCCCGCCCCCTTGTCTCTAAGACACTGTGATCCAGAGTTATGTTCAATACAAAATCAACCATAGACTTAACATTGGGGCAAATTTGGGCAGCTCCTGCCCCCCAGGGGTGCAACTTTTACCCCATTGTGAGGTATGTTCTCACAGAGCCTGTCAGCCTCTTCAAATGTGGTAAATCACACGTCTCTGTGAAATCCTCGCTCTGAGCTATGACTCGTCAAAGTTCGGCGCAATGTTAAGTCAATGGGATTTTTTGCCCAATTTTTTGCCCCTGGGGCAAATACCGTATTCCCGATCGCTTATAAAAGTCACAGCACACCATTCCCAAATAATCCGCACGATTTGACGCCTCATTTGTGGGTCTGCGACCAAAAATTTTTTCCAAAAATTCCATTGACTTACATTGGGGCAACTTTGGGCAGCTCCTGCCCCCCAGGGGTAAAACTTTTACCCCATTGTGAGGTATGTTCTCACAGAGCCTGTCAGCCTCTTCAAATGTGGTAAATCACACGTCTCTGCGAAATCCTCGCTCTGAGCTATGACTCGTCAAAGTTCGGCTCAATGTTAAGTCAATGGGATTTTTTGCCCAATTTTTTGCCCCTGGGGCAAACACCGTACCCCCGATCACTTATAAAAGTCATAGCACACCTCTCCTCAATGAGCCGCACGATTTGACACCTCATTCATGGGTCTACGCCAAAAGGTGCGGGACGAGTTAGGCGCCGAAGTTTTGTACGGAAGAAGAAAAAGAAAAATAATAAGTATGTGAGATTACAATAGTGTTGCTTTGCAAGCACCACTAACTAGAATGTACATTTCCTGAAGAAAATGTGAGTGGTGCTTGCCGTGGCAAAATTTCTTACCACAATGTCCCACCTACTGCCCAAAGTTGAAAGAGGCCACCCCCATGACAGTAGAATGTTCTGGTGCAGAGATATTGGTGTTGTTCCATGGTTGCTAGGGAAACCCATCTGGTTGATACGCAGTTACTAATGTGACAGGATGGCAAGTAGCATTGGTTGCTGAGTAAATTAAGTCAACCCGGAAGTCTCTACGATTTTCTAGTACAGAGATATGTGATTTGTTACTTGGTTGCTAGGGTAACCCTATCTGGTTGCTAGGCAGTTAACAAGGAGCAAGCCAACAATGCTCCTTTCCATCCTGAATGAAATAAGTCAACCCAGAATCTCTAAAATTTTCTGGTTCAGAGATATGTGATTTGTTACTTGGTTGCTAGGGTAACCCCATCTGGTTGCTAGGCAGTTACCAAGGTGACAGCCAACAATGCTCCTTGCCATCCTGAGTGAAATAAGTCAACCCTGAAGTCTCTGTGATTTTCTTGTGCAGAGATATGTGATTTGTTACTTGGTTGCTAGGGTAACCCCATTTGGTTGCTAGGCAGATACCAAAGTAACATCCAACAATGCTCCTTGCCATCTTGAGTGAAATAAGTCAACCCGGAAGTCTCTGTGATTTTCTTGTGCAGAGATATGTGATTTGTTTCTTGGTTGCTAGGGTAACCCCATCTGGTTGCTAGGCAGTTACAAAGGTGACAGCCAACAATGTTCCTTGCCATCCTGAGTGAAATAAGTCAACCCGGAAGTCTCTGTGATTTTCTAGTAAAGAGATATGTGATTTGTTTCTTGGTTGCTAGGGTAACTCCATCTGGTTGCTAGGCAGTTACCAAGGTGACAGCCAACAATGCTCCTTGCCATCCTGAGTGAAATAAGTCAACCCGGAAGTCTCTGTGATTTTCTTGTGCAGAGATATGTGATTTGTTTCTTGGTTGCTAGGGTAACCCCATCTGGTTGCTAGGGAGTTACCAAGGTGACAGCCAACAATGCTCCTTGCCATCCTGAGTGAAATAAGTCAACCCGGAAGTCTCTGTGATTTTCTTGTGCAGAGATATGTGATTTGTTTCTTGGTTGCTAGGGTAACCCCATTTTGTTGCTAGGCAGTTACCAGGGTGATATTTATCAAGTCTACTTTCCATCCTGAGTGAAATAAGTCAACCTGGAAGTCTCTACGACATTCTGATCCTAAGATACACATCTTAGTGATTTTGAATGGATGTCAATGGTGTTTTGTTGCTAGGGTGCTTTAAATGGTTGCTAGGGCGTGGCTAAGTAGTTCACATGATGAAAGCTGAAGACTGATTACTCACCCAATTAAAACAAAGCAACTATCATGTCTCTAGGACATTCTGATCTGAAGATATCTTACTGTAATTGAAATCAGTTAATATGATTGCTAGGGTGCTCTAAATTGTTACTAGGGAGTGGCTTGGCAGCTGCCAATGATGAATCTCCAAAGGCTGCTTGTCAGTATGAATGATATAAACCAACTCCCATGCCTCTGTGACATTCAGAATGGAAGATATCTCTCTTTGGATTTAGGTTGCTAAGGTGCTCGAAAATGGTTGCTAGGGAGGGTCTAGGAAGTGTTGAGGGGATTCATGATTGGCTGTTTTACTGCCCCAAGTCAAACGAGACCACCCTTGTGTTTCTATGATAATTCAGTCTGGAGATATCCCTTTGATCTCTTTCGATGGAAGTCTATGGGACTTGTTGCTAAGGTGCTCTAAATGGTTGCTAGGGCGTGGCTTGATAGCTTCACAATGATCCTGAGAGACTGACTGGTCGTCTGAGTAAAATGAGCCCGCCCCCTTGTCTCTAAGACACTGTGATCCAGAGTTATGTTCAATACAAAATGACATTTCATGGGCCGTCCTACACCATAGACTTAACATTGGGGCAACTTTGGGCAGCTCCTGCCCCCCAGGGGTGCAACTTTTACCCCATTGGGAGGTATGTTCTCACAGAGCCTGTCAGCATCTTCAAATGTGGTAAATCACACGTCTCTGCGAAATCCTCGCTCTGAGCTATGACTCGTCAAAGTTCGGCTCAATGTTAAGTCAATGGGATTTTTTGCCCAATTTTTTGCCCCTGGGGCAAACACCGTACCCCCGATCACTTATAAAAGTCATAGCACACCATTCCCAAATAATCCGCACGATTTGACGCCTCATTCGTGGGTCTGTGACAAAAGCTGCGGGAGGAGTAGCGTGCCAAACTTTTGTCCGGAATAATAATAATAACTAGAATGTACATTTCCTGAAGAAAATGTGAGTGGTGCTTGCCGTGGCAAAATGTCTTACCACAATGTCCCACCTACTGCCCAAAGTTGAAAGAGGCCACCCCCATGAAAGTAGGATGTTCTGGTGCAGAGATATTGGTATTTCCATGGTTGCTAGGGAAACCCATCTGGTTGATATGCAGTTACTAAGGTGACAGCCACCAATGCTACTTGCCATCCTGAGTAAAATAAGTCAACCTGGAAGTCTCTACGATTTTCTAGTACAGAGATATGTGATTTGATACTTGGTTGCTAGGGTAACCCCATCTGGTTGCTAGGCAGTTACCAAGGTGACAGCCAACAATGCTCCTTGCCATCCTGAGTGAAATAATTCAACCCGGATGTCTCTGTGATTTTCTTGTGCAGAGATATGTGATTTGTTTCTTGGTTGCTAGGGTAACCCCATCTGGTTGCTAGGCAGTTACCAAGGTGACAGCCAACAATGCTCCTTGCCATCCTGAGTGAAATAAGTCAACCCGGAAGTCTCTGTGATTTTCTAGTACAGAGATATGTGATTTGTTTCTTGGTTGCTAGGGTAACCCCATATGGTTGCTAGGCAGTTACCAAGGTGACAGCCAACAATGCTCCTTGCCATCCTGAGTGAAATAAATCAACCCGGAAGTCTCTGTGATTTTCTAGTACAGAGATATGTGATTTGTTTCTTGGTTGCTAGGGTAACCCCATCTGGTTGTTAGGCAGTTATCAAGGTGACTGCCAACAATGCTCCTTGCCATCCTGAGTGAAATAAGTCAACCCGGAAGTCTCTACGATTTTGTAGTACAGAGATATGAGATTTGTTACGTGGTTGCTATGGTAAACCCTTCTGGTTGCTAGGCAGTTACCAGGGTGATATTTATCAAGTGTACTTTCCATCCTGAGTGAAATAAGTCAACCCGGAAGTCTCTACGACAATCTGATCCTAAGATACACATCTTAGTGATTTTGAATGGATGGCAATTGTGTTTTGTTGCTAGGGTGCTTTAAATGGTTGCTAGGGCGTGGCTAAGTAGTTCACATGATGAAAGCTGAAGACTGATTACTCACCCAATTAAAACAAAGCAACTATCATGTCTCTAGGACATTCTGATCTGAAGATATCTTACTGTAATTGAAATCAATAAATGTGGTTGCTAGGGTGCTGTAAATTGTTGCTAGGGAGTGGCTTGGCAGCTGCCAATGATGAATCTCCAAAGGCTGCTTGTCAGTATGAATGATATAAACCAACTCCCATGCCTCTGTGACATTCAGAATGGAAGACATCTCTCTTTGGATTTTGGTTGCTAAGGTGCTCGAAAATGGTTGCTAGGGAGGGGCTAGGAAATGTTGAAGGGATTCATGATTGGCTGTTTTACTGCCCCAAGTCAAACGAGACCACCCTCGTGTTTCTATGATAATTCAGTCTGGAGATATCCCTTTGATCTCTTTCAATGGATGTCTATGGGACTTGTTGCTAAGGTGCTCTAAATGGTTGCTAGGGCGTGGCTTGATAGCTTCACAATGATCCTGAGAGACTGATTGGTCGTCTGAGTAAAATGAGCCCGCCCCCTTGTCTCTTAAGACACTGTGATCCAGAGTTATGTTCAATACAAAATCTACCATAGACTTAACATTGGGGCAAATTTGGGCAGCTCCTGCCCCCAAGGGGTGCAACTTTTACCCCATTGTGAGGTATGTTCTCACAGAGCCTGTCAGCCTCTTCAAATGTGGTAAATCACACGTCTCTGTGAAATCCTTACTCTGAGCTATGACTTGTCAAAGTTCGGCGCAATGTTAAGTCAATGGGATTTTTTGCCCAATTTTTTGCCCCTGGGGCAAATACCGTACCCCCGATCGCTTATAAAAGTCACAGCACACCATTCCCAAATAATCTGCACGATTTGACGCCTCATTTGTGGGTCTGCGACCAAAAAATTTTGCAAAAAATTCCATTGACTTACATTGGGGCAACTTTGGGCAGCTCCTGCCCCCCAGGGGTGCAACTTTTACCCCATTGTGAGGTATGTTATCACAGAGCCTGTCAGCCTCTTCAAATGTGGTAAATCACACGTCTCTGCGAAATCCTCGCTCTGAGCTATGACTCGTCAAATTTCGGCTCAATGTTAAGTCAATGGGATTTTTTGGCCAATTTTTTGCCCCTGGGGCAAACACCGTACCCCCGATCGCTTATAAAATTCATAGCACACCATTCCCAAATAATCCGCACGATTTGACGCCTCATTCGTGGGTCTGTGACAAAAGCTGCGGGAGGAGTAGCGCGCCAAACTTTTGTCCGGAATAATAATAATAATAATAATAATAATAATAATAATAAGTATGAGCAATAACAATAGTGATGCCTTGCCTTTGGCAAGCACCACTAATAACTAGAATGTACATTTCCTGAAGAAAATGTGAGTGGTGCTTGCCGTGGCAAAATGTCTTACCACAATGTCCCACCTACTGCCCAAAGTTGAAAGAGGCCACCCCGATGACAGTAGGATGTTCTGGTGCAGAGATATTGGTGTTTCCATGGTTACTAGGGAAACCCATCTGGTTGATATGCAGTTACTAAGGTGACAGCCACCAATGCTACTTGCCATCCTGAGTAAAATAAGTCAACCCGGAAGTCTCTACGATTTTCTAGTACAGAGATATGTGATTTGTTACTTGGTTGCTAGGGTAACCCCATCTGGTTGCTAGGCAGTTAACAAGGGGCAAGCCAACAATGCTCCTTGCCATCCTTAATGAAATAAGTCAACCCGGAATCTCTACAATTTTCTGGTTCAGAGATATGTGATTTGCTACTTGGTTGCTAGGGTAACCCCATCTGGTTGCTAGGCAGTTACCAAGGTGACAGCCAACAATGCTCCTTGCCATCCTAAGTGAAATAAGTCAACCCGGTAGTCTCTGTGATTTTCTTGTGCAGAGACATGTGATTTGTTTCTTGGGTAACCCCATCTGGTTGCTAGGCAGTTACCAAGGTGACAGCCAACAATGCTCCTTGCCATCCTGAGTGAAATAAGTCAACCCGGAAGTCTCTGTGATTTTCTTGTGCAGAGATATGTGATTTGTTTCTTGGTTGCTAGGGTAACCCCATCTGGTTGCTAGGCAGTTACCAAGGTGACAGCCAACAATGTTCCTTGCCATCCTGAGTGAAATAAGTCAACCCGGAAGTCTCTGTGATTTTCTAGTACAGAGATATGTGATTTGTTTCTTGGTTGCTAGGGTAACTCCATCTGGTTGCTAGGCAGTTACCAAGGTGAACGCCAACAATGCTCCTTGCCATCCTGAGTGAAATAAGTCAACCCCGAAGTCTCTGTGATTTTCTTGTGCAGAGATATGTGATTTGTTTCTTGGTTGCTAGGGTAACCCCATATGGTTGCTAGGCAGTTACTATGGTGACAGCCAACAATGCTCCTTGCCATCCTGAGTGAAATAAGTCAACCCGGAAGTCTCTGTGATTTTCTAGTACAGAGATATGTGATTTGTTTCTTGGTTGCTAGGGTAACCCCATCTGGTTGCTAGGCAGTTACCAAGGTGACAGCCAACAATGCTCCTTGTCATCCTGAGTGAAATAAGTCAACCCGGAAGTCTCTGTGATTTTCTAGTACAGAGATATGTGATTTGTTTCTTGGTTGCTAGGGTAACCCCATCTGGTTGCTAGGCAGTTACCAAGGTGACTGCCAACAATGCTCCTTGCCATCCTGAGTGAAATAAGTCAACCCGGAAGTCTCTACGATTTTGTAGTGCAAAGATATGAGATTTGTTACGTGGTTGCTATGGTAAACCCTTCTGGTTGCTAGGCAGTTACCAGGGTGATATTTATCAAGTGTACTTTCCATCCTGAGTGAAATAAGTCAACCCGGAAGTCTCTACGACAATCTGATCCTAAGATACACATCTTAGTGATTTTGAATGGATGGCAATTGTGTTTTGTTGCTAGGGTGCTTTAAATGGTTGCTAGGGCATGGCTAAGTAGTTCACATGATGAAAGTTGAAGACTGATTACTCGCCCAATTAAAACAAAGCAACTATCATGTCTCTAGGACATTCTGATCTGAAGATATCTTACTGTAATTGAATTCAATAAATGTGGTTGCTAGGGTGCTGTAAATTGTTGCTAGGGAGTGGCTTGGCAGCTGCCAATGATGAATCTCCAAAGGCTGCTTGTCAGTATGAATGATATAAACCAACTCCCATGCCTCTGTGACATTCAGAATGGAAGATATCTCTCTTTGGATTTTGGTTGCTAAGGTGCTCGAAAATGGTTGCTAGGGAGGGTCTAGGAAGTGTTGAGGGGATTCATGATTGGCTGTTTTACTGCCCCAAGTCAAACGAGACCACCCTCGTGTTTCTATGATAATTCAGTCCGGAGATATCCCTTTGATCTCTTTCAATGGATGTCTATGGGACTTGTTGCTAAGGTGCTCTAAATGGTTGCTAGGGCGTGGCTTGATAGCTTCACAATGATCCTGAGAGACTGATTGGTCGTCTGAGTAAAATGAGCCTGCCCCCTTGTCTCTAAGACACTGTGATCCAGAGTTATGTTCAATACAAAATCTACCATAGACTTAACATTGGGGCAAATTTGGGCAGCTCCTGCCGCCAAGGGGTGCAACTCTTACCCCATTGTGAGGTATGTTCTCACAGAGCCTGTCAGCCTCTTCAAATGTGGTAAATTACACGTCTCTGCGAAATCCTCGCTCTGAGCTATGACTCGTCAAAGTTCGGCTCAATGTTAAGTCATTGGGGCAAACACCGTACCCCCGATCGCTTATAAAAGTCATAGCACACCATTCTTAAATAATCCGCACGATTTGACGCCTCATTCGTGGGTCTGTGACAAAAGCTGCGGGAGGAGTAGCGCGCCAAACTTTTGTCCGGAATAATAATAATAAGAATAATAATAATTATAATAATAATAAGTATGAGCAATAACAATAGTGATGCCTTGCCTTTGGCAAGCACCACTAATAAGTATGAGCAATAACAATAGTGATGCCTTGCCTTTGGCAAGCACCACTAAAAATAAGTATGTGAGATTACAAGTGTTGCTTTGCAAGCACCACTAATAAGTATGTGAGATTACAATATTGTTGCTTTGCAAGCACCACTAATAATAATAATAATAATAAGTATGAGCAATAACAATAGTGATGCCTTGCCTTTGGCAAGCACCACTAATAAGTATGAGCAATAACAATAGTGTTGCCTTGCCTTTGGCAAGCACCACTAATAATAATAATAATAATAATAATAAGTATGAGCAATAACAATAGTGATGCCTTGCCTTTGGCAAGCACCACTAATAATAATAATAATAATAATAATAAGTATGAGCAATAACAATAGTGATGCCTTGCCTTTGGCAAGCACCACTAATAAGTATGTGAGATTACAATATTGTTGCTTTGCAAGCACCACTAATAAGTATGTGAGATTACAATAGTGTTGCTTTGCAAGCACCACTAATAATAATAAAAATAATAAGTATGTGCAATAACAATAGTGTTGCCTTGCCTTTGGCAAGCACCACTAATAATAATAAGTATGAGCAATAACAATAGTGATGCCTTGCCTTTGGCAAGCACCACTAATAATAAGTATGAGCAATAACAATAGTGTTGCCTTGCCTTTGGCAAGCACCACTAATAATAAGTATGAGCAATAACAATAGTGTTGCCTTGCCTTTGGCAAGCACCACTATTAAAAATAATAATAAGTATGAGCAATAACAATAGTGTTGCCTTGCCTTTGGCAAGCACCACTAATAACTATGTGAGATTACAATAGTGTTGCTTTGCAAGCACCACTAATAAGTATGTGAGATTACAATAGTGTTGCTTTGCAAGCACTACTAATAAGTATGCAAGAGAACACTAGTGATGCTTTGCCTTTGTCAAGCACCACTAATAATAATAATAATAATAATACTGTCAATTACAATAGATTCCCTCCTATCGGAGGAATCTAATAATAATAATAATACTGTCAATTACAATAGATTCCCTGCTATCGGAGGAATCTAATAATAATAATACTGTCAATTACAATAGATTCCCTCCTATCGGAGGAATCTAATAATAATAATAATAATAATAATACTGTCAATTACAATAGATTCCCTCCTATCGGAGGAATCTAATAATAATAATAATAATACTGTCAATTACAATAGATTCCCTCCTATCGGAGGAATCTAATAATAATAATAATAAAACTGTCAATAACAATAGATTCCCTCCTACCGGAGAAATCTAATAATAATAATAATAAAACTGTAAATAACAATAGATTCCCTCCTACCAGAGGAATCTAATAATAATAATAATAAAACTGTCAATAACATTAGTTCCCCGTCTGTTGCTTACTTCGACGTTGTGTCGAAGAAGTGACACTAGGGGTCTCTCTTGAGCGCCGAAAGATGCCTCTGATCTATGAAAGGCCAATGAGAGTTGGCAAACAGTATTTGCATACCCCGCTTCCGGATACGGATATAAAGGCGAGGGAAATACGCTTGTTCATTCAGTAATTTTCTTCGGAGCCGATGGTCGTGTTTATGCTGTCAGCTGCGTGTAACACTACTGATCCTGCTTCTGATCCTCTGACGCTCTGCTGCTGTTGGATTTACGGCGCACTTCAGCGGCTGTTTTCTCTTCTCTGCCGGCGTGCAGTTTGCCCCTGGGCGCTTCGACAGCGCAGAGTTGAAAGAGTTCCTTTTCAAAGAGTTATATTTCTTCATAAAGAGTTTATTTCTCTAAAAGAGCAATACACAGCGGTGTTGAACACCCTTTTCAGGGCACGTCTTTATAAAGATGCCATTCAACCCCTGTGTAGTTCCTGGATGCGGTAGAGTGCTCTCCGCTTCTGATGGCCACAGGCGCTGTCTCGTGTGTCTGGGCGCCGATCACACCGAGGCAGCGTTTGTGGATGGTTCATGTTCTCACTGCGAGAACATGACCATGGTAACGTTGCGGTCGCGGCTCGCTTTCAATAGAAAGCACGCCACTCCAGCCGCCCCCCGTATCGCTCCTTCTTCCCACGGGATTGAGGACGATGCGGTTGTCGCTGGAGGCGATTTGGGGAGGGCAGCGGGTGCGCTTCCGCCGGGCACGTCCCCTCGGACCACCCGCCCCCCGACACGCTCGTTTACCTCCGTCCAGCCTCGAGGCAACGGCGACTCACCTCCAGGCCGGTCTGCCTATCCTCTGGAGCTTGAAGCTGATGAGCTCGCCGCTCCGTCGGAGAGTGCGGCATCTGACGCTGACTCCTCCCTTGGACTGCCAACTTCAGGCCAGCAGGCCCAGGCTGAGGCGGATACGCAGATGTTCGACATGCTTGCCCGGGCCGCCGTCGGGGTGGGGTTGGACTGGAAACCTCCACCCTCCCCACACCCGTCACGGTTGGATGACTGGTTCCTGGGGTCTGGGCGCCGCTCACAGCCACGCCCCCCCCCCCGGTCCCGTTTTTCCTGGAGGTGCATGACGAGCTGACGTCTTCATGGAGAGCGCCGCTCTCCATTCGTCAAAAGCCCTGCTCATCCGCTTTCGCTACCCTCGACGGTGGAGAGGCCCACGGGTACACGCCGATTCCCCAGTTGGATAGAGCAGTTGCGCTCCATCTTTGTCCCTGTACCCCCTTCCAACGCCTGTAGTACTTCATCCTCCTTGAACAACAAAGCCTACAGTGCCGCAGGACAGGCCGCCTCCGCCTTGCACGCCATGGCCATCCTGCAAGTCCACCAGGCCAAGGCACTCAGAGATCTGCACAAGGGTAGCCCTGACCCCGATGTGCTGCAGGAACTGCGCTCAGTGACCGACCTCGCCCTCAGAGCCATGAAGGTCACCGCGCAGGCACTCGGGCAGGTGATGGCCACCCTTGTGGTCCAGGAACGTCATCTTTGGCTCAACCTGGTCGAGATGCGTGAGGCCGACAAAGTTCGCTTCCTCGACGCCCCTGTCTCCCAGCTTGGCCTCTTCGGCGACACCATTGAGGACTTCGCCCAGCAGTTCTCCGTGGTGAGAAGACAGACAGAGGCTATTTCTCACATCCTGCCTCGCCGCAAACCTGCCGCCAAGGCCACTGCCCTGTCTGCTCGCCAAGGGCGTCCCCCTGTGGCTAAGAAACCTGCTCCGCCTCAACCCGGACCCAGCTCTCAGCCCCTGCGTCGAGCACACAGCAGGAAGCAGACGCCCCCCGTCTCCCGGACTCCCTCGAGGACCCGGAAAGCTCCCAGGCGGTCCTGAGATGGACGACCCAGTGACACAGACGTTAGCTCCGGAGGTGGTAAGACCACTCCGTCCCCCGGTGGAGGGCCGGGAGGAGAATCTTTTGTTTTCAAACAATTTAATTTTCCGCCCCCCCTTAGATGGGGTTGCGGTACCCACATTCTCAATAAAAGAGCTATTTCCTATGTCTCTGGGTCACCTGGCCTGCAAATGCCATTCTCACGGCACTTTGCCCTCAGATCTCAACAGTCCTGGCTTCCTGGACACAGACCACCCGTCTTCAGCCCCACGACTGTCCCCCAGCTGGCCGGTTCCGACGAGTTTAGAGGACGCCTACCCAGGACCTCCTCCTCAGTCGCTAACCCACCCCCTGCCGGGTGTGCGGAGCAAGGAAAGTGCTTTGAGTCTTTTCTCAGCACCTCAGCCGCGGGTCGCCCCATCGCCGCCCAACGCTGCCCTACCTGCTCCGCCCCGCTGCGAAGCCCCGCCGGGTACGTCCAAATTGATCGTCACTTTGGTGCCCCTAGCGCAGAGGTTGGACGCGTGGCTTTCACTTCCCAACCCGTCTCGGCTGGCTCGGACCATCCGACTCGGTTACGCAATTCAGTTTGCCAGGCCCCCGCCCCCCTTCATGGGTGTCTGCTTTTCTGCAGTACACGGCGAACACCTCCAGTCCCTGCGCGCAGAAATCGTGACTCTTCTGGCCAAAGATGCGATAGAGCCTGTCCCTCCAACCGAGATGAAGAAGGGTTTCTACAGCCCTTACTTCATCGTACCCAAGAAAAGCGGCGGCTTACGACCAATCTTGGACCTGCGAGTTCTCAACCGAGCATTACACAAACACCCATTCAAAATGCTCACGCAGAAGCACATCTTAACCTGCATCCGGCATCTAGATTGGTTCGCAGCGATAGACCTGAAGGACGCATACTTCCATGTCTCCATCCTGCCCCGACACCGCCCCTACCTGCGGTTTGTGTTCGAGGGCCAGGCGTATCAGTACAAAGTCCTCACCTTTGGCCTGTCTCTGTCCCCTCGCGTCTTCACGAAAGTCGCAGAGGCAGCTCTTGCCCCGCTCCGAGAAGCCGGCATCCGCATACTCAACTACCTTGACGACTGGCTCATTCTGGCCCACTCGCGAGAGTTACTATGCGCCCACAGAGACCAAGTGCTCAGGCACCTCAGCCGTCTGGGGCTTCAGGTCAACTGGGAAGAGAGCAAGCTCACTCCAGTTCAGAGCATCTCTTTTCTTGGGATGGAGTTAGACTCAGTTTCAATGTCCGCACGTCTCACCAACGAGCATGCCCAGTCAGTGTTGAACTGCCTCGCCACCTTCAGGCCAGGCACAGCGGTCCCCTTAAAACTTTTCCAGAGGGTCCTGGGGCATATGGCGTCCTCCGCGGCGGTCGCGCCGCTGGGGTTGATGCATATGAGACCGCTCCAACACTGGCTCCAGACCCGAGTCCCGAGACGAGCAATCACCCCCGCTTGCCGACAAACATTCAACCCCTGGACAGACCTCTGTTTCTTACGGGCAGTAGTACCCCTACAGCAGGTGTCCAGACACGTCCTGGTCACGACCGACGCCTAAAGATTGGGTTGGGGCGCCGTTTGCAACGGGCACGCAGCCTCAGGCCATTGGAAAGGGGCCCAGCTGCGTTGGCACATCAACTGCCTCGAGTTGTTGACCGTCCTTTTGGCCCTGCGGAAGTTTCTCCCGTTAATTCGGGATGAACATATCCTAGTCAGGTCGGACAGCACCACTGCGGTCGCATACATAAATCGCCAAGGCAGCGTCATGTCACAACTCGCCCGTCGTCTCCTCCTTTGGAGCCAGCACCGACTCAAGTCGCTTCGCGCCACTCACATCCCCGGCAACCTCAATGTGGTAGCGGACGCGCTGTCACGACAACGTTGCCTGGCGGAGAGTGGAGGCTTCACCCCCACTCGGTTCAGCTGATTTGGGAACGGTTCGGCAAGGCCCAGGTAGACCTGTTTGCCTCCCAAGAGACCTCCCACTGCCCGCTCTGGTACGCTCGTTCAGAGGCTCCCCTCGGGGCAGATGCACTGGCACACAACTGGCCGGTGGGGCTGCGCAAGTACGCATTCCCCCCAGTGAGCCTTCTTGCACAGGTGCTGTGCAAGGTCAGGGAGGACGAGGAGCAAGTCACTCTTGTGGCTCCTTACTGGCCCACCCGGGTTTGGTTCTCGGACCTCGTACTCCTCGCGACAGCCCCTCCCTGGCGAATTCCCCTGAGGAAGGACCTTCTTTCTCAGGGACGGGGCACGCTCTGGCATCCACACCCAGACCTCTGGAACCTCCCCGTCTGGCCCCTGGACAGGACGCGGAAGATCTAGCTGGTCTACCACCCACGGTCGTAGCCACGATCAACCAAGCCAGAGCCCCTTCTACCAGGCAACTCTACGCCCTGAAGTGGCGTCTGTTCATCAATTGGTGTTCTTCCCGGGCAGAAGACCCACAGAGGTGCGCAATTAGGTCGGTGCTCCTGTTCCTACAGGAGAGGTTGGAGGGGAGGCTGTCCCCGTCCACCTTGAAGGTGTATGTTGCCGCTATCGCAGCTCACCATGACCCAGTAGACGGCAAGTCTCTGGGTAAGCACGACTTAATCGTCAGGTTCCTAAGAGGCGCCCGGAGGTTAAACCCCTCCCGGCCAAACCTGTTCCCCTCCTGGGATCTCTCGGTGGTCCTCGCCGGTCTTCAGAGATCCCCTTTCGAGCCGCTAGAATCAGCTGGACTCAGGGCTCTCTCTCTAAAGATGGCCCTGCTGATCGCACTCGCCTCCATCAAGAGGGTCGGGGACCTGCAAGCGTTCTCTACTAACGACACTTGCCTGGAGTTCGGTCCGGCAGACACTCATGTGATCCTAAGACCTCGACCGGGCTATGTGCCCAAGGTTCCTACCATGCCCTTTAGAGATCAGGTAGTGAACCTACAAGCGCTGCCCCGGGGAGGAGGCAGACCCAGCCCTCTCACTATTGTGTCCGGTACGTGCCTTGCGTGCCTACCTGGAACGCACCCAGAGCTTCAGGCGCTCTGATCAGCTCTTTGTCTGCTTTGGAGGACAGCAGAAAGGGAACGCTGTCTCCAAGAGGTTGTCTCACTGGGTGGTGGAGGCCATTCAGTTGGCCTACCACACCCAGGCCGTGCCACCCCCCTTACGGGTTCAAGCCCACTCCACTAGGAGCGTGGCATCCTCATGGGCACTGGTGAGGGGCACCTCCCTAGCAGACATTTGCAGAGCTGCGGGCTGGGCAGCACCTAACACCTTTACAAGATTCTACAATCTCAGGGTTGAGTCAGTCTCGTCCCGTGTTCTCTCAGGTCCTAGCCCGTAGAACTCGGTACACGTCGACGATCTGACCGGGTGAATCGCTTGTTCCAGCGCCGTTTCCCTCTGCCAAGGCAAAACAGTACGCTTCTGTCCCAGAGGACCTAGGTCCCTGGTTGATTCCTCCCTAGCCCTTCGGGCCTGCAGCAGTTCAGCAGAGGAATGTGCTGGTCCAGTCCACTATGGGTACCCCAGGCTACCCCTACTGGAATAGGTGCTCCACAGATCAGGCCTCCTACGGGACTCCTTCTGTGTGTACTTCCGCGGTACGGTCACCTTACGAGCTGACCCGCGTCTCCCTTAGGCAGCCCTTTGCTGCCCTCCGGTCGCCGTGTTGTAGCAACTCCCCCCTCCTCAAGGTTGGATCTACCACCGCGCCATTCTTCCCACATGTCACCAAGAGGCCATGTGATGTATTTCGCCACCTTTACCTCCCCTTTCGGGTGGGTGTGGCCTCCACAGGGTCTTTTCCCCCTGAAAGAATAGGAATTCGGGTAAGACCCCCTTCCCTCGATGCGGTAAGGACCCCGGCTGCTCTTGCTCTATGCCGAGAAAACATAGAGAGAAAGAGGCCCAGCCAGGCTTGGCCCGTTCCCTAGTTGGGAGCGTCACCTTGTTCCCCACTTGGGTAACCAAAAGGATGCTGACGCTTTTTCGGGGCATTGGGGAAGAGTACGTGCAGCCTGAACACAGTTGGTCGCTTGTGCACGTACAAATACCTGCTCGCTTCTGTGTCAGCAGTACACGTACACGGCTCAGCGCATGGCGAGTTTTGAAGTGGACCCCTAGTGTCGCTTCTTCGACACGACGTCGAAGTGAGCGACAGACGGGGAACGTCTCGGTTACGTATGTAACCTCTGTTCCCTGATGGAGGGAACGAGACGTCGTGTCTTCCCGGCCATGTCGCTGAGCCGAGCTGCTGAGGTGCCCAGAACACTCCCGGCTCCTCAGAAAAATCCTGAATGAACGAGCGTATTTCCCTCGCCTTTATATCCGTATCCGGAGGCGGGGTACTTGGGGTACAAATACTGTTCGCCAACTCTCATTGGCCTTTTTTCATAGATCAGAGGCATCTTTCGGCGCTCAAGAGTAGGGTTGGGAACCGAAAACCGGTTCTTATGCAGAACCGATTCTTTTTATTGAAAAATACCGGAACCGTGCGAAATTCCTACGTTTCGGTTCCAAAAACGGTTCTTGTGCGATGTGTATGTGAACTGCAAAGCGTATCCTTTAATAGCGTCTCTCGCCTCATCATGAATATCAATTACGTTGCCCGTCGCTTCCAGCAGCGCAACCAATTAACGAACGCACTCACTCACTCACTCACTCACACACACACACTCTCTCTCTCTCTCTCTCAACGCTCACTCACACTCAACGCTACTCATTTACACCTTGCGTGAGATATTTTCTTGTTGACCAGCATGGCGAAGAGAAAGTCAAAAGTGTGGATTCATTTCGAAAGGTTAAATGATGATGAAGCAAAATGTAACACATGTGACAAGCTAATAACATGCAAAGGAGGCTGTACTAGCAATATGACTAAACATTTGCTACAGCGCCACGGAATCAACCTCAAAACATGCAATGTTTTCGACTGTTTAAGGAAGACAACTGCACCTTGCATGTCCCCATCGCCAGGTAGGAATTCATACATGGGTAAATGTATTATTTCAGTAGTAATAAACTATACCATATCAATATTATTTATGTTTTTTTTCCAGATGTTACACATAGCGCGCCCATAGATATACGTAGCGCGCCAAGCACGGATACCACGCAATGTGCCACACCCACACCCTCTCATGGAATGTCGGAGACTGTAACTCCGTTTACTTTAGCAAGTAAAGGGAAAATGACGACAGAGAGAATAAATGAGTGCCACAGGGCTGTTACACGGTTCATAGTGAAAGGTTTACATCCTTTTTCCACCGTTGAGACCCCATGGTTTAGGTAAGTGTTTAGCCACATGCATGCAGATGAGCTACCATTTATTATAAAGTTAACTGAATTACTATTTATAACTTGTAAATTAATATACTATAAATACTCATAAATATAATTTATAACTAGGTTTTATGCAGAGACAGAGAAAGAAAATGTATAATACAGTTTCAGAGGTGTTCATTTGAACATAATATTTAATTTTAATATTTAATTTCCTTTTTTTCTTCATTTTAGGGAGATGACCAAGTGTCTTAACCCCAAATACCACCCACCCTCTAGGGACTGTTTAGCCAACCAGCTTATTCCTGCTTGGTATGACACTGAAAAGCAGAATGTAATTGATGCTCTGAAAAACATCCACACTGCAGCAATTACAAGTGATGGATGGACCAGCATTACACAGGACCATTACATTACAGTCACACTACATTTTGAATCAAACAGTCCTAAAAAGTAAAGCAGTCTACGACATTCAGACAGGTCCTAATGTTGCCCAAGAAATAGAGACAATTTTGGAAGAGTTTGGAGTTAGGGAGAAAATAGTTGCAGTCACAGTGGACAATGCTGCAAACATGAATGTAGCTGTCAGTAGACTCCAGCTTAAAAAAATGGCATGCTTTGCACATACACTGAACATTGCTGCACAGAAAATCTATTCAATTGACTCTGTTTCTCGATGGTGTGCACGTATCAGAAGTGTCATTGTATGGCTGAAGAGATCTTCAATGGCCAAGACTGTTTTGCAAGAGAAGCAACATCTCCTTAGTAAGTCATTTAATATTACTAAATAATGAGTTTTATTTTATTTTATTATTATTTTATTTTATTAAGTAAGTTTTATTCATTGTTTTTCAGATCTGCCACAGCATACAGTAATCCTGGACTTCAGAACTCGCTGGAATTCACTCTATCTAATGATAGACAGATTTCTTGAACAATATCCTGCCATCCAAGCAGCTTCCATGGACCCAAGGCTGAGAGGCTCAATGGAGAGGGATAGGTAGAAGGAATTAATGTGATACTCCGTTTACAGATTACTTGTTTTGAATTTATTATCATAAAGAATGAGGACATCAGGCACTTCCTTGAAGAGGCTACAGTGATGGATCCACGCTTCAAAAATAAGCTAGTTGCAGCAGACAACATTTGGGAGAGGGTGAAACTGGCTGCAGTAATGGCACAAAACAAGGTATTGTCGTCTTCTTTTACACAAACACACATACACATACAGGAAACAATGTATACTGCCTGTGAATATCCGCTTCTAGTGCAAAGTTCTCTCTAAAGGTGTCAGAAGAGCAGGAAAGGGAAAAAGGCCATGAGCAAGAACAGGACAACACTTCAAAGGAAATGCAAACTCACAATGATAAAGATACATTGTCTGGTGTTGCTGACAAGGATATATATTGTTCATATTACTAACTAACTAACACTAATTGTCTTGCTTTTAAGGAAGTGCCTTGCAAGAAAGTAAAAAAGTGTCCATTAGCAGTTCTGTTTGTAAAGGAGGATAAAGCTCTGCAGGGGATTGTGCTTCCAAATGCTACTGGCTTGTCAGTTGAGGAGAGAGTTGACAGAGAACTTCTTTTCTATAAAGAACGGTCCTCAATCCCCACCTATGAAGACCCTGCTGTTTGGTGGTGGGAGAAGAGAGAGGCATTGCCTGTTCTGTTTCACCTGTCTGAATCGTACATGTCTGTCCAAGCATCTTCTACTCCTTCAGAGAGAGTATTCTCCACTGCTGGAGACACAATAAGCCACGAGAGGTCCCGAATTCTCCCAGAGAAAGCAGACATGTTGATTTTCCTTCAGAAAAATTGTAAAAAAATTTTGTAGCAAAAAATGGCTAAATACAGTAATATGTTTTTTTTTTTTTTTTGACATTGCCAACCTGTAAATTAATTTGACAGTAAGTAATAAACACAAAAAGTATTGTTTGAGTTGAGTATTGGCCATTTTTCCTTACCACTATTTATTTATTAATTGTTAAACAATTTTAATGGAACCGGAATCGGAACCGGAATCGTTAGGCGGAACCGGAACCGGAACCGGAAAATTTCTTACGATTCCCAACCCTACTCAAGAGAGACCCCTAGTGTCGCTTCTTCGACACAACGTCTCGTTCCCTCCATCAGGGAACGGAGGTTACATACGTAACCGAGACGATTCCCTCCTACCAGAGGAATCTAATAATAATAATAATAATACTGTCAATAACAATAGATTCCTTCCTACCGGAGGAATCTAATAAAACTGTCAATAACAATAGATTCCCTCCTATCGGAGGAATCTAATAAAACTGTCAATAACAATAGATTCCCTCCTACCAGAGGAATCTAATAATAAAACTGTCAATAATAATAGATTCCCTCCTATTGGAGGAATCTAATTAAACTGGGAGGTACTTCCTGTAACAGTGTAGTACCACCCAAAAAAACACCAAAATTTAAATGAGAGTTAAAAGGCAAAGGCAAGAGCGGCAGTGAGAGAGAGAGAGGAGAGAGAGAGAGATGAAAAACAAAACACTTACTCGCCAGTTCTCCGATACGCCGTAGCTTGGTCCCTGGCCACTCCTCCACCCTCCAACGGACGACAGCTGCACCTCCCCGGGCGGATCGGAGGCAGTCTTCTAGCCCCTGTCATCCGGAACACCCCGCCATGTTCTCAGGGAACAGAAGGGTTCTCCCCCGCCCTTGGCAGTGGTTCTCCCACTCCAGGCAGTCTGCAGCAAGCCCCTCCCCACTCGCGATCTCAGACCCCGCCGCATTTCAGCGGCTGGTAGGGGACTCCTCCGCCCCTGGCAGCACCCTGACCGCTCCAGGCGGTCGGTTAGGAGCCCCTTCTACCCTCGCGGTCGTCATCCGATCCTCCGCTTCCAAACGGCCAGGCTCCTCATCCCCCGGCAGACGGCCATGGCTGCTCCATTGGGGTGGACGGTAGTGACGAGAACTCTTGTAATAATTATTAATAATGGGACTCCAGGAGTCGCGTGGCGCCACGCAAGGTTCGGACATGTGAACGGCGAGTTTGTTTTATAGATTATTGTAGCACTTACTCTCTGGCTATTAACTAGTAGAATAATAAATAACTTGTTATATGCCAATCTATGGACCAGCGTTTCAGAAGAAACAGATTCGCTGCTGAGAAAGATGCCACAACAACAGTGAACACTCGTTTGAACACACACTGTGTATTTTCAGTATGACAATTCAACCGATGAATTACATTGATAAACAAATAAAATAAAATAAAATTATGGATATGTATTTTTTTCCCAACAAGAATGTAACTTCCCAAATCTTGTGGTTATTTCCTTTTTGGGTTTTTTAACAAGATAACGTCAGCTCACTATGCTTACTGCAGCGTTCCCTTATTCTATCAGGGTTAAATAAACTCACTTATTGTACTTGTACACACTTGTGTCTTTGGTAAGCAATCAGTATCAATTATCAAAACCTCGAATAAACAATATACAGACAATTAAACAACAAAGATTTCCCAATTGGATAGAATCAAAATGTTCAGTCTTTGTGAAAAGAGTTTGTCGAAAAGTCAGTAGAAAAATTAGTTGTCCTTTATCTGTTGATGATGAAAAAGGTCTCCATCCAAGAAAAAAAAACAAATGATGAGGAAAATTAATCTTTTTCCTACCAGTCGCAGTTTAAATCAGTGCAAAGACTTGTCTTTCCTCAACTGACAGATCCAAGAATCGACGCAAGGGAGGCTCGCCAGTCCAAAACCTCCTCAGAACCACTGGAAGGCCAGGACAATTCCAGAATACAGGCACCAACACAGCATCATATCAGCCAGAGGACATCAGTCGAATTTGGAAAAGAACAGAACAACACAAAACGAAAAACCTGACCTTGAACAGACAAGGTCACAAAAATATCATTAATATCTTCATTGTAACAACATACAATAAACATTTTTAACTCATGACAGTAAATTAATCATCCATTTTACCCAGAACTTGAACATTTGTAAATGCATTTTTTAAAATAAAGAATATTCCTTTTACACAGGCAAGGTTTGTGACTATTTTTCAACATAAGGCACTGATTAATATATTAACCACTTTTCCGTCACCTATTCAAGCACAGTTAAATGTTATTAACCAAATACAGCATTGAACAATATTTTTTATACATATAATATATACATATAATTTTATACATATCACTCACAGATTTAATTTTTCTTGTTTTTCCTCTTATACAACAATAACAATCTGACTTGTAACAATTACAAAGCAATTTGACTTACCAAGGAGATTGTTAAACTCACAGAAAATTCCAGAGTGGTGCAGGTACAGCACATCCCATTTAAATCGTTCTCTTTACCATCAACCCATTGACAGAACTCATCTAGAAGATTATTTTCTCTGTTTCCCGGAGCGTCAGGACACCGCGCTCATCAGGCATCCGTGCACGAGAAAGAGAACTGCTTCTAACTTCTCGCATAAACCTCGTGCAAAAAAATGCGCTCGCATTGGCTCATTTCTAGTTCAAAACTCATCACCATTGGTCACAGTAATACCCAAAAGTAAATATACGTTAGTATGAAATTAATATCTTTCTTTTATGATGTTACTTCTATTGAATAATTCTCCCCTTATTATATTATTATATTAATAACAATAACAATTTTTTCTCTGTTACTCTTTGGTAACTTTGGATACACTATCTTCTGTTGTGTAATTCTGTCTCACAAAATGTTTATAGAAAACCAGCAATTCGATGGCAAAGTTGTCACAGGGTCTCTCGTAGGCATACATGGACTTTTTGAGTTAAGATGGAGGGATGCCAGCTGGGGTGGTTTTCTTTAGTGCTGGCACAAGTAAGAGCAATGACTCTTAATGACAAGTAAGAGTCATTGTTTTAGCAGAAATTCATGGGCAAAGGTTGACTTTGGCTAATATTTATGCACCCAACGCTGATGATCAGGGCTTTTTTATTTTTTATATTTGTTAATTGCAAGCAAAAAAGACACTGGCACCCCTCATGATATAATATTGGGAGGAGACTTTAATCTATTTCTCAATTGGAAACATCTTAGTCTCATATTAAATGGATCCAACTTTGGCCGATCGACTTTTGCTAGAATTTTGCTATAATAATTGCTATTTGCTAGAATAATTTTTTTTCTGCTATAAAACTGATCATGCAAACCGGGCCCTAAGGCTTGACTTTAAACTTTGGGGAATGGTAGAACTCACTACCAGCTAGCTAGCCATATACATCAGCCCGATTGCCCCATAGGTGGCACTTACAGTGAACGAAACAAGTAAGCATCTACAATTCAAATGACTCAAACAGATTAAAAGCAGAAATTCATGGACAAAGGTTCATTTTGGCTAACACCCAACGCTGATGATCAGGGCTTTTTTTTTATAGATCTTGAAGGGATGTTGCAAGCCACTGGCATCCTTCATGATATAATATTGGGAGGAGACTTTAATCTATTGATGGACTCGGTCCTTGATCATAATGAAGCAAAAATGTGTAAGCCCCCAAGAGCAACATTAACTATTCACTGGATGTGTTAAAAAAAAGACTTTTGAACCCATCTTTTAGGGACTATAATTACGTTTTCGTCAGTCCATATGATTTAATCTAGAATAGATTTTTTTATATTGTAAACCTCTAATTTCATCTGTTGTGGATTGCTCAATTGAAAACATCTTTGTCTGAGATTAAATGGATCTAACTTTGGCCGATCGACTTGAAATTTTGCATGCGTGTCTGTGTCTAAGGTCTATAAGAACAGTTACATAACTAGATAAACATGGCCAGCATAAAATAAATCATCTTTGAGCAGCTATTTGATCTAGTATCATTTATATTTGCTAGAATAATGTGTCCACTTTACTAAAATGGTTATATTTCTTGAATGAAATCAGATATTTTCACCAAATTTGGTACATATATGTATGGGGTCATTCTAAGGACACACACAAATAATGTGCATCTCTACCTCTTGAAGGCATTATAATATAAAAATAAATGTCCAAATGTCTCCATCTATGGAACCATTAAGCCAATCAACTTTTTTTGCATGAAGTGTCCTTGTCCATGTTGACAACAAAGTCTATGGGGATATTCGCATACCTTGAAAAACATGGCCGCCATCAACAAAATCAACTTTGAGCAGATATTTGAACTAGTCCTAGGCCGTTAACCCAATTGGAACCAAACCAGCGAAGAAAGATTCCCTGGACCCTTTATTCGATTCATTGTCACAAAGCTACACATCAGAGATGTGTATGAGATGTTTCAAAATAATTGATACAATTATGTATTGGGTCACATGAAAAATTATCTTCCTCTTGGTGGTGCTATAACAGTCAGGAATCTAAAAAAAATACCATAACTGTGTGCTACCATACCTGATGTTTCTTAAAATTAAGACACTTTAACATTGTTTTATTTGCTAACAGGCTATCTAATTAATACTTAATATCTGTTGTATATGAACTTCAAGGACCTTAAAGGCTTGAACCCCATTAATCACTGCTTCCAACTATTTGAACATAGTACCATAATAATACCATGTTTCTTTGCAACACTGTACCATGGTAATAACATATTTTGAGGCATGATACTACAGTAATATGATAATTTCGGGACTTGATACCAACGTGTTTGACATGAAGCCTGTTGTGTCAACAGCATGTTGTGGGACATGCACCACAGTTTTCTTTACACTTGTTTATAAATGTTACATCAATGTGATGTGTCATGCCGGATTTTCAGTCAGATGGACTGCATGAAAGAACCATGATTTTACCATACTGACTCATGTGGGTGAGAAGTTACCAGCTCATAGAAGTTTCTTCTACTGTCCTTCATCATGTAACGCGGCGCGCAGGATTATACATGTGTTGAAACTCACGTTCGCACAAGTAACGTGAACCCACGAGTATTCCCCCTTCTCTCCCGGAAAAGTACAGGAGGGGCTTCTATGACTTTGTTCATAGTAAAGTACAACCAGTAGCTGAAATCAAGTAGACGTACATATTTTCAGGTAGTCCAACTTCCTTGCTCTTTTTCCTCCAAGCAATGTTTTTTTTCATCCGGTCTCTGTACATGTATGATGTTGTGTCATACAATTCTGGGTGCTCACACACCACTACAACAATTTTTTCATCTATTTTTCCAGATTTCTTCTGCTACGTCAGTGAAATCCAGACGATCTCAATGCTGATAGGCTTTCGCGACAACGCATTATTCAAATTTCTTGCTCGTCTATTTGCATTGACTTTGTATGTAATCGCGCCACGCGAAACGCTCGCTTCGTGTTGTATGTGAACGCTCTATTACGATTGCGGTTTCTGCAGACTTTTATTGACATGTGTATCACCAATATTTGCTATTTATAGATGTAAACAAAAATTTATTTTAAGCGACAAATGTCTCCAATGTGCCTAAAAAGTCCTGAAGCGGAAATAAAGCTTTTTTGAGCCATGCAGTGCCCCTTCAGGATGAAACAAAAAAGATTGTATTCTTCATCAGGAAAATATCTTATAAGTGTGTGAATAAATAATAAAGAAATAATTATAATATATAATGGAGTGAATGTGCCCTCTTTTCTAAATGTCAACAACACAATTTGAAAGTGACAAAATTAAGCCATCGGTTGTTTTTCAATGAAAAGCCTATGCAAATTCTT
Source organism: Moxostoma hubbsi (assembly GCA_032164185.1). Classification (NCBI taxonomy): domain Eukaryota; kingdom Metazoa; phylum Chordata; class Actinopteri; order Cypriniformes; family Catostomidae; genus Moxostoma; species Moxostoma hubbsi. The sequence continues at coordinate 43,574,693 of JAVLUX010000019.1, forward strand.
AAAAGACGTGAAGGTACAGTCGCTGACTTTTTAAAAAAAAAAAAAAAAATTAATTTCTCGTTTTAATTATATTTGTCGGAAGTCTTGAATAAAAAAAAATGCAATGTTCTTAAAGGTATAGTTGACCCAAAAAATTTAATTCTGGCAATAACCTAGCCTAGCCCTAACCACAACCGCAAACTAGCAAGAGTACTTTCCTCACAAAAGTAGTTTACTGGGATTGATAGAGGGGTTCTGGCTTTACCGTTTGTGTCACTCCACTTGCTATCATGTCGAGTATTGAGATCCATGCAAATAGCAAGAGGTGGAGATTTTCATTCATCCATATGACAGTACATATTTACGCCAGAAGGTGATGACACATGACCATCTTCAATGTCATAAGTTCCCTTTACAAAAAGCTTCACTATGATGCTGCGATTGCTAAAAGCGCTATGGGAACGATCTTGCACTGTGACCAGCTGTGAATATGTGTGTAACATGTCAATGAACATTGACCGGAAATTTATAGCCTCGGTTGGTGAGATCATTGGATGCACCTGTGGCCGGGCTATAAATAGAGGCGTCACCAGCATGTTCGTCAGATCTCTTTTCTTCAAGGCATACTGTGCTGTGTGTCTCACAAGCCTGTCAAACTTTTTTTCCTCTGTTAGGAGTTAGATTCTGTTAGGCGGTGCGCAGTGAACCTTTTCTCTTTTCTATTTCCTCTGAAAAAAAAGAAGAATGATTGATAAACAAAACAAGCAGTGTGTGTTCCCATGTTTACGCTCTATGGCTGAAACGAACACACACAAGATTTGTTTTGTTTGTTTGGGGAAGAGTATGCTGCTCTTGAGTTGGGGCGGGGCAGGTGCGAGCCTTGCGATCTGTTTACAGTCGAAATGCTTCGCCTTGCTTACTTCCAGGAGTCAGCGCCCACACTTCATTTGTGAGGCTCCCATATGGATCTGGCTGAGGACCGAGAGATGGGTTCGTCCCTTTCTCTCGCTCTCTCCCCAGACCCAGCTGGTCCTTCCCGTGATCTCGAAGCGCTCTTCAGTTCACGAGGGGGGCGGGGAGCTGAACCTCTGTACATTCCACGCACAATAATAAAGCGGCTGAAAAATTACTCGAGGTGATTACATGGGCTGTGGCCAGACTAAAGCTAGACGGGCCATGTGAACAAGAGACCCTCCCCCAAACGCTCCAAACTAGAAGACACATTTCTGTCTGGTGGCCAAAATAATTGAATAAATAAAATAGGGAAGGAAACTGTATATCAGTCTCTTCCTTTCTTCTATGACCTCCATAACAAGTATTTTCTTTATGGAGGAAATTTATACTTCCCATGTCTTCGTGTCCTCGACGTTGGGTATTTGGTGATGCCGCCGGTAGAAGAGACACCTGCGGGTTTTCTCTCGCCTGGCTCGGCATCATCGCTAAAGAGACCTACTCTCCCCACAAAGCTGTGCAGGACCACCTCCACGCTTGTGGGGAAAGCTTATCAGGCAGCAGGTCAGGCTGGTGTTGCCCTGCACACTATGGCAGTGTTACAGGCGCACTAGGCTAAATCTGTTGAGGGACCTGAGTGTGGGCACCTCACTCAGGGGGAGGGGCCGTCGGCCACCCAGCCCCGCCGGTCCTTCTAGACGGGAGGCTCTAAAACAAAACGTGGCAAATCGTGCTCTCCCTCGTAAAGACTGGGGTCCAGTTCATCACCCTCAGCAGCCCCCAATGCAAGACCTCAGGGGCGTGATTTCTAAGAGAAAGAAACCCTGAAGGTGGGGGTAGTCCCCTCGGGACGGGGCGCGTGTATCATCCACTTCGGCCCTCCCGATACCCTCACAAAACCTCTTCACTCCCGCCGCCTTTGGTGTTTCGGGTGATAGAGGTTTACAACAAAGAGTTGGGTTTACCGTTGCTTCCTGTCTCAATTCAGGACACGGAACACTCAACACCCCCTCAACAGGAAGTGTTGAAATTAGTAACCATCTCAGAGAAACCTGGCAGTGTGGAAAGTTCTGCCAGGTATTTCTATGTGGGTTCTAGAAACAGTAGAAAGAGGCTACAGAATTCAACTTGCTCGCCGTCCTCCGCGTTTCAACAGCGTGGTTCCCACTACCATGAAACAGGGACAGGCATGTCTACTGTGGAAAGAACTGCAAAATCTCTTGGTTAAAGGGGCCATAGAACATGTTCCCCTTCCAGAGAAAGAGTCAGGCTATTACAACAGATATTTCCTAGTTCCCAAGAAGGGTGGGGGGTTGCGTCTGATTCTAGATCTTCGAGGCTTGAACCGCTCGGTCAGGGTGTTCAAGTTCAAGATGCTAACTGTCAAGGCGATCGTGTCTCAGATCCAACATTACGATTGGCTGGTTACGATCGACCTTATGGACGCATATTTCCATATCGGAATTCTGCCACAGCACAGGAAGTTCCTGAGGTTCGCTTTCGGGGGAGAAGCCTTCCAATATCGGGTTCTTCCATTCAGCCTAGCCCTATCACCCCGCACATTCACGAAATGCATGGATGCAGCACTGGCTCTGTTGCGACTCCAGGGCATCCACATTCTGAATTATTTAGACGACTGGCTGATACTAGCACAGTCTCAAGAACTAGCAGTTCAGCATAGAGATATAGTCTTAGCTCATCTGGGTTCTCTGGGTCTGAGACTCAACGTCGAAAAGAGCGTTCTCTCTCCGACCCAGGAAATTACCTATCTAGGGGTTATATGGAACTTGATCACGATGCAGGCACAGTTGTCTCCCGCTTGTATCATCTCAAAACTCCTTGAGCAATCTCAGGCTAGGTCAAGGTTGCACTGTTTTCCAGTATCAACAAATACTAGGTCTCATGGCGTCTGCGTCCACTGCGATTCCTTTGGGCCTTCTCCATATGAGACCGTTTCAGCTGTGGCTAAAAGCCAAGGGGTTTCATCCATGGGCCAATCCCTTAAGGCAAATAAGGGTTACACGGCGAGGTCTTCGTTCCCTTTCTATGTGGTTCAGACCCCGGTTTCTTACCTTGGGTCCCACTCTGGGTGCATCATGCCGCCGCAAGATGCTAACGACAGACGCCTCTCTGATGGGTTGGGGTGCGGTCTTAAGTGGTCGTCCAGCCCAAGGAGAATGGGAGGGTCATCAGCTCGATTGGCACATCAACTGCCTCGAGCTGATGGTGGTATTTCTGGCCCTGAAATACTTCCTCCAACATCTGGGAGGCTGCCATGTCCTTGTGCTGGTGGACAACACAGCAGCAGTCTCCTACATAAATCATCAAGGAGGTCTACGCTCTCACCACCTGAATTTGCTGGCACGTCGGATCCTCCTTTGGGCCCAGGGCAAGCTCCTGTCACTCAGGGCGTTTTATATCCCTGGACGCCTAAATGTGGGAGCAGATTTTCAGTCCAGACAAAACATACTGATGGTTGAGTGGAAACTCCACCCCGACGTAGTGCAACAAATTTGGGAGAGATTTTACAGAGCAGAAGTGGAACTCTTCACCTCTCAAAAGACTGCACAGTGTCCCCTCTACTTCTCTCTGAGTCACACAGCCCCCCTGGGTCTGGACGCGATGGCGCATACATGGCCCAGACTGTGTCTGTATGCGTTTCCCCTGGTTTGTCTGCTCCTGGGAGTTTTGGCCAGAGTTCGCCAGCAGGAGTCTTGCCTCTTACTGATAGAGCCAAACAGGATTTGGTTCTTAGAGCTGATATCTCTCCTCGACGGCTCTTATGATGATTACCTCTCTTAAGAGGATTGGGGATCTACAGGCTCTGTCTGTTTTGCCAGCCTGTTTAGAATTTGCCCCAGGTATGGCCAAAGCTATTATGCATCCGCATCCTGACTACCTCCCTAAGGTGCCTTTTTCGACACTACATCCTGTCACTCTGGAAGCCTTCTGCTCCCTGCCGTTTTTAACGCCGGCGCAAGAAAGACTTCACGGACTCTGCCCAGTCCGTGCCCTTCAGACTTATGTCCACCGCACTAGCCAGTGGCGTAAGTCAGGGCAATTATTTGTCTGCTATGGTGCCCGCAACAGGGGGGCAGCCGCTACCAAACAGACTGTCGCATTGGGTGAGGGATGCTATTGCCCTGTCCTATGAGGCACGTGGTCAAGCTTCGCCAGTAGGTGTCAGGGCTCACTCAACCAGAGGGATCGCCTCCTCTAAAGACTTGGCTAGAGGGGTCCCTCTGCAGCAAGTTTGTGATGCAGCAGGCTGGTCCTCTCCACACACATTCGTCAGATTTTATAGTTTAGATGTTCATGCTACTCCTTGCTCTTGCTCTTACATCCTTGAGTCGACATATCAATATCATGTCTCTACAAGTTTGTGATGCGGCAGGCTGGTCCTCTCCGCACATATTTATCTGGTTTTATGGTTGTGTTACTAGATGTTCATGCTACCCCGGGCTCTTATGCCCTTGGGTCGACATCTAAGCTCATGTCTAAGCAAGTTTGTGATGCGGCAGGCAGGTCCTCTCCGCACACATTCTCAGACCTTATGGCTTAAATGTTTCATGCCTAAACAATTTTGTGATGCGGCAGACTGGTCCTCTCTGCACACATTCTTCAGGCTCTATGGTTTGGATGTTCATGCTACTCCGGGTTCTTACGCCCCTGAGTCGACATCTGAAGCTCATGTATAAGCAAGTCTGTGATGCGGCAGGCTGGTCCTCTCCGCAAACATTCATCAATTTTGTGGTTTAGATGTTCTTGCTACTCCGGGATTTATGCCCTTGAAAAAACATCTCATCTCGACATCTCGCGCTCTTGTGAGCACACTTCACAACCGTAGGAGTCCAGACAGCCCAGTGCGGCGGTGTGGATATTTCGTTCCCATAGCGCTTTTAGCAAGCGCAGCATTATAGTGAGTTTTTGTAAAGGGAATGTCTCGGGTTACATGTGTAACCCTTGTTCCCTGAAAAAAGCGGAACGAGATGCTGCGCTTCTTTGCCACACTGGGATGTCCCAGAACTGCTCCTCAGAAAAAAGTATCTAACAAACATGCTGGTGACGCCTCTATTTATAGCCCGGCCACAGGTGCATCCAATGATCTCACCAACCGAGGCTATAAATTTCCGGTCAATGTTCATTGCCGTGTTACACACATATTCACAGCTGGTCACAATGCAAGATCGTTCCCAAAGCACTTTTAGCAAGCGCAGCATCTCGTTCCGCTTTTTTCAGGGAACAAGGGTTACACATGTAACCCGAGACGTTTTTCTTGCTAGAAAAACTCCAAAACATCGGCATTGTCTTTCACTCCACGGTTGCAGATTACAACCATCCTAAAAATAAAAAAAGAGTCATACAAGTTTGAGACAGCATAAAGGTGAGTAAAAAAAAATTAACTAGCTGTATATTTGCAGCTCATTATTTTCACATCCAAATGAGTTTTTGATTTGCCACAAATGTTTACCAGAAGTTTGCAGCTCTTCATCGGTATGTAGTTAACAGAATTTTTTAATGTTTTAAAATTAATATGGAATTTAACAGGTAACAAATGTAACAATGATAAAATGGGGCTAGTATGATCATATTTCTTGGTTCTCATTAGCACTCTGGCTGCTGCATTTTGAACCAATTGAAGTGTATTTATTGATCTTGCTGGACATCCTCCCAGTAATGCATTACAATAATCTAGTCTTGAGGTCATGAACACATTAATTAGTTTTTTGGCATCAGCAACAGAGAGCATGTGCCATAATTTAGCAATATTTCTTAGGTTGAAGAATGCTGTTCTACAAACATTGGTAATTTGATTTTCAAAGGACAGATTGGTATCAAATATAACACCTAAGTTCTTCGCTGTTGAAGATGATGTAACAGAACATCCATCGAGAGCCAAATTATATTGTAGTGGCTTATTTTTAGTTTTTGTTTTTACCTCTGTTTTGTCAGAATTGAGTAGAAGCAAATTTCTGGCAATCCAATCTTTTATTTCTTTGATACACTGCTAATTTGGAGAATTGTGAAATCTCATATCCTAAGCATAGCAAGGAGTTAATAATATTAAGAAGAGGTTCTGAAATTACAGGAGATACCTCTTTTAAGAGCTTAGTTGGTTTTTGATGTTTTGATAAGTTTAGTTAGCTCTTCATGACCTATGACAGTGAAGGATTGAAGTTGCACATGAGGATTTTCTGTTTTCTGAGGTGCTATGACAGATGATTGCATAATTACAATTTTATTTCTTATAATTTAAATTTTATTGGTAAAGAAATTCATGAAGTCATTACTCTTGTGCTGCGACGTAATATCTGGTTCTGTTGAGGCTTTAATCCTAACCAATTTAGCCACAGAATTTAATAAACACCTAGGATTGCTGTGGTTATTTTCTATGAGTTTACTAAAATATGCTGACCTGGCAGCTTTTAGTGCCTGTCTATAGCTAAGGATACTATGCTTCCATGCACCACGAAATACTTCTAATTTTGTATTTTTCCACATGCGCTCCATTTTCCGAGCTGCTCTCTTGAGAGCATGAATGTGATCAATGTACCATGATTTTCTTGAATCAAAATGGGTCGACAATATCAAGAGTGCTAGAGAAGACTGCATTTATATTTTTTGTTATTTAATCAAGTTTAGTTCTACCTGAACGATAGTGTGGTGTAGATTGAGTAACATTAGCTGATCGCAGCATACAAGAGATGAGGTAATGATCCGAGATGTCATCGCTCTGCTGCAGAATTTCTATATTATCAACATCAACTCCATATGACCGAATTAATTCTTGCATATGATTATGGTGATGAGTTGGTCCTGTTACCTCCAAGAGAGTTGAGAATATCGATAAATGCTAATCCCAATGTATTATTTTCATTATCTATGTGAATGTTGAAGTCACCAACAATTAAAGCTCTATCTACAGTAACTACAAGATCTGATAAAAAAATTGTAAATTCACTAAGGAAATCAGAATAAGGCCCAGGTGATCTATACATTGCAGCAAGGACAAAAGACAACAGAGATTTTTTTATTTATATCTGATGGTGTCACATTAAGCATTATTATATATCCTGTCCTCTGAGTAACACCAAAAAACTTCACTGTAAATTGTAGCAACACCTCCTCCTCGACCCTTCAGATAAGGCTCATGTTTATAAAAATAACCTGGGGGGAGTAGATTCATTTAAACTAATATATTCATCCGGTTTAAGCCAGGTTTCAGTCAATCAGAGCGCATCCAATCTATGATCTGTAATCATTTCATTAACAATTAGTGCTTTGGTAGAAAGAGATCTAATGTTTAATAGCCCTATTTTTATATGATATTTATCTTCAGTATTTTTTTGTATTATTTTCAAGTTTGACCTTAATCAAATTTTTTCTAAATGATTTAGTGAGGGTTTTGTGTTTGGTAGTTCGGGGACAGACACAGTCCGTATGAGATATCTAGGAGATACTGTCTCTATGTATTTGGGACATCTCAAGGCAGCTAGCAGACGTTTGGATTAACCAGTTTGTCTATATGACAATATGCCGCAAAGCTCATTTGCATGTGAAAATTACCAATGGCGAATTTGCTGCAAATTTGCCATGAACTCTTGAATTTTGTAAGGGATGATACATGATGCAGCTCTGCATTCGCCTGTGGTGGAAAAACCTCCCATTCATCTTTCTCACCTTCAACACTCATATTAACATTATCATCAACATCATCCATCATGCTGGTGAAATTCACACTAAACACGTCCTCTCAACTCATTCACACACAAAGTTCACCATCAAACAAAGACAAACAACAATGACTTTTTTTCTTTCCGTGTCAGATGAACTTCCTCGTTCCTTGTTGAGAAACAGATGATGAAAACATGACGATTTTTGTTTCAACACTTCTGCCATCTGGATCTGCAGTTCATGCTTTCTTTGGATTTACATTTGGACCATGTACATTTAGAAAGAAATGTTTTCCCATTATTTTGAAATCACAAAGCATTATATTTATTTAGAAAAAAAAAACATTTAAAAAGAGGAAATAATATTTTCCTTTAAGTAAGCATAGATGCTACATGCAATACAATTATTACATTATGGATAAAACGATACAGTATTTCCTCCATCAGTGTCACACTATTCAGCTGAAAATTATGATGGAAATTTAAAGAAACCTTCATTGTTAAACAAGTAACTGAGATATAAAAAGACTGTTTACACACGACACATAAAATTATTAGTATTTTTTGTGGATTTTCTCCCCAATTTGTAATGCACAACATTTTTTTTTTTTTTATCCACTTTTTCTCCAAATTCGGAATGCCCAATTACCACTACTTAGTAGGTCCTCTTTGTGGCGTGGTTACTCACCTCAATCTGGGTGGCGGAGGACAAGTCTCAGTTGCCTCTGTTTCTGAGACTGTCAATCCAATCTTATCAAGTGGCTCATTTTGCATAACACCACAGAGACTCCCAGCATGTGGAGGCTCATGCTACCCTCTGCGATCCATGCACAAATTACCACACGCCCCATTGAGAGCGAGAACCACTAATCATGACCACGAGGAGGTTACCCCATGTGACTCTACCCTCCCTAGCAACCGGGCCAATTTGGTTGCTTATTAGACCTTGCTGGAGCACAACACATATTATTAAATAAACAGTGATTGATAAAAACCATTTAGTCAATTCCAGCTCTAATCCAGCATGACAGTAACCTCATAAATGGTGATATGTAATGATTATTCATTGACGGTGACAGTCATGGGGTTGTCGTACACGGCCGCCTCCAGGTTCTCTGCTCTCTTACGCCGCAGGTCTGCTGGAGGACGTGGTGGAGGGTTCTGAGGTGGCTCTTTGATGCTTTCTCCAACACGCTTTGGAGTATCTTTTCCTGGCAGGATGGGCTCCCAGTGCTCGCTGTGAATCGCTGCCTGCAAGGTCAGGTCAAAACCAGACACAACTTTAAAAACTGAACATAACGGCTGCATGAGTTTGTGTCTACCAAAACAGTGTAAAGGATATAAAAAGCCATTTACTATTATTAGTAGGGATGTACTGAGACCAGTACTGGAACGGGCTCTGATACTGCACTCATGAATTAGTATAAATGCTCTTAAACCAATACACCAATACCATCTCTGACATATGAATGTCACTGAGTAAATATATCGCTTTGGATAAAAGCGTATGCCAAATGCATAAATGATGTAAATGTAAAATCACAATATGTCCTAATGTTATTATTAAACCACAAAGGCTGCGATTCAATTAAATAAATATAGCCAGAATGTGCCACGCATCTCAAATTAAATGTGTGAAGATGACTGCTCATTCACTGAAAACACATCATCATCATCATCATCATCAGAGTATACGAGATGAAAGAAAGAAGAGCGTTCATTCACACAGCACATACAGACCTCATACAGTTGAAACGCAGTCTTTCACAGTTTAATAATCACAGTCATTTTGATTGTCATATCTGACTAAACTATTCCTTTAATATAGTATTATTCAAACTGCAGAAGTGAAAGGGGGATTTTAAAGAAGGAAGCAATCTTTTTAGTTTCCTTATTACAGTCAGTTCAAATGCATCAACACTGAATCACACCAAGATGAGCTTACCGACAGGTAGATTAAACTGGCGATTCCTAGACACACACACCCAAGAACTGTGGCCAACATGAACCCTCCTGGAATACACAGCCTGTAACACACACAGACACACTTTCTTCACATGAAAAGATAACAGTTGAACAGTGAGAAGTACATCTGCATGACAGATGTGTTACTTACGCAGCATGCAGAAATGCTCTGACATAATAGTTTCTGGTCAGCGGGCCAAAAGCCTTCACACACACAGTGAAGCAGTACTGACCCCTGAAAATGCGCATACACGCGCGTGCACACACACACACGCACACACACACACGCACACACACACACACACACACACACACACACACACAAATGTTGGTGTGGTTATCTTTATGAGGACTCTCAATAGACAATGTTTTTTATACTGTATGAACAATAGATTCCATCCCCTAACCCTCACAAAAAACTTAATGCATTTTTACATTTTCAACAACAAAAGAAAACATTGTTTATCATGTTCTTTAAGCGATTTGAATTAGAGCTAGAAATGTCCTCATAAACCACATTTATAGCATAATACCCTAGTAATTACGAGTTTTTAATCTAAAAAAATATCCTCGTAAACCACCCAAACTCATCAAATGTTTGTGTGTGTCAGCACTGAAGGATGTGTTATTAACAGTGTGCGTTGAAATCATCAGCCGTGTTTCCTGTGAGACACTCACGTGCGCTCGACGCTGGTGCCTTTACTCCGTTTGCTGCGCGGATACTCCAGTAAACACACAAACACACCTGCAGCACTGTCACAGTCAAGGATACACACACACACACACACTAGACATATCCTGATCACTTTAAGGAATGGCTCAAGCTTTGTCAAAGATGTGAGGAAATCAGATCCCTCATACATTCATAAAGAAGCGTCTTTTGAAGGTTGAAGGATACATCCCGAATGCTGCAAACTGCCATCCTCTGAACTGACCGGCCACACCGACCACACCACCTGTCAGATAAACTGAAACACACACTCTATATGCATGGGTATTTCACATTGTGATCTAAATTGTTAAATGAAAAGTCTATATTTCAGGCCCTATAACTAATCGTGTAATTTCTTCTAGCTTTTTTGTGTTTTGTAGTTCATTTTAAATGCCAATGTAACAAATAAGTTGTTTAAAAGTACACATATATCATGTAGTCTCATAAAAGCTGCTTTACTTTTACTCACCATAAAGATAATAAAGATTAGAGAAGGATATGTCCTTCCCAAAAACTGCCCAGAAACTGTATTTCTCAACATACTTCCTCATATTCACACACACACACACCCCTTGCATGGACTGACATATAATGCAATTTAAATATTTTTTAAAACAACACCTTTCAAGTATTTTTACACATTTGAACTAATCCACTGAAACAGCAGCAGAAATACTGAACATTTGAAAGTATTTTAAGTTCATATTGGAACGTACAGTGTCAGTTTTGGAGCAAAGAGATTGATGATCGACTTCCTGGAGTGACTATCTGGACAACATGATATACAAATAATAATAATAATAATAAAAAATACACTTTAGGAAATGCTTATAGAACCATGATTTATTTAAATTTCCTAGTTTAATACATTAAAAAAAAAAAAAAAAAAAAAAAAAACTTTATGTAGTCACTTCCGTGTCATAAGTATTGTATATATAACTGTACTGACGACACTATTAATATTAATATGACATTAATATGTTAGAAACATTAATATTAGTATCACTTTAATCCTTGTTTGAACGTAATTACAGAGAAAACAGATTCTTACTCAGTCCAGCAGCCAGAGCTTGTTCATTGGCCCACATCGCCCACTCAATCTTCCCCATGATCACTCATGCACAAATGAAACAGCGAATACAGAAATAAAGGAGCCGAGCGACACAACGTTACAATCAACTTTATTCTCGAAACAACAGAGGGGCGTAGCCAGCGTGCCAGAGGCCCAACCCTTTCATTTCGTAACTTACGACTTGACCTTGTTCTGCATGAAACCAAAGTTCTTTCAAGGCAAGTTAGTCCACTCGGCGGACATATTTGGAACCTTTTTAAGCCTAGTTTGGAAAACTCCCAGGCAGCTATTTTCCATGTAAACAAACGGCATACAAGTACAGCTCTTATCCATTTGAATGGGGAACAAAATGTGCGTTCCAGTCAGAGGTTGCACTGCAAATAACTCGGATGGATATTCATTTTCGCTGTTATTTTTTATCTGTCATTAGCCTCTTTTGCATAATTTCTGCATTGAAAATTACCTGTTCTCATGGACACTGACTCTCTCTCCCGTGCACACACAAACACACATCAGAAAGAGTAAAGCTACGTACAGTAATTATGTTTTACATCAGTCATGAAGTTGTTAACGTCGTCCTACCTGTGTTTGTTTTGCCGCCATCGAAAGAAAGAAGCGATTGTACTCTTTACCGGATGCGGCGCTAGAGGTGGGCTTAATACCGGATGTTTCCGAAAAAGCCCCGAATGTTTATAACCTTGTGCTAATCGAGGTTTGTCTTTCATCGATTGCTTTTGGCTTGGGGACTTTTTTTTTATTTTGAATAATTGTAATATTCTACATAAGAGGAAATCATTGTTTCTTGAAAACTGGTTCAGTAATGGAGTGATGTTAGTGAACCAGCTGTTTGATAAGGATGGTAATTTATTCAACTACGAATTTCCAGTATCTAGGAAAGAATTGAATCTAGTTTTCAAGGCCATCTCTTTGGAAATATGAATGCTTTTTTTAGAAACAATAATAGTGGCTCAATGATTTCTGTTTGTCCCCCCAGCCCTCAATCCACTGTGGTTGGTTCTATTTGTTTCTCTGTATAAAAATCCAATAAAAAAATCAGGTCTTTATTTTTTTAAACTTGTTACCTCATTTACATTCATTATCTCTTATTGGAACAACATTTTTGATGATATTATGTGGATGTATGTTTGGTCACTCAGAATTTTTTCCTAACAAATAAAGTTAAAGAAATATCTTATACAATTAATTACAGATTTTATCATGTCAAGCATTTTTTGCAGAAATTTAAAAGTTACATTGATACATCCTGCTTCTTTTGTGAAGTTTCTTCTGAAACAGTAAGCCATTTGTTTTGGGAGTGTCCTTCTGCTCAGTCTTTCTGGAGTAATGTTAATGCCTTGATTGTCCAAAAAGTGTTTTGTGATTTTTCCTTATCTTATAGACACATTCTTTTGGGGTTTTATATTAATGACAAGAATCTATTAGCCAGGTTTTGTATAAACCTTCTTTTATGCATTGGAAAGTTTTATATTCATAAAATGTAAATTTTCAAAAGTAAACTCTGCTTTAACATCTTCAAACAAGAATTTAAATTTTATTTAAATACAATCTCAGTGTCTGTTAATAAGAAAGCCATAAAAACATCAAGAATTTGTACCATGTTTAATATTATTTCGTAATATGTTTTAATTAATTTTGTGCCCTCCCACAACTTTTCTTCATTTTTTATTAAAAAAAAATTTCTTTCCATTTCTTAGAACATATTTTTCAATAGGTTAACTATACGTTTTATATAATTGATCTTGTTGACTATTGAGACAACTTGTTTGCTGTCTGAAATATTGTTTGTGTGTTATTGTATTCTATGTTGCTAAAATTGCAATAAAAAAATTGGTTTTGTTCATGTTTTTTTGTTTTTTTTTGCCCCAATGCATTGCCAAAGTATACTTAAGCGCAAAGGCGTATGGGTATTTTACCATTGTAACCCACAATGCAGTGCTAGACTGTTGTTTTACTGTGTACAGTTTATTTATTTATTTTTTCATAAAAAATATACTGTTCAATCCTGACAACATTTTACATTTATTATGTACATTGCTTCAAAGTTTGATTTATGCTTTTTTTATTATTTGACTTCTCATTAGGCAGACAAGTGAAGGCTGATGTGAGATTATAAATAATAGAGGAGTTAGTCAGAAGCATCATGAACACAAACCATGTGCCATGGGATGTTTTAAAATATCTGTTTCAAAACATGTTATGTTAATTTTCCCATAATGCCTTCCAAACAACAGTTGTTTACCATAAAACTAGTCACATGCCTGCTCTTGATCTCCCAGAATGCAACATTTTTTGTCATTAACAATTTTTATTGATTCCAAAATTAAAATTAACACAAAAAACACATGAAAACAACCCAATTGTCCCTCTCCACTGCTCCTCCCCATCAACTCTCCAGGAAGGCAAAATAAGTGCCCCACTTCCTGCCATAATCACCCAACTGCCCATCCGTCTATGTGATAACTCCACAAAAGCCAGCACTCTGCCCAACTCGGTGCACCACTCATGAAATGAGGGCACACCCGGCGGCTTCCATACCCTAATTATCACCTGCCTGTCAGTCATCACGCAGGTAAGGACCAAGATTTTATGTTTATTTATTATATTAATACCCACCCCATCACCCATGTAGTATTATTCATGCAGAAGAATTGAAATAACATGACTTGAATCTAGGAAAAACCCAAACATTTTTAATCCTGGAATTACTCAGCATCATAATTTAACGGACCAAGCATCAACAGTCCTACTAAAGGCTAATCTTTGGACAATAAAATGGTCAAGACACTCTAAACACCATAATTCAAAGCAAAAAGGGTCATTGGTCAGCATGACCTTCTGATCTTCCACTCAGAATTAAAGCAGAGTTTTCCTTGAAAGGTTTCCAAAAGACCATCAGATTTGCACGACTCTTAATACTAACACATTTCATCTTAATTGAAGAACATTCTACACATAGTCACAGTGCTTTACCGATTTAACCTTCTAAAATGTACAGAATGCATTTAAATCCATGATTTATACAATACCTAGTCTTGCTAGGTAATTCTGACAATTCCTTTGAACTGTGGTAACTCGTATAACTGACAAATTAATGATTATAGCCTGATGTACCTCTTTAAAATGTGTGTAATGTTTTATCCATGTTAAAGCCCAACGGGTTGTCGATGGGCCGGACGGGTCTATTGCGCAATAACTTCGCGATATGCAAAAACTCAAAAATTAAAAGATAAACATATCTTACATCGTTGGAAAGCTGAGACTCTTGTGATTCGAACGATGTAAACCATTTTAATATACACTTAATACAGCGGGTACAATCGGTGTATTTCTCAGACCACTTACAGCAAAATAAAAAAATACAAAATGGTAGAAACTCACCTATAAAGCTCATCTTACTCTACTGATCCACTTCTTTCCATCAAAAATGGTTTAGTTACACTGTAAAGGGTCCATACAATCCAATTCAACGAAGTATTTGGTCCATAACACATTTATATATCAATAAACACCCACGTAGTATAGACGTAGCATTTCGAGCTAACCGACAGAGCTAACACAACTTCGACGCATTCTTTGATGAAGCTACCTTGAACATGTAAACATTACATATATTTTTATGTCAAAATGTCCGCTGACCCCTGAACTTTAGATGGACAGGTCATTTGAGCCAGTCGGTGCATGATAGAGGTGTGACCAGGTATCAATATCCTTGAAGCCTATACATACATGTGAAAACATGTGAAAAACACTCATTTTCTAATGTATTGTTATAAAATTTTAAATTGGGTTTGGTAAGGCTTCATGCTGTGATCTAATTGTGTTTTCCAGCTAATACCTCCCAGCTGTAGTTATCTGCAGGCATCTTTTTACAAAAAAAAAATGTAGGCGGAATTTTATTTCCCCTTTTTGAGTGTGTTCAAAGTTCTATTACTCAATACAAGTAAGACTTACAGTGACTCTGACTATTTAGGAACAAACCTCAAAGTCTCCCCTTTCAAAAGAGACCAAAAGCATGCATATACTCCAAAGGGTTCAAGAACAGCATGCATTTTAATTTGGGTAGGCCTTTTTTAGGCGTTTTTGGCAAATATTGCAGGATCTATAAAAGGATAACCAAGGAATTAACCAGTATGATTTGAAACCAGGGATTTTAATATTTTGTTACCTACACGTATAATATTCATGAAAGAACATCAAGTTTAGTATGCAAACGCTCACTTGGTTACATAGAGGAAACTGATGACAACGAATATCATGTCTCTTGTACCCTTCTCAAGATATAAAAGTTAATGATTAAATATGCACTATTTTTGAGCAGGAGATTTGTAAGACTCCGAAACAAAGGACCATAAAATCAACTGTCGAAAAGGACAGCCCAGTCGACCATGTGACTCTGAAAGTCACTTCTGATTGGCGCAGGACACCTTTTGAGATGTGGCCAATTTCAGTTAAAATGTTTCCAAAGAGGAAGAACACACTGGTCTCTCTCGTCTTCTTCTGCTCTTCTGACTGCTCAGACTTCGCTCTGACTCTTCTCTTGTGGTCTTCTCTGGATCTCTTCAGAACCAGATCCATGCCATGTGAGCTCCAAGGAAGCTCGGGACTCCAAGTCCCGAGGAAGCCTCTCACTCTCCAAAGGGAGTTGCGGATCCTCCATGAGAAGTCCTCGCTTCAAAGCCAAACTTATCATTCATACAGACTTTAACTATCCGATCTTGCGGAGGTCCAAAACATCGACGGAACGAACTTTCGACCAATAACCAAGCAACCCAAAAATGCAAGGAAACACCACGACACACAAGTACATCTCCAATATTGTGCTCAAAGTGCTGGTGTATTAGTTAAATACTTTGGGTAATTGGATAGCAAATTGATGTAGACTCAAATAAGGATAAATGGTTCTTAAGACATTGTCAACAGATTGCATAAAGTTCATTTTCACTGTATTGATAATTTGTCTCATGTATATATGTGTTTGATTAGATTTATGTTTATAATGGCAATAATGTTTGTCTGTATTCAAAGATGATTTGACTGTGGTACATTTTGATAAATAATCTCATCCCTGTTTCTAAATGATTTAGTTTCAAAGCTGTACATAAATACGTGTGTTATTATTTTCAATAATCCATGAGAATAATATCACTCCAATAAGTGAATTAATCATAATTCACTTATTAAAGCTAATTCCTTAGAGTAGAAATTGTGAGTGGATACAACGAGACGTTGTATTACAATTTTAATGGTGGAGAATTTTATTCAGACAAATAATCTAGTATTTGTCTTTTATCTAATTATAATTTATAATTCTATTATATATTTCATTACATAATAATGTAGAATAAGGACAGTTTAATTTAGTTAATAGCTCACATATTTCAAGACCTAAATACCCCTACACATAATGTTGTGAGAATGTGGGCACTTTAAATTTGTCAGTACCAAATATCTTACACCCAGAATACAATGTCTGGGGCAGAATAAAATCGGAGTGCCCAAGACCTCACAGATAAAACTCTGAACCCCCGACCAAATCTTTTGAATCTTAAAACAGGACAAAAAAACTTTGGTGATGTCCCCATCCTCCAACTGGCATCACCAGCAAGTAGGTGTGTCTTTAAGGCGAAGCCTATACAATCTAGAGGGAGTCCAATACATATGATTGCAGATCAAAACATAAATTGTATAGGGCACACCCTTGCATCCCTAGACAGACTTGACATTTTTAAAATCCTACCCCATTCTCCATCTTCTAGTACTAAATTCAAGTCTCTCTCCCATAACTTCTTTAGAGATGTTAAAACCCCATCCCTAGACTCTGAATTAGCCAGGAATAGTACGCTGAAGCTTCATAACCTTTTCTAAAAGCAGCAAGCACCATCTCAGGAGTGTCTGCTGCTTCAGGGGGCTTCATACTACAACCAAAGGTGGTACAGATAGATGGTGCAGCTGTAAGTACCTGAAGAAATTAGGAATCCCAAATCGCTGTATAATATTTTCAAAGGATCTGTCATGAGAGAGTCTCTTTCTACCATTCCCTCAGTGAAATCTGCTGGTGGTGAAATTTTTACCTTGGCCATTGATATTAATAATGCCTTTAATTATCTTGATCTTTATAGTTCCATGTCTTCGTCTACTGATGAGGATATTAGAAACTTTGTGGAACCATTAGAACTCCCTAAACTAGTGAATGAGCAAAAAAATTATCTTGATTCTGAAATAACTTTGGAAGAGCTTGACAAGATAATTAAGTCCCTACCTACTGGCAAGGCTCCGGGGCCAGACGGTTTGCCGCAGAATATATAATTTATAGATCCTGTGCTACAGAACTGGCTCTTCTTTTGCTAGTTTATACTGAATCATTAAATAATAGAAAGCTTCCCCCAACCATGAGACAAGCCTGGATCAGTCTGATTTTTAAAAAGGACAAATATCCATATGAATGTAAAAGTTACCATCCAATCTCCCTGATCCAATTAGATGTAGAAATTTTGTCAAAAAGTTTGACTAACTGATTAAGTAAGGTTGTGACAAATAGATCAGGTGGGGTTTATTCAGGGCCGCTGCTCTTCTGATAATATTAGGATAACTCTTAGGATAATATTAATATCGTGTGGTCAGTAGTGAATGATCAGTCTCTGATCACTGCCATCTCACTCGATGCCGAAAAAAAATTTGATATGGTAAAATTGGATTATCTTTTTAAGATTTTGGAAATGAATGGGAGGTGTGGTGCATAAGCTTCTGCTTTACGCAGATTATATTTTATTATTTGTCTCTGAACCTACTAGATCTATGCCTTGCCTTCACAGAATTATTAATTCCTTTTCCAAGTTCTCAGGATACAAAGTCAATTGGTCTATATCTGAAGCTTTGGCTCTGACAGCGTTCTGTCAAGTAATGGCCTTCCAGCTGGGCGCCTTCCAGTGGCCCAAAAACGGCATTAAGTATTTAGGGATTTTATTCCCAGCAAATTTGTCTGACCTTCTTAAAGTTAATTTTGACCCTTTAATAAAAAGGTTTTCAAGTGATGTTTGCTGGTGGGCTTTATTACATTTATCAATGATTGGAAAGGTTAATGTTATTAAAATGAATTGTATGCAAAAATGTAACTACTTGTTATAATCTCTCCCTGTAGATGTTCCCCTCTCTTATTTCAAGCAATTTGATAGCATAGCGGAGTCCTTTATTTGGAATGGTAAACGTCCCAGATTGCTTTTTAATAAGTTACATAGACTGATTGACAAAGATGAGCTAGGCCTACCGAAGATTTTGACTTATTACTATGCGTTCAGTCTCAGACATTTGGCTCATTGATCACTTCCACCTGAGAAAGCCCCTCCCTGGTTTGTTATTGAACAGGCAGTTCTTTCCCTTATTTCGCAATTACAAAGCCTCTCTATCAAACTGGAAAAGTTAAGTTACAAACACATTTATTTTCACTCAGTATGGACTAAAATGCCCACATTGTTTAAATAGGACTCTTAAATAGGACGGTGTCCTATATGAAAGTGGAGTGTTGAGATCGGTTAAAAATTTGGTCCAGCATTTTGCGATCCCCAGACATCAATTGTATAGGTATTTACAACTGCACCACCTGCTTTGTACTATTTTTGGGAGTAGCACACACTCCCCTAAAGAGGCAGATGCTTTGGGAGAGGTGATTGCGGCTTTTGGAAGAGGTGATTGCGGCTTTTGGAAAAGGCCATGAGGCATCAGTGTACTACTCCTTGTTAATTCAGAGTCTGGGGGACAGAGCCTTAACTTCTCTCTGTGGGAGAGTATGGGAGAAAGATTTCAACTTGGCATTGGAGGAAGGAGTATGGGCTAAGATTCCTAAAAACTATTAAAAATTTTGCATAGATTTTGTTGGACCCCCCTCCAGACTGTATAGGCTTGTTTTAAAGACACACCCACTGGCTGAAGATGCCAAACGGAGGATGGAGACATGGCCCATGTTTATTGGTGGTGTGTCGAGATCCAGAAATTCTGGTAGAAGGTTCAGAATTTTGTGTGCGATGTGGTGGGCACTTGGATTTCGTTTTGCCCCAGACTTTGTGTTCTGTGCGATGGGGCGGTGATCCATGTGGGGGATGGCCATATAGAGAACTGGGTTCTGACCTGTGTGGTGATCACCAGGCAGGTTATTTTGAGGGGTTGGAGGTCAGCTGGTGCACTCCCATATCTGGAGTGGTGCACGGAGATGGGGAGGGTAGCGGCTTATGAGGAGGTGTCTTTGGGAAGATAGGGTGATTTAGATTTTTTGTCTGGCAATGGGGCAGGTTTTGGAATTTTTGGGATAAGTAAGATAAGCCACCTTCTCTCGTTCAGTGGGGAATCAACCAGGCTGTATCTCCATAAACAGTGAGCAGTAAAGAAGGAATCCACTGCAGTCCAACGCCGATCGAGAGAAGGGCACTGGTGCCAATGGAATTGGGGATATACGTCAAAAAAGTTGTGGAAGTCATGCTGCTGAAGTCTCATTCGGGTTTTGTTGAGACGTTGCAGGAACGTTACTATTATCTGCAGCGGTGAATGATGTTTGTTGTAGTTCATTCACCAGAGTATTATTAAAGGTGCTCAATCAGCTCCCACTGGATTTATGGTAGAGGTCTAATCTTCTGTCACAACATACACAGACACAGATTGAACCCAATCATGAGAGCTTTATTGAACATGATACTTTTCAGGTAAGTCAAAAGTGATATAGGGAGAGGTAACTTAGCTTAGAATGACAGAGTTCATGTTCCCAGGGAGAATGCTGAAGGATCGCCACTACAAGATGACGAATGAAGATGAAACCTTGGGAAATGGACTCAATAGTATGAATACAGCTTCACATAGGGATTCCAACAAGCAAGAGAGTCTGAGTGTCCCTTGTGGAGACTAGACATCGATGGAGCGGCAAGGTGAGTATTTTATGGAGTGAACGTGATTGAGTGCTGGATTGGGATCAGTTGTGAGTGATTAGTGGTTCAGGGAGAGGGAGCAGAGTGTGAAGTGAGAGAGGGAATCCGGTGTGGATGTGACAGGATCGCAAATGCTCCATTTTCATACAGGTCACCCAGCATAGTAACACCCCTTCCAATCCATTCTGTCCAGCTTAAAGGGGGCTTGTTAATGCACAATTTTGGGTTTAACCAAATACTTGCAGCAACATTCAGATAAATGTCAAATTTTAACACACAAGAAACTTTTTTCCACAATAAATGCATGTGCAAGATAACAGGATCAGTTTTTACTTCTCTGGGCAGCTTGGTAGAAAGACTAAGATAGGGGCAAGGACCTCCTGTTCAATAAAGAGCCAGGGAGGAGCTCTCTCAAGTGGAATCTCTCAATGCGCCAAATGTCTGAGATCAATAGTAAAACAAAATCTTGGGGAGACCTAACCCCACTTTGTCAATTCGTCTGTGTAACTTGAAGTGCATGCGAGGACGTTTACCATTCCAGATAAAGGATTTAGCTATACTATCAAATTGTTTAAAATAAAAGGGGGGAACTTCAACAGGGAGAGACTGTGTAGTAGGAAGTTGAATAATGGAACACAATTAATTTTAATAACATTAACCTTCCCAGTCAAAGATAAATGTAATGAAGCCCACCTGCTCTCATAACTCAAACACTTTTTATTAAAGGGTCAAATTTAACTTTATTAAATGACACAAATATGCTAGGAATAAAATGCTCAAATACTTAACGCCCTGTTTGGGCTACTGGAAGGCGCCCAGAAGGAAAGCCTATATTGGAAAGCTGTCATAGCCAAAGCTTCGGATTTATACCAATTGAAACTGTATCATGAGAACATAGAAAAGGAATGAATAATTCTGTGGAACAAAGACATAGATCTAGTAGGGTCATTATGAATAATAAAATATAATCTGCATAAAGCAAAAATCTATTTGCCATACCTCCTGCCATCATCCCTGGAAAATTATCCTCCTTTCTTATCACGACTGCTAATGGTTCCAGGACATAACAGAACAATAATAAGGAATGAGGGCAACCATGCTGGGTGCCCCTATCCAGAGTAAAATAATCTGAAATTAATCAGTTTGTTTGTACCGCTGCTACCAGGTGTCTATAAAGTAACTTAATCCATCCAATAAAAGTATTTCCGAACCCATACATTTCCAAAATCTTAAAAAGATAATCTATTCTACCAAATCAAATGCCTTTTCGGCATCAAGCGAGATGGCAGTGATGAGTTTGTTCGTTCGCCATGGACCACATGATATTGATGAAAAGCAAAATGTTATCAGAAGAGCTATAGCCCCGAATAAACCCCACCTGATCTATATGTATAAGAGAAGTCATAACTTTACTCAATCGATTAGCCAAAAATTTTTACAGTAATTTTATGTCTAGCTGGATCTTTGTCCTTTTTAATAATCAGACTAATCCGGGCTTGTGTTATGGTTGGCGGAAGCTTTCCCTTCTTTAATGATTCCATATAAACGTCTAACAAAATGGAGCCAGTTCTGTAGCATAGATCTAAAAAATTCAGCATCAAAGCCGTCCGGCCCCAGAGTCCACCTTCCATGACAAAAAAGTATTATATCAGTATTTCAATTGAGTCAATTCTCTGAGGCATCAGATGACATTCAGCAATTCAGTTCTGTCTCTGTACTTTTAATATTCTATTCCAACTCCACGAGTTCTCATGCTTTGGATTTTTTGATGAATGAGGCATAATGTATGATCCGACCTCTAAGAACCGCCTTAAGTGCCTTCCAAGCCATGCCCACAAAGGATACTGAGGACCAGTTGGTCTCTATATCAACATTGATTTCCTTTAACATTTTTTGTTTGTTTCCAATTGAGCAATCAATGACTGAAGAAATGAGGGACTTAGATTAAAAAAATATATTCTAGAATAAATCTTATTGACTGATGAAAAAAAATTTATAGTCCCTATCAGATGGGTTCAAAAGTATACTAATATCTGTAAGACCAAGATTTTTACACATCCTGTAAAGTGTAACCTTCTTTCTTTTTGTGGGGTACCACAGCCCATTCACATTCCAGATGGAGAGAGACAATCCACTCATAATAACATTTGACATTTTGACATATTAGAAAAAATAGATTGTCAAAAATAAAATTCCAAAGACCATATTCCAAAATTAGTGCCACAGTCAAACCCCCGAACTTCCCCCAGAACCAAACAAACAGAAAAAAAGAAAAACATGTACATTAACCCTGCGCACAACAGTGCCAACCAGCCTTCCATCCCTCTAAATTCAAACAGTCCATGTCTGCTTACGAGAGCCCCCGCGACAACTTTGCTCTCTTATTGCTCAAATCCGGTTCTTCTGTACAAATTTTGTGAGAAATAAACAAAACTCCAGTTTTTTATAAAACAAACTCCAGCCAATAGGCAGAATAGACACAAAGAACATGTAGATTAATTCACAAAACTTGAAGGTGTGTTCCTCCACAAAACAAATTCCATTCCAGAACCAGCACACACACAAAGTTTTTAAAAAATAAAATAAATAAAGCCGTTCAGTTTCCTTGGACAATCAAACAAATGTTCAGTGAGCCGGCTGTTCAAGAGTGCAGGAGATGACCTAATCATTCCAATGTCCTGCAAAAAATACTCCACAAAACAAACTCAATCCAATAGGAAGCATAAGCACAAAGAATGGGCAGATTCATCCACAACTGTTTCGAAGGAGTGTTATTCCACAAAACATACTCCAGCTGCTAGGTGGAACCAAGACAAAAAGAAACAAAAAAGGTGCCCAGCTTCCTCAAACAGTCAAGTGTATGTACAGCGAGACAATCTTACTTGGAGGCCACACAAGAAACACCAAATGGTTTACTCACTCCATTGTCTCTATGAAAGACAATGCTTGCTTTGGGCATGTAAATATTTTGCGGCCGTCCTTAGTATCTATACTCAGTTTGGCCAGAAACATCAGTGCAAAAGCAATCTTCCATTGATGTTGAGATTCATTCCTTGAATTAATTTGCAAAGTCTATGAACAAGAAAATGCTGCGATTCTTCCAAGAAAGCTTTCCTTTGCTCCTCTCCTTGCACAACATTTGTTTCGGATAATCTCAGAAATTTGGCCAGAACTGATTGGGGCCTGTCTCCTTCAACGGACCTCTGAGCCGGAAATCATTTGCTTTCCAGCTTGTGGTATGTTATGCCAAGCAGACTCGGGAAGAGCTCATCTAGGAATTTCACCATAGCTCTTCCTTTTTCATGCTCAGGAATTCCAATAATTTGGATGTTGTTTCGCCGATAACAATTCTCCAAATCCTCCAGTTTTTCCCAAACGCATTCCAAGTTTATCTTGATTGCTAGCGGGTTAGCAGCTAATTATTTCCCACGTTGACTTCAAATAACAGATATTTAGCCGGGTGTATCGAATCTCACCGTTTTCTGACATAAAAATATTAGCAATGTACCCAGAGCTTGCCGTTTACATGTCCACTCCTCACATAGCATCAGGTGACTCCAGAATGCAACATTTTTAACAGCAAACTATTGCATTTAAGAACAGTAGATTGCAGTAGGAATTTGGCCATAAATGTACAGCAATTCTATACAATGCAGAGTGTGTCGGGTGCAAAGTGATTCTACCTGTACATTTCCTCACTCTGGAGACGTACATATCTTGGAGCATACCAATAATCATTTCAGCAGTCCTGACTGTCCATTGTAGTTTCCTTCTGCCTGATTTGGTGGCTGAACCAAACAAGACAGACATAGATGTACACAGGACAGACTCAATGATGGCCGAGTAGAACTGTGTCGGCAGCTCCTGTGGCAGGTTGAACTTCCTCAGCTGGCGAAGGAAGTACAACCTTTGCTGAGCCTTCTTCACAATGGAGTCTATGTGGGTGTCCCAGAAACCTAGAGCCCAGGAATCTGTATTACTCCACTGCTGCCACAGTGCTATTCAGGAGTTGGGGGGGGGGGGGGGGGGGGGGTTGTGGGTTGTGCAGGGGGCTTTCTCCTGGAGTCCACTATCATCTCCACTGTTTTGAGCGTGTTCAGCTCAAGGTTGTTGTGACCTCACCAGAAAGCCAACTGATCAACCTCCCATCTGTATGCAGACTCATCACCGTCGCAGATGAGGCCAATGACCGTGGTATCGTCTGCAAATTTCAGGAGCTTGACAGTGAGGTTAAAGAGCAGTAGTGAGAAAACACATCCCTGAGGAGCACCAGTGCTAATAATGAGGGTCCCAGATGTGAGTTTTCCCAGTCTCACTAGAAAAGCGACACCACTCCCGTTCATGTTAGGGTTTCCAATAATTTCTCCCCACTCAGTGATGCACCCACTGAGATCATGTTGAAAGAGTCTTGGTCATAGGTGATTCTATTGTAAGGAAAGTGGAAATAGAGACTCTGGCCACCAACGTTAAATGCATTTTGGGTGCCAGAGTGTCTGACATCAGATAAAATTTAGAAGTGATGGCTAATGCTAAACGTAGATTTTCTAAAATTGGCATTCATGTCGGCACTAACGATGTCTGGTTTCACCAGTTGGAGATCACTAGAGATACTGTTAAAGAGGTGTGTGAATTTGATATTAGACACTGTAATATGCTCTGGCACCCTCCCTGGTCATTGTGGTGATTAGGTTTATAGTTGATTAGTGTTACTGAATGGCTGGATGTCTGAGTGGTTTCTGGAGAATAGCATAGGATTTATAGACAATTGAAAGCTTTAGTGCTTCTGTTAAAAGAGTTCTAATGCTTAGTATCCCTATCTTTATATGATGTTTATCTTAAAAAAAATAATAATAATAATTCATTTACATTTACTATAATATTCATCCGGTTAAGCCAGGTTTAAGTGAAACAGAGCACATCCAAGCTATGATCTGTAATAATTTCAATTTCAGGTGTTACTCAGAGGACAGGATATAAGTTTAAGCCTTTTGAACTAATAATGCTTAATGTAACACCGTCAGATATTAATACAAAATCTCTGTTGTCTTTGCTGCAGTATATAGATCACCCGGGCCTTATTCTGATTGCCTTGTGAATTTGCACATTTTCTATCAGATCTAGTAGTTACTCTAGATAGAGCTTTAATTGTTGGTGACTTCAACATTCACATAGATAATGAAATGGGCACTTTGGGATTAGCATTTATCAATATTTTCAACTCGCTTGGAGTCACAAATGTGATAGGATCAACTCATCGTTATAATAATATGCTAGATTTAATTCTGACATAAGGAGTTGTAGGATTATCCATGAACAAAGTCTAGATTTAATTTTGTCATATGGAGTTACAGGATTATCCATGAACAAAGCCATCAAATGAACACAACATCACTTTCATCAGAGAGATCCCCCACCAAGATATTAGAGAGTCATAAAACAAATCTATGGCACCAAAATTGCTGAAGTTTCTCCCATGCCGGTTAAATTTCAAACTAGGGTTTGTAATAACAGAGCTGACCAATAAAGAAGACCCTTCTTTGTTCCACAAACATAAAGCCTCAGCATGACCTTTTGAACTTCCACACAGAGCTAAAGCAGGTTTTCTTTGAAAGGTTTCTTTGTGAGATCCCCATGAGATCCTCATTATAGCACATGTGATTTAACCCTATAAAATATACACCATACCTAGCCTTGCTAGATAATTCTGAAAACGTCTCTATGACCTGTGATCACTTTTATAAGTGTCAAATTAATGATTATTGCCTGATGTACCTTTTTAAATATGTTTAGTGATTTCAATCTTTTTATTAATATTTTACATAGTATAATATAACCACAATTTCAAAAACAGATTAAGATTAAATAAATTATCTTGCTCCAACAGAGCTCCCCATCTCCACTGCACCATTAATTCAATTACATTTTATTTGTATAGCACCTTTCACAACAAACATTGTTTCAAAGCAGCTTTACAGAAGACCAGGCATTAACAGACGATAAAACTGTAATGTCTATAATGTCGATGAATCATCATTGTGTAATTAGATAAAATACAATTGTTAATCGTGTTTAAAAATAAGTAATTAAATAATAATTGTATTAATAACCCCAGTGAGCAAGCTGAAGGCGACTGTGGCAAGGAACACAAAACTCCATAAGATGTTGATTAATGGAGAAAAATAACCTTAGGAGAAACCAGACTCACAGTGAGGGCCAGTTCCTCTCTGGCTAACATCATGAATATAATGTAAATATTACTTATGTATAGTTAAAATTAAAATGGTTTAAAATTATTAATCTAAGTAAGTGTTAAGGGTTAGTGTATAAACATCGATTTTGTATGAACTGTAAGATTTATGACCAATGTCTTTGAAGTCCATCCTGGATTAACTGCAGAAGTTCACATAGATGCAATTGTCCTTGTTAATTGGCTGATGAAGGCTTTTGTTAGCAATTGTTAGTCTATGCATTCCATTTCAAGATCGAAGTCCATCAATAGACCGAGGTGCTTGCAGGCAGAGATCAGGGATGTGAAACGCAGTTCAATATGGCCAGTAATTTCGGTGAGGTTCGGTGTGGTCCATCCTAAATCCAAGGTTCAGACAATGGCATATGAAGTATCCCATGTCTTATGGATGGAGTTGGCATCAGTTCATCCTCTGAAGTCCATCTTAATAGACTGAAGTGATATTTTGCTGGCACCGGCTGCATTTAGTCATCATCATTCAGCAGCAGTGGAGTCCAACATGAAGCAGGAATTGTGCTGGATCCAGCCGGTTCTGGTGACCTCAGGATAGGAGTCCCGAGGTTGAGACAGGGAAATAAATAAAGTAATATAAGCATAGATGCCATTCAATTAATTGCAGAGTTATAAATCATGATCAATGTTTCTGGTTTCTGGTTCCGGCAGACTAAACTAAAGCAGCCTAATTGGGGGCTGGAGGATAAATTAGGTGTATGCCTTGCTAAATAGATGAGTCTTTAGTCTAGACTTAAACTGAGGGAGTGTGTTTGCATCTCGAACAATGTTAGGGAGACTATTCCATAGTTTAGGAGCCAAATATGAAAAGGATCTACCTCCTTTTGTGGATTTTGATATTCTAGGAACTATTAACAGGCCAGAATTTTGCGATTGTATTGAACATGATGGAATATAGCGTGGTAGAAGTACCTTAAGTACTGCGGAGCTAGACCATTCAAAGCTTTGTACGTAGTTAATAGAAATTTAAAATGAATATGGAATTTAACATGTGGCCAATGTAACATTGATAAAATGGGGCTAATATGATCATATTTCTTGGTTCTCGTTAGCACTCTGGCTGCTGCATTTTGAACCAATTGAAGTGTATTTATTGATCTTGCTGGGCATCCTCCCAGTAATGCATTACAATAATCTAGTCTTGAGGTCATGAACGCATGAATTAGTTTTTCGGCATCAGCAACAGAGAGCATGTGCCATAATTTAGCAATATTTCTTAGGTGGAAGAATGCTGTTCTACAAACATTAGTAATTTGATTTTCAAAGGACAGATGGGTATCAAATATAACACCTAAGTTCTATAGGTCTTTAGACCATCTTTGATGATTAACAGTACATCCATTGAGAGTCAAATTATATTGTAGTGGCTTATTTTTAGAGTTTTTTCATCCAATAATTAGTACCTCTGTTTTGTCAGAATTAAGTAGAAGGAAATTTCTGTCCATCTAATCTTTCATTTCATAGATACACTCTGCTAATTTTGAGAATTGTGAAATCTTATCAGGTTTTGAAGAATTATAAAGTTGTGTATCATCGGCATAGCAGTGTAAACTTATTCCACAATTCCTGATAATATCTCCCAGGGGAAGCATATATAAGGAGAAAAGCAGAGGCCCTAAAACTGATCCCTGTGGCACTCCATATTTGACTTTTGTTTGGATTGACAATTCCTCATTTACATAGACAAAGTGGTAGCGGTCTGCTAAATATGACCTAAACCATGCTAATGCAACTCCACAAATGAAAACATAATTCTCCAGCCTATTCAAGAGAATGTTGTGATCTATCGTGTCAAATGCAGCACTAAGATCCAAAAGCACTAGAAGATAAATTCAGCCGTGATCAGATGATAAGAGCAAGTCATTTGTAACTCTGATAAGTGCAGTGTCTCTACTGTGATGAGGCCTAAATCCTGAAATTCATTGTATATATGTTTATAACAAAAACCTGGGGGAGTAGATTAATTTAAACAAATATATTCATCCGGTTTAAGCCAGGTTTCAGTCAAACAGAGCGCATCCAATCTATGATCTGTAATCATTTCATTAACAATTAGTGCTTTGGTAGAAAGAGATCAACTAGGTTACGGATGTAACCTCTGTTCCCTGATGGAGGGAACGAGACGTTGTGTCGAAGAAGCAACATTAGGGGTCTCGCATGAGCGGCTTTTGCATCTCTGATCTATGAGAAAAGGCCAATGAGAAATTGGCTGAAAGAATTTGCATGTCCTGCCCCCGGACATATGGGTATAAAGGGAGGGAAATGCATCTGTTTCATTCAGGATTTTTCTGAGGAGCTGACAATGAGGTTCGGCCGCAACAGTGGCTCGGTTCAGCGACGTGGCCGGGAGGACACGTCTCATTCCCTCCATCAGGGAACGGAGCTTACATGCGTAACCTAGACGTTCCCCGTCTGTCACTCACTTCAATGTTGTGTCAAAGAACGTTGTGTCACTAGGGGTCAAATTTAAATCACGGCATGTGCTGAGCCGTGTAAGTGTACTGCTGACACAGGAGCGGGCAGGTATTTTATGTGCCAAAGTGACCGGCTGTGTCAGGCTGCATGTACCCTTCCCCAATGCCCCATAAAGTCGTCAAAGCCTTCTGGTTCTTTACCCTCGACTGGGGGGAACAAGGGGACTTGCCAATTATGGGAGCAGGCCGCACCAGCCACGGGGCCAACTTAATGCTATCATACGCATTGGGGAAGGCGATCTATCCCAGTTTTCCTATTCTTTCAGGGGGAAAGACCCTGCGGAGACCACACCTGCCCAGACTGGGCGAGGTAAAAAGTGGTGAAATACATCACATGGGCTTTTAGGTCACATGTGGAGAATGGCGCGGTTGTAGATCCTACCTCATTAGGAGGGAGGAGTTGCTACAGACACGGTGACCAGGGGCCAGTGGGAACTACCCAAGGGAGACGCGGGTCCACTTGCAAGGGGACCATACCGCAGAAAATACATACAGAGGTGAAGTCCACGTATGAGCCCAACCTGTGGAACACCTATTCCAGTACATGGTAGATTGAATACCCGCATTGGATTTGTTCGCGAATTCCTCCACTGAATTCGCGGACCAGAGGGCTAGGAAGGTGTCATCCAGGCTCTGGCTTGGTTGATTGTGTCTATGACGGCAGGTGGTAGATCAGCCAGATCTTCCACATCCCGTCCAGGGCCAGACGTGGAGGTTCCAGAGGTCTGGGTGCGGATGCCAGAGCGTGCCTCGTCCCTGAGAAAGAAGGTCCTTCCTCAGGGGAATTCGCCCGGGAGGGGCTGCTGCGAGGAGTAAGAGATCCGAAAACCAAGTCTGAGTGGGCCAATAGGGGGCCACTAGAGTGACTTGTTCCTCGTCCTCCCTGACCTTGGCTCACTGGGGGAAATGCATACTTGCACAGCCCCGTGGGCCAGCTGTGTGCCAGCGCGTCTGCCCCGAGGGGAGCCTCCGTTCCGGCGTACCAGAGCGGGCAGTGGGAGGTCTCTCGGGAGGCGAACAGGCCTACCTGAGCCTTGTCGAACTGTTCCCAAATCAGCTGGACCGACTGGGGGTGAAGCCTCCACTCTCCGCCGAGCAAGCGTTGTCGTGATAGCGCGTTCGCCACCATGTTGAGGTTGCCCGGGATGTGAGTGGCACGCAGCGACTTGAGTCAAAGGAGGAGATGACGGGAAAGCCGCAACCACAACGTTGCCATGGTCATGTTCTCGTAGTGAGAACATGAGCCATCCACAAACTCTGCCTCTCTGTGATCGCTGCCCAGACACACGAGACAGCACCTGTGGCCGTCAGGAGCGGAAAGCACTCTACTGCATCCAGGAACTACACAGGGGCAGCGTGTCCTGAAAGGTCGTTCAACGCCAGCTGTGTATTTGTTCTTTTAGAGGAAATAACTCTTTTAGAGAAATAAACTCTTTTAACTGCGCTGTCGAAGCGCCCAGAGGCAAAGCTGCACTGCCGTGCAGAGAAGGGAGAAAGCCGCTTATATGTGCTGTAGATCCAACAGCAATCGCACTTAGAGATGGGAGGAACAGCGTGTGACTCGAAGCTCGCTGCATACACAACCAGTCAGCTCTGAAGAAATTTTCTGAATGAAACAGATGCATTTCCCTCCCTTTATACCCATATGTCCGAGGGCGGGACATGCAAATTCTGTCTGCCAATTTCTCATTGGCCTTTTCTCATAGATCAAAGATGCAAAAGGAACTCAAGAGAGACCCCTAGTGTCGCTTCTTCGACACAATGTCGAAGTGAGCGACAGACGGGGAACTAATGTTTAGTAGCCGTATTTTTATATGATGTGTATTTGTTTGTTTTGTTCAAGTTTGACCTTAATCAATTTTTTTCTAAATGATCTAGTGAGGGTATTGTGTTTGGTAGTTCGGGGAATAGACATAGCCTCTATGAGATATCTAGGAGATACAGTCTCTATGTGTTGTAGTTTATGTGGCCTGTGTGACATCTCAAGGCAGCTAGCAGACGTTCGGATTAACCAGTTTGTCTGCTTCCTGACCTGGGCCCCAGTTAGTCAAATACTATCATTATTAAGACTATGAGCCAAATTACTAGAGAGGAGAGCGGCACCTTCCCTGGAGGGATGGAGTCTGGGATGGAGTCTGTCTCTCTTTTGCAGGTCAGGTCTACCCCAAAAACTCTTCCAATTGGCTATAAATCCTATTTTATTCTTCAGAAACCACTCAGATAACCACTCAGGCTATTGCAAACATGTGACATGCAATGCAGGAAGAAATAACATGAGCCGATGCCATGACTTACCGCAAATTGTTTGTTGTTGGTTGTTCCTGAGCGGTGAGGGTTTGAGATTGATGTGAATCCCTCACACAATTGTTTGTAGTTGTTGGTTGTTCTTGATAAGTGGTGCTTTGAGATCGATGCAATAATCTGTGTGCCGCATAGGAGAAAAAACAGGTGCGTGATGAAAAAATGCACGTGGTTTAATCGCGATAAAAATAGAATGCTAATGCAGGTGAAATATGCGCGTAGTTGAATCACAATAAGAGAATAATGCGACGGAAAACCCGATGTGCGCTTAAAAATGGCAGAAGAAGACGCCTCTTCTTCCTGAGACGGCTGAGGAAGTTTGGAATGAACGACCACATCCTCACACGGTTCTACACCAGCACCGTAGAGAGCATCCTGACTGGCTGCATCACCGCCTGGTACGGCAATAGCACCGCCCACAACCGCAAAGACCTGCAAAGGGTGGTGCGAACGGCCAGAAATATCATCGGAGGTGAGCTTCCCTCCCTCCAGGATATATATAACAGACGGTGTGTGAAGAAAGCTCGGAGGATTATCAAAGACTCCAGCCACCCGAGTCATGGGCTGCTCTCACTGCTTCCATCAGGCAGGCGGTATCGCAGCATCAGGACCCGCACCACCCGACTACATGACAGCTTCTTCCCACAAGCAATAAGACTTTTGAACACATGATCCCTCATGATCAACAATCAGCACTGCACTTTATTAATCCTCATTCTGTCAATATATTCTCCCATTCAATTAGTGTTTATATATATTTATACCTGTATCTAGTGTATGTGTATTCTACATTGTGTGTATTGTGTACATTTGTTATGTAAATTGTTGTGTAGGTATGTGTACATTTGTTATGTAAATTGTTTTGTGTAAATATGTTGTTATTGTCACTGTCATTACTGCATTGTTGCACGGAACTGCACACAAGAATTTCACCTGCTGTTGCACTCGTGTACACAGTAGTGTGACAATAAAGTGATTTGATTGATTTGATTGATTGATTGATTGAGATGTTAAGGTTTAAAGGCTAAAAACAGATATATTAGCCATGCTAAAAACTAGCAGGCTACAAACACAGACTCTAGCTAGGTGCCAGCAGCAACAGTTAAAATACACGCAGATGAAACAGTAGAAAAGGGGAAAAACCTGAAACGCAGTAAAATGACAAAGGATATAATGATGAACAATGAATATAATGATGAACGTTTGAAAATAAGAATAAGCAATGCTAAGCAGCCTAAGCAGGCTACAATAAAACACTTGTGCAGCGTGCCATCAGCAACAGGAAGTCCAGTGATGTCAGAATCACACCATTACTTATTATCTTACAGGCTTTCTTGTACCATATTATCATGGCCTCACAGGGTCAGATAAAAGAAAATAAGGAGAGAAAGAAAGAGAGAGAGAAAAAAAGTAATTCACACAGGAAAAATTATAATTGGATTAATTTGCTGTATGTCAGTCAGCACTGGCTGCCAAATAATTAAAAAAGTTTGACTACAGACTTTAGTGGAGTATCAAATCTTCTCTAGTACAAGATGATGCATAAGATCCCTGATCCAATGACTAAAAGTAGGTGGAGATCTGTCCTTCCACTTAAGGAATATAAGATGTCTAGCTAATAAAGTCAAAAAAGCAATCATATTTTTAGCATTATTGTCTAAAAGGAGTACTGTAGTTAATCCGAATTGTGCAAGAATGGGGGAAGGATTAATAGATAAATGCAGAACTCCTGAATTTTTTTTATATGAATTGTCAATAATTAACAAGCTTAGGACATGACCAAAGCATGTGTGTATGATTAGTTATCTCAACTCTACACCTATCACACAAGTAGTCTATATTTGGTGAAAATGTTGCTAATTTAGCTTTTGACCAGTGTAGGCTGTGGACTACATTGAATTGAATAATTGTATGACGTAAACAGTTTGAGGTTGAATTAATCTTATTTATAATATCTTGCCATGCTTCTTCTGAAAGTTGCACATCAAGTTCACTTTCCCATTGTTGCTTTGATTTTGTCAAAGATGTTAAGTTCTGTGAGGAAATCAAAGAGTATATTAGACCTATATTATTCTTGGAGAGTGGGCTGATTTTCAAAATGATATCAAGTAGAGATTCAGTAGGTATAGCTGGATAGTCAATAGCGTTAGATGTCATAAAACTGCGAATCTGCAAATATCTGAAGAAATGTGTACTTGGAATTTAATATTTTGCTCGTATATGCTGAAATGACATAAAGCTATTATCGCTATATAGATCTTTCAATGTGAAAAGTCCTTTCTCTACCCAACAATTAAATGCTTTGTCTGTAATAGAGGGAGTAAACATATGATTTCTCATGATAGGGCCATACATTGAGAGATCAGTTAGTGAAAAAGCTAATCTAAACTGGTTCCATCTTTTAAAAGATGCTTTAACAATTGGTTTTAAAGAATGTTTAGACAATGACTCAGAAAGAGATATCTTTGTACAAATTAGAGCAGGCAATGATGTGGGGCCTACAAGATGCCTTTCGTGACAACAGCAATGCCGGGTTGTCAGAAGGGTTGATCCAATACAACATAAATTTAATATTAGAAGCCCAATTGTAAGGCTGAAGATTAGGGAAGGACAGTCCACCACAAGAATGATGTCTTTGTAGTATATCTTTATGTATCCGAGGGATTTTCCTATTCCAGATAGGTGTCTATAAAGATGAAGAAAGATTTTGCTAAAAAAATAGGAAGACTTTGAAACAAAAACAAAAATCTAGGCAACACATTAGTTTTGACTGCGTTAATTCTACCTCCTAAAGATAATAAGAGCAGGTTCCAACAGTCAAGATCCTCTTTTAAGTTGTTTATGAGTGGGCAGAAGTTAGCTTTAGTTTATTATATTTATAAGTAATCCAGATGCCCAAGTATATAAACTTTTCTATACTTATTTTAAATGGAAAAGAGTTATATAATGAATGAGATGTTAGATTGAGGCATGAGTTCACTTTCTGTAGAATAACTTTGGCAAAATCTCTGGATGTAAAGATATCTAGTCCAATCAGTACTGGTAAGCTTGTAAGTGGATGAGATAAGTATACAAGCATATCATCTGTGTAGAGAGAAACTTTATGTTCGATACATCTTCTGTGAATTCCCCTAATGTAATCAGCTCACGTAAAGCTACAGCTAGTGGTTCAATTACTAACACAAATAAAAGGGCCGATAAAGGGCAACCCTGTCTTGTGCCATGCCGTAGAGAGAAACATTTAGATAATTTATTATTTG
The DNA here is from genome assembly GCA_032164185.1 of Moxostoma hubbsi. NCBI lineage: Eukaryota > Metazoa > Chordata > Actinopteri > Cypriniformes > Catostomidae > Moxostoma > Moxostoma hubbsi. The sequence goes on from JAVLUX010000019.1 coordinate 43,609,270, forward strand.
TACATACTACTGCCACAGGGGATGTATATAGAACTTTAATCCATTGAGTACATTTCTAACCAAAACCGAATTTCTTCAAAACATAAAACAGATAGTCCCACTCCACCCGGTCAAAAGCTTTCTCAGCTATCGAGTGATAGTAGTACCTCAGGGACATCAGATGGAGTAGGATCATAAAGAATCTTTAAGAGCCGACATATATTAAAAAACAATTGTTGATTTTTTATAAATCCAGTTTGATCACTGGATATTATAGAAGGCAGAGCAGTTTCTAACCTACAAGCCAACATTTTAGCCTGGATTTTACTGTCCACATTAAGAAGAGAGATGGGGCGATAAGAGCCACAATCAAGAGGATCTTTTTTTCTTGAGAATGAGCGATATGACTGCTTGTCGCATAGTTGGAGGTAGGGTACCAGAAGAAAAAGATTCCTCAAATACACTTAATAAAAGCAGAGATAATTCATTATTATATTTTTTTATAAAACTCGCTCGGAAACACATCTGGGCCAGGCAATTTTTTTTTTACATTTTTGCATTGACATTATTGAGGTGTTAATTTCTTCAACTGAAAAGGGAGTTTTGAGTTCAACTGCTATCAATTGGAGGAATGGTAATCTTATCAAAAAATTATGAAAATAGCTTCTTATCCTTATGGGATTCAGAAGTATATAATTCTGAATAGAACTAATTTATCTTTTATTTGGGATATAGTGTGATCCGCCGTCTTTTGTCTCAGTTGATAAGCCAAAACTCTCCCAGCTGTGGGGCCTTGCCCCACTCAAAATGGCAGCAGAGACAGCATGGCCCTTTGTTCTATGATCAAAGGTGAGACATTGAACTCGGTTTCCCAGAATGCTTCACAGTCGCATGGGAAGTCCCGCCCATGGACTCATTCTCAAACGTCATTGGTCAAAAGTGGCCTATGACCGACGACGTCATCATCTTAACAAAACCAGCAATTAGATTTGATTTCGCTCTCTCTGCCTACAGTTTCAGTAGCCTGCGGTCTAAAGAGACTGTATCTACACATATACCTTCTGGACACAGTAGAGTAAGATTAACTTAGCTTTGTTCCAGTCGTGTACAACAGTGAATTTATTTAGAAAATGGAAAAGGCAACTTCTCAATCGTTTTCTATCAACGTTGACTACCTCCCTGCATTTCTCTCCATCACTGGACCCGAGAAATAAAGCAGAGACGTGTAATTTCACTGACGAGCGTAAGACAAAGGACCAAATCCAGATCGTTTTTCCTGACCACTCAACACAACAGGAATTCAAACAGACAACCCTGCTGAAATCGCACAGGATTTCCCAAGTAAGGCTTGATATCTGGGCAGATTTAGTTTAGAAACTGTGACTTTTCTTATAAAACTAAATCATATATATTTGATTGCTGAATGTTTGATGTATGTTTAACTACAATCGCTGACTGCCGTTTTGATTTGTGAGATCGTCATTTTTGGGTGAAATGTTTATTTTATTGAGTGATCTGAACTAACGATTCAATCGCACTGTTACCAGCATGTATCCTCTGTTAAATAATATCCACCCGTTTGTTCGCTTTCTCTCTCTCTCACACACACTGAAATTCACAGAGCGAGCAGCACCACGGTTTATGTACGAATCAGGCTAGTGTTTTTCAAATTCTCCCACCTGTTTCGTTCAGTTCCTTTGTGTGTCTGATCATTACCACCCACACATGGTATAATCTCTGTTGTTCTGGATCTGATCCAGCCATCTTTCTTTCCCTAAACATTCAAATAATTCAAATAATCTTTGGCTCCACCCTTTACGATCTAATCCTCTATTTTGAAACTAGTTTCCATTTTGAATTCAGTTTGCCATTTTGAACCTAGTTCTCAATGTTGGAACTGATCCTCCATTTTGAAACTTGTTCCACATGTGGAGTTTAGTCCACCATTTGGTGTCTTTGTTACCGAACCTAGACACACACCCACACATACATACACTAGCATATAGCTCCACAATTTAGTTAGGATTTCCATTTTATGTTTTGTGTTATATTCATCTAGTATTGGCAGTGTTCATTGATGTTTGATTATAATAAATCTTGTTATATTATAATAAGTACTCCTAGTACAGCCTCTGCCACGTCAAGAACTCCCATATTACTTAAGTATTGTTAAATTGTTGTTGTTAGAAGCCAACTGTAACCAGATTACTGTTAGATTCAATCAAAATACTCAATCTTCAGGGTAGAATTTTATGAGACTTTAGTATAATTTTTCTCTTGTCAAAGAGTGGTGCCCCGAGGATAGAATTTAACAAATTCAATTCTATTATTTTATTTTATTATTAATTAATAAACATTAATTATTAGTTATATCTGATAGTAAAACTGATCTAAACAACCAGTGCACCCTACACAGCCTTCTCACCATGTTCATATGTTTTATAGCATGTTTTGTTCATCAGATTTTCAATGTGTTAAGTACTTAAAATATTATATTCTGTTTCAAAGTCAAGTCAAAGTCAAAGTGGTTTGACTTGACTTTGAAACAGAATATAATCTTTGGGTCAGGGTTGCATCTAATTTTAGTATAGCATTTTCTAATTCCTCAAGTCTGGCTGTTTGTTCTTTTCTAATATGGGAACTGTAAGATATTATTTCTACTCTCAAATATGCTTTCATTGCTTCCCATATATCTGAAATACCCATATATTCCCGGGGTTTGGTTATGTTCAAGAAATATTTTTATCTTAGACGACATAAGTTTAACAAATGCTTCATCTGAAAGCAACAAAGTATTTAAGCTCCAGGGATGATAACTGTCATATGTAACTGGCAGGCATAATGTGATTGATAGCGGGCATGATCTGAAATAACAATAGCATGATACTCACAATAACTAATTAAAGGGAGAAGATTCTTGTCTATGAAACAATAGTCTATACGCGAATAGTTTGATGAACAGGTGAGAAAATAATAACTTCTTGACCCAGAAATGCAAAAATGCCAGACATCAGATACCCCATATGTGTCGAGGAATAATTTGATTGTATCGGCTGATTTGGATGGAATGGTAGCTTTGATAGAACTACGATCTAACAATGAAAACATTACGCAATTCATATCTTTTCCTAGTATCAAATAGTGTGTGTCCAGTTTTGGTAGTCTACAAATTTTTGGGGATGAAAAAAAGACTATCATCATAATTTGGTGCATATAAATTAGCTAGGACAACTGGTATGTTGTAAATTTACCAACTATTATGACATAGTGACCTGTAGTGACCTGAGTCTGCTACAACTTTCGAAACCTCAAATGGGATATTTTTTCAATAAGAATTGCTGTGTCTCTAGATTTAGAATTAAAATTAGAGTGATATAACTGACCTACCCACTCACACTTTAATCTAAAATGGTCCCGTCACCTTGCTTTCTGCTGCTGGAATTACAGCGCAGATTAGCAGTCACCATCGCACAGTCAAGTGTTGTGCATCTCCTGGACGCTTAGGCGGCCACAGTCCACAGCTTTAAAAGAGTATATTTTCTTTAGATAAATGAGTTTCCTGAAGAAAGGCAATCCTTTTTTTAAAAAAATAAAAAATTGTTTTAAATGCAGAAGTACTTTTCTAAGCTTGACAGGGTGATTTAAGGACGTAATCTTCCAGCTAACAAAATGTATATTGCAGCCTGCTGATCTTCTGGCTGTATAAATCATTTTTCATTTTAAAAAAAACAAACAAACAGAATCCAGCCATGACAGTATAGGATCTGAGGAATTATAACAGTAGTCCCTCCTCTAAATTAATAAAAAAAAAATGCAGATTGAGTGAAGTCTATAAAAAGAATCTGGTACAGTGATAACCTAACTCCATTCACCCAACAGAACAGAGTGAATCCCAAACCCATTGAAAAGACATCCACACATTTAAGTGCTTGTTATGGAGAAATCACAGTGTAGCAGGCACTCCTAGTCAAAATAAAAATAAAGACCATATAACCTATTATCAATATTAGTCTCAAAGGCATTGTGGTCCTTTTACAAATATAAAATATAAAATTACAATAAATAAATATTAACATGTTCAAAAAACAAACAAAAGAAAATAGAAAATTTGTCTTACTGTATAATGTAGTGCCATGCCATACATTTTTAAATATTAAACAATATTTGCAGCTAAGTCATCTGCTCACCAACTGGAGAGAGAGAGAGAGAGAGAGCGAGAGAGGAAAAAAAGAGAGAAAAAGAAAACACACGTTAAGTGTGTGTAAATATGTTTGCTGTGTCTGTCCTCGACAAGTTTACTGTCTGCTATGCAACATTATCCAACACAATGTTTCTCTTCACATACGCCATGGCCTCGACTGGGTCGTAAAACGAATCCTCCTTGCCATGAGTGATTCGAAGCTTCGCTGGGTGAAAGTCTCGGCCTCTGAAGAAACATCTCAACATCATTAAATGCAGATCTTGCAAGAGTCACGCTGGGAGGATAGTGTGGGTATATGAAAATTATGGATCCTTTGAATCGCAGGAGTCCAGCCTCTCTGGCTCTATTTGTATTCACTTCTAACTAACAAATCAATGATTATAATCTTTAATCTTGTATGGTAACTTCAAGGTTCAACTGGATATACCCCAACAATCAGGTTTCTCAAAATGTGTAATGTATTATCCATGTTATAAATCTAATGAATTAACCAATGACTCACTGAACATTCACTTGACTGTTCAAGGAACTGAGCATCTTTTTTGTTTCTTTTTGTGCTGGTCCCGCCTAGTGGCTGGAGTTTGTTTTGTGGAGGATCACACCTTCGGGACAGTTATGTGGATGAATCTACCCATTCTTTCTATTTATTCTGCCTATTGGCTGGAGTTTGTTTTTATAGATTATCTTTTGTTGTGTAATTCTGTCTCACAAAATTTGTATAGAAACACTGGACGTGAGTATATGAGTGGATGAGTGCATTCCGATGGCAAAGGTGTTGTGGGGGATCTCGTAGGTGTACGAGAGATTGTTTGAATTTAGAGGGATGGTCAACAGTTGTCACTGTCATGCGCATTTTTGCTTTTTCTGTTTGTTTGGTTCTGGGGGAAGTTCAGGGGTTGATTGTTGCTGTAATGTTGGAATGTGGTCTTTATAATTTCGTTTTTGACACACAATCTATATATTTTTTCTCCCCTTTTCTCCCCAATTTGGAATGCCCAATTCCCAATGCACTCTAAGTCCTCGTGGTGGCATTGTAACTCTATCTGGGTGGTGGAGGATGAATCTCTGTTGCCTCCACATCTGAGATGGTCAATCCGCGCATCTTATGATGTGGCTTGTTGAGTTCATTACCGCAGAGACATAGCACGTGTGGAGACTTCATGCTATTCTCTGCGGCATCTACGCACAACTCACCATGCACCCCACTGAGAACGAGAACAACATTATAGGGACCACATGGAGGTTACCCCATGTGACTCTACCCTCCCTAGCAACTGGGCCAATTTAGTTGCTAAGGGGACCTGGATGGAGTCACTCAGCACACAATCTATTTTTTCTATCAGGAAGACTTGCAGACTTGAGTGAAATTGAAGATGACATTTATTTGATGAATATAAAACAGAAAAGTAATGTCTCTCTTTGGCGTAGGGTCTCTCAGGTCTGGCGGTCTGAAGTTGTAGTATTCGGAACCGTCATATCCTGTCAGAGATAGGAGGGAGGGGTGAGGAGCCTACCCCCAAAAGAGAGAGAATGTAGAATATTACCCCCAAAAGAGATGGTCCGATCGGGTACAAGCCAGGTCTTGTGTTCATTCTTTGCAATACAAAAAGCCATGCAATAGGGAAAGCCACACCCCCCCCCCCTTTCTCCTTGAGTTAGATTTTTTCCTTGTGCGTTTTCTCTTTTTCTCCTCGAGTTTGATTTTGTCCTTGTGTGTCGAGGGCCTCTGGTTGTGTAGAATCTTTGCCAAAGACAAACAATGTGGTATGCAGCCATAAGTTAGGCCGGCATTGCTGTGTAGTGTCTTTGTTGAAAGAAAACCACATGTGACTATGAAAACCCTCCGACGGGGGAAAAGTTGCTTGAGGTATCTTTGCCGAAAGGTGAATTACGTGCATAGAGCCATACGATAATCGTGACATGGCGTGCAGTACCCTTCGTAGAAAGATATTCCATGAGGTTCAAGCCCTCGAGCCCTCAAAATGTCAAATGTTAATATGAGTTGATTGTCTCTCTCCACATGGAATGTGAATGGGTTGTGGCACCCCATAAAAAGAAGGAAGGTTATTTCTCTTCTCATGCGTAAGAAATATGATATAGTGTTTCTTCAGGAAACACATCTTTCCCCACAGGAAGCTGAAAAATTTGGGAAGATATGGGGTGGACAGGTTTTCTTTAGTGCTGTCTCAAGTAAGAGCAGGGGATTCATTACATTGATAAGTAAACATCTACATTTTAAATGTCTCAAACAGATTAAAGATATATTAGGAAGAGGCATTATTGTTTTAACAGAAATTCAGGGGCAAAGGTTGATTTTGGCTATTTATACACCTAAAGTTGATTTTGAATGGATGTTGCAAGACGCTGGCACTTCTCATGATATTGGGAGATTACTTTGATGGACTCAGTCCTTTATTATAGTGAAGCAAAAGTGTGCAAACTTCCTAGAGCTACATTGATGCATCACAGGATGTGTAAAAATCTTTGTCTTACAGATATTTGGAGACTTTTGAACCCAATCTGGTTGAGACTATTTTTTTCATCAGTCAATAAGTTTTACTCTAAAATAGTTTTTTTTATATCTGTCCCTCATTTCATTGGTGGTTGATTGCTCAATTGGAAGCATTTTAGTCACAGATCATGCTCTAGTATATTTAGAAGTGTTGCCACATACAGAGAAATGGAAATCATTTAGCTGCCGCTTTAATGTATCCCTTTTGCAAAATTTGAAAGGCTGAAAACAATTTGAGTAAGCCTTACCTAACTCACAGGAAGGTCACGACCTGGTCGAGTGCTCGCTGCAAGGCGTGCACGTGGTCCACCTGCTGCCGCTGATTTCCAGGGAAGCCCAGTGGTGCAGCAACTACCAGCTGAGGACTGCCTGGATTACGTGAAGCTGAAGACCACTGTCCTGCAATGGGTTGGCCGCACCCCGGAACAACACCGCCATCAGTTCAGCTCCCTCATTCTGATTTATGTCCACCAACATACTAACATCCCATTAGCAATTGATTGTATAGCTGTATCTTCACCAACAGACTAACTGCCTATTAGTAATTGATTGTATAGCTGTATGTGTCCACCAACAGACTAGCTGCCCATTTCAAATTGATTGTATAGCTGTATGTGTCAACCAACAGACTATCTTCCCATTTCCAATTGATTGTATAGCTGAATGTCCACCAACAGACTAACTGCCTATTAGTAATTGATTGTATAGCTGTACAATCAATTGCAATTTAATGGATAGCTGTATGTTTCCACCAAGAGACTAACTGCCCATCAGCAATTGATTGTATGGCTGTATGTGTCCACCAACAGACTAACAGCCCATAAGCAATTGATTGTATAGCTCTATGTCCACCAACAGACTAACTGCCCATTAGCAATTGATAGTATAGCTGGATGTACACCAACAGACTAACTGCCCGTTTCCATTTGTTTGAATAGCTGTATGTCCATTCAAAAACTAAATGCCCATTAGCAATTGATTGTATAGCTGTATGTCCACCAACAGACTAACTGCCCAACAGCAAATGATTGTATAGCTGTATGTGTCCACCAACAGACTAACAGCCCATAAGCAATTGATTGTATAGCTGTATGTCCACCAACAGACTAACTGCCAAACAGCAATTGATTGTATAGCTGTATGTGTCCACCAACAGACTAACAGCCCATAAGCAATTGATTGTATAGCTGTATGTCCACCAACAGACTAACTGCCCAACAGCAATTGATTGTATAGCTCTATGTGTCCACCAATAGACTCTACCCATTAGCAAATGATTGTATAGCTGTATGTCCACCAACAGACTAACTTCCCATTTCCAATTGATTGTATAGCTGTACAATCAATTGCAATATAATGTATAGCTGTATGTGTCCACCAATAGACTATCTGCCCATTAGCAATTAATTGTATAGCTGGATGTCCAACAACAGACTAACAGACCTTCAGCAATTGATTGTATAGCTGTATGTCCACCAACAGACTAACTGCATTTTGCAATTGATTGTATAGCTGTATGTCCACCAAAAGACTATTTGCCCATCTCCAATTGATTGTATAGCTGTATCTCCATCAAAAGACTAACTGCCCATTAACAATTGATTGTATAACTGTATGTCCTCCAACAGACTAACTGCCCAATAGGAATTGATTGTATAGCTGTATGTCCACCAACAGACTAATTGCCCATCAGCAATTGATTTTATAGATGCATGTGTCCACCAACATACTATCCTCCCATTAGCAATTGATTTTATAGCTGTACAATCAAGTGCAATATGATGTATAGCTGTATGTGTCCACCAATAGACTATCTACCATTAGCAAATGATTGTAAAGCTGTATGTCCACCAACAGACTGACTTCCCATTTCCAATTGATTGTATAGCTGTATGTCCACCATCAGACTTTTTGCCCATCTACAATTGATTGTATAGCTGTACGTCCATCAACAGACTAACAGTCCATTAGCAATTGATTGTATAACTGTATGTCCACCAAAAGACTAAAAGCCCATTAGCAATTGATTGTATAGCTGTATGCCAACAACATGTAACTGCCCATTAGCAATTTATTGTAGAGCTGTATGTCCACCACCAGGCTAACTGCATATTTCCAAATGATTGCATAGCTACATGTCAACCAACAGACTAACTGCCCATCTCCAATTGATTGTATAGCTGCATGACCACCAACAGACTAAATGCCCATGTCCAATTGATTGTATAGCTTTATGTCCACCAACATACTAACAGCCCATTAGCAATTGATTGTTTAGCTGTATCTCCACCAACAGACTAACTGCCCATTAGAAATTGATTGTATAGCTGTATGTGTCCACAAACAGACTAGCTTCCCATTTCAAATTGATTGTATAGCTGTAAGTCCACCAACAGACTAACTGCCCATCAGCAATTGATTGCATAGCTATATGTGTCCACCAACAGACTATCTGCCCATTTCCAATTGATTTTAAAGCTGTATGTCCACCAAAAAACTAAGACCATTAGAAATGTATTGTATAGCTGTATGTCCACCAACATTTAACAGCCCATTACCAAATTATTGTATAGCTGTATGTCCACCAACAGACTAACTGCCTGTTTCCAATTGTTTGAATAGCTGTATGTCCACTAAAAAATTAAATCCCCATAAGCAATTGATTGTATAGCTTTATGTCCACCAACAGACTAACTGCCCAAAGGCAATTGATTGTATAGCTCTATGTGTCCACCAATAGACTATCTGACCATTAGCAAATGATTGCATAGCAGTATGTCCACCAACAGACTAACTGCCCATCAGCAATTGAATTTATAGCTACATGTGTCCACCAACATACTATCTTCCCATTAGCAATTGATTTTATAGCTGTACAATCAATTGGAATATAATGTATGGCTGTATGTGTCCACCAATAGACTATCTGCTCATTAGCAATTAATTGTATAGCTGGATGTCCACCAACAGAATAACAGCCCTTCAGAAATTGATTGTATAGCTGTATGTCCACCAACAGACTAACTGCCCATCAGCAATTGATTATATAGCTGTATATCCACCAAAAGACTAACTGATAATTTGTAATTGATTGTATAGCTGTATATCCACCAACAGACTAACTGCTCATCAGCAATTGATTGTATAGCTCTATGTCCACCAACAGACTAACAGCCCATTAGCAATTGATTGTTTAGCTGTATCTCCACCAACAGAAAAACTGCCCATTAGTAATTGATTGTATAGCTGTATGTGTCCACAAACAGACTAGGTGCCCATTTCAAATTGATTGTATAGCTGTAAGTCCACCAACAGAATAATGCCCATCTCCAATTGATTGAATAGCTCTATGTCCACCAACAGACTGACTGCCCATTAGCAATTGATTGTATAACTGTATGTCCACCAATAGACTATCTGCCTATTAGCAATTGATTGCATAGCTGGATGTCCACCAACAGACTAACTGCTTATCAGCAATTGATTGTATAGCTCTATGTCCACCAACAGACTAACAGCCCATTAGCAATTGATTGTTTAACTGTATCTCCACCAACAGAAAAACTGCCCATTAGTAATTGATTGTATAGCTGTATGTGTCCACAAACAGACTAGGCACCCATTTCAAATTGATTGTATAGCTGTAAGTCCACCAACAGAATAATGCCCATCACCAATTGATTGTATAGCTCTATGTCCACCAACAGACTAACTGCCCATTTCCAATTGATTGTAAAGCTGTACAATCAATTGCAATTTAATGGATAGCTCTACGTGTCCACCAAAAGACTAACTGTCCATCTCCAAATTAATAGTATACCTGTATGTTCACCAACAGACTAACAGCCCTTCAGCAATTGATTGAATAGCTGTATGTCCACCAACAGACTAACTGCTCATTTGCAATTTATTGTATAGCTGAATGTCCACCAACAGACTATTTGACCATCTCAAATTTATTGTATAGCTGTATTTCCACCAACATTTAACAGACCATTAGCAATTGATTGTATAGCTGTATGTCCAACAACATTTAACGCCCCATTAGCAATTTATTGTATAGCTGTATGTCCACTAAAAGACTAACTGCCATTTCCAATTGATTGTATAGCTGTATGTCCACCAACAGACTAACTGCTCATTTGCAATTTATTGTATAGCTGAATGTCCACCAACAGACTATTGCCCATCTCCAATTGATTGTATAGCTGTATTTCCACCAAAAAACTAAGACCATTAGCAATTGATTGTATAGCTGTATGTCCACCAAAAGACTAAATGCCCATTAGCAATTGATTGTATAGCTGTATGTCCACCACCAGACTAACTGCCCATTTCCAATTGATTGCATAGCTATATGTCCACCAACAGACTAACTTCCCATCAGCAATTGATTGTATGCTGCATGTGTCCACCAACACACTCTCTCCAATTAACAATTGATTGTATATCTGTATGTCCACCAACAGACTAACTGCCCATCAGCAATTGATTGTATAGCTGTATGTCCATCAACAGACTAACAGCCCACTAGCAATTGATTGTATAGCTGTATGTCCACCAACATTTAAATGCTCATTAGCAATTTATTGTATAGCTGTATGTCCACCAACAGACTAAATGCACATCTCCAATTGATTGTATAGCTTCATGTCCACCTACAGACTAACTGCCAATCTCCAATTGATTGTATACCAACAGACTAACTGCCCATTAGGAATTTATTGTATAGCTGTATGTCCACCAACAGACTAACTGCTCATCAGCAATTGATTGTATAGCTGTATGTCCACCAACAGACTAACTGCCCATTAGCAATTTACTGTATATATGTATGTGTCCACCAACAGACTAACTGCCCATCACCAATTGATTGTATAGCTCTATGTCCACCAACAGACTATCTACCCATCTCCAATTGATTGAATAGCTGTATGTCCACCAACAGACTGACTGCCCATTAGCAATTGATTGTATAACTGTATGTCCACCAATAGACTATCTGCCTATTAGCAATTGATTGCATAGCTGGATGTCCACCATCAGACTAACAGCCCTTTAGCAATTGATTGTATAGCTGTATGTCCACAAACAGACTAACTGCCCATCAGCAATTGATTGTATAGCTGTATGTCCACCAGCAGACTATTTGCCCATCTCCAAATGATTGTATAGCTGTATGTCCATCAAAAGACTAACTGCCCATTAGCAATTGATTGTATAGCTGTATGTGTACACCAACATTTAACTTCCCATTAGCAATTGATTGTATAGCTGTATGTCCACCAACATTTAAACAACCATTAGCAATTTATTGTTTAGCTGTATGTCCACCAACAGACTATCTGCCCATCTCAAATTGATTGTATAGCTGTATGACCACCAACAGACTAACCGCCCATTTCCAAATGATTGTATAGCTGTATGTCCAACAACAGACTAAATGCCCATTTCCAATTGATTGTATAGCTTTATGTCCACCAACAGACTAGCTACCCATTTCAAATTGATTGTATAGCTGTATGTCCACCAACAGACTAACTGCCCATAAGCAATTGATTGTATAGCTATGCAATCAATTGCATTTTAATGTATAGCTGTATGTGTCCACCAAAAGACTAACTGACCATCTCCAATTGATATTATACCTGTATGTTCACCAACAGACTAATAGCCCATAAGCAATTGATTGTATACCTGTATGTCCACCAACAGACTAACTGCCATTTCCAATTGTTTGAATAGCTGTATGTCCAATATAACACTAACCGCCCATTAGCAATTGATTGTATATCTGTATGTCCACCAGAAAACAAACCGCCCATCAGCAATTGATTGTATAGCTGTATGTCCACCAACAGACTAACTGCTCATTTGCAATTGATTGTATAGCTGTATGTCCACCAACACACTAACTGCTCATCAGCAATTCATTGTATAGCTGTATGTCCACCAACAGTCTAACTGCTTATTTGCAATTGATTGTATAGCTTCATGTCCACCAACAGACTAACTGCCCATCTCCAATTAATTGTATAGCTGTATATCTACCAACAGACTATCTGCCCATCTCCAATTGATTGTATAGCTGTATGACCACCAACAGACTAACTGTCCATCTCCAATTGATTGTATAAATGTATTACCACCAACAGACAAACTGCCCATTTCCAATTGATTGTATAGCTGTATTTCCAACAACAGACTAACTGCCCATTTCCAATTGATTGTATAGCTTTATGTCCACCACAATACTAACAGCCCATTAGCAATTGATTGTATAGCTGTATGTCCACCAAACAGACTAACTGCCAATTAGTAATTTATTGTATAGCTGTATGTGTCCACCAACAGACTAGCTACCCATTTCAAATTGATTGTATAGCTGTATGTCCACCAACAGACTAAATGCACATCTCCAATTGATTGTATAGCTTCATGTCCACCTACAGACTAACTGCCAATCTCCAATTGATTGTATACCAACAGACTAACTGCCCATTTCCAATTGTTTGAATAGCTGTATGTCCACTAAAAAACTATCCGCCCATTAGCAATTGATTGTATAGCTTTATGTGTCCACCAATAGACTATCTGCCCAATAGCAAATTATTGTGTAGCAGTATGTCCACCAAAAGACTAACTGCCTATCTCTAATTGATTGTATAGCTGCATGACCACCAACAGACTAAATACCCATTTCCAATTGATTGTATAGCTTTATGTCCACCAACATACTAACAGCCCATTAGCTATTGATTGTTTAGCTGTATCTCCACCAACAGACAAACTGCCCATTAGTAACTGATTGTATAGCTGTATTTCCACCAAAAAACTAAGACCATTAGCAATTGATTGTATAGCTGTATGTCCACCAACATTTAACAGCCCATTAGCAATTTATTGTATAGCTGTATGTCCACCAAAAGACTAACTGCCCATTTCCAATTGATTGTATAGCTGTATGTCCACCAACAGACTAACTGCTCATTTGCAATTTATTTTATAGCTGAATGTCCACCACCAGACTATTGCCCATCTCCAATTGATTGTATAGCTGTATGTCCACCAACATTTAACAGCCCATTAGCAATTTATTGTATAGCTGTATGTCCACCAAAAGACTAACTGCCCATTTCCAATTGATTGTATAGCTGTATGTCCACCAACAGACTAACTGCTCATTTGCAATTTATTTTATAGCTGAATGTCCACCACCAGACTAACTGCCCATCTCCAATTGATTGTATAGCTGTATTTCCACCAAAAAACTAAGACCATTAGCAATTGATTGTATAGCTGTATGTCCACCAAAAGACTAAATGCCCATTAGCAAGTTATTGTATAGCTGTATGTCCACCACCAGACTAACTGCCCATTTCCAATTGATTGCATAGCTACATGTCCACCAACAGACTAACTTCCCATCAGCAATTGATTGTATAGCTGCATGTGTCCACCAACACACTCTTTCCCATTAACAATTGATTGTATATCTGTATGTCCATCAAAAGACTAACTGCCCATTAGCAATTGATTTTATAAATGTATGTCCACCAACAGACTAACAGCCCATTAGCAATTGATTGTATAGCTGTATGCCCACCAACATTTAAATGCTCATTAGCAATTTATTGTATAGCTGTATGTCCACCAAAAGACTAACTGCCCATTTCCAATTGATTGTATAGCTGTATGTCCACCAACAGACTAACTGCTCATTTGCAATTTATTTTATAGCTGAATGTCCACCACCAGACTATTGCCCATCTCCAATTGATTGTATAGCTGTATTTCCACCAAAAAACTAAGACCATTAGCAATTGATTGTATAGCTGTATGTCCACCAACATTTAACAGCCCATTAGCAATTTATTGTATAGCTGTATGTCCACCAAAAGACTAACTGCCCATTTCCAATTGATTGTATAGCTGTATGTCCACCAACAGACTAACTGCTCATTTGCAATTTATTTTATAGCTGAATGTCCACCACCAGACTAACTGCCCATCTCCAATTGATTGTATAGCTGAATTTCCACCAAAAAACTAAGACCATTAGCAATTGATTGTATAGCTGTATGTCCACCAAAAGACTAAATGCCCATTAGCAAGTTATTGTATAGCTGTATGTCCACCACCAGACTAACTGCCCATTTCCAATTGATTGCATAGCTACATGTCCACCAACAGACTAACTTCCCATCAGCAATTGATTGTATAGCTGCATGTGTCCACCAACACACTCTCTCCCATTAACAATTGATTGTATATCTGTATGTCCATCAAAAGACTAACTGCCCATTAGCAATTGATTTTATAAATGTATGTCCACCAACAAACTAACAGCCCATTAGCAATTGATTGTATAGCTGTATGCCCACCAACATTTAAATGCTCATTAGCAATTTATTGTATAGCTGTATGTCCACCAACAGACTAAATGCACATCTCCAATTGATTGTATAGCTTCATGTCCACCTACAGACTAACTGCCCATTAGCAATTGATAGTATAGCTGGATGTACACCAACAGACTAACTGCCCGTTTCCATTTGTTTGAATAGCTGTATGTCCATTCAAAAACTAAATGCCCATTAGCAATTGATTGTATAGCTGTATGTCCACCAACAGACTAACTGCCCAACAGCAAATGATTGTATAGCTGTATGTGTCCACCAACAGACTAACAGCCCATAAGCAATTGATTGTATAGCTGTATGTCCACCAACAGACTAACTGCCAAACAGCAATTGATTGTATAGCTGTATGTGTCCACCAACAGACTAACAGCCCATAAGCAATTGATTGTATAGCTGTATGTCCACCAACAGACTAACTGCCCAACAGCAATTGATTGTATAGCTCTATGTGTCCACCAATAGACTCTACCCATTAGCAAATGATTGTATAGCTGTATGTCCACCAACAGACTAACTTCCCATTTCCAATTGATTGTATAGCTGTACAATCAATTGCAATATAATGTATAGCTGTATGTGTCCACCAATAGACTATCTGCCCATTAGCAATTAATTGTATAGCTGGATGTCCAACAACAGACTAACAGACCTTCAGCAATTGATTGTATAGCTGTATGTCCACCAACAGACTAACTGCATTTTGCAATTGATTGTATAGCTGTATGTCCACCAAAAGACTATTTGCCCATCTCCAATTGATTGTATAGCTGTATCTCCATCAAAAGACTAACTGCCCATTAACAATTGATTGTATAACTGTATGTTCTCCAACAGACTAACTGCCCAATAGGAATTGATTGTATAGCTGTATGTCCACCAACAGACTAATTGCCCATCAGCAATTGATTTTATAGATGCATGTGTCCACCAACATACTATCCTCCCATTAGCAATTGATTTTATAGCTGTACAATCAAGTGCAATATGATGTATAGCTGTATGTGTCCACCAATAGACTATCTACCATTAGCAAATGATTGTAAAGCTGTATGTCCACCAACAGACTGACTTCCCATTTCCAATTGATTGTATAGCTGTATGTCCACCATCAGACTTTTTGCCCATCTACAATTGATTGTATAGCTGTACGTCCATCAACAGACTAACAGTCCATTAGCAATTGATTGTATAACTGTATGTCCACCAAAAGACTAAAAGCCCATTAGCAATTGATTGTATAGCTGTATGCCAACAACATGTAACTGCCCATTAGCAATTTATTGTAGAGCTGTATGTCCACCACCAGGCTAACTGCATATTTCCAAATGATTGCATAGCTACATGTCAACCAACAGACTAACTGCCCATCTCCAATTGATTGTATAGCTGCATGACCACCAACAGACTAAATGCCCATGTCCAATTGATTGTATAGCTTTATGTCCACCAACATACTAACAGCCCATTAGCAATTGATTGTTTAGCTGTATCTCCACCAACAGACTAACTGCCCATTAGAAATTGATTGTATAGCTGTATGTGTCCACAAACAGACTAGCTTCCCATTTCAAATTGATTGTATAGCTGTAAGTCCACCAACAGACTAACTGCCCATCAGCAATTGATTGCATAGCTATATGTGTCCACCAACAGACTATCTGCCCATTTCCAATTGATTTTAAAGCTGTATGTCCACCAAAAAACTAAGACCATTAGAAATGTATTGTATAGCTGTATGTCCACCAACATTTAACAGCCCAATACCAAATTATTGTATAGCTGTATGTCCACCAACAGACTAACTGCCTGTTTCCAATTGTTTGAATAGCTGTATGTCCACTAAAAAATTAAATCCCCATAAGCAATTGATTGTATAGCTTTATGTCCACCAACAGACTAACTGCCCAAAGGCAATTGATTGTATAGCTCTATGTGTCCACCAATAGACTATCTGACCATTAGCAAATGATTGCATAGCAGTATGTCCACCAACAGACTAACTGCCCATCAGCAATTGAATTTATAGCTACATGTGTCCACCAACATACTATCTTCCCATTAGCAATTGATTTTATAGCTGTACAATCAATTGGAATATAATGTATGGCTGTATGTGTCCACCAATAGACTATCTGCTCATTAGCAATTAATTGTATAGCTGGATGTCCACCAACAGAATAACAGCCCTTCAGAAATTGATTGTATAGCTGTATGTCCACCAACAGACTAACTGCCCATCAGCAATTGATTATATAGCTGTATATCCACCAAAAGACTAACTGATAATTTGTAATTGATTGTATAGCTGTATATCCACCAACAGACTAACTGCTCATCAGCAATTGATTGTATAGCTCTATGTCCACCAACAGACTAACAGCCCATTAGCAATTGATTGTTTAGCTGTATCTCCACCAACAGAAAAACTGCCCATTAGTAATTGATTGTATAGCTGTATGTGTCCACAAACAGACTAGGTGCCCATTTCAAATTGATTGTATAGCTGTAAGTCCACCAACAGAATAATGCCCATCTCCAATTGATTGAATAGCTCTATGTCCACCAACAGACTGACTGCCCATTAGCAATTGATTGTATAACTGTATGTCCACCAATAGACTATCTGCCTATTAGCAATTGATTGCATAGCTGGATGTCCACCAACAGACTAACTGCTTATCAGCAATTGATTGTATAGCTCTATGTCCACCAACAGACTAACAGCCCATTAGCAATTGATTGTTTAGCTGTATCTCCACCAACAGAAAAACTGCCCATTAGTAATTGATTGTATAGCTGTATGTGTCCACAAACAGACTAGGTACCCATTTCAAATTGATTGTATAGCTGTAAGTCCACCAACAGAATAATGCCCATCACCAATTGATTGTATAGCTCTATGTCCACCAACAGACTAACTGCCCATTTCCAATTGATTGTAAAGTTGTACAATCAATTGCAATTTAATGGATAGCTCTACGTGTCCACCAAAAGACTAACTGTCCATCTCCAAATTAATAGTATACCTGTATGTTCACCAACAGACTAACAGCCCTTCAGCAATTGATTGAATAGCTGTATGTCCACCAACAGACTAACTGCTCATTTGCAATTTATTGTATAGCTGAATGTCCACCAACAGACTATTTGACCATCTCAAATTTATTGTATAGCTGTATTTCCACCAACATTTAACAGACCATTAGCAATTGATTGTATAGCTGTATGTCCAACAACATTTAACGCCCCATTAGCAATTTATTGTATAGCTGTATGTCCACTAAAAGACTAACTGCCATTTCCAATTGATTGTATAGCTGTATGTCCACCAACAGACTAACTGCTCATTTGCAATTTATTGTATAGCTGAATGTCCACCAACAGACTATTGCCCATCTCCAATTGATTGTATAGCTGTATTTCCACCAAAAAACTAAGACCATTAGCAATTGATTGTAAAGCTGTATGTCCACCAAAAGACTAAATGCCCATTAGCAATTGATTGTATAGCTGTATGTCCACCACCAGACTAACTGCCCATTTCCAATTGATTGCATAGCTATATGTCCACCAACAGACTAACTTCCCATCAGCAATTGATTGTATGCTGCATGTGTCCACCAACACACTCTCTCCAATTAACAATTGATTGTATATCTGTATGTCCACCAACAGACTAACTGCCCATCAGCAATTGATTGTATAGCTGTATGTCCATCAACAGACTAACAGCCCACTAGCAATTGATTGTATAGCTGTATGTCCACCAACATTTAAATGCTCATTAGCAATTTATTGTATAGCTGTATGTCCACCAACAGACTAAATGCACATCTCCAATTGATTGTATAGCTTCATGTCCACCTACAGACTAACTGCCAATCTCCAATTGATTGTATACCAACAGACTAACTGCCCATTAGGAATTTATTGTATAGCTGTATGTCCACCAACAGACTAACTGCTCATCAGCAATTGATTGTATAGCTGTATGTCCACCAACAGACTAACTGCCCATTAGCAATTTACTGTATATATGTATGTGTCCACCAACAGACTAACTGCCCATCACCAATTGATTGTATAGCTCTATGTCCACCAACAGACTATCTACCCATCTCCAATTGATTGAATAGCTGTATGTCCACCAACAGACTGACTGCCCATTAGCAATTGATTGTATAACTGTATGTCCACCAATAGACTATCTGCCTATTAGCAATTGATTGCATAGCTGGATGTCCACCATCAGACTAACAGCCCTTTAGCAATTGATTGTATAGCTGTATGTCCACAAAACAGACTAACTGCCCATCAGCAATTGATTGTATAGCTGTATGTCCACCAGCAGACTATTTGCCCATCTCCAAATGATTGTATAGCTGTATGTCCATCAAAAGACTAACTGCCCATTAGCAATTGATTGTATAGCTGTATGTGTACACCAACATTTAACTGCCCATTAGCAATTGATTGTATAGCTGTATGTCCACCAACATTTAAACAACCATTAGCAATTTATTGTTTAGCTGTATGTCCACCAACAGACTATCTGCCCATCTCAAATTGATTGTATAGCTGTATGACCACCAACAGACTAACCGCCCATTTCCAAATGATTGTATAGCTGTATGTCCAACAACAGACTAAATGCCCATTTCCAATTGATTGTATAGCTTTATGTCCACCAACAGACTAGCTACCCATTTCAAATTGATTGTATAGCTGTATGTCCACCAACAGACTAACTGCCCATAAGCAATTGATTGTATAGCTATGCAATCAATTGCATTTTAATGTATAGCTGTATGTGTCCACCAAAAGACTAACTGACCATCTCCAATTGATATTATACCTGTATGTTCACCAACAGACTAATAGCCCATAAGCAATTGATTGTATACCTGTATGTCCACCAACAGACTAACTGCCATTTCCAATTGTTTGAATAGCTGTATGTCCAATATAACACTAACCGCCCATTAGCAATTGATTGTATATCTGTATGTCCACCAGAAAACAAACCGCCCATCAGCAATTGATTGTATAGCTGTATGTCCACCAACAGACTAACTGCTCATTTGCAATTGATTGTATAGCTGTATGTCCACCAACACACTAACTGCTCATCAGCAATTCATTGTATAGCTGTATGTCCACCAACAGTCTAACTGCTTATTTGCAATTGATTGTATAGCTTCATGTCCACCAACAGACTAACTGCCCATCTCCAATTAATTGTATAGCTCTATATCTACCAACAGACTATCTGCCCATCTCCAATTGATTGTATAGCTGTATGACCACCAACAGACTAACTGTCTATCTCCAATTGATTGTATAGCTGTATGACCACCAACAGACTAACTGCCAATTTACAATTGATTGTATAAATGTATTACCACCAACAGACAAACTGCCCATTTCCAATTGATTGTATAGCTGTATTTCCAACAACAGACTAACTGCCCATTTCCAATTGATTGTATAGCTTTATGTCCACCACAATACTAACAGCCCATTAGCAATTGATTGTATAGCTGTATGTCCACCAAACAGACTAACTGCCAATTAGTAATTTATTGTATAGCTGTATGTGTCCACCAACAGACTAGCTACCCATTTCAAATTGATTGTATAGCTGTATGTCCACCAACAGACCAATTCCCATAAGCAATTGATTGTATAACTGTACAATCAATTGCATTTTAATGTATAGCTGTATGTGTCCACCAAAAGACTAACTGTCTATCTCCAATTGATATTATACCTGTATGTTCACCAACAAACTAACAGCCCATAATCAATTGATTGTATGCCTGTATGTCCACCAACAGACTAACTGCACATCAGCAATTGATTGTATAGCTGTATGTGTCCACCAACAAACTATCTGCCCCTTTCCAATTGATTGTATAGCTGTATGTTCACCAACAGACTAACTGCCCATTTCCAAATGTTTGAATAGCTGTATGTCCACTAAAAAACTATCCGCCCATTAGCAATTGATTGCATAGCTTTATGTGTCCACCAATAGACTATCCGCCCAATAGCAAATTATTGCGTAGCAGTATGTCCACCAACAGACTAACTGCCTATCTCTAATTGATTGTATAGCTGCATGACCACCAACAGACTAAATACCCATTTCCAAATGATTGTATAGCTATGTCCACCAACATACTAACTTCCCATCAGCAATTGATTGTATAGCTGCATGTGTCCACCAACACACTCTCTCCAATTAACAATTGATTGTATATCTGTATGTCCACCAACAGACTAACTACCCATCAGCAATTGATTGTATAGCTGTATGTCCATCAACAGACTAACAGCCCACTAGCAATTGATTGTATAGCTGTATGTCCACCAACATTTAAATGCTCATTAGCAATTTATTGTATAGCTGTATGTCCACCAACAGACTAAATGCACATCTCCAATTGATTGTATAGCTTCATGTCCACCTACAGATTAACTGCCAATCTCCAATTGATTGTATACCAACAGACTAACTGCCCATTTCCAATTGTTTGAATAGCTGTATGTCCACTAAAAAACTATCCGCCCATTAGCAATTGATTGTATAGCTTTATGTGTCAAACAATAGACTATCTGCCCAATAGCAAATTATTGTGTAGCAGTATGTCCACCAAAAGACTAACTGCCTATCTCTAATTGATTGTATAGCTGCATGACCACCAACAGACTAAATACCCATTTCCAATTGATTGTATAGCTTTATGTCCACCAACATACTAACAGCCCATTAGCAATTGATTGTTTAGCTGTATCTCCACCAACAGACAAACTGCCCATTAGTAACTGATTGTATAGCTGTATTTCCACCAAAAAACTAAGACCATTAGCAATTGATTGTATAGCTGTATGTCCACCAACATTTAACAGCCCATTAGCAATTTATTGTATAGCTGTATGTCCACCAAAAGACTAACTGCCCATTTCCAATTGATTGTATAGCTGTATGTCCACCAACATTTAACAGCCCATTAGCAATTTATTGTATAGCTGTATGTCCACCAAAAGACTAACTGCCCATTTCCAATTGATTGTATAGCTGTATGTCCACCAACAGACTAACTGCTCATTTGCAATTTATTTTATAGCTGAATGTCCACCACCAGACTAACTGCCCATCTCCAATTGATTGTATAGCTGTATTTCCACCAAAAAACTAAGACCATTAGCAATTGATTGTATAGCTGTATGTCCACCAAAAGACTAAATGCCCATTAGCAAGTTATTGTATAGCTGTATGTCCACCACCAGACTAACTGCCCATTTCCAATTGATTGCATAGCTACATGTCCACCAACAGACTAACTTCCCATCAGCAATTGATTGTATAGCTGCATGTGTCCACCAACACACTCTCTCCCATTAACAATTGATTGTATATCTGTATGTCCATCAAAAGACTAACTGCCCATTAGCAATTGATTTTATAAATGTATGTCCACCAACAGACTAACAGCCCATTAGCAATTGATTGTATAGCTGTATGCCCACCAACATTTAAATGCTCATTAGCAATTTATTGTATAGCTGTATGTCCACCAAAAGACTAACTGCCCATTTCCAATTGATTGTATAGCTGTATGTCCACCAACAGACTAACTGCTCATTTGCAATTTATTTTATAGCTGAATGTCCACCACCAGACTATTGCCCATCTCCAATTGATTGTATAGCTGTATTTCCACCAAAAAACTAAGACCATTAGCAATTGATTGTATAGCTGTATGTCCACCAACATTTAACAGCCCATTAGCAATTTATTGTATAGCTGTATGTCCACCAAAAGACTAACTGCCCATTTCCAATTGATTGTATAGCTGTATGTCCACCAACAGACTAACTGCTCATTTGCAATTTATTTTATAGCTGAATGTCCACCACCAGACTAACTGCCCATCTCCAATTGATTGTATAGCTGTATTTCCACCAAAAAACTAAGACCATTAGCAATTGATTGTATAGCTGTATGTCCACCACCAGACTAACTGCCCATTTCCAATTGATTGCATAGCTACATGTCCACCAACAGACTAACTTCCCATCAGCAATTGATTGTATAGCTGCATGTGTCCACCAACACACTCTCTCCCATTAACAATTGATTGTATATCTGTATGTCCATCAAAAGACTAACTGCCCATTAGCAATTGATTTTATAAATGTATGTCCACCAACAAACTAACAGCCCATTAGCAATTGATTGTATAGCTGTATGCCCACCAACATTTAAATGCTCATTAGCAATTTATTGTATAGCTGTATGTCCACCAACAGACTAAATGCACATCTCCAATTGATTGTATAGCTTCATGTCCACCTACAGACTAACTGCCAATCTCCAATTGATTGTATACCAACAGACTAAATGCCCATTTCCAATTGTTTGAATAGCTGTATGTCCACTAAAAAACTATCCGCCCATTAGCAATTGATTGTATAGCTTTATGTGTCCACCAATAGACTATCTGCCCAATAGCAAATTATTGTGTAGCAGTATGTCCACCAACAGACTAACTGCCTATCTCTAATTGATTGTATTACTGCATGACCACCAACAGACTAAATACCCATTTCCAATTGATTGTATAGCTCTATGTCAACCAACAGACTAACAGCCCATTAGCAATTGATTGTTTAGCTGTATCTCCACCAACAGAAAAACTGCCCATTAGTAATTGATTGTATAGCTGTATGTGTCCACAAACAGACTAGGTGCCCATTTCAAATTGATTGTATAGCTGTAAGTCCACCAACAGAATAATGCCCATCTCCAATTGATTGTATAGCTCTATGTCCACCAACAGACTATCTACCCATCTCCAATTGATTGAATAGCTGTATGTCCACCAACAGACTGACTGCCCATTAGCAATTGATTGTATAACTGTATGTCCACCAATAGACTATCTGCCTATTAGCAATTGATTGCATAGCTGGATGTCCACCAACAGACTAACTGCTTATCAGCAATTGATTGTATAGCTCTATGTCCACCAACAGACTAACAGCCCATTAGCAATTGATTGTTTAGCTGTATCTCCACCAACAGAAAAACTGCCCATTAGTAATTGATTGTATAGCTGTATTTGTCCACAAACAGACTAGGTACCCATTTCAAATTGATTGTATAGCTGTAAGTCCACCAACAGAATAATGCCCATCACCAATTGATTGTATAGCTCTATGTCCACCAACAGACTAACTGCCCATTTCCAATTGATTGTAAAGCTGTACAATCAATTGCAATTTAATGGATAGCTCTACGTGTCCACCAAAAGACTAACTGTCCATCTCCAAATTAATAGTATACCTGTATGTTCACCAACAGACTAACAGCCCTTCAGCAATTGATTGAATAGCTGTATGTCCACCAACAGACTAACTGCTCATTTGCAATTTATTGTATAGCTGAATGTCCACCAACAGACTATTTGACCATCTCAAATTTATTGTATAGCTGTATTTCCACCAACATTTAACAGACCATTAGCAATTGATTGTATAGCTGTATGTCCAACAACATTTAACGCCCCATTAGCAATTTATTGTATAGCTGTATGTCCACTAAAAGACTAACTGCCATTTCCAATTGATTGTATAGCTGTATGTCCACCAACAGACTAACTGCTCATTTGCAATTTATTGTATAGCTGAATGTCCACCAACAGACTATTGCCCATCTCCAATTGATTGTATAGCTGTATTTCCACCAAAAAACTAAGACCATTAGCAATTGATTGTATAGCTGTATGTCCACCAAAAGACTAAATGCCCATTAGCAAGTTATTGTATAGCTGTATGTCCACCACCAGACTAACTGCCCATTTCCAATTGATTGCATAGCTACATGTCCACCAACAGACTAACTTCCCATCAGCAATTGATTGTATAGCTGCATGTGTCCACCAACACACTCTCTCCCATTAACAATTGATTGTATATCTGTATGTCCATCAAAAGACTAACTGCCCATTAGCAATTGATTTTATAAATGTATGTCCACCAACAAACTAACAGCCCATTAGCAATTGATTGTATAGCTGTATGCCCACCAACATTTAAATGCTCATTAGCAATTTATTGTATAGCTGTATGTCCACCAACAGACTAAATGCACATCTCCAATTGATTGTATAGCTTCATGTCCACCTACAGACTAACTGCCAATCTCCAATTGATTGTATACCAACAGACTAAATGCCCATTTCCAATTGTTTGAATAGCTGTATGTCCACTAAAAAACTATCCGCCCATTAGCAATTGATTGTATAGCTTTATGTGTCCACCAATAGACTATCTGCCCAATAGCAAATTATTGTGTAGCAGTATGTCCACCAACAGACTAACTGCCTATCTCTAATTGATTGTATAGCTGCATGACCACCAACAGACTAAATACCCATTTCCAATTGATTGTATAGCTCTATGTCCACCAACAGACTAACAGCCCATTAGCAATTGATTGTTTAGCTGTATCTCCACCAACAGAAAAACTGCCCATTAGTAATTGATTGTATAGCTGTATGTGTCCACAAACAGACTAGGTGCCCATTTCAAATTGATTGTATAGCTGTAAGTCCACCAACAGAATAATGCCCATCTCCAATTGATTGTATAGCTCTATGTCCACCAACAGACTATCTACCCATCTCCAATTGATTGAATAGCTGTATGTCCACCAAAAGACTGACTGCCCATTAGCAATTGATTGTATAACTGTATGTCCACCAATAGACTATCTGCCTATTAGCAATTGATTGCATAGCTGGATGTCCACCAACAGACTAACTGCTTATCAGCAATTGATTGTATAGCTCTATGTCCACCAACAGACTAACAGCCCATTAGCAATTGATTGTTTAGCTGTATCTCCACCAACAGAAAAACTGCCCATTAGTAATTGATTGTATAGCTGTATGTGTCCACAAACAGACTAGGTACCCATTTCAAATTGATTGTATAGCTGTAAGTCCACCAACAGAATAATGCCCATCACCAATTGATTGTATAGCTCTATGTCCACCAACAGACTAACTGCCCATTTCCAATTGATTGTAAAGCTGTACAATCAATTGCAATTTAATGGATAGCTCTACGTGTCCACCAAAAGACTAACTGTCCATCTCCAAATTAATAGTATACCTGTATGTTCACCAACAGACTAACAGCGCTTCAGCAATTGATTGAATAGCTGTATGTCCACCAACAGACTAACTGCTCATTTGCAATTTATTGTATAGCTGAATGTCCACCAACAGACTATTTGACCATCTCAAATTTATTGTATAGCTGTATTTCCACCAACATTTAACAGACCATTAGCAATTGATTGTATAGCTGTATGTCCAACAACATTTAATGCCCCATTAGCAATTTATTGTATAGCTGTATGTCCACTAAAAGACTAACTGCCATTTCCAATTGATTGTATAGCTGTATGTCCACCAACAGACTAACTGCTCATTTGCAATTTATTGTATAGCTGAATGTCCACCAACAGACTATTGCCCATCTCCAATTGATTGTATAGCTGTATTTCCACCAAAAAACTAAGACCATTAGCAATTGATTGTATAGCTGTATGTCCACCAAAAGACTAAATGCCCATTAGCAATTGATTGTATAGCTGTATGTCCACCACCAGACTAACTGCCCATTTCCAATTGATTGCATAGCTATATGTCCACCAACAGACTAACTTCCCATCAGCAATTGATTGTATGCTGCATGTGTCCACCAACACACTCTCTCCAATTAACAATTGATTGTATATCTGTATGTCCACCAACAGACTAACTGCCCATCAGCAATTGATTGTATAGCTGTATGTCCATCAACAGACTAACAGCCCACTAGCAATTGATTGTATAGCTGTATGTCCACCAACATTTAAATGCTCATTAGCAATTTATTGTATAGCTGTATGTCCACCAACAGACTAAATGCACATCTCCAATTGATTGTATAGCTTCATGTCCACCTACAGACTAACTGCCAATCTCCAATTGATTGTATACCAACAGACTAACTGCCCATTAGGAATTTATTGTATAGCTGTATGTCCACCAACAGACTAACTGCTCATCAGCAATTGATTGTATAGCTGTATGTCCACCAACAGACTAACTGCCCATTAGCAATTTACTGTATATATGTATGTGTCCACCAACAGACTAACTGCCCATCACCAATTGATTGTATAGCTCTATGTCCACCAACAGACTATCTACCCATCTCCAATTGATTGAATAGCTGTATGTCCACAACAGACTGACTGCCCATTAGCAATTGATTGTATAACTGTATGTCCACCAATAGACTATCTGCCTATTAGCAATTGATTGCATAGCTGGATGTCCACCATCAGACTAACAGCCCTTTAGCAATTGATTGTATAGCTGTATGTCCACAAACAGACTAACTGCCCATCAGCAATTGATTGTATAGCTGTATGTCCACCAGCAGACTATTTGCCCATCTCCAAATGATTGTATAGCTGTATGTCCATCAAAAGACTAACTGCCCATTAGCAATTGATTGTATAGCTGTATGTGTACACCAACATTTAACTGCCCATTAGCAATTGATTGTATAGCTGTATGTCCACCAACATTTAAACAACCATTAGCAATTTATTGTTTAGCTGTATGTCCACCAACAGACTATCTGCCCATCTCAAATTGATTGTATAGCTGTATGACCACCAACAGACTAACTGCCCATTTCCAAATGATTGTATAGCTGTATGTCCAACAACAGACTAAATGCCCATTTCCAATTGATTGTATAGCTTTATGTCCACCAACAGACTAGCTATCCATTTCAAATTGATTGTATAGCTGTATGTCCACCAACAGACTAACTGCCCATAAGCAATTGATTGTATAGCTATGCAATCAATTGCATTTTAATGTATAGCTGTATGTGTCCACCAAAAGACTAACTGACCATCTCCAATTGATATTATACCTGTATGTTCACCAACAGACTAATAGCCCATAATCAATTGATTGTATGCCTGTATGTCCACCAACAGACTAACTGCACATCAGCAATTGATTGTATAGCTGTATGTGTCCACCAACAAACTATCTGCCCCTTTCCAATTGATTGTATAGCTGTATATTCACCAACAGACTAACTGCCCATTTCCAAATGTTTGAATAGCTGTATGTCCACTAAAAAACTATCCGCCCATTAGCAATTGATTGTATAGCTTTATGTGTCCACCAACAGACTAAATACCCATTTCCAAATGATTGTATAGCTATGTCCACCAACATACTAACTTCCCATCAGCAATTGATTGTATAGCTGCATGTGTCCACCAACACACTCTCTCCAATTAACAATTGATTGTATATCTGTATGTCCACCAACAGACTAACTACCCATCAGCAATTGATTGTATAGCTGTATGTCCATCAACAGACTAACAGCCCACTAGCAATTGATTGTATAGCTGTATGTCCACCAACATTTAAATGCTCATTAGCAATTTATTGTATAGCTGTATGTCCACCAACAGACTAAATGCACATCTCCAATTGATTGTATAGCTTCATGTCCACCTACAGACTAACTGCCAATCTCCAATTGATTGTATACCAACAGACTAACTGCCCATTTCCAATTGTTTGAATAGCTGTATGTCCACTAAAAAACTATCCGCCCATTAGCAATTGATTGTATAGCTTTATGTGTCCACCAATAGACTATCTGCCCAATAGCAAATTATTGTGTAGCAGTATGTCCACCAAAAGACTAACTGCCTATCTCTAATTGATTGTATAGCTGCATGACCACCAACAGACTAAATACCCATTTCCAATTGATTGTATAGCTTTATGTCCACCAACATACTAACAGCCCATTAGCAATTGATTGTTTAGCTGTATCTCCACCAACAGACAAACTGCCCATTAGTAACTGATTGTATAGCTGTATTTCCACCAAAAAACTAAGACCATTAGCAATTGATTGTATAGCTGTATGTCCACCAACATTTAACAGCCCATTAGCAATTTATTGTATAGCTGTATGTCCACCAAAAGACTAACTGCCCATTTCCAATTGATTGTATAGCTGTATGTCCACCAACAGACTAACTGCTCATTTGCAATTTATTTTATAGCTGAATGTCCACCACCAGACTAACTGCCCATCTCCAATTGATTGTATAGCTGTATTTCCACCAAAAAACTAAGACCATTAGCAATTGATTGTATAGCTGTATGTCCACCAAAAGACTAAATGCCCATTAGCAAGTTATTGTATAGCTGTATGTCCACCACCAGACTAACTGCCCATTTCCAATTGATTGCATAGCTACATGTCCACCAACAGACTAACTTCCCATCAGCAATTGATTGTATAGCTGCATGTGTCCAGCAACACACTCTTTCCCATTAACAATTGATTGTATATCTGTATGTCCATCAAAAGACTAACTGCCCATTAGCAATTGATTTTATAAATGTATGTCCACCAACAGACTAACAGCCCATTAGCAATTGATTGTATAGCTGTATGCCCACCAACAGACTAACTGCTTATCAGCAATTGATTGTATAGCTCTATGTCCACCAACAGACTAACAGCCCATTAGCAATTGATTGTTTAGCTGTATCTCCACCAACAGAAAAACTGCCCATTAGTAATTGATTGTATAGCTGTATGTGTCCACAAACAGACTAGGTACCCATTTCAAATTGATTGTATAGCTGTAAGTCCACCAACAGAATAATGCCCATCACCAATTGATTGTATAGCTCTATGTCCACCAACAGACTAACTGCCCATTTCCAATTGATTGTAAAGCTGTACAATCAATTGCAATTTAATGGATAGCTCTACGTGTCCACCAAAAGACTAACTGTCCATCTCCAAATTAATAGTATACCTGTATGTTCACCAACAGACTAACAGCGCTTCAGCAATTGATTGAATAGCTGTATGTCCACCAACAGACTAACTGCTCATTTGCAATTTATTGTATAGCTGAATGTCCACCAACAGACTATTTGACCATCTCAAATTTATTGTATAGCTGTATTTCCACCAACATTTAACAGACCATTAGCAATTGATTGTATAGCTGTATGTCCAACAACATTTAATGCCCCATTAGCAATTTATTGTATAGCTGTATGTCCACTAAAAGACTAACTGCCATTTCCAATTGATTGTATAGCTGTATGTCCACCAACAGACTAACTGCTCATTTGCAATTTATTGTATAGCTGAATGTCCACCAACAGACTATTGCCCATCTCCAATTGATTGTATAGCTGTATTTCCACCAAAAAACTAAGACCATTAGCAATTGATTGTATAGCTGTATGTCCACCAAAAGACTAAATGCCCATTAGCAATTGATTGTATAGCTGTATGTCCACCACCAGACTAACTGCCCATTTCCAATTGATTGCATAGCTATATGTCCACCAACAGACTAACTTCCCATCAGCAATTGATTGTATGCTGCATGTGTCCACCAACACACTCTCTCCAATTAACAATTGATTGTATATCTGTATGTCCACCAACAGACTAACTGCCCATCAGCAATTGATTGTATAGCTGTATGTCCATCAACAGACTAACAGCCCACTAGCAATTGATTGTATAGCTGTATGTCCACCAACATTTAAATGCTCATTAGCAATTTATTGTATAGCTGTATGTCCACCAACAGACTAAATGCACATCTCCAATTGATTGTATAGCTTCATGTCCACCTACAGACTAACTGCCAATCTCCAATTGATTGTATACCAACAGACTAACTGCCCATTAGGAATTTATTGTATAGCTGTATGTCCACCAACAGACTAACTGCTCATCAGCAATTGATTGTATAGCTGTATGTCCACCAACAGACTAACTGCCCATTAGCAATTTACTGTATATATGTATGTGTCCACCAACAGACTAACTGCCCATCACCAATTGATTGTATAGCTCTATGTCCACCAACAGACTATCTACCCATCTCCAATTGATTGAATAGCTGTATGTCCACAACAGACTGACTGCCCATTAGCAATTGATTGTATAACTGTATGTCCACCAATAGACTATCTGCCTATTAGCAATTGATTGCATAGCTGGATGTCCACCATCAGACTAACAGCCCTTTAGCAATTGATTGTATAGCTGTATGTCCACAAACAGACTAACTGCCCATCAGCAATTGATTGTATAGCTGTATGTCCACCAGCAGTCTATTTGCCCATCTCCAAATGATTGTATAGCTGTATGTCCATCAAAAGACTAACTGCCCATTAGCAATTGATTGTATAGCTGTATGTGTACACCAACATTTAACTGCCCATTAGCAATTGATTGTATAGCTGTATGTCCACCAACATTTAAACAACCATTAGCAATTTATTGTTTAGCTGTATGTCCACCAACAGACTATC
The DNA here is from genome assembly GCA_032164185.1 of Moxostoma hubbsi. Taxonomy (NCBI): domain Eukaryota; kingdom Metazoa; phylum Chordata; class Actinopteri; order Cypriniformes; family Catostomidae; genus Moxostoma; species Moxostoma hubbsi. The sequence continues at coordinate 43,640,854 of JAVLUX010000019.1, forward strand.
TGCCCATCTCAAATTGATTGTATAGCTGTATGACCACCAACAGACTAACTGCCCATTTCCAAATGATTGTATAGCTGTATGTCCAACAACAGACTAAATGCCCATTTCCAATTGATTGTATAGCTTTATGTCCACCAACAGACTAGCTATCCATTTCAAATTGATTGTATAGCTGTATGTCCACCAACAGACTAACTGCCCATAAGCAATTGATTGTATAGCTATGCAATCAATTGCATTTTAATGTATAGCTGTATGTGTCCACCAAAAGACTAACTGACCATCTCCAATTGATATTATACCTGTATGTTCACCAACAGACTAATAGCCCATAATCAATTGATTGTATGCCTGTATGTCCACCAACAGACTAACTGCACATCAGCAATTGATTGTATAGCTGTATGTGTCCACCAACAAACTATCTGCCCCTTTCCAATTGATTGTATAGCTGTATATTCACCAACAGACTAACTGCCCATTTCCAAATGTTTGAATAGCTGTATGTCCACTAAAAAACTATCCGCCCATTAGCAATTGATTGTATAGCTTTATGTGTCCACCAACAGACTAAATACCCATTTCCAAATGATTGTATAGCTATGTCCACCAACATACTAACTTCCCATCAGCAATTGATTGTATAGCTGCATGTGTCCACCAACACACTCTCTCCAATTAACAATTGATTGTATATCTGTATGTCCACCAACAGACTAACTACCCATCAGCAATTGATTGTATAGCTGTATGTCCATCAACAGACTAACAGCCCACTAGCAATTGATTGTATAGCTGTATGTCCACCAACATTTAAATGCTCATTAGCAATTTATTGTATAGCTGTATGTCCACCAACAGACTAAATGCACATCTCCAATTGATTGTATAGCTTCATGTCCACCTACAGACTAACTGCCAATCTCCAATTGATTGTATACCAACAGACTAACTGCCCATTTCCAATTGTTTGAATAGCTGTATGTCCACTAAAAAACTATCCGCCCATTAGCAATTGATTGTATAGCTTTATGTGTCCACCAATAGACTATCTGCCCAATAGCAAATTATTGTGTAGCAGTATGTCCACCAAAAGATTAACTGCCTATCTCTAATTGATTGTATAGCTGCATGACCACCAACAGACTAAATACCCATTTCCAATTGATTGTATAGCTTTATGTCCACCAACATACTAACAGCCCATTAGCAATTGATTGTTTAGCTGTATCTCCACCAACAGACAAACTGCCCATTAGTAACTGATTGTATAGCTGTATTTCCACCAAAAAACTAAGACCATTAGCAATTGATTGTATAGCTGTATGTCCACCAACATTTAACAGCCCATTAGCAATTTATTGTATAGCTGTATGTCCACCAAAAGACTAACTGCCCATTTCCAATTGATTGTATAGCTGTATGTCCACCAACAGACTAACTGCTCATTTGCAATTTATTTTATAGCTGAATGTCCACCACCAGACTATTGCCCATCTCCAATTGATTGTATAGCTGTATGTCCACCAACATTTAACAGCCCATTAGCAATTTATTGTATAGCTGTATGTCCACCAAAAGACTAACTGCCCATTTCCAATTGATTGTATAGCTGTATGTCCACCAACAGACTAACTGCTCATTTGCAATTTATTTTATAGCTGAATGTCCACCACCAGACTAACTGCCCATCTCCAATTGATTGTATAGCTGTATTTCCACCAAAAAACTAAGACCATTAGCAATTGATTGTATAGCTGTATGTCCACCAAAAGACTAAATGCCCATTAGCAAGTTATTGTATAGCTGTATGTCCACCACCAGACTAACTGCCCATTTCCAATTGATTGCATAGCTACATGTCCACCAACAGACTAACTTCCCATCAGCAATTGATTGTATAGCTGCATGTGTCCAGCAACACACTCTTTCCCATTAACAATTGATTGTATATCTGTATGTCCATCAAAAGACTAACTGCCCATTAGCAATTGATTTTATAAATGTATGTCCACCAACAGACTAACAGCCCATTAGCAATTGATTGTATAGCTGTATGCCCACCAACATTTAAATGCTCATTAGCAATTTATTGTATAGCTGTATGTCCACCAAAAGACTAACTGCCCATTTCCAATTGATTGTATAGCTGTATGTCCACCAACAGACTAACTGCTCATTTGCAATTTATTTTATAGTTGAATGTCCACCACCAGACTATTGCCCATCTACAATTGATTGTATAGCTGTATTTCCACCAAAAAACTAAGACCATTAGCAATTGATTGTATAGCTGTATGTCCACCAACATTTAACAGCCCATTAGCAATTTATTGTATAGCTGTATGTCCACCAAAAGACTAACTGCCCATTTCCAATTGATTGTATAGCTGTATGTCCACCAACAGACTAACTGCTCATTTGCAATTTATTTTATAGCTGAATGTCCACCACCAGACTAACTGCCCATCTCCAATTGATTGTATAGCTGTATTTCCACCAAAAAACTAAGACCATTAGCAATTGATTGTATAGCTGTATGTCCACCAAAAGACTAAATGCCCATTAGCAAGTTATTGTATAGCTGTATGTCCACCACCAGACTAACTGCCCATTTCCAATTGATTGCATAGCTACATGTCCACCAACAGACTAACTTCCCATCAGCAATTGATTGTATAGCTGCATGTGTCCACCAACACACTCTCTCCCATTAACAATTGATTGTATATCTGTATGTCCATCAAAAGACTAACTGCCCATTAGCAATTGATTTTATAAATGTATGTCCACCAACAAACTAACAGCCCATTAGCAATTGATTGTATAGCTGTATGCCCACCAACATTTAAATGCTCATTAGCAATTTATTGTATAGCTGTATGTCCACCAACAGACTAAATGCACATCTCCAATTGATTGTATAGCTTCATGTCCACCTACAGACTAACTGTCAATCTCCAATTGATTGTATACCAACAGACTAACTGCCCATTTCCAATTGTTTGAATAGCTGTATGTCCACTAAAAAACTATCCGCCCATTAGCAATTGATTGTATAGCTTTATGTGTCCACCAATAGACTATCTGCCCAATAGCAAATTATTGTGTAGCAGTATGTCCACCAACAGACTAACTGCCTATCTCTAATTGATTGTATAGCTGCATGACCACCAACAGACTAAATACCCATTTCCAATTGATTGTATAGCTTTATGTCCACCAACATACTAACAGCCCATTAGCAATTGATTGTTTAGCTGTATCTCCACCAACAGACAAACTGCCCATTAGTAACTGATTGTATAGCTGTATTTCCACCAAACAACTAAGACCATTAGCAATTGATTGTATAGCTGTATGTCCACCAACATTTAACAGCCCATTAGCAATTTATTGTATAGCTGTATGTCCACCAAAAGACTAACTGCCCATTTCCAATTGATTGTATAGCTGTATGTCCTCCAACAGACTATTGCCCATCTCCAATTGATTGTATAGCTGTATTTCCACCAAAAAACTAAGACCATTAGCAATTGATTGTATAGCTGTATGTCCACCAAAAGACTAAATGCCCATTAGCAATTGATTGTATAGCTGTATGTCCACCAACATTTAAATGCCCATTAGCAAGTTATTGTATAGCTGTATGTCCACCACCAGACTAACTGCCCATTTCCAATTGATTGCATAGCTACATGTCCACCAACAGACTAACTTCCCATCAGCAATTGATTGTATAGCTGCATGTGTCCACCAACACACTCTCTCCCATTAACAATTGATTGTATATCTGTATGTCCACCAACAGACTAACTGCCCATCAGCAACTGATTGTATAGCTGTATGTCCATCAAAAGACTAACTGCCCATTAGCAATTGATTTTATAAATGTATGTCCACCAACAGACTAACAGCCCATTAGCAATTGATTGTATAGCTGTATGTCCACCAACATTTAAATGCTCATTAGCAATTTATTGTATAGCTGTATGTCCACCAACAGACTAACTGCACATCTCCAATTGATTGTATAGCTTCATGTCCACCTACAGACTAACTGCCAATCTCTAATTGATTGTATACCAACAGACTAACTGCCCATTAGCAATTGATTGTATAGCTGTATGTCCACCAACAGACTAACTGCCCATTAGCAATTTACTGTATATATGTGTGTCCACCAACAGACTAACTGCCCATCACCAATTGATTGTATAGCTCTATGTCCACCAACAGACTATCTACCCATCTCCAATTGATTGTATAGCTGTATCTCCACCAACAGACAAGCTGCCCATTAGTAATTGATTGTATAGCTCTATGTCCACCAACAGACTAACTGCTCATCAGCAATTGATTGTATAGCTGTATGTCCACCAACAGACTAACTGCTCATTTGCAATTTATTGTATAGCTGCATGACCACCAACAGACTAAATACCCATTTCCAATTGATTGTATAGCTTTATGTCCACCAACATACTAACAGCCCATTAGCAATTGATTGTTTAGCTGTATCTCCACCAACAGACAAACTGCCCATTAGTAATTGATTGTATAGCTGTATGTGTCCACAAACAGACTAGGTGCCCATTTCAAATTGATTGTATAGCTGTATTTCCACCAAAAAACTAAGACCATTAGCAATTGATTGTATAGCTGTATGTCCACCAACAGACTAACTGCTCATTTGCAATATATTTTATAGCTGAATGTCCACCAACAGACTATTGCCCATCTCCAATTGATTGTATAGCTGTATTTCCACCAAAAAACTAAGACCATTAGCAATTGATTATATAGCTGTATGTCCACCAAAAGACTAAACGCCCATTAGCAATTGATTGTATAGCTGTATGTACACCAACATTTAAATGCCCATTAGCAATTTATTGTTTAGCTGTATGTCCACCACCAGACTAACTGCCCATTTCCAATTGATTGCATAGCTACATGTCCACCAACAGACTAACTTCCCATCAGCAATTGATTGTTTAGCTGCATGTGTCCACCAACACACTCTCTCCCATTAACAATTGATTGTATATCTGTATGTCCATCAAAAGACTAACTGCCCATTAGCAATTGATTTTATAAATGTATGTCCACCAACAGACTAACAGCCCATTAGCAATTGATTGTATAGCTGTATGTCCACCAACATTTAAATGCTCATTAGCAATTTATTGTATAGCTGTATGTCCACCAACAGACTAACTGCACATCTCCAATTGATTGTATAGCTTCATGTCCACCTACAGACTAACTGCCAATCTCCAATTGATTGTATACCAACAGACTAACTGCCCATTAGCAATTGATTGTATAGCTGTATGTCCACCAACAGACTAAATGTCCATTAGCAATTTACTGTATATATGTATGTGTCCACCAATAGACTAACTGCCAATCACCAATTGATTGTATAGCTCTATGTCCACCAACAGACTATCTACCCATCTCCAATTGATTGTATAGCTGTATCTCCACCAACAGACAAGCTGCCCATTAGTAATTGATTGTATAGCTCTATGTCCACCAACAGACTAACTGCTCATCAGCAATTGATTGTATAGCTGTATGTCCACCAACAGACTAACTGCTCATTTGCAATTTATTGTATAGCTGCATGACCACCAACAGACTAAATACCCATTTCCAATTGATTGTATAGCTTTATGTCCACCAACATACTAACAGCCCATTAGCAATTGATTGTTTAGCTGTATCTCCACCAACAGACAAACTGCCCATTAGTAATTGATTGTATTGCTGTATGTGTCCACACACTAGGTGCCCATTTCATATTGATTGTATAGCTGTATTTCCACCAAAAAACTAAGACCATTAGCAATTGATTGTATATCTGTATGTCCACCAACAGACTAACTGCTCATTTGCAATTTATTTTAAAGCTGAATGTCCACCAACAGACTATTGCCCATCTCCAATTGATTGTATAGCTGTATTTCCACCAAAAAACTAAGACCATTAGCAATTGATTATATAGCTGTATGTCCACCAAATGACTAAACGCCCATTAGCAATTGATTGTATAGCTGTATTTCCACCAACATTTAAATGCCCATTAGCAATTTATTGTATAGCTGTATGTCCACCACCAGACTAACTGCTCATTTCAAATTGATTGCATAGCTACATGTCCACCAACAGACTAACTTCCCATCAGCAATTGATTGTTTAGCTGCATGTGTCCACCAACACACTCTCTCCCATTAACAATTGATTGTATATCTGTATGTCCATCAAAAGACTAACTGCCCATTAGCAATTGATTTTATAAATGTATGTCCACCAACAGACTAACAGCCCATTAGCAATTGATTGTATAGCTGTATGCCCACCAACATTTAAATGCTCATTAGCAATTTATTGTATAGCTGTATGTCCACCAACAGACTAACTGCACATCTCCAATTGATTGTATAGCTTCATGTCCACCTACAGACTAACTGCCCTTTTCCAATTGATTGTATATCTGTATGTCCACCAACAGACTGTTCTCCCATTACCAATTGATTATATAGCTGTATGTCCACCAACATACTAACTGTCCATTAGTAATTTGTTGTATAGCTGTATGTGTCCACCAACAGACTAAATGTCCATTAGCAATTTACTGTATATATGTATGTGTCCACCAACAGACTAACTGCCAATCACCAATTGATTGTATAGCTCTATGTCCACCAACAGACTATCTACCCATCTCCAATTGATTGTATAGCTGTATCTCCACCAACAGACAAGCTGCCCATTAGTAATTGATTGTATAGCTCTATGTCCACCAACAGACTAACTGCTCATCAGCAATTGATTGTATAGCTGTATGTCCACCAACAGACTAACTGCTCATTTGCAATTTATTGTATAGCTGCATGACCACCAACAGACTAAATACCCATTTCCAATTGATTGTATAGCTTTATGTCCACCAACATACTAACAGCCCATTAGCAATTGATTGTTTAGCTGTATCTCCACCAACAGACAAACTGCCCATTAGTAATTGATTGTATAGCTGTATGTGTCCACACACTAGGTGCCCATTTCATATTGATTGTATAGCTGTATTTCCACCAAAAAACTAAGACCATTAGCAATTGATTGTATATCTGTATGTCCACCAACAGACTAACTGCTCATTTGCAATTTATTTTAAAGCTGAATGTCCACCAACAGACTATTGCCCATCTCCAATTGATTGTATAGCTGTATTTCCACCAAAAAACTAAGACCATTAGCAATTGATTATATAGCTGTATGTCCACCAAATGACTAAACGCCCATTAGCAATTGATTGTATAGCTGTATTTCCACCAACATTTAAATGCCCATTAGCAATTTATTGTATAGCTGTATGTCCACCACCAGACTAACTGCTCATTTCAAATTGATTGCATAGCTACATGTCCACCAACAGACTAACTTCCCATCAGCAATTGATTGTTTAGCTGCATGTGTCCACCAACACACTCTCTCCCATTAACAATTGATTGTATATCTGTATGTCCATCAAAAGACTAACTGCCCATTAGCAATTGATTTTATAAATGTATGTCCACCAACAGACTAACAGCCCATTAGCAATTGATTGTATAGCTGTATGCCCACCAACATTTAAATGCTCATTAGCAATTTATTGTATAGCTGTATGTCCACCAACAGACTAACTGCACATCTCCAATTGATTGTATAGCTTCATGTCCACCTACAGACTAACTGCCCTTTTCCAATTGATTGTATATCTGTATGTCCACCAACAGACTGTTCTCCCATTACCAATTGATTATATAGCTGTATGTCCACCAACATACTAACTGTCCATTAGTAATTTGTTGTATAGCTGTATGTGTCCACCAACAGACTACCTGCCATCAGCAATTGATTGTATAGCTCTATGTCCACCAACAGACTATCTGGCCATGTCCAATTGATTGTATAGCTGTATGTCCACCAACAGACTAACTGCCCATCTCCAATTGATTGTATAGCTGTATTTCCACCAAAAAACTAAGACCATTAGCAATTGATTGTATAGCTGTATGTCCACTAACATTTAACAGCCCATTAGCAATTTATTGTATAGCTGTATGTCCACCAAAAGACTAACTGCCCATTTCCAATTGATTTTATAGCTGTATGTCCACCAACAGACTAACTGCTCATTTGCAATTTATTTTATAGCTGAATGTCCACCAACAGACTATTGCCCATCTCCAATTGATTGTATAGCTGTATTTCCACCAAAAACTAAGACCATTAGCAATTGATTGTATAGCTGTATGTCCACCAAATGTCTAAACGCCCATTAGCAATTGATTGTATAGCTGTATGTCCACCAACATTTAAATGCCCATTAGCAATTTATTGTATAGCTGTATGTCCACCAACAGACTAACTTCCCATCAGCAATTGATTGTATAGCTGCATGTGTCCACCAACACACTCTTTCCCATTAACAATTGATTGTATATCTGTATGTCCACCAACAGACTAACTGCCCATCAGCAATTGATTGTATAGCTGTATGTCCATCAAAAGACTAACTGCCCATTAGCAATTGATTTTATAAATGTATGTCCACCAACAGACTAACAGCCCATTAGCAATTGATTGTATAGCTGTATTTCCACCAACATTTAAATGCTCATTAGCAATTTATTGTATAGCTGTATGTCCACCAACAGACTAACTGCTCATTTGCAATTTATTTTATACCTGAATGTCCACCAACAGATTATTGCCCATCTCCAATTGATTGTATAGCTGTATTTCCACCAAAAAACTAAGACCATTAGCAATTGATTGTATAGCTGTATGTCCACCAAAAGACTAAATGCCCATTAGCAATTGATTGTATAGCTGTATGTCCCCCAACATTTAAATGCCCATTAGCAATTTATTGTATAGCTGTATGTCCACCACCAGACTAACTGCCCATTTCCAATTGATTGTATAGCTGTATGTCCACCAACAGACTAACTGCACATCTCCAATTGATTGTATAGCTTCATGTCCACCTAGACTAACTGCAAATCTCCAATTTACTGTATATATGTATGTGTCCACCAACAGACTAACTGCCCATCACCAATTGATTGTATAGCTCTATGTCCACCAACAGACTATCTACCCATCTCCAATTGATTGTATAGCTGTATCTCCACCAACAGACAAGCTGCCCATTAGTAATTGATTGTATAGCTCTATGTCCACCAACAGACTAACTGCCCATCAGCAATTGATTGTATAGCTGTATGTCCATCAACAGACTAACTGCTCATCAGCAATTGATTGTATAGCTGTATGTCCACCAACAGACTAACTGCTCATTTGCAATTGATTGTATAGCTGTATGTCCACCAACAGACTAATTGCTCATTTGCACCGATTGTATAGCTTTATGTACACCAACAGACTAACTGCCATTTTCCGATTGATTGTATATCTGTATGTCCACCAACAGACTGACTGTCCATTAGCAATTGATTGTATAACTGTATGTCCACCAATAGACTATCTGCCTATTAGCAATTGATTGTATAGCTGGATGTCCACCATCAGACTAACAGCTCTTCAGCAATTGATTGTATAGCTGTATGTCCACCAACAGACTAACTGCCCGTCTCCAAATGATTGTATAGCTGTATGTCCATCAAAAGACTAACTGCCCATTAGCAATTGATTGTATAGCTGTATGTGTACACCAACATTTAACTGCCCATTAGCAATTGATTGTATAGCTGTATGTCCTCCAACATTTAACTGCCCATTAGCAATTGATTGTTTAGCTGTATGTCCACCAACAGACTAACTTCCCATCTCCAATTGATTGTATAGCTGTATGACCACCAACAGACTAACCGCCCATTTACAATTGATTGTATTGCTGTATGACCACCAACAGACTAACTGCCCATCACCAATTGATTGTATAGCTCTATGTCCACCAACAGACTATCTACCCATTTCCAATTGATTGTATAGCTGTATGTCCACCAACAGACTAACTGTCCATTAGCAATTTACCGTATAGCTGTATGTGTCCACCAACAGACTAACTGCCCATCAGCAATTGATTGTATAGCTCTATGTCCACCAACAGACTATCTGCCCATCTCCAATGGATTGTATAGCTTTTTGTCCACCAACAGACTATCTGCCCATCTCCAATTGATTCTATAGCTATATGTTCACCAACAGTCTAACTGCTTATTAGCAATTGATTGTATAGCTGTATATCCACCAAGATTAACTGCTTTTCAGCAATTCACTGTATAGCTGTATGTCCACCAACAGATTAACTGTTCATTTGCAATTGATTGTATAGCTGTATGTCCACCCACAGACTAACTGTCTTTTTCCAATTGATTGTATTTCTGTATGGCAACCAACATACTAACTGCCCATTAGCAATTGATTGCATAGCTGTATGTCCACCAACAGACTAACTGCCTATTAGCAATTGATTGTATTGCTGTATGTCCACCAACAGACTAACTGCCCATCTCCAATTGATTGTATAGCTGTATATTCACCAACAGACTAACCGCCCATTAGCAATTGATTGTATATAGCTGTATGTCCACCAACAGACTAACTGTCCATTAGTAATTGATTTTATATTATATATAGCATTGTATTCGTGTATTTCATCTGTGTCCACCAACACATGTACAATGGAATTTTTATGTTTTGAATTGTGCACTATGTTTAGGGGGAGTCCTACAGTCACCTAAATGTGATTATATGTCATAAATTTATTCCTTGAGTTATAAAAATTATGTCCACCAAGTGATGATTTCAGCTAATGCAAATAAATTGCACTTGGGTAGTCCCACTTCCAGTCAATGCAATGGGCCAAAAATAATTGATTGGTGGACATAATTTTTATAACTCCAGGATCAAATTTGTGACTTAAAATCAAATTTAGGTGACTCAGTGAAGCCCCTTGAACAACATAAGCCCTTCAAAACCATAACATTCCACTGTCTACAAACCACTATTTCAATGAATGGGATAAATTGTAGGTGGTATGTCCAGATCTCAGCTCTGGATAGACTTCTGGATAGAAGCTGAAACCTGTTCTCCTGTACAGAATACACTATACAACATATTCATGCAACTTAAAACTCATAAACATGCATAATTAGCATAAAAATGAAAGTGTCCATAAGCAATTTGTTCTATGGAGCCTCAACAGCAGGTTCGTGTGCTATTCATTTTGAACACTTAGAGTAACATTTAAATTCAATTTTACTTACAAAATCCACTTGGCAGCACTCAAAATACACAATACAACAGGTTAATGCAACCTACAACTCATAAATATGCATAATTAGCTTAAAAAATTACCTCACAAACCATGCATTTGACGCCATTCAAACAAATTGGAAGAGGGCATTTCCTGAATTATTCAGTGAAAAAAAGCCTTGAATCATATGCCAGCATCTTCAGCCATCGAGTACTCCTTCCTGGGGCCTTCAGATACAACATATAATAAATTCATGTCCCTCGGTGTTAAGCATGTGTTGTGTGATATAATCTTAATCAGTATATATGTGTGTGACACATCTTAAACAATGTATGCCTGCTAACAAATGATGAACGATGTGTGTAACTAGAAAATATATGTTAAAACCAAAAACACTAAAATGATAAGTGAATGTGAAAGTGTGATAAATTGCAGCAGCATTTATGACACAGGAGGCAGGGGAACATAGAAACAGTTTCTACATTGGAAATTAATTGGTCAGGGGAACCTAGAAACAGTTTCTACATTGGAAATACTTTAGACAGGGAACTGATAAGAACAAACCAATAGAAGGCAAAACCAGTAATCCCACTGCGGCAAAACAAACCAACGGGATGATTTAAATGTATCTCTTAAAATATTGGAGATGCCCCTGCGGCAAAAATAAGCCAATCAAAAGAGTAAAAAAACGAGAACAAAGGAATACACCCTGGGTCAGAAATGTAGAAAAGAAGGGAACACAGGAGAAACGGGGTCTTATTGAACAGAGCTTACGGGTGAAGCAGACTAGATCCCCAGCTGGGTGAATGATTTTTGTACTTATTCTTTCTTGTTAATAAATATAATTTTACCTTTAAAACTTGACTTCATCTCCTAAAAAAAGAACACGACACAAGTACTGTAAAAAAAAAATCAAGAAAAATATTCCTGAAAAATTATTGTCACATTACACCTCACAGGTCAGCCAATTAAACACTTAAAGTCATTCAGACTTGAAACTTTGCACACTGACTAGGGGGCCCCTGAGAAGCTAAAGATTTCAATATGGAGTCGTTTAGACCTTTCAGAGTCATGTCCACGGACCCGCTGTTAAAATGAATGGTAGAAATGGTAAGTGGGACGTGCTCTAACTTTGTTCCCTGAGCTCCGATGGACGCTGAATTTCACACAGAGACATGTCAAGTGCCCCTTATCGACATAAGGCAATAAGCAATAAGGCCTAGGATGCAAAAAAAGTGTATTCATTATTTTCAACAGATCTTTCTGCCTGTCATAGGAATCAATGAGACAGGCTCAAATGTAGGCCCATGTGCAACAGTATATTCATCGGAGGCTTTAACACTTATCAAGCCCCCAGGTCCTCCAAAATTTACGACCTCACTCGGGGCCCCCTGAGAAGCTATAGTTGTCAATTTGGAGTCGTTTGGACCTTTCGGAGTTGTGACCATGGACCCGCTGTGAAAATACACCATACAAATTGTACATGGGATGTGCTCCAACTTCACTCCCTGAGCTCGAAATTTCGCTCGGTTGCACATCTGGTGCCCCTCTATCACATACTAAGAGGGCAGATTTTTTTTCACCTTCAAAATATGCCTCTTTATGGGTGTGGGCGGGCACAGCAGCCACCAAACATGTGGCCCATGAATTCACAGAGTGTAAATATCTATTTGGGAAAAGTAGTTGGTTAGGGGGCAGATAGTGGGTCTGTGGATTAATTTCAGATTATTTTGCTCTGGATAGGAGGACCCGGCAGGGTTGCCCTCTTTCCCCATTATTGTACTGTCTTGCCCTCAAACCATTAGCAGCCATGATAAGAAAGGAAGATGATTTTCCAGGGGTGGTGGCAGGAGGTATGGGCTTATAAGCTTTTGCTCTACACCAGGGATGTTAAACTCGGTTCCTGGAGGGCCACAGTCCATCAGAGTTTAGCTCCAACACTAATTAAACACACCTGAAGCAGATAATCAAGGTCTTGAGGAGTGCTTGAAGATTACAATGAGGCATTTTGGAACAGGGCTGGGACTAAACTCTGCAAGGCTGTGGCCATCCAGGAATTGAGTTTGATACCCCTGCTCTACACAGATGATTTTTATTATTTGTCTCCGACCCAACTAGATCTATGCCAATGCCTACACAGAATTCTATGCGCCAGGCGTCTTCCAGTGGCCCAAACAGGGCTTTAAGTATTTGGGCATTTTATTCCCAGCAAATTTGTGTGATTTAGAGATAATATTGACCCCTTAATAAAAAAAGGATTTCGAGCGATGTGGGCAGGTGGGCTTCATTACATTTCTTCTTGATTGGGAAGGTTAATGTTATTAATATGAATTGTATTCCAAAATTCAACTACTTGCTACAATATCTCACTGTAGATGTCCCCCTCTCTTATTTCAAGCAATTTGATCCTTCATTTAGAATGGTAAATGTCCTAGATTACATTTCAGTAAATTGCATAGGGCGATTGACAAAGGTGGGCTAGGCCTACACAACATTTTGTTTTATTATTATGCATTCAGTCTCAGACATTTGGCTCAATGGTTGCTTCCACTTGAGAGAGAGAGCCCCTCCCTGATTTTGAATTAAACAGGAAGTTATTGCCCATATTTCGCAATTTTTGCAAAGCCTTTCTATCAAACTAATTGAAAAAGTTTAGTTACGGCCCGTGATTTGGCATTTGCACACGATATGGACAAAACAGAGTGCTTAATTCGGAAATGTATTTAAATGTTGCCGCGAGCATATGGCTGAACCCAAAATTATGTATTAATAAATCCCCTTTCTGCTGGTCAGAGTGGATTGTCTAGGGCGGTTAATACACTCGGTGACCTATATGAGAGTGGAGTGTTGAGGTCCTTTGAACATTTGGTTCAACATTTTGGGATTCCCAGATCTCAGTTCTTTAGGTATTTACAGCTGCGCCACCTGTTCTGTACTATTTTTGGGGGTAGCAGACACTCTAGGAGTGGAGATTACTGATTTTGAAAAAGGTCATGAGGCATCAGTGTATTACTCCATGCTAATTCAGAGTCTGGGGTTATGGAGCTTCTGCTTCTCACAAGAGATTGTGGGAGAAAGATTTAAACTTGGTATTGGAGGAGGGAGTGTGGGCTAGGATTCTAAAAAACATAAAGTCTGCATCTAGAGATGCAAGGGTGCACCTTATGCAATTCAAGATTTTACATTGATTCTATTGGAGCCCCCTAGATTGTATAGGCTTGGTCTTAAAGACACACCCACCTGCTGGCAATGCCAATCAGAAGATGGAGCACAATCCATGTTTTTGGTGGTGTGTTAAGATCCAAGAATTTTGGTTGAAGTTTAAGAGTTTTATGTGTGATGTTTTGGGCACTCAAATTTAATTTTACTCCAGTCTCTGAGGGGCGGTCATCAATATAGAAGATAAACACATAGAAAATTGGGTTCATGATCGGCAGACAAATTGTTTAAAGGGGATGGAAATCGGCTGGAGTTTAGTTTTAAATCTGTGTGATTTATATATATAATTTTTTTTGTGGTTTTTTGTTTGTGTGTGTGTCTATATCATTTGTGACCACAGGGATGTTGTTCAGGGTGGGGTTGGGGATTGGGAGGGGAGGGGCAATAGTGGGGATAAAGGTTGATTCTTTACATATACGTTTTTCTTTTCTTTGCTATATATGTGAATCAATACAAAATATTAATCAGAGTAAAAATATTTTTTTTCAAATAGTGATGGTGCTGTTTTTTTACATCAGTAATGTCAAAGTACTTTGCACTTTAGTGAATTAAAATACCAAATTCCTTCCTAAACAAAAAAAAATTGCTTCACTATTAATCTTCCAGATCTATCTCATACACTCAGTAAGCCCTAAAATAGTTTTTTTTCTTTCTTTTTTTGTTTGTTTGTTTTTTGTGCTGGTTCTGCTAGCGGCTGGAATATGTTTTGTGGAGGAACATACCTTTGAGACAGTTCTGTGAATGAATCTACTTGTTCATTGTGTTTATTTTGCATATTGGCTGGGATTTGTTTTAAAAAGTATTTTCTGTCATGTAATTTTTCCTCACAGATCATAAGTGCAGATTGAGTAGCAGGAGGGGGAAGAGGGGGGTTCCAGGAGGTGTTGGTTTGTGTGTGTGTGAAGTTCAGATCACTCTGATTTCCATAGTAATTGTTCCTGGCCTGGTTGTACAATGTTCAATCCCCATCCTCAGTAAGCATCCTCTTTGGCATGAGTTTTCCTGTAAACCATGGTTTATCATTATTGAATGATGAGAATGTCCTAGTAGGGATGCACATATCCTCACAGTAACTGATATATGATGTAACAATATCTGTGAGCTTGTCCAGGTCTGTGGCTGCAGCCTCAAAAAAATTCCAATCAGTGCAGTCAAATCAGGCATGCAGTACCAGCTCTGCTTCATTGGTCCACTCTTTACAGTCCTTACTACAGACTTAACTGATTTTAGTTTCTGCTTGTAGGTCGAGAGAAGATGAACCAGACAGTGTTCAGAGAGTCCTAAAGCTGCACATGGGACAGAGCAATATGCATCCTATACAGTGGTGTAGCAGTGGTCCAATATATTTCTTTCTTTGGTGGGGCATGTGATGTGTTGTTTGCATTTTGGCAATTCACGGTTGAGGTTAGCTTTATTAAAATCTTCCAGAATAATAATAATTATTGAGTCCAGGTGTTGTTGCTGTGTCTGTGACGTGATCAACCAGCTGTTGCAATGCTGCGTTCACACACACACTTGTGGCGGGATATAAACACTCACCAGAATAAACCAGGAATTCTCCCGCGGCGAGTAGAAAGGCTTACAGTTGATGAAGAGTGCCTCTAAATTAGGACAGCACATTTTTTCAATGCTGTTACATATGTACACCAACTTTAATTGATGTACAAGCATGTTCCACCGTCTGTCGTTTTCCCCAATGATTCTGCTATGCGATCCGTTCTGAACAGCTGAAAACCTGGCAGAACTAATGCGCTGTCAGGCATGGCTTCACTCAAGACAGGTTTCCATGAAACACAGAGCAGCGGAGTTAGAAAAGTCCTTAAGTGAGCAGACATTCGCCAGATGAATACTCTGCAGCAGAGTCCTAAAGCTGCATTGACGAAGCTTCACAAGCATGCCAGCTCGCTTCCCTCGTGTGTGTATTTTGGATCACTTGAAGAGCAATGCTATGCCTCCAACTAATATGTCTAATAAAACGTCTGAATAATCAAACACCAGCAAAAAATTATCAGGTATGCTCTGCCGAATATTCAGCAGTTCATCCCTGGTGAAACTGATCGGGAAAGAGTGACAAAAAACATGACAAACAAACAAAAGTAACAAAAATGTTCAGACCGGAGCACACTTTTTAAGCTTGCAACGTGTTTATGTTTTGTGGGCAGTAAGGCTCTATTGGCTTCTATTTCTTGTCGCTATTCCCTGGAGTGTGTGTGTGTGTGTGTGTGTGAGGTAACGAGCACAGTTAGAATAAAGCCTTCTGTAGAGTATGAATTTCATCATGAAGGTGCAGCCTGAGAGCGCTAGCTGCTGTTTTTTTATGCTTGTTTGATACTGCTTTTACAATCTTGCCCATACGGCTGTCCGTCTCAGACGGCTGTGGCCGCTGCTGTCTTTAACCACTGATTTGCGGAGTGTTTTTAGGATGATTCTGCTCTGTGGATCCATTTGATATATCTGTGAAGTTGTAATATTTTTGCCCTTTTGAGTTCATAAATTAAACTAACCGGTTATTTGTGATTGAATCTTTTCTGAAGTTTGTTTGTATTATTTTTATTTTTTGTAGTTGTTAGGTTTCTTGTTTGTGTGCTTTTTTTTTTTGGCAGTGTATATGCACAGTCATATTACATGTTAATGTCTAATCTGCTGTGATACTGAGGCTTAAAAGAAAAGGGAGTTTATTTGTTTGTTTGGTAGGTATTGTTTTTCTTTTTGGGTTATCATTTGCTTTAAGAGTTTTTATGCAATGATTTGATGTGTGATTAGTCCTTTCTGTTAATGTTTGCTTTATTATAGTGTCTTATTGACTGTGGGTATTTAATTGGTAACCTGTCCAATGGTAAATTTTTAGAAAGCTTTTAGTGGAATATATTTATTTGTGAAATAAATTGGTATTATTTGGAAGTCACGTCTCTGCCTTTTAATCCAATCCGAACCAGCAGGGTCCTTCATATTATTGTAACAGCATTTGGTTTAAAACTTTTGGGGGGTATTCTCACTTTATGAAAACACAATGACCTAGGTGGCTTAATCAGCTTTCTTTATACCTTTTTAGCCAAAGGTTACACGGGCATGTCTCATCTGTTCAGGATCTGTAGGGCTCATAAAAAAGTGATAATGTGAAACTGAACCTGCAAATATCCTGGTTATATTTGGTTCTATATACAGCTGTGAGTCAGTCCGCTCAAACATGAGCAGCATCAACTCAGATTGTTCTTGCTTTGCCAATGATTATCTGCACAAAAATATGGCTCCTGCACTGGCTATTTTGTGCAAATACACAATTTTCCTCACTGAATAGGATGATATTTTATAGAGAAAATGGAAGAATAGACATTTGATTTTTTTCAAAAAAAAGAAAATTAAATTTAAATGCATTAAGTAAATATGACATTTTTATATGACCATTGTTTTCATATGGGTTGATGTTGTAAGAGGGCTTTAGCAGATCTAAATGTTTCTCTTGGGTTTTCATAATTTTAAAACGATAGGCCTAATATTTAAAATATTTTTGTTTGTTTTTCAAAGTAAAGTTGATCAAAAATTATTTGTTATTTAAGAGTTTCAGTCATGTTTGTTCTTCAGACAGATCTTATGAAGGAATTTATGGCCAGACCTTAGAAAAATTATAATTCAACATACAGTATACCCTGTGACTATTTTAATATGAATAAATGCACAGAATTAAGGGTGTTTTTTAAGTAACTTGCGATGAAAGTGTTATCTTGCTAAAATAAATATGGAAAAAATGTGTTTTGATCTGGATAATCTGGCTCTGCATGGTAGTAGTTGAAGAGCCCAGGTTTAGATGAATTGTAATACGGGGATCAGGCACTAATATTTTCAGTGTCGCTTTACCATGAAACAGGAAACTCATGAAAACTTATGTATGCGGTATAAAGGCAGAAATGTGAAGGTTATAATTACAAGTCGAAATTAATTTTGCGGTAATCAACATTATGGCACAAATGCTGTCGATTGAGCTTAACTTGTAGTGAACCCAGAATATTCCTTAGTTCAACACTAGTGTAAGTGTTTTGTTAGTTTCTTTTACATCCTTTACAATGTCTTCATTGTGTAGGAACTGGTTTCTTTCTTTCGGCAATACATTTTTAAGTTATAGAACAAATAAACAACATTTAGAAAAAGATTCTGGAATATAGACAAGAATATAGATAGCAAGAATTTCTTCAGTGGGTAAAACGACAGAGAAACACTCATTGCACCATTAAAAATGGTTATTTTAATAACTTTGTAAAGGACACAGAGTATCTTTTGTTTTGCAAAATAATCCTTTTCTGTATGGTTTTGGTTGGTGTGTAACTGCTGTTTTTTTCTTCTTCTTCTTCAGGCTGTGTTCTTGGGCATCCCGTCAGCAGCCAAAAGATGAAGGTTTGGATCGTCCAGCACACACGGTCCAGGACCAGCCTTACACACGCACACGCACACACACACACACACACACACACACACACACACACACACACAACTTCATCATGCACAGGACATCTTTACTAACACAATTTTTTTTTGTTTTGAGTCAGTTACCTTAGTGCTGATGATATAGCGGATGCTGTTGGGTTTGGGCTCCATTTTAATATCTCGCTTCAAATCTTCAGAGAGAGAGGCCGAACACACAGGAAGACCCTTCACAAACCTGTAGAATATAGTTACAATGTTCAGATAGTAATTTTCACCATGAGTTTTTAAACAAGCACTTCTTACAGCATGCATGATACTTGTAACTTACTCTCCTCTGTTGGTTTGTGGGGGGAAGAAATGATGGAGCAGCTCAACAAACTCTGGCAGTTGCTCTTGTAAGGTGTATATAACTGCATTAGGACCTGCATCAAAGGTGTAAGCCACCTGAAACAGGAGTCAAACATGCCAATATATCAATCCAACTAAGGAAATGTATGTGGAGATTTAAGAAAGAGACAGTATAAAATAAAAACAGACCCAAGTATTTTCTGTAGAATCTCTAATTAAATTGCACTCTCTCAAAATCACATATTTCACACAGTACCAGTCCATTCAAATGAAGGTCAACAGACAGCATTTATGGCATAAAGTTTACAGAGAGGCACTTACAATGGAATTGAATGTGGCCTATTTTTGGAGGGTTTAAAGGCAGAAATGTGACACTTTAACACAGATTTTTGCTTTTTATTTTTAAGAAAATGAGGGACGAGTCAAAATAATTTTTGGGGCAATCAAAATTATGCCATAAATGCTGTTGATTGCACTGAACTTGTATTGAACCCAGAATATTCCTTTTTAAGACTGAGATGTTTTAATAGTGTCTCATTTAAATCTCAATAACAAAAACACGGTCACATTTAATTCATTTTCATGAATCAGTGAACTGGTTCAAAACTCTTATTTAACAATTTATTGGTAGCATCATCACTCAAAAATCTTCAAAAGACATTTTCCATCTATGTGGCATTTTTAAGTAATAAAATGTTTGCATTTATTGCTTTTCATTACTATGTATCATTTTATTGGTGCATATAAATGAAAATGATCAAATACCATTCTTTCTAGTGTTCATTTAGTGTGGAAAGCATGGCTTCATGATTTCTAATGACTTGTTTTACTTCTTGGATTAAACATGTTGAATCTACTTGGACACAATAGCGGTTTGGTTGAAATGTTGCCATTTCAGAGCAAATGCATAAACAGATATTGATGACATTGATATCACACTAAAATTGTTTTATCTGCACCACTTAGAACTAGTTAATATCAGGATTCTTCAGTGTTTTTTCATCATTATTCTTCAGTTAGAGGGGGTTTCCTTTTGAAAAAAATTTTATACTGATTTCACTATCACTTTATCTAGTATCAGAGAAAAGTGTTTGAGAATGTCTCACTCGGGTCTCTCTGTAGTGCTGGTTGTAGCAGTGCACAAGGTTAATGACGCTGTGCGAGATGTCGTTCAGGTAGAAGATGGGTGGGTAGGTGTCCAGACAGGTGGCATGAAACTGGTTACTGTCTTTCATGGTGAGCTCAGCGAATGCTGCAAAGTCCCGCTGTCGAATAGCCATGATCATCTTCTCCATACGGCACGGCACCACAGCATCTGCCCGGTACTGATAGGGAATAAAGTAAATACTAGGGATGTTAAAGAATAATCGATGATCGATTAGTTACCATTACCAATTTTATCGGTTAAGTGAATCAATCATTGATTAATCAATTTTAGCACAAATGCGTTCAGTAATAGAGAAAAAATGTATACAGTTTATACAGTTATCCGCCACTAGAGAGCACACTGTCACGTCCAGTCACTAACACAGAGTAGAAAACACTGATGCGCATCCTTCACAGCTGGGGTCAATACAGTGGGTAATCAACCAGAGTACATTTTCTACCACCATGATCACTGCGTGAATGAGTCATTGGCAGCTCTAAACTGCTAAGGGGTGCTATAACAACAGAATTTCAACAGGCCAGAGCTGAGCGCCTCAAAGCTATAACACAGGTTAACCCCGATAATTAAATGCATTGTTGTTTTTTCATTAGGGTTTCAGAAATAAAATTCTGAAAGTTCACAATGTATTTTTGTTTTTATTTTCAGGAAGATAAATAAATAGCTAATATCCATGAAGCAACAATTTTTATTTATTGAAAAAGACTGACATTTTAGCATATTTTCTGTATATCAAGAGCTAACTAAACTATAACTTTAATGCTGCCATTAATTTAGCATTGTTAGATTGTCTTCTACACATCAAAATGCAAAAATACAATACAAATAATAGTATTAACTATGTTAATCATAATAACTTGCTTTCTTCACAATAAACGGTGGTGCCAAAAGTGTCACTTTGCGCCTCCTGGTGTTGATTTTGCGAAAGTGTCTCTCATATGACAATATCAAGTTTAACTGCTGCATTAATCACGGCATTAGTAAGGGTCAGTCTGGTTGGATTCACACTGTACTTCAGTGGCCATTTTGTGTTTTCACGTTTTCTTCTATTGTAAGAACTTTGTATGAATACAGATTCTACTTCATTTTACGTCCACTTTTCATTGTTTCCTATTTTTTAAATCCTAAAACATTTTCATGTTTAAATTAGATTTTGAGACCCAGATTTACAATATGAACATCACTGTGAATTATTATTATCAGATATTAAATAAACAAGCGACACTGCAATGAGTCTTACTAATTTTAGAGAAACAAAAAACAAAAATGATTTGTGCGATAGCTCGTTCTAGGTTGGGAAATTTTGCATGAGCATCTTTTCTGCACATATACTATACTGCCCTACAAAACAAAAAGGCAGTAACTGCATTTTTGGTCAAAAATGAGTTATTATCATTTTCATGACATTCAAGGCATCCTTTGTTATGTGATAAAACATTTTATCTCAAATGGGTGTCGTTTTGGAGAAAAATGGTAGTCGTTTGTACAGTAACTGCAAAAAGCCCTGACAGGATAACTTTAAAGTCATTTTTCTCAGTTCTGCACTCTGTGTAGTTACTGCCTTTTTGCTTTGTAGGGCAGTATAGGCAAAAACACTTGTACACATTGATTAGTGAATGAGAGCCAGTGTGTGTTTTCTTCACTTGATCATAATACTGATAACACCGGCACCTTGAGAAGTGGACTCGTCTCCACACTTGTGTGCATTCCAGACGTGCTGCCGACAGACTTCTGCTCAGCACTCACCTGAGAACAAACATCTACACATCAAATACACAAACACACTGACACATGAGTGAAACATTTAACCAGTCTTAACCTGCACTTAAAAGAGATTTCTGTCTTCACTTACTCACCCTCATGTTATTCCAAACCTGTGTGACTGGCCATAGCTTTTGTAAATCTGATCATAGATTAGATATAATGCTGGTAAAAGTAAGATATCATTCTTATTTGACAAGGAATCAGTTCTCTTGCCTCTAAAAATGAACATTTTGCAGTGAAGAGTGTTTTACATAAACTGCAGCAGTGCTTAATGCATCATATCATGAACAAGACAAACAATCGATCAATGTATGAATCAAACTCACTTAGAATGGTGACAATTTCTGTTTTGCACACATTTATAAAAAAAAAAATTGTTATATCCATGTGTGTGGTTACAGACAAATTATAATGAACAGTGAAATTGATCACAACATTAACATTAACTCTGTGTGGCCTGGACTTGACTCATAGGATAAGAAAAGCCAGGATAATATTGCAAGCCAAGCTCATGTCGCTCTGTGAGGATCATTTCAACATCTCTGCATCTTGTTACATTGTTAACTCGTTTTGGGGCTGCTTTTAATCAGGATCATCTGATGAAAGTAACAACATTTCATTTCCCATATTGTTATTTTATCATTAAGCAATAAAAGAAAATGCAATATGGATATATGTAACTTTGAGGCCAAATTTTTCACTTGTTACTTCATGAAACTTAATCAGAATCTTGAAAATAGCATAGTATCACGATTAAAACAAGCCCAAACATAATGTAAGATGGTGCATAGATCTTGAAATAATCCTCACATAGCAACATGAGAAGGCTAAAAACACTAGTTTGCTAGTGAAACTTATAAGCTTTGTGTATTTTAAAAGTTGACACTTTTCTAACGTTATTACAATTTGTGATCTGTATGATATTTTTTCCTGCGAGCACTAAGCACTTTATTTGGAACACCTGTACCCATACTTATCTAATCAGCCAATAATGTGGCAGCAATGCAATGCATAAAATCATGCAGATACAGGTCAGAAGCTTCAGTTAATGTTCACATCAACCATCAGAATGGGGGAAAAATGTGATCTCAGTGATCATAGATGTTTTTGCTTTATCATCATGCAGTAACACATAGTGATTGATGTTTGTTGTCATGAAATCAGAGACCCTCCCCTTGAAATCCCAACACAAGTGCTCAGAGCAGATGCTTTTGAGTGACCAGGTGTAAAGGCTGATGTGTCTTGACTGACCACATATGATTGGATCACTCGAGATGCATCTTAACACAAAGTGTAAACATGGTCTAAAAGTGTTCCTATAGAAGATACATGAGGTTTACATGTGAAATGTATGTGATTTCTGGGCCACTAGTGTCACTGTTGCTTTTTTGAGCTGCCTGAATGGGTGCAACATAATATTGCCTGACCAATGGCATTTGAAAACGGTTTAAAAACAGTCATGATTTTTGCTATTCTGTTTGATGCCATTGTGGTGTAGAAATTACACGTCACCTTTAATGTAGGTATTTGACTTGTGTCCTTCTTCTAAAATAATTGTAACATGAATAATGCGTTTTGGAGAGACAGCATCTGCCAAATGCACACATGTCTGAGTAAATATTCTCCTTTATGCTCTTCAATTTGCTGTCTTCTGTCTATGATGAAAATTTTGAATTCAGCATATTTCACATAATGATGATATTGGGGTGAATCTCACAAAATCTGTCAAGAACATGTACAGTGTATTTCACTCCAAAGATAAGAGAAATAAGAAATGTGCTTAACTGTCCTAAAAAAATTGTCACTGCAAAAAATTTGAACGTTCTTGAAATCAGGATTCATTCTTCTTTTTAAATTGATTTATTTAATTTTATTTAAAATTTGGAGTCAAATCTGCCCTGGACACTTTGTAATTGTGAAACACACACACTCACCACTAGTATGAGCACTCTGAGCTCCGACCAATGTGATTCAGATTCCACCTGTTCAGCGACACTGTCTTCACCATCCGACCGTTCACCCATCTTCCACTGGACAAATCCGCCATACAGACTCCTGCATGCGCTGCCAGATCCCTGCCGTGCCACCACAGACAGATTGCCGTCTATGCCAAACAACTGCGACAGTGTGTACACTACAAACACACACACATCAGCAGCAGTGGATCATTCCTTATACGAAGGACATTTTTAAAGAACTCATATAAGTTAGTCTTCTTCTTACCACAATATCACAGTGAAGTGAACCTGGGGGTGAATGCCATTTCACTACTGTCATTTGAAGAGACTTTTGCAGATTCAAACACACTGGCAATTTATTGTTCCCTTTACAAAAAGCTTCACTAGGATGCTGCACTGAGAGCGCTTTGGGAACAATCCTGTATTGAGACCAGCTGTGAATATGTGTGTAAAACGTCAATGAACACTGACCGGAATTTATAGCCTTGGCTGATGTAATCATTAGACGCACCTGTGGCCAGGCTATAAATGGATGTGTCACCAGAGTGTTGTCAGATCCGTTTTTTCTCAGAGCCATTCAGTGTATGTCTGTTTCACAAACCTGTCACAAACTTTCTTTCCTCAGCTAGGAGTTAGAACTTGGTTAGGCAGTGTGCAGTGAACCTTTTCTCCTTTCTATTTCCTCTGAAAAAAACAAGGAAAAGAATAATTGATAAACAAAACAAGTGGTGTGTGTTCCTATGTTTACGCTCAAAGGCTGAAATGGATACACCAGTTTTTGTTTTGTGTGTTTGGGGAAGAGCATGCTGCCCTTGCGTTGGGGCGGGGCAGGTGCGAGCTTTGCGATCTGTTTACAGTCTAAATGCTTCGCGCTCGTCTTGCTTACTTCCAAGAGCCAGTGCCCACTCTTTGATCATGGGGCTCTCGCATATATCTGGCTGAGGAGCGAGACGGGTCTGTCCCTATTGCTCGCTCTCTCCCCAGATCCAGCTGATCCTTCTCATAAGCCTGAAGCGCGCCTCAGCGTCTCTTCGTTTCACGAAATGGGGGTGCTGAACCTCTGTACATTCCACACACAATAATAAAATATAACTTTAATTAGCGCTAAACGTTTAAGTTCTTACACTTAAAAACTGAGGGCGCATCTCCGCTGCCGCATCCGGCCGCCATGTTTGCATCATCTCAAAGCTCCTCCCTCCCACACGCAATGGGTTGTGGGCAATATTAGCCGTTAGAGTGTGCATCGATCTGCACTTCGGATTCTGACCGGAAATAGTAGACCATCCGGGTATCTTTGGAACACTCATTTCAACATACTACGATTTGGGACGTACTAATTCTATTTTCGAATACTATTTAGGACGGATAGTATGCAAATTGGGACGCAGCACCTCTCTCCCCTCAAAGCCTTGCAGGATGACCTCCACTTTAGTGGGAGGGGCTTATCAAGCTGCTGGTCAGGCTGGTGCTGCTCTGCACACAATGGCTGTATCACAGGCTTACCAGGCTGACCTGCTGGATGACCTGCGTGTGGGTGCTGCGCTTGACGAGCAAGCTTTTTCTGAGCTTCGTCGAGCCACAGATCTTTCTCTCTGCGCGACCAAGCAAACAGCCCGTGCTATTGGCTGGTCTAGGTCTGTCTTGGTCAGCACGGAGAGGCACCTTTGGCTTAACCTTTTGGGCATCAAGGACAAGGATAAATTTTTCTTCCTTGATGCCCCGGTTTCGCCCACTGGCCTATTCGGAGATGAAGCAGGTTCATGAGCAGGTTATCTCCAGGTTCCAGGAGGCGAAAAGCCACGAGGAAGCCTTCGGGCAGTTCCTCCCTTGCCACACTCAGGGGGCGGGTCCTTCGGCCACCCAGACCCGCCTTAGTCCTGTTAGAATGGAGGCTCAAAAGCAAAGTGTGGCAAGTCGTGCTTCTCCTCCCAGGGATTGGGGACAGTCTCATCGCCCTCAGCAGCCCCCAAAGTAAGACCTCAGGACCTTGATTTCTAAAAGAAGAAAACCCTGATGGCCTTGCGCCTAGTTTTGTGGGGTAGTTCCCCTCGGGGCGGGGCGCATGCTCCACTTCGCCCCTCACGGTACCCCGCGAAGCCTCTCCATTCCCGCTGCCTTCGGTGTTTCGGGTGGTAGAGGCTCCCATCAAATAGCTGGGTGTTTTGCTGCTCCCTGCATTTTTCCAGGACGCAAAACACTCGACACCCACTCAACAGGAAGTGTTAAAGATTAAAACCCATCTCAGAGAACCTGGCAGCGTAGAAACTTCTGCCATATATATATATATATATATTTCTTTGTGGGGAATGGGCTACAGAATTTAATTCACTCGCCTCCTTCCTTGTTTCAACGGCATGGTTTCCATTACCGTAAACCGGATCAGTCATATCTACTGTGAAAAGAGACAAAAAAAAAAAAAAAAAAAAAAAAAAAAAAACACTGTAAAAGCTCCTGGTTAAAGGGTTCCCCTTCCAGAGAGAGAGTCAAGTTATTACACGAGTACTTCCCGGTTCCCATGGAGGGTGAGGGGTTGTGTCTGGCCTTAGAATTTAAAGCTAAGACGGTCGTGTCACAAGCCCAACATCATGTTTGGCTGGTCACCATCGATCTTATGACACACTTCTTTACTTCTTCGTTAGAAGTTTTGCCACAACACAGGAAGTTCCTGAGGTTTGCTTTCAGGGGAGAAGCTTTCCAGTATCGGGTTCTTCCATTCGGCCTAGCCTCTTAACCCGCACATTCATAAATGCAGGATGCAGCGCCGGCTCCTTTGGGACTCCGAGACATCTGCATTTTGAATTACATAGACGACTGGCTGATCATAGTGCAGTTCCAGCGACTGGCAGTTCAGCACAGTGCAGGCACAACTGTCTCCCGCTAGAATCGAGTCCATTTGGAATACCCCGAACAAAATCATGCTAGGTCAAGTTTGCACTAGGTCTCAGGCGACTGCGTCCTCTGTAATCCCTCTGGACCGTCTGCACATGAGACCGTTTTTGTTGTGGCTCAAAGCCAGGGGATTTCTTCCAAGGGCCGAATCCCCTAGGCTGATAAGGGTTACACGCCACAGGCTTTGTTCCCTTTCTATGTGGTTCAGACCCCGGTTTCTTACCTTGGGTCCCACTCTAGGTGTGTCTTGTCGTCGCAGGCTGCTAACGACAGACGCCTCCCTGACGGGCTGGGTAGCAGCCTAAGTGGTCGTCCGTCTTAAAGGAGGGTCGTCAGTTCGGTTGTCACAGTAACTGTCTCAAGCTGATGGCTGTATTTCTGGCCCTAAAATACTTCCTCCTGAGGCTGCCATGTCTTGGTGCGGGTGGACAATACAGCGGTAGCCTCTTACATAAACCATCAGGGGGATCCACGCTCATGTCAGCTGAATTTCTGGCATGTTGGATCCTCCTTGGGGCTCAGGGCAGCTCCTGTCACTCAGGACAGTTTCGTCCCTGGATGCCTGTGTGTGTGGGAGCAGATTTACTCTGAGGTAGTGAACAAATCTTGGTGAGATTTCACAGGGCAGAAGAGGACCTCTTCGCCTCTATGATAGCGCAATGTCTCCTCTACTTCTCCCTGAGTCACCCAGCCTCCTTGGGTCTGGACTTAAAGGCACATACACGACCCTGAAAGCATCTGTATGCGTTTTCCACGGTTTCTCTGCTCCCGGGAGTTTTGGCAAGGTTCGCCAGCAAGGGTCTTGCCTCCTTCTGATAGCGCCATGCTGGCTGAACAGAGTATGGTTCTCGGAGTTGAATTCTCCCCTCGACGGCCCACCTCGGGCGGTTCTGAACAGGTAGGACCTTCTTTCTCAGGCACAGGGGACTGTATTTCATCCCCGGCCCGAATTGTGGAACCTTTTCATGCTTGGCCCCTGTTGGGTACCAACTGAGGTGCACAGGGCTTTCTCCTGAGGTTATCAAGGACATTTTATGTGCTAGGGCTCCCTCCACTTGGAGAAGATCTGGGTAGATTTTAAAGGGCAGAAGAGGACCTCTTCGCCTCTATGAACAGCACAATGTCTCCTCTACTTCTCCCCGAGTCCCCCCCCCCCCACCACCGGTTGAACGTGGTGGCACACAGATGGCCCAGAATGCGCCTGTATGCGTTTCCCTCTACTAAGTTCATATTGCAGAACCAGCTAACTTTGTAATGCGGCAGGCTGCCCCCTCCGCACACATTCATTTGATTTTTATAGTCTGGATGTTTGGATGTTTTCACCACTCCGGGCTCTTATGCCCTTAACTCGACATCTCAAGCTCGTGTCTGAGGCCTCTCATGCTCTTGTGAGCACACTACACAACCGTAAGTTGTCCGGACAGCCACAGTGCGGCAGCATTGGTATTCTCGTTCCCAAAGCGCTCTCAGCGCAGCATCTCGTTACGCTTTTTTCAGGGAACAAGGGTTACATATGTAACCCGAGATGTTTTATTTGTTAATCATTAAATAGGAAAAACATATGCCCTCAATAAGGTCTTTGATAATATCCATTTAAATAACAACATATCCTTAATGACATTATCCTCCAGGAAGTGGCATCACTTTTGGTGGGAATAAGCAGCACAAACATCAGTATGTACTAGCAATGGATTTGATTGGCTGGCTATTAGATGGCCTGTCTCCCTCTAAAACATCCCTTTGTTTCATAAACAGAAATCAGTATAATATTTTCATATAAAAAGACTTGCCAGTAAATAATCAAGTCATTTTTATTTGTATAGTGCATTTCATAACACACAGTTTCAATGCAACTTTACAGAAAATCATGCATTAACAAAAAATGAAATTGTAACATCTATAGTCTTAGAGTGATCATTGTATAGTTTGATTAAATATGATTGTAAATTGTGTGTAAAAATTAAATAATTGTATTTAGAAACCTTGCGAGCAAGCTGAAGGTGACTGTGGGAAGGAACACAAAACTAAATAAGATGTTGGTAAATGGTGAAAAATATCCTTGGGAGAAACCAGACTCACTGTGGAGGCCAGTTCCCCTCTGGCTAACCAGCATGAATATAATGCCAATATTAGTTATTTGTGTGCAGTGCAGGTCATGGTTTAAGATTTTTAAAACAAGTAAATGTTAAGGTTCAGTGTTTAAAAAAAATTAAAATAAATGTATGAACTGTAAGATTGATGACTAATGTCTTTGAAGTCCATCCTGGATTAACTGTAGAAGTTCACATAGATGCATTGTCCTTTGTTAATTGGCTGATGAAAGCTTTTGTTGGTAATTAAACGATAGTCTATGTATTCCATTTCAATAGTGTAGTCCATCAATAGACAAAAGTGCATTGCTGTTCAACCGGCAGGTCATTTCGGTGTGGTCTATCCGAAGTCCAAGACAAAGGTGACCGATAGTGGATTTTACCGATACAGATAACGAAGTTGGGCGGTACGTGCTGATAACTGGATTAATCAAAAGATAGTTTTAAAACTGATACCGAATGAAAAAAATAACATTCAAATTAAAATGGTGCTGAACCATTTACAAAAATGAACAGTTCTGACTAAACCATGACAATATGTTGTACTTTTTTATATGAAATAAATATACAAATATTAAAATCTATGAGCTAATATTAGAATATAAAGTCAGCTGATTTTTAAATTGACGTTGATTCCTTTGTCTACAAGAGGGCCCAATAAATACATAAACCATTCAGCACCATTATATTATTGCAAAGAACATTCATATACTGGCTGTTAAAAAAAAAAAAAAATTCATTTAAATTTCATTTTCAACTAACTTGCATAAAATAAAAATAACTTTTAGTCAGTCCATATTCTCAAATGTCAAGTCAAAAGTAAAACGAGGGGGAAAAACTCTTCAAGACAGTTCACATGGTGTTACACTTGCACTGATTCCAACTACTTCAGACTAAAGCTTCATAATAACAGCGAAATTCCACATAGTTTTTTATTCAGTAAAGCTGTATGTAGAGTCGCAATATTCACAGATAGCACTGGTATTCGGCTGAACTCTGGTGAGGCGGCTCAGACTATGAGCCCAGGCCAAGGGCTGTTTAAACAGAAATGTATGTCTTGAGATTCTCACGTTCGATTCCAGTCTGTTGTGTTCTGTCTAAGTTGAACATCTTTTCTGACAAAGCATTTAAACGACTCAATGCTTAATCTGAGAAATGTTTATAAGACAGCAAGACGCAACGGCCAAGTACCTCCACCAATTGTAAGGGGCTGTTCACACCGAACACTTTTGCAACCATCCATGTGTTTTTCTATGTAAACGCACGCTAGATGAACATATTTGTTTCCCTTTGAGGATACAATTTTTTTTTATTTCAATCAGAAGCATTTCTGATTCCTTAATAAGTTTCTCTCAGCTGAATGAAGATATCCATATGTTTTCTCACATCACTAGCTTTAAATATGCAACTCAGCTATCTATCGAATGAATAACCATGTCCAGCTTAATATAAACTAAAGAAAATAGCTGTAATAACAAACATGTGTCAAAACAAATACCACAAGGCATCAGTGAAGTGTTTTTATTTCACCTCTAGAGGCCACTCTCATACTCTATAATGACAGTGGATCCTTCCCAGCCACTCCAGCACCGGACATAATGGGGAAAACTATCGGTGTGGATTTTTGCTAATAACTGATCGCTCCAGAAATCTGTTATCGGTGCTGATTAATATGTAAAACTGATATATCGTCGACCTCTAGTCCAAGGTTCAGGCAGTGCCATATGAAGTATCCGATGTCTTACAGTTGGGAGTTGGCATCAGTTCATCCTCTGAAGTCCTTCGGAAAAGACTGAAGTGATATCTGTCAAGCACCGGCTGCATTTAGTCATAATCACTCAGACACATAGCAGTGGAGTCCAACAACAAGCGGGAATGGAGCTGGATCTGGCCAGCTCTAGTACACTTTGGACATGAATCCAGAGGTTGAGACAAGGAAACAAATAGAATACTATTAGCGTAGATGTCATTCAATTTTATGCAGTTATAGATCATGATAGATGTTTACGGTTCCAGCAGAGCTAACTAAAGCAGCCTAATTGTGAGATGATGGATAAATTAGGTGTATACCTGGCTAAATAGTTGGCTCTTTAGTCTAGACCTAAACTGAGTGAGTTTTAGACCATTCAAAGCTTTGTATGTTGTTAACAGAATTTTTAAATGAAATTTAACAGGTAACCAATGTAACGACGATAAAATGGGGCTAATATGATCATATTTCTTGGTTCTAGTCTGCACTCTGGCAGATGCATTTTTAACCAATTGAAGTTTATTTACTGAACTTGCTGGACATCCTCCCAGTAATGGATTACAATAATCTAGTCTTGAGGTCATGAAAGCATGAATTAATTTTTTCAGCATCAGCATGTTTTGTAACTTGCCAGTATTTCTGAGGTGGAAGAATGCTGTTCTACAAACATTGGAAATGTGATTATCAAAGGACAGATTGGTATCAAATATAACACCCAAGTTCTTCGCCATGGAGACGACGTAACAGTACATCCATCGAGAGTCAAATTATATTTTAGTGGCTAATTTTTATTTTAATAATTAGTATATTATAAGTTAACCGAACTTTTAAGCATCTATATCTGAGATGTTGTTCGTAAGAAGCACTCAAATATTGCCACGAGAAGGCAAAAAATATTCATGAGTGTGTGTGTAAACAGAGCAGCGCCATTCACTGACGCGCTGGAGCTGCATGTGCATTTTATATATTTACTAGGGCTGTCAATCGATTCAAATTTTTAATCAAATTAATTACATGGTGTCCCGATTAATTAATCCCGATTAATCGCATATCCAAATATAAGCCCCTCATAAAACAATAATTCAATATATAAAGATTATACATATTTTTATCAATATATAATTATACATAGTTTAAATATATATATATATATATATATATATAATAAAACATAATTAAATCAGATAATTAAAATGCATTACATTCTTGTAGCAGAAGAGTTAATCATTGATAAGACAATACAAAAATTGGCTTTAGAATACAATGTATGGTTTACTACCATATTGTTGATCATAAGTCAATCATTGGCAATCAGACATGCTTGTGTAGTGTCTCGGGTACATTGCATCATAAACATAAAATGTTTAGTTCACCATTTCAAATTAAATATAGTCTAATACTCAATCTTTAAACACATCTTGAGATCCCTTAGTTCGCATTTGCGCTCCTTCAAGTGTTTTGAACGCAAGAATGTATGCGTTGTTCTGCCTACTGAAGAGATTTCTTCACTGTATAAACTGTGCATTGCTCATACAGCTGAAATTTCGCTTACTGGAGTAACAGGTGGTACTACAAGCTTGCATTTCTCAGGAATCTTCCTTATTATGGTGCTCTTCCTCGCCCATGGATATGATCTGTGTTACATATATATTTTTTATATCCAAGTTCCTCATTTCATCTGTTGTTGACTGCTCAATTGGAAACATCTCAGATCACAGCATAGTGAGTTTAGAGATGTTGCCACATACAGAGAAAAAGAAATCATGTAGTTGGCATGCTAATGTATCACTTTTGCAAATTCCTGATTTCCAACAAATGTTAAAGACTGAAATCAATGTGTATATGAAGACCAACAGGTCCTCAGTATCATCTGTGGGTGTGGTTTTGGAGGCACTTAAGGTGGTTCTTAAGGGTCAGATCATACAGTATACCTCATTCATCAAAATTCCAAAGCACAAGAATTCGTGGAGTTGGAAGGGAATATATTAAAAAAGCTGAGGCAGAGCTGAAGCATAGAATGTCATCTGATGGCCTCTGAGAATTGACTAAAATACTGTTTTGTCGCAGAAGTCATATTTTGAGTCGGGGGACAAAGCAGGCAAAGCAGAGATAATCTTGTTATACCATTCCCTCAGTGAAATCTGATAGTGGTGAAATATTTACCTCAGCCATTGATATTAATAATGCTTTTAAAGAATATTATTGGTTGCTAGTGAGGGTAGTCACACAAAGGGTAACCTCCTCGTGGTAACTATAATGTGGTTCTCGCTCTCGGTGGGGCATGTTCCAGTTGTGTGTGGATGCCGCAGAGAATAGCGTGAAGCCTCCACGTGCGTTATGTCTCCGTGGTAATCTCACTTGATGCTAAAAAGGCGTTTGATATGGTAGAACAGAATTATAGTTTTAAGATTTTGAAAATATACAGGTTTGGGAATACTTTTATTGGATGGATTAAGTTACTTTATAGACACCCGGTAGCGGCGGTATGGGCAGGCTTGCCCTCTTTCCCCATTATTGTTCTGTCTTGCCCTGGAACCATTAGCAGCCATGATACGAAAGGAAGATGATTTTCCAGGGGTGGTAACAGGAGGTATGGCGCATAAGATTTTGCTTTATGCTGATGATATTTTATAATTCGTCTCTGACCCATTAGATCTATGCCTAGAATAATTCATTCCTTTTCGAAGTTCTCAGGATACAGAG
Source organism: Moxostoma hubbsi (assembly GCA_032164185.1). Lineage (NCBI taxonomy): Eukaryota > Metazoa > Chordata > Actinopteri > Cypriniformes > Catostomidae > Moxostoma > Moxostoma hubbsi. Next base: position 43,674,440 of record JAVLUX010000019.1, read on the forward strand.
TCAACTGGTCTAAATACAAAGCTTTGTCTCATTGACAGCGTACTTGCCCTGTAACGGCTTTTCAACTGGGCACCTTCCAGTGGTCCAAACAGGGAATTAAGTATTTGAAAATTTGTGTGATTTAGTTAAAGTTAACTTTGACCCCTTAATAAAAATGTTTGAGTTTTCCAGGTGTGCTTCATTACATTTATCTATGATTCAGAAGGTTAATGTTATTAAAATGAATTGTATTCCAAAATGTAACTACCTGCTACAATCTCTCCATGTAGATGTCCCCCTCTCTTATTTCAAGCAATTTGATATCATTCAAAATGAAGGACTTTGCTATGCTAAGTGTCCTAGCTTACATTTTAATAAGTTGCATAGGCCGATTAACAAAGGTGGGCTAGGCCTACCCAATATTTTGTTTTAATATTATGCATTCGGTCTCAGACATTTGGCTCATTGGTGGCTTTCACCTGAGAGAGCCCCTCCCTGGTTTTGTATTGAACAGGAATTTCTTGCCCCTATTTTGACATTGCAAAGCCTTTGTATCAAACTAATCGGAGAAGTTACACCCCACTATATCGCATTTGCATTCGGTATGGACAAAAGTGTCCAGTGTGTTTAATTATGACATTTATCTAAATGTTGCCTCGCGCACATGGCTGAACCCAAAATTATGTATTAATAAGTCTCCTTTCTGCTGGTCAGAGTGGAATGTGAGAGAGGTTAATACACTTTGAAAAATAGAAAAAAAGAACCTTTGAAAATAGGGTTCAACGTTTTAGGATTCTCAGATCTCAGTTCTTTATGCATTTACAGCTGCATATATTTGACCCCCTCTAGATTGTATAGGCTTGGTTTTAAAGACACACCCACCTGCTGGAGATGCCAATCAGAAAACGGGGACACAACCAATGTTTTTTGTGGGGGTTTTATGTCTGACATTTTGGACACTGAATATTCATTTTGCTCCAGACTCTGTATCTTAGGCGATGAGCTGGTCATTAATATTGGGGATAGACATTTAAAAAGTTGGGTCCCAGCCAGAGTTATGATCGGCAGACGGATAATCCTCAGGGGATGGAAGTCGGCTGGTGTATTTGAGGAGTTGATTTATAGAAGGCTCGGAAAAAAGGATTTGTTTGACAGGAGTTAAGACACATTGAGTTGTAGTTTAGATGTGTATGTGCATATATGTTCTAATTGCTGGTGATCACTGTAGTGCATGTTTGAGTCAGGTGGGGAAGTTCGGGGGGGGGGCTTATTGCATATAATTTGATTCCGTATTTTATATTGTGTTTGTTTGTTTTATAAATGGAATCAATAAAAATTGTTAATAACAAAAATTACTAGAGAGGAGAGCGACACCTTCCCTGGAGGGATGGAGTCTGTCTCTCTTCAGCAGGTCAGATCTACCCAAAAAACTCTTCCAATTGTCTATAAATCCTATACTATTCTCCGGACACCACACAGACATCCAGCCGTTCAGTGCCACTAATCTACTATAAACCTCATCACCCCGATGTGCAGGGAGGTGGCCAGTGCATATTACAGTGTCTGACACCATTTTTGCAAGTTCACACACCTCTTTAACATTATCTTTAGTGATCTCCGACTGGCGAAGTCGGACATCGTTTGCCGACATTTTAGAAAATCTACTTTTAGCATTAGCCAGCACTTGTAAATTTGGTCCAATGCCAGACACTCGAGCCCCATAAATACATTTAACAATAGTGGCTGGAATCTCGATTTCCATAATCCTTACAATAGAATCACCAATATTAAGGCTCTTTCAACATTATTCTCAGAGGGTGCATCACTGAGTGGGGAGAATCGATTGGAAACCCTAACAGGAACGGGAGAGTGGTGTCGTTTTGCTGAGCGAGTATGCCGCCAAAAATATCACCCAAACAACCTGCTGTGGGGTCTCTTCAGGCGGAACCAAAGTGTGTGTGTTACTCACCCTAACCCTAACCCTAACTACCCGCATCCAAAACAGTATCTACTGGCTTCTCTTTGTCACTGAACTCCACTAGCGTTCAGATGCATATCTCTAAACCTTCTCCATCAGCTTGAATAATTCCTCACATGTAAATCCCTCACTGCTGACGGAAGAAGCTATAGTAAACACGTGGCATGCAATACAGGAAGAAATAACATGAGCGGAAGCAATGACTTACCGAAATTTTTTGTTGTTGTTATGGCTGTTCTTAAAGGGGCGAGGGTTTGAGATTGATGTGGTTCCTGATCAGCAGATGTTTGAGATTGATGCAATAATCAGTGTAAAACGCAGTGGAGAAAATGAATGCACACATTCGAGGTGCGAGATATAGACAAGTGGAAAAAGAAAGAGAGAAAAAGGTGCACGCAGTAAAATACTCACAGTTAAAACAGTAGAAAACAGAAAAACCCGAAACGTGGTAAAATGGTAGAGGATAAAATGATGAGTGTATAAGAATAAGCGATGCTAAGAGGCTAGCAAGATACAAACACTCGTGCAGCGTGCCGGCAGCAACCGGAGCAGGAAGTCAACCGAAAATGAATTGGTCACATGTGATAGGAAAGAAGTCTGAATTGTTTTTTCCCGATTCAATCTGAATGACTCAGGTTAATCAAGTTATAATAATGACTACATTTGAAGAGTCATTCAGTTTTTAAGCATTACCTGGCATATTTTTAAACGTTATAATGTTTAAAAACATTACCTATACACAAATGTATACACTGTTGAGCCAAAACATAATGACCACCTGCCTAATATGCTGTTGGTCATCCACATGCCACCAAAACAGCACCGACCTGCTGAGGCATGGACTCTACAAGACCCCTAAGGTGTCCTGTGGTTAGTGGAACCAAGACATTAACAGCAGATCCTTCAAGTCCTGTAAGTTGCGAGGTGGGGCCACCGTGGATCGGACTTGTTGGTCCAGCACATCCCATAGATGCTCAATCGGAATGAGATCTGGAAAATTCGGAGGCCAGGGCAACACCTTGAACTCTTCATCATGTTGCTCAAACCATTCCCAACAATGTGTGCAGTGTGGCAGGGCGCATTATCCTGCTGAAAGTAGCCACTGCCATCAGGGAATTCCATTGCCATGAAGAGGTGTGCTTGGTCTGCAACAATGTTTAGGTAAGTGGCTCATGTCAAATTGACATCCTTATGAATGGCTGGACCCAAAATTTCCATCGGCTTGTTGTCTTCCCTCAGTGCATCCTGGTGCAATCACTTCCCCAGGTAAATGGTGCACATGTACAAGGCTGTCCACGTTATGTAAAAGAAAACAGGACCAGACGACCTTCCTTCACTGCTCCAAGGTCCAATTCCAATTCTCACAAGCCCATAGTAGGTGCTTTCGATGGTGGACGGGGGTCATCATGGGCACTCTGACCAGTCTGCGGCTACGCAGCCCCATCAGCAGCAGGGTGCACTGTACTGTGTGTTGTGACACATTCCTCCCGTAACCATGATTAAAATTTTCCTTCTGTTGGTTTGGACCAGATGGGATAGCCTTTGTTGCCGTTGTGCATCGATGAGCTTTGGACGCCAAACACCCTGAAGCTGGTTTGTTGTTTGTCCCTCCTTTGACCACTGTCAGTAGGTACTCGGTACTGCTGACCGGGAGCACCCCACAAGCCTTCTCGTTTCAAAGATGCTCTGACCCAGTCGTCTGGCCATAACAATTTGGCCCTTGTCAAAGTCGCTTAGGTCTTTACTCTTGCCCATTTCTCCTGCATTCAACATGTTGACTACAAGAACTGATTGTTTGCTTACCATCTAATCTACCCAGACCTTGACATGTGGCCTTGTTAGGAGATAATCGATGTTATTCACTTCACCTATGAGTGATCATAATGCTTTGGATCAACAGTGTATATATAGGGTAACTGTACACTTAACATTAAATGTATAAATCCCTAATATTAATAATTATCATCAATCCATTTAAAAAAAAATAAAAAATAAACTGTGTGAATGCTAAATGGACTGAAACCATGTAACGGGTAAAGAATGAAGATCAGAGCCCACTTTCAAGATCACAAACAGTGTGAATGCAAAGAGAACCAGGTCCTTTCTCACTCTGCCCACTTTTTGTTCCACTTAAAAGGATTCAAGTGTTTTCTATTGCTCACCCAGACAGGCGTATCCAGCTGCAGAGGAGGCGAGGCCTGCAGCCGTGGGGAAGTTATTCATGGAGCAGATGTGTAGCTTGTGGGACACACTGATGACATCAGAAGCTGGATCACCTGTATTACGTCTCTTGCGCACTAACCTCCGAACTGGGGAGTGAAAATTACATCATGAAGGACAGCTCTTGACATACAGTCTAACTGACTCTTAATGAAACTGTGACTCACTCTCTCGCAGACACGACTGCAGTCTGGGGTGCTTCATGTCCTCTTCTTTACCGTTCAGCCACATCCGATCCTCCTGGAAACTGCTACTGCAGGCCACTGTTGTGGTCGTTTTGAGCTGAGAAAGCCAGAGCCATCAAACAACATATAATGACTGCTGAATGTGAAATATTAAAGGCATTTTTCTCTAAAATGTGACCTCAAACTTTTGTTGTTTGATTCAGTAAAATTTAGAGATGCACCGATCGACCGGCCAGGGACCGGAATCAGCCGGTTTTCCACATGCTCGGCCTGGTAACCGGCCGGTCAGTCTCACGTCTTTCCGATTCCGAGCCGGTCCGTTTTGTTGCCAGCACCGCAGGCAATAATGTCACAGCCGCATGGAAACATGACATTGGCGTGGAAGATCTTCACTATGAGTGAAAAATACATAAAGTTCGCAATTTGTAATATTTGTAAGGCTAAAGTAAACCGTGGGATAGCAGAGGCAGGCTAAATACATATAAATTGTGCCGTTGTGATTTAATGTGCTGAGTAACATAATTTTTCCTACCGTGTCCGATATTAAAATCAGTGTGAAAGGTGTAGGTATTGTTGCTATGGCTTCGGGATATGAAATTAAATGCTTTCGTCCAGCTGTTGTTAAATGTACATGTACATGTACATGTACACACATATATATATATATATATATCTTAATGTCAATGTTGAGCGTATTTGACACTTCAGTTTTGTTCATAGGCTTGTAATATTTGGAACTGTTAGACGAGTACAAAAATAGAAAAAAGGTCCATTTATAAAAATAGTGCAAAATGACATCTGTTTTGTTATATAAAGCAACTCATTTGCAGTTAATTGTTATTTCTACCTCTTTCCAGTCACAGAGCACTTTATATATAAGAAGTCAGAGAAGATCCTGTAACTTTGTTTGAGGGAAATTGTAATGTTTAATAATTAATTTTATTGTGAAAATTACATTTTGCATTGAAGAAAGGTAGATTTTGTTTGTATATGCGGTCAATAATAGTTCTTAGAAAGAAAATCGGAAAAATCGGTATCGGCATGTCACACTTGGAAAAAAAAATCGGAATCGGACAAGATTGCAATCGGTGCATCAAATCAAAATCAAATCAAATCACTTTATTGTCACACTACTGTGTACACGAGTGCAACAGTAGGTGAAATTCTTGTGTGTGCAGTTCCGAGCAACATTGCAGTAATGACAGTGACGAGACATAAACCACTTTACAATAACAACATATTTACACAACACAATTTACATAACAAATGTACACATACCTACACAACAATTTACATATCAAATGTACACAATACACACAATGTAGAATACACATACACTAGATAAGGGTATAAATATATATATACATTAACTGAATCTCTAGTAAAATTATCTTATCATGTCCAATTATTCTAGGAATCACACTTTAATCACATATACTGTGTTCCCACAGTTTTAAAGAGAAACACGTCTGTTATTCACCTGCTCCTGATGAAGAGTCACACTCAGTGAGGAATTGACTGGCAGAATAAGACCTTCATCTCGCTTTCCCCCTGAAACAACGAGAAAAAAACATAAAGAAAATATCGCACACACGGCGTCAGAGCTACAGTAAGCTTAATTTCAAACATTTATAAGCACAGTTGAATGTTTCTATCTAGTTCTTATTTAAATGAGATATGATTATCTATACAACTGAAGGACACTTACAGTATTTGATGACAGCGATGTTAACGGGAGCCGTGCACGTTACCATAGTGACATTTTGGTGACCGTTTTCTGGCATATTTGTAGTTTTATAAAAATTGCAGACAAACAGACAATTTATCAAACGTGAGCAACTGCTGTTACTGATACCCACTGCAATCTGACGGCGAGAAATACACACGGCAAAGGAATCACATGCCCGAGTTTCGATTGGTTCATGCCATACAAGAGGATCCGTATTAGACCAATCAGAGAGGTTACTGTGCAACGCCACTGAAAAAACAACCAATGAATAAGCTCGGACCATGGTCACGCGAATTGATCGTCCGCGCATGCTCAGTGTAAGAGTTTCATTTTGAACCCGATTCATTCAAATCTCTGAATATTTTTGTCTTATTGGAATCATCGGTGCACTAGAAAGTATGCTTGTTTCAATCCATTAGTGCCAAAGGTTGCTGCTTGAGATACAAATGTTAATGCTCCCCCGCAATCTCTAACATGATTTATGAAAGTCCTTATGATGTAATCACACACGACTGTGATTGGTTCATCTTAAGAAAAGTATCATTTATCAGCTGATACCGAAAAGGGCTGCGTCCACTGATCTATATACATATATATACATTTTTTTTTTTGCAGGCGTTTAAATTTTTTATTCTGAATGCATAATTATGATTTGCAGCTTTTGTTTACGTTGAACGTGCATTTTGGTTATTTTCTGAGGCTAAATTAATATTAGCTATGCAGCTAACATTAATTTAGGAAAATAACCACAATGAATAACAGTATAACTGACCAAGTTAGCTTCTAAAGTGATCAATTGTTATTGACGAGGATCAGGGCTGGACTGGTAATCTGACAACCGGGCATTTTTCGGTGGACCGACGCACTTTGGGGCCGATCAGTTTGGACTGGCCATCGGGAGAACCGAGCGGGCAACTGTTTCAGCCGCGATAAGCTAATGAGCCGGCGCGTTAAACCCCACCCCACCAAGTACATGGATATTGTAGAAGTTAAACAAGGTAAGTTTGCAGTTTGGATTTCAATAAACATCCCGCTGAATGTTAGTTAAAACTGGAATTGGTTTGCAACAGGGCGAAAGAGCTGTATGAGGAGACGGTTATCAGCCTGGCTTCACCGAAGAGCTGTTTTAACCGGTAAGAGAATAGACAATATTAGCGGAGTAAAAAATATTATACTATCTGTTTTTATTTGCAATGAAGATACTTTTGCATCATGCAGTGTAAATTTACAAGTCCTATAAAAATCATTGTGTTTCAGATAGTTATAACTTTTAATATTAATAGAAAAGTTGACCCAAAAATGTAAATTCTGTCATCATATACGCAACCTCATGTCCTTCCAAATCCATATGACTTTCTTTTGCAGAACCCCCAAAAGGTATTTTGTATTCCATATAAGGAAAGTAAATGGTGAGCAAAATAGCTTGTTTTGGTCACCATCGACTTTCATTATATGGACAAAGACATTCTTTAAAATGTCGTCTTTTGTGTTCCACAGAAAAAGGTTTGGAAGGACATGAGGTTGATTGTGAGTTGAGCTGTGCGTAAGGTTTTGCGTAAATTGAGGTATAAAGTTCACACTAAGGGTTTAGTTTCTACTAGTTAGTTAGTTTCTGTGTACCCCATCACAGCCTCTTTGAACAGCTGGGAAGACATACAGTGATGTCTTTGTGATTATTTTTTTTTTACTACATTATATAGTAAATGTGAACTAATTTAAGCAAAGTTCATATGCAGTATGTGTACATATTTTTATATACACATAAATGAATTTACCTTTACTTGATGAAATTATCCATTTGCATTCATTTCTGGAATATGTACATACCAGCTTGTGAGCATTTAATTATTTCAACAATCCCCTGATCTTTTAAATCATAATCAGAAATAAGTATAATGACATGCACACTCAAGGAAATTATACATATTTATTTGTTCAATAACAAAAGCTTCAAAGTACACACAAAAATGTACTTAAACTGAACAATTCAGTAAAAATGTGCAGATATGTGGGGACAAATCTGCTAATGGATTTAACAACAATCCCACATAAGTCAGCTTTCAAAAGAATGGTAGCAAGACATGCCATCAGAGCTAGTGGCAACTGTTCTCCACCGGACAGTGACACTGGAGGCAACATCTTCTGATATGCTGGCATTTCAGGCAGTGACATTCAGCCTGAAACAGAAGACACCGAGAAAAACATCACTGTATGTCTTCCCAGCTTGTCCATGTTCAAAGTGGCTGTGGAGGGGTACATAGCAGGCTTAGCAGTTAAAACATCTATGAAGATGATTCTGTGCACTACCTGTTTATCAGCACACAGTGTCGAGAGCTCTTCCCAAGATGAACACACTGATCGACATGAAGTCCTGAGGTGGATTTATAAGACCGTCAGACAGCATCCTGAAAGTCTGCAAGACAGCTGAGAAGGTTCTGGAATTCCATGGTGGTTCTGCACTCTAGGAACTTGAGGCACACATGTTCAACCTAGAACCATACAACAATCACATCTTCATACTTAAAGTGCATTACAGAAAGCTGCACAAACATCAGGCTCCACTTCATTGCCAAGGAAACGTGCTGCATCACAATCCAAACGGCTTAGGAAAACTCTGGGCAAACTTGTACTGCAAAAAAGAAGAAAAAAGAAAAGTTTGATATAAAGATCAGGGGCCGGTTGCACCAGATATACACAAGTTTAAATTTGGCCTAGTTGTGACATAAATGGGCACTAAGTTACAATTTACACACTACTAAATATTTGAGCGTTGCACCATTAAACTTCGGTAGCCATAACCCTACGTATAAAAAAATATTTACAGAAGACTCCGACCACTTGTAACTGATGGAACAAAAAAGCAGACTGATATTTTATGACATCAATGAGCTCATGTTTTGCATGACAGGCATCAATCATTTCGATATACATTATAATGTTGACATTTACGAGAGAGAAAAAACCTTACATTTAAGCGTCTCTTCAGCATGAAATCGTTCAAACAGTGCCGTTTTCAGGATGCGTCACCCCGGTGTCAAGTTTCAACACACAGGCATGTGATCAGCAAAGAACAAAAAAGAAGGCTGCAACCCCAGCGAACCGAACCCCCCATTTCTCATTTGGCCACACAAAATACAAATCATTGTAATTACTCCATTCTGATTGGCAATTTTAGTTTTATCAGTAAATTTTGTGCTGTCGGCATTAATTTGCATGTAATAATAGTATTTAAAATGCCGCATTTTGCAGTTTTAGTACATTTTGTAGATACTTTCAATCCTCTACGATCATGTAGATAAATGTATACAAATTTAGCTTGGGTCATATAATAAAATAAGGGTATGATTTCCTTTTCAGGCTTCAAAAACTTATGAATGACAGTCAAATATAAAAGTATAAAATTTGAAATAATTAAAATAATATTTTCTCCACCGAACAGTGACACTGGAGGCAACATCTTCTGATATGCCTGCATTTCATGCAGTGACAATGTTTTAGCATACAGTAAGTGCACACACAAATCCCATGTCAACCCAAATAATAATGTAATTTCTTTATATTATTTGAGCAGGCAAGACATAGAAACACAACAAAAGAAAAAGATAGCATTAAACATGCACAACTAGAAAACAAAAATGACAGTAAAAAAACAATCCTAAAAAAATTAAGCCCACCTAGATCCTGCCTCCCTCATTATTCTGCATGGATGCCCAAATAGTCATAAAAAATAGGTACAGTGCATTGACACAAGCAGCACTGTATGTCCCATAACACTTTTGATTCTATTCACTTCAACACGTATATTATTCAGGGGGGTATTATCTAGGCAGGACCATTTTTACACCTCTGCCTGGATTCTACCTCCCTCCTTATTCTGCATGGATGCCCAAAAAGTCATAAAATTAGCAGCACTGTATGTCCCATAACACTTTTGATTCTATTCACTTCAACACTTACATTATTCAGGGGGGTATTATCTAAGCAGGACCATTTTTACACCTCTGCCTGGATTCTACCTCCCTCCTTATTCTGCATGGATGCCCAAAAAGTCAAAATTAGGTACAGTGCATTGACACAAGCAGCACTGTATGTTCCATAACAAACGTGAATTTATTGACATAAACGCTTATTATTCAGGGGGTATTATCTAGGCAGGACTATTGTTTACTATCTGCCTGGATTATACCTCCCTCCTTATTCTGCATGGATGCTCAAAAAGTCATAAAAATAGGTATAGTGTATTGACACAATAAGCACTCTGTCTCATAACACTTTTGATTCTATTGACTTAAACACCTTTATTATTAAGGGGGTATAATCTAGGTAGAAACATTTAATAATTAAAAGGGTATTATGCTATAAATGTGATTCATGAGGAAGTTTCTAGTGTCCCTATAATTGAAATTGTTTAAACATACTAAACTATGTTTTATAGAAAATGTAAAAATGCAGAAAGTTTCTTGTGAGGGTTAAATTTAGGGGAAGGGTTAGGATATAGAATCTATAGTTTGTACAGTATAAAAATCATTATGTCAATGGAAAGTCCTCAAAATGATAGGTAGACCAACGTGTGTGTGTGTGTGTGTGTGTGTGTGTGTGTGTGTGTGTGTGTGTGTGTGTGTGTGTGTGTGTGTGTGTGTGTGTGTGTGTGTGTGTGCGAGCGTGTATTTATCACATTGTGGGGACCAAATGACCCCATAAGGATTGTAAAACATGAAATTTTTGACAATCCCCATGAGGACAACAGCTTATAAATCATACTAAATAATGTTTTTTGTATGAAATACAGAAAGTTTTCTGTGAGGGTTAGGTTTAGGGGTAGGGTTGGGGGATAGAATATAAAGTATGTCTATGGAAAGTCCCCATAAAACATGGAAACCCAACAAGTGTGTGTGTGTGTGTGTTTATATGCATTTAATGTACGTACACTGTTCATGAAAACCTACATGTTAATTGAATCTGTATATTTATTTTTTATCATCCCTCTGTGTTTATGAGCTTTTATTTTCCACATTTTGGTTACGTTTAAAATTACTAGAAAATTACTAGTCTTTTACTACTTAAAGTTTATTTTGTATTTTAATTAAGATATTCAATTATTACTCTCATTGTGAAATTATATAATGAGTCTACATAAATGTTTTATGTAGATTTAAACAATAAATAAGAAAATACTTGGGTAGCGATATCACATTTATAGAATAAACGAGTGTTCAATCTTTTTATTTTGTCCAATAATAGCTACATTAATGAGTATTTCTCATAATTATCTATTGGATGATGCATATGCATACTACACTTTTATTTCAATAACACTTGAAAGATAAATAATGTCAGCATATTTTTCAACAACTAGCCTACAGCAAAACAATTGTTTAATTTGCAGAAGTGGAAGCCTCATGTTTTGTCCATGAGCCGAAATGGCGGCCGCATAGACCCTGAAAGTGGCGGGGCATGTGCCTGCTGACAGTTCTTCCTGCAGAAAGTCGAGAACTGAAGCAATCTGGCAGTTAACTGGATCTGCATTATGAACCTTTAGTAGAGGGAAACGCATACAGGGCCATGTATGTGCCACCGCGTCCAGCCCCAGGGGGGCTGGGTGACTCAGGGAGAAGTAGAGGAGACATTGCGCTGTTCGTAGTGGCGAAGAGGTTCTCTTCTGCCCTGTAAAATCTCACCCAGATTTGCTCTACTACCTCCACCTCAGGGTGGAGTTTCCACTCCCCCGTCGGAATTTCTGTCTGGACAGTAAATCTGCTCCCACATTCAGGCATCCAGGGATATAAACTGCCCTGAGTGACAGGAATTTGCCCTGGGCCCAAAGGAGAATCTGACGTGCCAGGGAATTCAGCTGGCGTGAACATAGACCTCCTTGATGATTTATGTAGGAGACTGCTGTTGTGTTGTCCACCCGCACCAAGACACGGCAGCCTCTGGAGGAAGTATTTCAGGGCCAGAAATACAGCCATCAACTCGAGACAGTTAATGTGACAATCGAGCTGACGACCCTCCCATTCCCCTTAAGCTGGACGACCACTTAAAACCGCTACCCAGCCCATCAGGGAGGTGTCTGTCGTTAGCAGCCTGCGATGACAAGACGCACCTAGAGTGGCACCCAAGGTAAGAAACCGGGGTCTGAACCACATAGAAAGGGAATGAAGCCCGAGGCGCGTAACCCTAATTTGCCTTAGGGGACTGGCCCTTGGATGAAACCCCCAGACTTTTAGCCACAGCTGGAACGGTCTCATGTGCAGAAGGCCCAAAGGGATCACCGTGGATGCGGATGCCATGAGACCTAGTATTCGTTGATAATGACGAGCAGTGCAACACTGACCTAGCCTGACTTTGCTCAGGGTGTTCTGAATGGAAATGATTCGAGAGACAAATGTGCCCGCATCATGATCGAATTCCATATAACTCCCAGATAGGTAATTCCCTGGGTGGGAGAGAGAACGCACTTTTGACATTGAGTCTCAGACCCAGAGAAACCAGATGAGCTAAGACGATATCCCTGTCCTGAACTGCCAGTTCTTGGAACTGCGCTAGTATTATGGTGTATTTCTTAGAGAATAATGTAGTTCTTAGAAAAAAAGGTGTTTCTGTCATTCAGTTACATCCTGACATATATTTTGATAAAATATCCTTGATACAGCAATATTCTGACATATGTCCTTGATGAAGGCTTTCATGAAATGTTGTTTGTCTCATTAAACTGTTTGATGTATTTCTTACAAATCACTTTTAATAAGTTAGATATCTCTTATATGACATATTTTGACGTGGTGTCTCACTTAATGTTGAATGTGTGATAAGTATTTTCAAAGCTTGCATTTAAAGTCATAATACTGTGTGTGAACAAAAGAAGCCGCCTCATTTTTAAGGGTACACTGAACTGTAGGCCAAGGTAAAAGGTATGTGCTGAGGACACGGCTGTTTTCCTCTTAACACATGTTTCTAAGTTTAAAGCATTCTTTCCTTGAACAGTGACATATGTCAAAAAATTAGGAGTTACCAGCTGTATATGAAAGAAATATGTTTTTTAAAAATAGATAAGTGAAGGACTTTCCACCAATATTTAATTAATGAAGAACAAAGAACATATTGGTGGCGAGGGAAAGAGACAAGGCCGATGACACCATTGGCTAGAGATAATGAGTAGAAAGATAACAAAAAGGTATATAACTGGGAACTTGGAAAAATGAAATCAGAACAGACAGCTGACTGGTCTCATGTAGTTTGTTGGTGTTCAATAAACTATAACTTTGGCATCTGGAACTTGGGACTCCGAGAGTTTTCTTACAACATAGAGAGATTCATCGTGAATATTCCACGACATATTCATTGGCGCCCAACGTGGGGCCGGCATTGAGGTCGAGGGGCCAAAGGTTGCTGACGGGACGCTGAGCGGGTCGCACAAAATCACCGGCGCCATAAAATCGAGGTAAGCGTTTTGCTTAAGGTGTTTTTGTGTGATCTGTGATAGCAAGTTCCAGTGAGTAGCTTCCCTAAGACTTTTGCCGGTCCGAACATAGAATAATTTGAACTAATTGGCTGAAATAGAGGTGAGTTCCAGATTTCAAAATTGGGGAGGGGGGGTAGTTATTTAGAGAAGAAAGAAAAGGCCTGTAGAGGTGTGTCGAAGTGCAACGGCGCGTGTAAAATCCCGTGTTTTGGTATATTTAATCAAAAGTGGTGAAATTCCTGTAGCTACAGGTGGAAAATCCAAACACGGGTGCATTTATAGTAGAAAATTCGCGTCATAATTCCTCCAGGTGTTAGATTAGATTATTTATTGCAGTGATTTGACGAAACCCGGACTGAGCAGAAAACGGGGAATTGTTGAACTCTGTGTGTGTTTGAAATAATGAATAATGTGCATGACTAACTATGTTGTTAGTGCCTGTGTACTTACAAATACTAATTGCGCTGGGTTTGTGTGTTTATTTGAATGCATGATTCTAGTGTTGATGAGGTATTGTGTGCAGAGGTGGAGTGGAGCAGAGAATCAGATACAATAAAGAAATGCCCAAGAGTGAAATGGGACAAATAAACTGAAACAAATTGACTTGAGTAAAAAGACTGTTGAAAATTAGAGACAAATGGTATCTGATTCTCTGTTATTTCCTTGCCTTGCTCTCACTCACTGGCTGGCTGACCGGACAGCCCCCTGGGAGGGAGAGAAAGAGAAAGGAAACTTAGAATAGAGAAATTAAATAATTGGAAAAAAGATAAAGAAAAAGGTTAAATGTTTTCATTGCAGTGAACAAGACTAGGGAAAATGCAGAGGCAAGCAAGCTTTGTAGAGGATGAAGGTCAACACAGATCCGAAGACTGGGAGAGTAATTTGAGAAAAGTACTGATAGAAACCAAGGGAATTAATGATCATTTTTGGAGAGAAACAGAATATGTTGATTACACAGGGCTGAGGAGACCGTTAACTCGGAAAAAGAAATTGGAGTTGTTGAGAGGCTTGACTAACATTGTAAATCTGGCAGAAATTGAACAAGAATGGCCTTTTGTGAATTGGAGAGAAATTGTGTTACGAAACATTTGGCTTGGGCCATTTGTAAAAAACATAACCAGACTTTGTCAGTCAGGTCATTGGGAGGACTTAGAGACTTTTGAGGGAAAAATGAAAGTAGCAATTAAGGAGGTGGCGATCCCTTATCTTAGGGCTGAAGTAGCCAGATATTGGGAGACATTGAGGAAACCAGAGGGGGAGGGAGTAACAATCTTAAGGAATGTAACCTTAGAGGTTTCAAACAGAATAAGAAAAGTGCAGAGAGAGAGCAGAGTGATATTCAAAAGAGGAGTTAATAGTGAACTTGTGCCAGCCACCACAATTGAAGGGACAGTGGGAGTATTTGAAGTAAGAATTTGCCTGCAACACCCTAAAGAAATAAAACAAGTGTGGCTGGACATATATGAAAAACCTTGAATAACCACTAGATAGTAGTCTAGGATGGGGAAACACATATATATGCATTAAGTACATGTTAGAGTTTAGTGCATGCTGTTTATATAGACATTGTTAATGATGCATTACTTATGTAAAAGTAATGTATTACTCATGCTGAAATAAATGTGTAACTAGATTTAAAAGCATAATGCATGATAAAGTTTTAGGTAGGAGAATGAATGTATTAGTCTAGACATATATAATCATGCTGTATGTATAAGAAATAAGCAATTGTACACTTATGTTAACTAGCTTAGAATTTGTAACCAAGCTGTTTGTATAAGCAAATGATGTATAACCATGCTTGAAGAAAAAGCCTTGTAATTCACAAAATAAGATTGTTTGAAACAAATATAAAGCATGAATAAATGAATAATTGTTTTTGAGAAGAAATAAAATGAAAACTATAAGCAATAAAATAAGAGATATAAGCAAATAAATAAAATGGAAGAATACGAAAAAATGAATTGGGAAAATAATAAAAAGAGTGAACAGAAAGAAATAAAAGATGATAAAGTAAATATAAGGAAAAGAGATAATAAATAAAGTATAACATAGATATATATATATATATATATATATATATATATATATATATATATATATACACAAACAAGTATTAGTTATAAAATATAGGCTCTGTCATTAAGTTGGACACTGTCCAAAGTGTAATTGATAAGATTCAGATAAAAAAAGCACAGTTAATTCTCTCTCTCTCTCTCTCTCTCTCTCACACACACAGTATGCTAGAGACCGAGTGCTGAGTGAGGAGATGTGAGAAAGGGGGGGCTGACTGAGTCTTGAACAAGGAGGCGTAAGGGAGGGGTTGACAGAGCTGAGCAAGAAACAGGAAAGGAGGGGCTGCTAAAACAAGAAGAGAGAGCTGTAAAGGGAGGGCTTTGAGCACGCATAGAAAGAGAAAGGACTTTTCTTTCCTTTCTCGGTTCTCTTCCTGAAGAGTTAAAAGGAAAGATAATAAATAATAAGTTAAGACAAATAAGAAAATAACAAATAGTGATGAATAATAGAGGCAAAAGGAGGAGGGGAAAAAGAGGGAGAGGTATAATGCATAAAACAGAAAGAGAAGACCTGATTATGTTTCTTGAACCTATATATTTAGAACAATATGACCGTAATGAAATAAATATTACTGTGAAAGTATGGGAAGAAAGCCAAATAGAATTAACCCCATGTTTCACCTTTATACACTGGGCAAGCAAAGTAATTGGAACAGGTCGAAGGTACACCGTGGGAAGATCCTGGAACATTGATTTGATAATCCTGAGAGGAGATATTATCTGGATACAAAATAATTCTTGCCTGGTGGGGCCAGAAGACGAACCAACAAGGCCACTAAGCAGAAAGCAAGTGAAGGCAGTGCTGAAGTATTTAAGAAAAATTAAGAAACATTCGTCAGAAAAAGTCCTCAACCCAGAAAAAGCCCAGGGGAAGTCAGGGGTCGGATACTTTTAGTGGTCCTCGTCTGACCAGCCTGGTGAAGATTAGCATAATAGGTTAAGAACACTCTGGGGTTAAAGAGGTACTGAATTAATAAAAACAATAAACATATAGGGATAACAAAATGGCACCAACACCGATAGATCAAATATGCATGGAGTTTCCAATGTATAGAGACGTGATAAAAGAAATGTCTAAAAAATGGGAGAGAAGAACAAAAGGGCTGAACACAAAATGGCCAGCAGAGGGCACATTTGATGTGGGAGTGTGTAGGGAGATGGAAGCACTAATAAAAAATCATAAACCAAAAGATAAGGGCCAGGTGAGGATAATGAAACGTGATAGGGAACTAATGATATTGCAAATGTTCAAAACCAAAGGGATAAAAATATTAAAACAGGAAAGGGAAGGGAAGAAGATGGATGAAGAAAAAGTGGAAAGGCCTCCTCCCTATGCACCACCAATGGAGATGGAAGAAAAGATGCAGATGCCCCTGGTAGGCTTCAAAGGAGAACTCCAAGTGGAAGGAGAAATAGAAATAAATGAAGTACCACAGATAGAATCGCAAGAGGACCTAATGAAGTCACCCCAGACACGTGTATATCCAGGGCTGTTGGAGCTGAACAAAGACAGTGATGGAAACAAATCAGATGGCAGTACACCAAGTGAGAATAAACTACAAGATGAACTGGACGGACAATACAGTGACATAAAGAAAGGAATGCTGACAAAACAAGAAATTAGTGAACAAGTAAAAGACGCCTGTCATCAGGCAATGCAGGAAGGACTGGCAGAATATAAAAAAAGGCAGGAAATGGAGTGGAAAGAACAAGCAAGGGCCAGTGGCATCAAAAAAGATCTTGATCACAAGACTGGTGAGACTGAAGAGTTGATACGTTTCGATGATGATGATGATGAGACGCAACTGGCAGAAGACAACGGTGTGACAGTGCTCAGGCTGAGCAATGAAATACAACAAAGAACACAAAGGGAACTACAAGAACTCAGAAGCAGGACACAAAGACTGTCTGAAGATATGAGAAGTGTAAAACAGGGAACAAGATCAAGAAAGCATGTTTTTCCAGATCTAAGCGCAATGGGCAGCAAGTTTAAGGGAGCACTAAAACAGGCTTCAGGCAAGTTCTATCTTGAGAAAGTGCCCGAAGAGCCTGAAGGGGAAAGGAAAAGGAGAAGATCTGAAAGACTAATAAACAAGAATAAGGCACCTAGTGACTTCAATGAAGAATCATCAGATGACGGCGAAGAGAAAGAGATGCCGCAAAGAAAGCAACTGTTTAAACGATCTGATAAAGCAGTGAAAAAACAACGTCCCATAATAGTAAAAGGAGAATACAACTGTTATGTACCCTGGGCCAACAGAGACCTTGAAGGACTATTGGCATCACTCCCAAACATATACGAAGGAGCAGGAAAATGGATCAGAGACGTTGAAGAACGAACAACAGGGAATACTTTAGCCCTAGGAGACATCAAAGCACTTCTTGCCAGATGTGTTGGAGGGAACAAAATGGTGGAAATATTGGAAGAAGCAAAAATAGAAAATGCAGCAGTAAGTTCAGAATATGATGAAGTGCCATTCAACGAATGCCGGAATGATGTATGGGCCGCACTGAGAGAAGAATTTCCCACCAGTTTAGATCCAAAATCCATAAAAGGAGAACCGCTGGGAGAAACAGAAAACCCAAAAGCCTACATTGATCGGGAAATAAAAAGATGGAAACTGGAAATGGAAAAAGACCCAGAGCAAGATCCCTGGTTGACAACCATGTTCCGAATCTCCATAGTGGAAGCCATGCCTGGACCAGTAAGAGATAAACTAGAAGATGTGGTTGGATTAACTACCAAACCCTCAAAAGAATTCTGTGCTTATGTGGTTCATGCAGTGGAACAACACAGAAAAAATGAAGAAAAAATAAAGCAACAAGAAAAAGATATACGCAAGAAACTGGAGCAACTACAACTAGAAGAACTAACAGGAAAGAAGAAAAAACTTCAAGCAGCATTGAAAGAAAAAGAAACATCCACCACTGTAATGGCACCAGTGAATACTGCACCACAAGTTTTGAATGGTGCACAAGCCCAAGTGACTCCAGGTGTGCCAGCTGCACCCATGGCCTCATGTGCACCACCTGTGCCCATGTATCAACCTGCACCAGTTGTCCAGACAGCATCAATGATTCCTGCACCCAACGTTCCAAATTTGATGCCAATCCAGGGCCAGATAATGCAACAACCTATGCCAGCAATGGTGTATAACTTCCCAGGTCAAATGAGCAGAGGATGGAGCCGACAATTTCAAGGGGGAAGAGGAAGAGGACGAGGAAGACAGAACTATGACACCAGGCAAGCATATGTATGCTGGGGGTGCAACCAAGTGGGACACATGAGGAGAGAGTGTCCAGTAAATCCTTGGATACAGACGAACCAGGCAAATACTGAAAACTGGAAGCAAGGCCCACAGCAACAACAACAGCAGCAGCAGCAGGCTCAAGGTCCACTCAACCCATGGTGTGGACCACCACAGGGCTACTAGGGATGCCCAGAGAATCCTACGGGGAGGGGTCAGCTTCCAATGATATCAACTGATGCTGATCAAGAACCTATACTGCAGGTTAAAATAGAGGGCAAAGTAACACCGGTTATGTTAGACACTGGAGCCACATTCACGTGTATAAGTCCAAATTATGCCTCTCACCTCCCCCAGTCTGGAAAATATGTGAAGACAGTAGGATTCTCGGGACAAACGCAGTTGATTCCAATGACGGCTCCAGTAAACATAGAAGTCAAAGGCAAAGCAGTGAAGATTCCAATCTTAATATCAGAAAACACGCCAGTGAACTTGTTGGGAAGAGATGCTATATGCAAAATGAATTTACAAATATGGTGTACTCCAGAAGGAATCTATATAGATGACAAAGGGGTGAAAGAAATGACAGTGACTCAACAACCAGAACCTCAACAACCAGAACCTCAGTATCAACAAGCAAATGTGTACTGGTTGGGAGATCTAGGACAAGAAGTGAAAGAAACAATAGATAAATGGGGAAAATACATTAGGGCACAGTTAGGTGAACCAAATGTGCCAGGAGCAGAACATCATTGCACGCTAATGTATGATGAAACAAGAAATACAGATTTGGAGAAAGAATGGCTGAACAAAACAAAACAGCATAGAATCTCATTGACATCGAAATATATTGTTGTAGGACAGGAAGGAGCTGCACTTAAGGTAGACAACAATAACTTCATAGACACATGGTTTCGGATACCAGAGTCTGTTCCACATGTAACAATTTATGTGAGCAAGGGCAGGGAGCAAAAAGACTTAGGACAAATGATGAAAAGGGCGGAAAGGGTACAATGGAAAGGGACAGAGAATCCTCTTATTATGGAATCACCAGACAAGATGTACTTAAAAATCCTATGTATGACAGAAATGGTAGGGACGCCCAAAATAGTAGTTATTGCCCCTGCAGAAAAGCTGGATTCAAAAATGATAGAGCTAATGGCAGAAATGGAAAAACTGGTACCAGCACAATTATGGTCACGACACGACACAGATGTAGGGTTAGTAGTGTCTGCGAATCCGATTCAAATCAGAATAAGACCAGGGACACACCCCCCACGAAAGCGGCAATACCCACTAAAATCAGAAGCAGAATTAGGGATCAGAAGTACTATTGATGGATTGCTTGAGGCAGGTGTGCTAGTTGAGACATCAAGCTGTTGTAACACACCTATACTACCGGTAGCAAAGGCAAACAAGACGAAATGGAGATTAGTGCATGATTTAAGGGCAGTAAATGACATAGTTGAGGATTGGCCAGCAGAGGTGCCCAATCCACATACACTGTTGACTAATGTTCCCCCTGCTGCTAATTATTTCACTGTGATTGACTTGTGTTCTGCCTTTTTTAGTATTCCTCTAGCAGAAGAAAGCAGACAGCTCTTTGCATTCACCTATCAAGGTAAACAATTCACATACATGCGATTACCACAGGGGTTCAAGCATTCCCCTCATGTGTTCAACCAGGTATTAAAAGCGGACCTAGAAGATCTTAGAATTGACAGCACATTAATACAGTATGTGGATGACTTATTGATCTGTTCACCAACACTAGAGCAGTGCCACCAGGACACAATTAAAGTCCTTACAAAATTGGCTGAGGGAGGACATAAAGTGTCCACAGACAAGTTACAGTACTGTTTACCGCAGGTGGAGTACCTGGGGCGAATTATTGCACATCAGACCAAGGCAATATCGCCAAGCCAATTGGAAGGCATAAGTAAAGCACCACAACCCCAAACTGTGGGACAAATGATGACCTTTTTAGGAATGACAGGGTTTAGTTCAGATTGGATAGAGGATTATGCTATTAAAACCAACCCTTTGCGAGCATTGATGAAACAAACAGGACAGCAAAATCTTAGAAGTAAGCTAACTTGGGATGCAGATGCACTAGTGGCCTTTGAATCACTAAAGAAAGAACTGCAAACAGCACCTGCACTAGCCACACCAGACTACACTAAACCATTCCATTTGTATGTAGCAGAGAGAAGAAGTGGTTTTGCATCAGCAGTTTTGATGCAAGAACTCTGTAGTGGTAGACGAAAACAACCTATAGCATATTATAGTTCAAAGCTGGACAGTGTAGCACAAGGATACCCGCCATGCTCTCAAGGGTTGGCTGCGGTTTATTTTGCCTATGAAAAAGCCTCCACAGTGACTATGGGATACCCAGTGGTGATCTATGCTCACCATAAGATAATAGAGCTAATAGAAAATGGAAAGTTTGTACTAACGCAAGCAAGATGCTTAGCATATTCAACACTGCTGACATACCCGGATGTAACTATAAAACGGTGTATCACTGTTAATCCAGCAAACTATGTTCCCTTGGCAGATGAAGGAACACCACATGATTGTGTGGCAAATTCGTTAGCCTTCACACGTTTGAGGCCTGACCTGGAATCAACACCAATGGTCGAGGCAGAAGTAGACTACTTCGTTGATGGATCCTGCTTTAAGGACCACTTGGGAAATCATGCTGGATTTGCAGTGGTAAAAAAGCAGGGTGACACTTTTGTGCCAGTTGTGGTTCAGCATTGTGAACAGCCATGTTCGGCACAGCTGGCAGAATTAAGAGCGTTGACCAAAGCCTGTTTGCTTGCAAAAGATCAAAAAGTTAATATATATACAGATTCTGCTTATGCACATGGAGTGTGCCATTTGTTTGGTGCAGTGTGGAAACAAAGAGGGTTCAAAAAGAGTGATGGGACTCCAATTCAGCATAATGATCAGATAATTAAATTGATTTCAGCAATGATGCATCCAAGAAAATTGGCCATTATTAAATGCCAGGCCCACAAAAAAGGTAAAGACTTTGTTATAAGAGGTAATAATGCTGCAGATGAATTTGCACGAGAAGCCTCAGGTTGCAAAGTAGCGATAATGGCTCCACAAGTAATATTGCAGGTTCAGCCAAATCTAACAGATATAGCACAAATACAACAACAAGCTGGTCAACCTGAGCAAGCACAATGGCAACAAAGGGGGGCGACAAGGGATGTGAATGGAGTATGGAGGACACATGAAGGGCTGATATTGGCTCCAGTAGCACTCCTTAATATGCTAATTTCTGATGCACATGGATTTGACCATTGTGCAAGGGGTGAGGTAATGAGAAAACTAAAACAGCAGGGCTACTGGTCCCCATATTTGCAAGCCTCAGTAGATGAGTTCTTAGCCAACTGCGAAATTTGCGAAAAACACAATGTCAGAAAAGGTACAACTGCACCTATAGGACACATACCAGCACCAGAGGGGCCATTCAAACATTTAGTCATGGACTATGTGGACATGATAAGACCAGTTCGAGGGAAAATATACAATGGTTATAATAGACAGGTTCAGCAGATGGGTTGAAGCTGTGCCCTCAGCAGATCAGGGAGCACAAACAGTAATCAAATTTCTGACAAGAGAAGTTATCCCAAGGTTCGGCATACCATCACAAATTAGCTCTGATAATGGCTCAGCATTTATTCAGAGAGCAGTAAAAACAGTAATACAACAGTTACGAATAAAACAACGGCTTGGATGTGTCTACCATCCGCAGTCGCAGGGGATGGTGGAGAGGGTTAATGGGAACCTCAAGGCAAAAATTGTGAAAATCTGCCAGGAAACCAGACTTAATTGGGTTGATGCACTCCTGCTAGCTTTAATGAAGTATCGCATGCAGACAAACAGAATTACTAATCTGACCCCACATGAAATGTTGACAGGAAGACCAATGCCAGTGCCTTATCTGAGAGGACCATATGAGGGTCCTTCATTGGAACAGTTAGAAATGGAACTGAAAGCATATATGAGGCAATTGAAACCATACATGAAAAAATCTGTTCGCAGGAATAAAGGAGAAATCCTAGACAAGACGAGAATGCACCTTGTTCAATAGTTCCTGGAGACCTCGTGTACCTGAGAGTGTTTCGAAGAAGGTGGAATGAGCCCAGGAGGGAAGGTCCTTATGAAGTTGTGCAGGCAACCCCAACAGCTGTAAAGGTAAGAGGCAGTAACACGTGGTATCATTTAAATCACTGTACCAGAGTACGCCGAAGAAATCTGCCACACGATCAAGAACCTGAGGCAGCCGAAGAAGAACAGCAAGAACAAGCCCAAGAGCCTGGGGATGCAGCAGATCCACAGGTACCGGCTACAGCATCTGAAGAAAGTGAAGAGGAAGTGGAAGAAGGAGAAGCGGAAGTAGATGAAGGACAATCGCACGTAGGGGAAGAGCACGCTGAGGCAGAAAGAGAGATTGAGGTACGTGCCGCAGCGGAGCAGGAAAGCACAGAAAGTGAGACAGAAGTACATGTCGCAGAGGAACAGGAACCAGAAAGTGCCGAAGGAGACGCAGAAATTGTTCATTTTACTGAACCAGACACAGAATCATCTGAAGGACATGAAACAGGCCAGCAAACGCAGCCGTTGGACGAGGTGTTGCGGGAGGCAGAAGAAAGACTGGACACTCAAGAAGTTATTGGTGTGGATGATGCTGTTACTAACATATTTGGAACAGATATTGCCTCCCACACAGGGCCTACCGGAGAAACGAGCCAGGAAAGACCAGAGCTCTCAGAGGCAGGACCATCACTACGACCATGGTATGATGAATATCCTACAATCGACACATCAGAACTTGCATTCTATTTCCCAGACTGAGCAGGGTCTAGATAGCTTGAAACAAGTACTAAGACAGAAACGAGCACCTGGATCCTGGCCCAAACGTCCACATTATCAAGCCAAGCAATATAATCAGCCTAAAAAGATACCTGACAAGATACTTAACCCACAAATGCCAGAACAGATCGACTTAGGTAATACTATGGAACCCGCAGAGTCAGTAGGAACAGAGGACTTGTTACTACATGCACAACAAAATGACTGGTACAAATGGGCTAGATATACCGCTAAGCAGGCCAAAATGACAAATTGTATAATGTGCTCGCCCTCTCCGCTAACAGAATTGATAGTGGTTCCAAATCCGTATGACTATAAGCATTGCGCTACATATTATGCCAAAAATTGTGGTACATCGGATAGATTGTGTTTTGCCCAGCTGAATGTTTGGCATTGTTGAGTAATCCGGACTATGATAAATACTACGATGAAAATTATATGAAGATAAGGTGGGGAGTTGACTGTAAGAAATTTGATGTCCGTGTGAATGATAAGAAAAAAAGAAAGCCCGTCGTTATATAAAATAAACCGACAACTGAGGTACGAATGCTTTAACAAAACCAAAGGGACAAGAAATGTGGGACAATTTAAGGGAAATTGTGCAGTAATATGGCATTTAGATGTAGATATGTACTTTACCGATGATGTGATCCGGTTTAGTGGACCCCAATTTGCAACAGCGACATTGGGACAGAATTTTACTATGAACATAACTCCGGAATGTTTGAGTGTTGCTATTGGCAAATGTCTTACAGGATGTGACAATCATACTCTAGTTTCACCTGCACTAATGCTACATGCAGAACAAACAGAGACTATAGCAGATTATTTTTGGTTATGTGGGGGAGATCAATTGAAAACCGCACTACCTCCAGATTGGAAAGGATTGTACGCTAGAGTAAGGCTAATACAAGAAGTAACTATGGTAGAATGGGACCCCTCTGATTTCCTAGCTGCACCAAAGACCATAGCTCATCACACAGCAAGGGTGAAGAGAGCATACACCCCAGATCCTGAGGTCTACCTAGATTCGATTGGCCAACCAAGAGGAATACCTCATGAGTTTAAAGACAGAGATGAGATAAAAGCAGGCTTTGAATCGATACTCCCATGGGTTACAATTAACAAAAATGTAGAATGGATCAATTATATTTTCTATAACCAGCAGAGATTTATAAATTATACTGATGAAGCATTAAAGGCGTTAGGAGATCAATTAGCAGCAACTAGTAAAATGGCATGGCAAAATCGTCAAGCACTAAATTGGTTATTAGCAGATAAAGGGGGAGTATGTGTTATGTTTGGAGTAGATTGCTGCACTTACATACCAAATAATACATCTCCAGAAGGAACCTTTACCCAAGCAATGAAGAAACTGCATGACTTGCGCACAGAAGTTAAAGATAATGCAGGGCGAGATCAGTCGTTTGGAAGATGGTTTGATGATCTTTTTGGATCATGGAAGATAGGGCTCATGAAGATAGGGATAATAATACTTGTCG
Source organism: Moxostoma hubbsi (assembly GCA_032164185.1). Classification (NCBI taxonomy): domain Eukaryota; kingdom Metazoa; phylum Chordata; class Actinopteri; order Cypriniformes; family Catostomidae; genus Moxostoma; species Moxostoma hubbsi. The sequence goes on from JAVLUX010000019.1 coordinate 43,699,708, forward strand.
GAGTGACTTTATTTAGCTTGTTGTTCTGCTGTGTTATTCCCATTCTAAGATCTATATTGACTCAAACAGTAGCTAGGCAAATGGTGACTGTCTCAATGATGCCATCGGGAACGAGTATAGAACCCAGACAATTTTGCTTAGGGCAAGGATTAGATGATCTTTATGAGTTTTGAAAGCCATCAATACTGAAACCACCATAAATAGATTGACAACGGAGGCAAAAGCAATATTGCAGCTTACATGAGAACCAGAGTACTTAACATCTTTGCTCATGTGATTGTTAAAAAGGGATATTTCTTGGTAATTGTACTTTTCTTTACATTATGCATATGTTTTCCGTTTGCTTATTATTCTGACATCTTTTTGCTCTTTTATTACAGTTATGAATTGATTTAATAGTATAGAGGGAGGTTTCTGTAAAACACCCTGATTGAGTTAATCAAGTAGAAAATAGTGGAATTCCTAGTTATATTTCAATATGTATGACAACTGTTGTTGTGAGTATTTGCCCAGAGGAAACAAGAATGCCTACAACAAGAAGACATAAAGTTTGGAGCGACGAGCACCTCAGTGCTTAGCTGCAAGAGCAAATAAGACTCAACTGGTGGTTTAAAAACCCGCTGTCTGCTCCAACCCAACACCAGATAGCACTTCAGGCTACCGGAAATGTCTGTGAGTTCCTCTGGCACCGATGGAGGCATATTATTATATCAGTTATTCTAGTAATTGTTAACATATCTAATCAATATGTAATCACTTATATTCTACATCACGCAAGGCTTTACAATTTCATGCACATGCTTAAAACACAAAGTTGATTTGTAGCCACCCTCCCCGGGAACAGTGATAGCTAGAGGATTGGGTTCTTTTACTCCTTTCTAGCCAAGTGTGGGAGGAGATGTTTGGACCCAAGTCCTGCAGAGTGCAGCCCCATGTAGACAGTATTGGTTAAAGAAATTACGTGGCCTATTTTGGCCACCTGATGGAATAAGACGGGCTGGCTTGTGTGACTGCACTCTGGTCGAGGGAAATAGGGTGTGAGACTCTTTGTGAGTCTCAAAGGGGGAGTTATATGGTGTATTTCTTAGAGAATAATGTAGTTCTTAGAAAAAAAGGTGTTTCTGTCATTCAGTTACATCCTGACATATATTTTGATAAAATATCCTTGATACAGCAATATTCTGACATATGTCCTTGATGAAGGCTTTCATGAAATGTTGTTTGTCTCATTAAACTGTTTGATGTATTTCTTACAAAACACTTTTAATAAGTTAGATATCTCTTATATGACATATTTTGACGTGGTGTCTCACTTAATGTTGAATGTGTGATAAGTATTTTCAAAGCTTGCATTTAAAGTCATAATACTGTGTGTGAACAAAAGAAGCCGCCTCATTTTTAAGGGTACACTGAACTGTAGGCCAAGGTAAAAGGTATGTGCTGAGGACACGGCTGTTTTCCTCTTAACACATGTTTCTAAGTTTAAAGCATTCTTTCCTTGAACAGTGACATATGTCAAAAAATTAGGAGTTACCAGCTGTATATGAAAGAAATATGTTTTTTAAAAATAGATAAGTGAAGGACTTTCCACCAATATTTAATTAATGAAGAACAAAGAACATATTGGTGGCGAGGGAAAGAGACAAGGCCGATGACACCATTGGCTAGAGATAATGAGTAGAAAGATAACAAAAAGGTATATAACTGGGAACTTGGAAAAATGAAATCAGAACAGACAGCTGACTGGTCTCATGTAGTTTGTTGGTGTTCAATAAACTATAACTTTGGCATCTGGAACTTGGGACTCCGAGAGTTTTCTTACAACTTAGAGAGATTCATCGTGAATATTCCATGACAGTATCAGCCAGTTGTCTATGTAATTCAGAATGCGGATACCCCGGAGTCATAAAGAAGCCAGTGCTGTATCCGTGACTTTCGTAAACTGGAAGGCTTTGCCCCCGAAAGCGAATCTCAGGTTCTTCCTGTGCTGTGGCAGAATTTCTATAAGAAAATATGCGTCCATGAGATCAATCATGACCAGCCAAAACGTGATGTTGGGCTTGTGACATGAGCGTCTTGATAGTTAGCATCTTGAACTTGAACACCCTGACTGAGCGGTTCAAGCCTCGAAGATCTAAGATCGGACGCAACCCCCCACCCTTCTTGGGGACCGGGAAGTATTTGCTGTAATAGTCTGACTCTTTCTCTGGAGGGGGAACACGTTCTATGGCCCCCTTTGAACAAGAGATTTTGCAGTTCTTTCCACAGTAGACATGCTGGCTCCGGTTTCACGGAAGTGGAGACCACGCCGTTGAAACGCGGAGGACAGCGAGAGAATTTAATTCTGTAGCCTCTTTCTACTGTTCTTGGGGCCCACATAGAAATACTGGGCAGAGGTTTCCACGCTGCCAGGTTTTCTGAAATTGGTACTAATTTTGACACTTCCTGTTGAGGGGATGTCGGGGGTTCCGCGTTCTGGAATAAAGCAGGAAGCAGCGGTACACCCAACATTTTGTTGGAAGCCTCTGCCTCCTGAAACACCAGAGGCGGTGGGTAAGGAGAGGATTTGTGGGGGTACCGGGAGGGGCGAAGTGAATGATACATGCACCCCGTCCCGAGGGGAGCTACCCCCACAGGGCTAGGCACAAGACCGTCAGGGCTTTTTCCTTCTAGAAATTACTTCCCAGAGGTCTTTCTTTGGAGGTTGTCAGGGGCGACGAGCCTGTCCCCAGTCGTTACGAGGAGGAGCACGACTCTCCACGCTCTGTTTTTGAGCCTCCCTTCTAACAGGACCAGGGCGGGACTGGGTGGCCGACGGCCCCGCCCCCTGAGTGTGGTGAGGAAAGAATTGCCCGAATGCTTCCTCATGGCTTTTTGCCTCCTGAAACCTGTAGATAACCATAGTCATGGCGTCTCCGAAAAGTCCAAAAGGCATCAACCGGGGCATCAAGGAGGAAAGCTTTATCTTTGTCCTTGATGCCCGATAGGTTGAGCCACAGGTGTCTCTCCATGCTGACCAAAGCAGACATAGACCGGCCAATAGCACGGGCGGTCTGTTTGGTCGTGCGTAGAGATAGGTCTGTGGCTCAACGAAGCTCTGAAAACGCTTCTTCATCGAGCACGGAACCTGCACTCAGGTCCTTAAGCAGATCAGCCTGGTATGCCTGCAAAACCACCATGGTGTGCAGAGCAGCACCAGCCTGACCCGCCGCTTGATACGCCTTCCCCACTAGCATGGAGGTGGTCCTGCACAGCTACGTGGGGAGGGAGGGTCTTTTCAGCGGTGATGCCGAGCCCGGTGAGAGATAACCCGCAAGTGTCTCCTCAACCGGCGGCATCATCGAATACCCCCGTGCCTCAGCACCCACGATAGTCGAATATATCGATGTCAAGGGCACGTGGACACGGGAAGTATAAGGTTTCCTCCATGAACGAGAAAGCTTGTCATGAAGGTCATTAAAGAAGGGAAGGGACTGATGAGGTGTTCCCTTCCCCCAGCCACCAGACAAAAATCTATCCTCCAATTTAGAGCGTTTGGGGGTCTCTTGTTGGCGTGGCCAGTCTATCTTAAGCCTGGCCACAGCACGAGTAACCACGTCGAGTAATTCCTCTGCTGATTTATTATCAGACCCGGAATGCTCGGAGGTGTATAACTCAAAATCAGCCGAACCAAAAGATTCACAGTCCCCCTCATGAACCGAAGAGGCACCAGAGTGCGCTTTGAGATCACGGGAAGGACCAGCTGTATCTGGGGAGAGAGCGAGCGAAAGGGACAAACCCGTCTCTCGCTCCTCAGCCAGATCCATGCGAGAGCCCCACGAGTGAAATGTGGGCGCTGACATGTAAAGGGAACTTAAAAGATTATAATGCCATCCCAAAGGAGGGCTTTGTTCCTTGATCCTATGGGAGAATTTTTTTCAAATCTAAAAAGGTGTCAGGATGTAACAAGGTACCAGAAGTTGTTCGACTACAAAATGTGCTTTTAATGTGCTAAATTGATTTAAAAAAATACAAAATAAATAAGTTGTTTCAGTAATGATGATTTTTATTTGTTAATGGCTTTTTTGCAACACAAGGGATGCAATGTGTCAAGGTGGTATTGCCAAATTGTGACGACAGGCAACGAGAGAGGATCTAAGTGCAGCTTTTATGCTCGGGAGGAAAACCACATAAAACATGAAATAACTAACACAGGAAACAGGGAAACCAAGGACTTAAATACATAAAGGGACTAACAAGGGAATAAGGAACACCTGGTTAAACAATCAGGGAAAGAGAACTAATCAGGGGAAAACCAATCGTAAAATAAAACTACAAGGGACTACAAAAACCAAAAGGGAAACAGGAACTTCAAAATAAGAGTACAAAAACAAAAGACAACGGTGAACATGACACAAATGCTCCCTCACCCAAAGCAAAAAGATGGCACAACATGTGGTGTCTTTGCTTTGAAAGTAAGTGATGTAAAATAGCTTTTTTTTATGCTATCCTCTTAAACTGACAATGTCCTCAAGCATGATCTTGGAAAACACAATGACGACAATTTATGGCATATATGGTCAGTTGATGTGTAATATATGTTTGATTTCTCTATATTATAAAATGTATTGATTGCTTCTTTTATTACTTTTGCTCTTTTTCAGTTTGCAGAATGTGTACTCCGAGAGGAGCCAATTGTTTTTCTTAATACGGCAGAGGGAGTGGAAGAATTGAGGAAAGCAATAGCTGTCACGCTTCTACAAAACAATGGTATTTTTAATGTAATGTAGTTACATAATATTTTATATAACACTTTGATTTTCCAGTCTGCAAATGTTTGTTTAGAAAACATAACATGCAAATTTTAATTTTAAAAGGATGCAAAATTTATTTTAAAATGCATTGTGTACATTGAATTAGATAATTTGTGTTACCTTTGTCACATTTTTTTAAACATTTTTTAGATGACCTGAGCCAGCTGTGCCATGCCTGTGGAGAAGTGGAGATTATGACTGGTAACAGTGTTTATCTTTAGGTCTCAATCACTGAAGGTGTGGTGGGCCCTTATTTTTGCTGTGATTTTAATGTATTATTAACAATAATACTGTTATTATTATTATGGTTTATTATTTTATTTTTATTTTCACAGTTTTGGGTGCTTTTAAAGCACTTAGCATGCTTAAAGAATTACGAAAGTTGGCACACATATCTGGGGGGCTTTTCAGTGCCACTTTTTAACTAAAGTAGTGGGGTCAGTTTCACTTACTTGTACATAGATTGTTCTCATCAAGCTGGACAACATTCAACAGGATTCATGTGACTGGCAACACATTTCGGGAACATTATTCCAAGACATTGTAGATGCTAAATTGTGAACAGATATTTGATATATTGAAAAGTGTTGCGATGGCAAGGCAAAATACCTTAAACACACGTGGGTATGGTGGATTAAGGCCATAGTGCCTCCAGCTCATGTGACACTTCACATAGACTTTGAAAAGAAAAAACCCCTCTTATACAAAAAGGGGTTGTTTCTTTTCAAAGTTTATATGAAGTGTCTCATAAGAATGGGGCAAAAATATAACTGTGCCACCATAATCATTTATTTCATTATAAAAATAAAATAAACATTTTGAAATGGATGACTATTTCAAAACTATAGGTGCCCAACATAGATGGGAACTCCTTCATTATTGTTTAAAAAGCATCCCAACCCCCCCTTTCAAAAGCCAACAGGTGGAAATTAACCCATGGTGCTTGGAACCATCACAGCTATGTTTCAGTATTGTTCACTCATTTCATCCAGAGCAATTTTACCAACTGTTATAGTCTCTGTCCTTTCTATTGCTGAAAGATAATAAGTTCTTGCATAATTTTAGATGATCTGTGACTCCTGCAACCATTGGTACCACCAATCATGCGTCGAGTGGAAATCAAATGTGCATTTTCTGTGTCCTGCCTGTTAAAATTCTGATGACATGAAGAACACATACAAAGAGGCTTGTGTAAATGACATAAAAAAGAAAACAAATAAAAAATGTTTTGGTGGTTTCTTGTTAATTTAATACCCATGTTTTTTTTATGTAAAATAAACATATCTATTTATTCAATAAGTTACATTGTACATTATTCAAGCACTGGCTGCTATTTGTAAATTAGGATATTTGTACAAATTTTGTTTCTTCTGATATTTATTTAATTTGAATGCATGCAGAAAATACCCTCTTCATTGTTATTGGCTACATTTGTTTGTATTTTTCTCTCTCTTCAATATATTTATCTGTGAAATTTGTTTATTATTTTGTATATTGTTAATATTTATTATGTTATTTCCTTCAAACACTGAATACTATTGTTAATAAAAGTATTCTACATGTTGATAAGTATTCTGTTTCTCCTGAAAGTGGGATAATGTTAAATGTTTGGACATAAAATAAGTGTTTATGTCAATAAAATCACATTTGTTATGGGACATACAGTGCTGCTTGTGTCAATGCACTGTACCTAATTTTATGACTTTTTGGACATCCATGCAGAATAATGAGGGAGGTAGAATCCAGGCAGAGGTGTAAAAATTGTCCTGCCTAGATAATACCCCCCTGAATAATATACTTGTTAAAGTGAATAGAATCAAAAGTGTTATGGGACATAGAGTGCTGCTTGTGTCATTCCACTGTACCTATTTTTATGACTTTTTGAGCATCCATGCAGAATAATGAGGGATGCAGGATCTAGGCGGGCTTATTTTTTTAATGATTTTTTATGTGTGCACTTGCTGTATGCAAAAACATTTTCAAAACGACCAAGAAGAAAAAGTAAAGTAAGTAAATAGAATATGTTATGGGACAAAAAGTGTCACTTGTGTGAGAACACAGTATATATAAATATATATTATAATAATTATATATATATAATATGATATTCATGTGTGTTTATGTTGTTCATTTATGTAGATTTCTCTTATTAATTTATCAAAAACGTTTTGCTTACAATCCGAAAAGTGCAGTAGAAATAAAGATAGGCTATATTATTATTTATTTCCAAGCCAATAACAGAACTTTACTACATCTACTACATGTACAAGATTAACAAGTGTTTAGATATAATACCCATAACATTATTAATTACACTTGGGTTAATTTGGACAATATTGTAAGAAGAGTTGATTGTGAACTATTTTTCATTTGTAAAGCATGTGATACCATGTAAAATCTACCAGTAGGGTAGCGATTTAACGTTCAAATAGCAGACAAAAGAGACCTAGTATTGACTTCTCACAAGTTGTGTAGAAACACTGTTTCCATAAGGATCATAAGGACATAGGGCAATGACATTTGAAATCCTTTGAATTACATTTCAGAGTCTGTGTGCCATCTACTGGAAAATGTATAACTTATCATCCAAACTGAACTTTCGGATGGCTTTGGTGAAGACGAAATTCCCACATTTTACTGCCATTTAGTGGAAGCACAGCGGTACTGTGCACGTGCACAAAAGGGGGGTAGGCTTTAGCCGGGCAGTTGAAATTAGGCACTATAGGGGCACTCCAACACAGAGAAAAATGAGATGTCGTTCATGATAGAGCTGATGTTTTATGTATCGCCAGATGTGGAAAAATGTCACTAAAGCAGACTACAAAAGTCGCTAAATTAGGAGGGGCATGGGTAGCTCACTGACTACCACCCCCTAGAGTCACATGTTTGAATCCAGCAGTCAACTAATAATACCAATAGACATTTTAAAAACACACCCACGCATACAAGCTATAACCAAGGAGATCTAATACCAAGAAAAAGCTCTCTAATAATATTTGCAATTTAAATTTTGCTTGCAATACATTTTGTTTTGTCAGGGTACACGGTTACTTTTCAAAACTTGATCCGACACTGAATGATCAACAGACTAATGTACACTTATAAAACTCCTGATGTTGCTATAACAATGCAAAAGCACTCACCAATTTGCATGAAGTGAAAATCAGTCCTCCTTTCCTGTTTTATTAATCAATCGCACAATCATGTAGAACATTTCAGGCTTTTAAATCCATAAGGATCTCTTTCTCAATGGCGATGAGTCAGTGATGACAGCCATCTCGTCAGCAAGAACCTGCACTCTTCGCTGTCAAAGTACGTAAATCACTTAAAACATGGTTGTGTCACTCAAGGCCAGCTAGAAGGCCTGGACTGGGACATATCCTAAAGACCACACCCAACAAGAACACATAGGGTGGATTAGGGTAATGTGGTACACTGACTAATGTGGGACACCTAAGCTCCAGTGAATTTATCTCTTCTTTTGCAACATTAAAGTGAACATGATTGGTGTTGAATACAAGCAGGGGTGTCAAGTGATTGAAATCGTGTGACTTTGCGGAAGTGATGTCATAAATGTGGGCAGGAAAATCGTCAAACAGGAACATCATCAAACATCGTCAAACCCCTTGTGAAGTCCACTCAAAGGTCAATGGATTTAGACCAAATTAATGTTAAGGATATAAATCTGTTATAAATAAAACGTCTCGGGTTACATGTGTAACCCTTGTTCCCTGAAAAAAGTGGAACGAGATGCTGCGCTTTGCTAAGCACTATGGGATCGATCCTAGTCGTGAACGAGCTGTGAATATGTGTGTAACACGTCAATGAACATTCACCGGAATTTATAGCCTCGGCTGATGTAGTCATTAGACGCACCTGTGGCCAGGCTATAAATGGATGCGTCACCAGGTGACGTCAGATACTTCTTTTTGAAGAACAGTCCTGGGACGTCCCAGTGCGGCAAAGAAGCGCAGCATCTCGTTCCGCTTTTTTCAGGGAACAAGGGTTACACATGTAACCCGAGACGTTCCCTTTACAAAAAGCTTCACTAAGATGCTGCGCTTTGCTAAGCGCTATGGGAACGCAATACCCACGCCGCCGCACTGGGGCTGTCCGGACCCCTACGGTTGTGAAGTGTGCTCACAAGAACGCGAGAGGTCTCAGACGTGAGCTTGAGATGTCGACTCAAGGGCATAAGAGCCCGGAGTAACAAACATCTAAACCATAAAATTTGATGAATGTGTGCGGAGAGGACCAGCCTGCCGCATCACAAACTTGTTCAGGCATGAGCTGAGATGTCAACTCAAGGACGTAAGAGCCCATAGTAGCAAAACATCTAACCCATAAAATTTGATGAATGTGTGCGAAGAGGACCAGCCCGTCGCATCACAAACTTGACCAGGTGGCAAAAACATCCAAACTATAAAAGTCTAATGAATGTGTGCAGAGAGGACCAACCTGCCGCATCACAGACTTGCTTATACATGAGCTTCAGATGTCGACTCAGGGGCATAAGAACCCGGAGTAGCATGAACATCCAAACCATAGAGCCTGAAGAATGTGTGTGGAGAGAACCAGCCTGCTGCATCACAAACTTGTTCAGGCATGAAAGATTTAAGCCATAAGATCTGCGAAAGTGTGCGGAGAGGACCAGCCTGCCGCATCATAAACTTGCTTAGACATAAGCGTTGATGTCGACCCAAGGGCTTAAGCGCCCGGGGTAGCATGAACATCTTGTAACATGACCATAAAACCAGATGAATGTGTGCAGAGAGGACCAGCCTGCTGCATCACAAACTTGTAGAGACATGAGATTGAGATGTCAACTCAAGGGCATAAGAGCCCTGAGTAACAAACATCTAAACCATAAAATTTGATGAATGTGTGCGGAGAAGACCAGCCTGCCATATCACAAGCTTGTAGAGACATGAGATTGAGATGTCGACTCAAGAGCATAAGAGCCCGGAGTAACAAACATCTAAACCATAAAATTTGATGAATGTGTGCGGAGAGGACCAACCTGCCGCATCACAAACTTGCTGCAGAGGGAGACCTCTAGCCAAGGCTTTAGAGGAGGAGAGCCCTCTGGTAGAGTGCGCCATAAAACCTACTGGCGAAGCTTGAACGCGTGCCTCATAGGCCCGGGCAATAATGCCCCTCACCCAAAGTGACATAGTTTGCCAGGAGTTGACCGCCCCCAGTCATGGCTTCCAAGTGCTGCCCCGACTTTACGCCACTAGCAAAAGCGGTGGACATAAGTCTGAAGGGTACAGACTGGACAAAGTCTGAGAAGTCTTAGCTGCTCCGGCGTTACAAACGGCAGGGAGCAGAAGGCTTAGAAAATAACCGGCCAAGGGTCGTGAAAGGCACCTTGGGCAGGTAGTTAGGGTGAGGGTGCAAAGAATGCTTTTGGTCATAGCTGGGGAAAACTCTAAACAGGCCGGCAAAAGTGACAGAGCCTGTAGGTACCCAAGTCTCCATAGAGACGTAATTGCCATAAGAAAAACCATCTTGAGAGACAGAAGTCTACAAAATGCTGACTCTAGATGTATAAAAAGGGGGTCTTACCCTATGAAGAGGTCCTAGCAAGGATGCGTCTTAGGGGGCACCCCGCCCACCAAGGCGTGGCAAACCGCAGTGGAGGCCACATAGAACCTGGCAGTGGCGAGGCAAGTGCCCGCTGACAGTTCTTTCTACAGAAAATTCAGAACTGAAGCAAACTGGCAGTTAGCTGGTTCTGTAATATGAATTTAGGGGGGGGGAAACTGGGCGACTCAGGGAGAAGTAGAGGAGACATTGCGCTATCAACAGAGGCGAAGAGGTCCTCTTCTGTCCTGTAAAATCTACCCAGATCAGTTCCAAGTGGAGGGAGCCCTAGCACTTGAAATGGTGTTGATAACCTCAAGAGAAGGCCCCTAAGGGTAACAACTGAGGTTTTCAGGGCTAAGCATGAAAGGTTTCACAATTCGGGCCACGGATGAGAAAGTCCTCCCTGTTCGGAATCGCCCAAGGCGAGCCGTCAGCCAGTGCAGCACCATTAGTAAGAGGCAAGACCCTTGCTGGCGAACCTTGCCAAGACTCCCGGGAGCTGATAAACCGGGGGACAAAAACGCATACAGATGCATTCAGGGTCATGTATGTGCCTTTAAGTCCAGACTCAAGGGGGCTGGGGGACTTAGGGAGAAGTAGAGGAGACATTTCGCTATCATAGAGGCGAAGAGGTCCTCTTCTGCCCTGTGAAATCTCACCCAGATTTGTTCACTACCTCAGAGTAAATCTGCTCCCACACACACAGGCATCCAGGGACGAAACTGTCCTGAGTGACAGGAGCTGCCCTGGGCCCCAAGGAGGATCCAACGTGGCAGAAATTCAGCTGACGTGAACGTGGATAATCCCCAATGGATTACATAAGAGTATTGCCCACCCGCACCAAGACGTGGCAGCCTCAGGAGGAAGTATTTCAGGGCCAGAAATACGGCCATCAGCTCGAAGCAGTTACTGTGACAACCGAACTGATGACCCCTTCTATCCCTTTAAGCCGGACGACCACTTAAGGCCACTACCCAGCCCGTCAGGGAGGTGTCTGTCGTTAGCAGCCTGCGACGACAAGACGCACCTAGAGTGGGACCCAAGGTAAGATCCGGGGTCTGAACCACATAGAAAGGGAACGAAGCACGTGGTGCGTAAACCTTATTTGCCTTAGGGGACCGGCCCTCGGATAAAACCCCCTGGCTTCTAGCCACAGCTGAAGCGGTCTCATTTGCAGAAGGTCTGAAGGGATCACCGCGGACACCAACGCTCTGAGACCTAGTATTCAATGATACTGACGAGCAGTGCAACCTCGACCTAGCCTGATCTTGCTCAGGGTGTTCTGAATGGAAACGATTCGTGCGGGAGACGTTTGTGCCTGCTTTGTGACCGAATTCCATATAACCCCCAGATGAGTCAAGACGATATCCCTGTGCTGAACTGCCAGTTCTTGGAACTGCGCTAGGATCAGCCAGTCATCTATATAATTCAGAATGCAGATGCTCTGGAGTCGCAGAGGAGCTAGTGCTGCATCCATGCATTTCCTGAATGTGCGGGTTAATAGGGCTAGGCCAAACGGAAGAACCCGATTCTGGATGGTTTCGCCCCCGAAAGCGAACCTCAGGAACTTCCTGTGCTGTGGCTCTATATGACGATATGCATCCATGAGATCGATGGTGACCAGCCAAACGTGATGTTGGGCTTGTGACATGATCGTCTTGATAGTCAGCATCTAGGACTTGAACACCGAGCGGTTCAAGCCTCGAAGATCTAGAATCGGACGCAACCCCCCACACTTCTTGGTAACCAGGAAGTATCTGCTGTAATAGCCTGACTCTTTCTCTGGAAGGGGAACATGTTCTATGGCCCCTTTGACCAAGAGATTTTGCAGTTCTTTCCACAGAAGACATGCCTGTCCCGGTTTCACGGTAGTGGGAACCACGCCGTTGAAATGGGGAGGACGGCGAGCAAATTGAATTCTGTAGCCTCTTTCTACTGTTTCTAGAACCCACATAGAAATATGAGATGGGTATTATTTCTGACACTTCCTGTTGAGGGGATGTCGAGTGTTCCGCGTCCTGGATCAAGGCAGGAAGCAACGGTACACCCAACTCTTTGTTGGAAGCCTCTATCGGGTGATAGAGGCTTCCAACAAAGAGTTGGGTGTACCTCGGAATGGGGCGCGTGTATCATCCACTTCGACCCTCCCGATACCCTCACGAAACCTCTTCACTCCCGCCGCCTTTGGTCTTTCGGGGGAGGGTCTCTTGTTCGCGTGGCCAGTCTAGCTTTAGTCTGGCCACAGCCCGCATAATCTCCCCGAATAATTTCTCAGCTGCTTTATTATTGTGCTTGAAATGTACAGAGGTTCAGCGCCTCTGTACATAGCACGTTTCGAGATCACGGGAAGAACCAGCTGGGTCTGGGGAGAGAGCGATGAAAGGGATGAACCCGTCTCTCGCTCCTCAGCCAGATCCATGCGAGAGCACGAATGAAATGTGGGCGCTGACTCCCGGAAGTAAGCGAGGCGAGCGCGAAGCATTTTACCCGAAAGCAGATCGCAATGCTCGCATTTGTCCCTTAATTCCACAGTCGCTTTATTATTATGCGCGGGATTTACAGAGGTTCAGTGTCCTCGTGAACCGAAGAGGCACCGAGGCGCACTTCAGGCTTATGAGGATCAGCTGGATCTGGGAAGAGAGCGAGCGAAAGGGATGAACCCGTCTCTCGCTCCTCAGCCAGATCCATACGAGAGCCCCTCCCAAACAGAGCAAAACTGATGCGTGTCCACTTCAGCTATAGAGGGAAAACAGGGGAAGACGCATTGTTTACGGCTTTCAGTCGTTCTCTTTTTCTTTTAAAAATATAGATATTTTCTAGACAGAAGAGAAAGGAGAAAAGGTTCACTGCACACTGCCTCATAAAGTTTTGACAGGGTTTGTAAAACACACACACACAGAATCTATCTGAAAAAAGAGGATCTGACGACACCTGGTGACGCATCCATTTATAGCCTTGCCACAGGTGCGTCTAATGACTACATCAGCCAAGGCTATAAATTCCGGTCAATGTTCATTGACGTGTTACACACATATTCACAGCTCATTCACAACTAGGATCGTTCCCATAGCACTTAGCAAAGCGCAGCATCATAGTGAAGCTTTTTGTAAAGGGAACAATGTTCTAAATTGTAATCAAATTATGTTTTTGATGTATTTGTTCATCAAATGTTGCAATAATATTGAGAAAATGTGTTAAAATATTTTTCTATTTGAAGCATTCTTTATCTTCCCACTTAAGAAAAGGTTGTTTTGAAAGTGGCACAGTATATTTTGACTAATGTGGAACAGTCATATACACTACATTATTCAATTGAGAAAATATGCATTAGGAAAGTGAAATGCCCTACATGTATTCTTGTTAAATTATTAAGCTTATAATACAGCAATATTTTTTTTTTAAGATCAGGATGCAAGCCTTGTCATGATTTGCCAGTTAGCTAGTTTTCGGTTTAGCTAACTAGCTGCCTAGATAGCAAAGTCAAAGAAATAGCTTCTAGTTACACTGACATCAAATATATACAACATATATTTTTTTAATTCCGTGCATAGAACAAATTCATTTTCTTATCCATCCATAAATCGCAAGAGGAACACTAATATATGTGCCATTTTCCCTTTGAGTACAATATCTGAAAAGTTACTTCTGATTTAATAAGGGAACATCTTCGGGATTTCATAATGATATAAGGTGTTGATATATTGTTTTGGCTTCATATGGAAATATGGTATACAATTCAGAATCACAAAAAGAGTCCCACATTACCCTAATCCACACTAAATCAATCTGATTGTCTGATGAATCTGACAGTCTGACTTTGAGGGATTCTGTGGGAATTGTGAAGGCCTGACGGGGTGGAGCTCAGACTCACATGCTGCTCCGGCTAAGGACTTACTTACTTACACTTTGCTTGTAAGCATAAAGGAATAATTGGATAAACCTTTTGTTTTTTGCTATTCGTTTGTAGATGAATTAGGAGCAGAAAGTGATTGAAAATACATTGGCAAAAAAGTCAATGAGAATGAAAGGATGAAAATTATTTATTTATTAGCCATGCTACACCAGCAGAGAAGGCTTTGCTGACCCTGAGAAATTGCCACAGTTCAAACAGGTAAATGTGCCATTTTGCCCTTTGCACCAAGAAAAGTGAAAAAAATGCAGACGTCTGATCAATCCATCTAACCACTGATCTACAAAAGTCCTGGAACCTGAATAAAAAAAGCAAGAAATGAATGAAAGTGGATGAGGACGGACTGCTGTTGCCAATTTAATGACTTTTTTTTCTTTCTCCCCTTTTAATCCCAAATTTGGAATGCCCAATTCCCAATGCTCAATTCCTTATGTCCTCGTGGTGACTCACCTCATTCCTGGTGGCATCTGAGACCGTCAATCCATGCATTATCACATGACTTATCACATGACTTGTTGAGTGTGTCTGGAGGCTTCACTCTATTCTCCGAGGCATCCATGCACAAATCAACACGCACCCCACCGAGGGCGAACCGCATTATAGCAACCACAAGGAGGTTACCCCAAGTGTCTCCACCCTCCCTGGCCAATTTGGTTGCTTAGGAGAGCTGGCTGGAATCACTTAGCATGCCCTGTAACGTATGGATTTAATGATATTAATTGTGAAACTGTGTTTTTTTTTAATGTTTAAAGTTGTTTAATGTTATTGCATGGGTTTATTATTTAGCTTACCCTAAGTAAGATTAGTGTTCCTTTGACTAAAACCAACAAAAACAAATAATAGTATCACAACTAACTCAAAGTCTTTCGGTGTTCTGAAACACTTGAATTATAAAATGAATCACTGTTTTTAAATACTCAAAACACCATGCATTGATAACACTCACTGGTTATATCATGTGACTTGGCCAGCCTGACACATTTTTGTAAATGTTTGGAAACTTTCAGAAGCATGTTTAAGAAACATATATCACTTATTTAAGTTAGCTAAAATCTGACCTATCGATTGCTCAAGAGAGACATCAGTTTGATCTAGGTTGTCTATCAAGAACAGGAATGCCATGACTGAAAGCAGCTAGTAATCACTACTTTTCAGTCAATTCCCATGGTATACTACTTTTAATGTGTGCTCCAGAATTGCGCATATTTTTATGTCAGCTGAAGTTCAGTCGAGGTGAAGGCTAAAAGTGAGATTTTGATATGGCCATTAATGCACAGGCTAAATTTTTAAGCCCCGTGGATGCGGTAAGTTAACGCAACCCTGGACATAGTGTGCATATTTTAATAGCACTTTCTTTAATTTCACACCACAAGAACTAATCAAACCCTAAAAGGAAAATAATTGTATATTTTTTTGTTCTCACTTTTGCCAATTAACACTTTAATATATATAGACCAATCCTATTGTTTACAAAAAAATTTGTACATGGTGGCAGAAAGCTAATAGACTGTTGTGTTAGATTTGGCAGATGATTAAATGAAAGTACTACTATCATAAATATACAAATATTCTTAGCTGCACAATTATTAGTGATATGAGTTAAAAACATATCTGTAATAATTTTCAATTTATATGTTCGTTGCAAAGTAGTGAGTTGAAATGATCTCCTCTGTCCAGTCAGATCTGTTGATGCTTGAAGCCAAAGCCATCTACGAGAAACCTCAAAATAATTTTTCAACAATGGAATCCAATAAAAGTTTACTGTATGCAGATGACTTTAGGTTTCACGCAATACTGCAACTATGACTGTGACCCAAAATGAAGAATCTGTGATATACTGTGAGTCATTAAAATCAAATTATTGGAGAGAGTCATGTGATACCATGCGAGGTCCGGACGTGTGAAAGGCAATGTCTGTGCACTTTGCTAGTGTTAACACTATTAATGTCAGAAATCGGTGAGATTCATTACTCTCTGTTCCATAACTGTTCTAGAATAACAATATGTCAAAGAAGTCAAAATCCTCGGGCTCTGGGGGTCACGTGACGCCATGCTAGGTTTAAGACGTGTAAACGATGAGCTCTGCACACTTTTCTAGATTTTTATGATTTTTATGACATAAACTGGTGAGATTCAATACACCCTGCTAAATATCTGTACTTTGAAGTCAACATGGCAAAGAATTCAAAATCCTCGGGCTCTGGAGATATTACTAGACACTTACGTGCTCAAGCGGATACCTCAGATAGGCTTGCATACCAGGGAATCAGTTTGGATGGTGTGGTGGGAGAAATCCAACAGCAATTTTTGGGGGGCAATTTTTCTGATAATGATTAAAGTGACCCATTCAATTGGCACAGATTTCCCCTCTAGCTACATAAGTTACAAGTGGAAAGCTATGTAAGAAATTAGCATCCAGGAGCCTTCATAAGAAAAAATGACATGGCTCCGCAGTTAATTATTCCACTTATTCATTACTTAAATTAATCCAATGTTGTGTGATGTAAAATAGCTAAACAGGACACATTTTTAAAAAGATATGTCCAGCAATAACATAAAGATGGGGGCTGCATATAAGTCAATACCAGAAGCATTTATTGACTGATCTCAAAAGTATTGGCATACAAAAGAAAAATAAGTTATCACAGTACAAATAATCAAGGGTGTTCTTTCACATTCCTCAACACTGCATAAATAATCTGCATTTCCATAAACAAATGAAATATCAGCTGAAAATACAAGTAGACAAATTGTTGAGAGAAGTGGATCTTTAGAACTAAATTTTCTGGAATGTAGGATATCACGAAAGTGCTATTTAATAAAAAGCAAAGTAACGTTGTCCCAAATAAGTGAATGAACAAGTGAGGCTTGACCTAGTATGGTCTGTGCATCTTGGCTTTACACATTGAAGACCAAACCAGAATGATGAGGGCTGCCAAGTTTAACTAAATAATTCTGATATACACATTAATTACTTACTTCAAAAAGGCCTCATGGTTGAATTGGAAATATGTGCACCAGAGCATAATTCACAACAAGCGAGCAGGAGCTTTTGAAAGAGGCTACTGAAAACATTGCTGCAAGTTATTGGTAATAAGCAATTTGTATAGACTTCCATATACTGCCCTCTTGTATAGATTTGTGAAAATGAACAGTGATAGACATTTTGACTGAAAACAGCATTTGAAAGTAATTTCTAGATAGGTAAACACAGCTATTTGTATGGCTTTGTAAATATAATCAACCATATTCTGGCCAATTGTATAGATTTGTAAAAATGAACAGAAAAGCAAAGCGGTCAATGACTTTCTCATTGAAATCAGGCATGTTGAGGACTAGTTCCCTCTCCATGGAAAGCATGGCCAGTGCATTCAGACGTTCCTGGCCCATTGAATTTCGCAGGAATGTCTTAACTCATGTCAAAGTTGAGAAACATCTCTCAGCTTCAGCTGTTGTCATGGGTGTAGTTATGAGGATGTTCAACAGAGTCACAGTCTCAGAGAATGTCTCCTGGAGGTTGTAGCTCATGAGAACCTGGTACAGTGCCAGTGCACCACAGCAGCCCTTGAATTCAGGATTCTCATAGATCAGAGAGAGTTCTGTCTTGAGCTTTGCCTTGTTCAGCATGGGGTATGCATTCACAGTGGCATTCAGAGCCTCATCAGGAAATGAATGGCAGTACCTTTCAAACATATCTGCTTGCAGTAAGGTAGCACTCACAAGGTGGCCAGTGAAAGAGGACCTTGCTTTGGTGTGATCCAGGATGGTGTCGCAGACCTCTTCAAACAGCCTCTGCTTCTCCTCTTCTCTCAAAGACGTTCTGGTTCTTTTGGCTCCTGTTGCTCCCTGAAGGAAAAAAGACCAATGTGTTTGTTAGGCTATGTACAGTACTGTAGTCTATGTGATGCACAGATATATATGAAATTTATCTACATATAGTACAAAAATTTCATTTCCACTTAAAATGGGCAGGGATGCATAAAGTCTTTAGTGTTTAAGTTAGCCTTTGTGTCTCACCTAGCCTGGATGTTCAGCACAGTATACAGTATATAAAGTGAGCTAGATTACAGCACTGGCATATATAATGAGAATAGTGTAATTTCTAACACAAATGCAGTCTCCTTTCATGCATGCATTTTCAAATGACAAAGCTCTGCTTTGAGAATGATCGAATTATATTGTTTAATCTTATCTTATGCCCTGCACACTGCTTGTGGAGCTGTCGAGGGCACGTTTGATGAAGACAGCACAAATGTCCTTCTTCTGGAGCTTCTGGTACAGAGTATCGACGTGGGGCATGATTTTGTGAAAAAGCCACAGGAAAAAAATGAAATCTTCATCATGTAGCATCCTCACGTAGCCAGATGCGTCTCTCACGGTGGGCTGGTCAAATGAACCCAATGAACCCGTCCTGATGGCTTCAAAACATTGTATGAGGTCGTCTCGATTCTCGTAGACAGTGTTCACGACTCTGCTGTTGAAGTTCCACCGTGTGGATGAAGCTTTGGGCAGTCTTCGTGCAACAGTCTGGTCAAGAATGCTGGTCCGTTTGGGTGACCGGGAAAAAAAGTTGCAATCCCGCTCAGATTGGAAAAGAAAATATTAACTTTTTTGATGCAAGCTGCATGATCAAATTCTACCCTCATCACACTGGCTCCATTGTAAGCTTGCACAATGAGTTTAACTTTCTCGTCGTCTGCAAAAAGACCGTTCAGTCTCTCCAAAAGCACACTGGCAATTGAGATTGAGGTTGATTCCGAGATGGGAAAAAACTCAAAAAAGCATTCCTGCACTTTATGGTTGCTATCGATGTACCTCAGCACAAGCACCAGCTGTGTCTATGTAGAAACATCCGTGGTCTCGTCAGCTTGTATGGCTACGAAGTTCGCCGACTTCACCTCCTCCACAATATGTTCCCTCACAACCGCTAGCATACACTCCAGTGTAGCTCGTTTTGAATTGTCTTTGATGTGCCCTTGAAAACTTTTGCATTTTTAAGATGCTCATCAAACATCTCATCTAAATGTGCCACAAAGTTGACCAGTCCAAGAAAAATACCAGGGTTGGTGGAGCCCTCAGTTTCATCTTTGCCTTGCAAAGCTATCTCAAACACTCGGCAAAACTTCACACACTGGATTAGTCGGTTGAGGATGTGGCGGTTCTTGCTAACCTCATTGTTGTGGCGACGGACAGCTAGCCTGTATCCCTCATCCAGTTGAGTGGCAATGTTCACTTTCCCCAAAGCAGACAATCTCAAACAGCTATCCATGTGGGTCTTTGACAGCTCATGTTTCTTTATCTTTTCTGAAAGATGGTGCATGTCTGTTACACCAGTCGATGTCCAAGCAGTGCTGTCTGCTGAGCCGCCTTCTGGGTGAAAGAGTAGGCAGGGGTAGCAGAAGACTGCATTGGCTACGTCGCAGCCTGCAAGCCAGGTTTTTCGTTTGTACCAATTTTTGGAAAATCCTCGGGTGTAGGACTTTCCCCCTTTAGTAGAAACCTGTTGAATGATTAAATTTGGTCTGGGAGGTCCTAATTGTTTCATTGACAATTTATCTTGATTAGTTCGCCGACTAAAAGGAACTTCTTTCAAAGAGACAATCGGGTTGCACTGAACGCTAGCCATCTTTACAGTAGTACGTGAATTGATTGACGCTGCTACCCGCTCTTTTCTTGTTCATGGTTACGTATGACGAAAGCGCGTAAGTGCAAGCCCTCCCGGAACCCATAGAGATTGTATTGAAAGCTTTGATATTTGAAAAAAAAAAATTTCACATGAGAGTCTATGAGAGACTTCTGGGGTGATTTTAAACCTGACTGAAGTCGCCCCAAAAGGGGCGGGGACATTTTAAGCACGACTTTAGCCTGATTGGCAGATCAGACGTCTAGATTAGAACACTGATAACGACTGTTGCCATGAGAGAATTGGTTAGAAAAAAAATCCCTTCCTTTTCCCATTTGGCAGTGCGTCGCCCATATCGCCCTAATGAACACACCGCTCCTGATTACGGCAATGGAAACAAAATTTTCTGAGTTGGTTACAAGACTCGGGGGCGTCGAGCGACAAATCGATTATCTGGAGTAATCAGAGAGGGATTTAGCTGCTAATTTGCTAGCAATCATAGTAGATTTGGAATGCATTTTGGAGATTTGGAGAATCGTAGCAGGTGAAATAATGTCCGAATTGTTGAAATTCCTGAGCATAAAGATGGCCAAGATATGGTGCAATTCCTAGACAAGCTCTTCCTGAGTCTGCTCGACATAACCGGCCACAAGATCCTAGCTCACAGTTCGCCTGAGGGAGACCGGCCCTATTCAATTCTGGCCAAATTTCTGAGATCATCCGATAAAGATCTCATGTTGCGCGAGGCAAGGAGCAAAAGAAAGCTTTCTTGGAAGAATCACAGCATTTTCATGTTCCAGATTTGTGAGAGAAATGTGATTGATTTAAGGAATGCAAGAAACTCTTACATCAGTGGAAGATTGCTTTTGCTCTGATGTTTCGGGCCAAATTAAGAATAGATACTATAGATGTCTTTCATAGAGACAATTGGGCGAGTAAACCATTTGGTGACTTTCACATGGCCCCCAAGTGAGCTATTTCGCTGTACATACTCTTGACTGTCTGAGGAAGCTGGGTTTCATTTTAGTTTCTTTTTGTGTGGGTTTGTGGAATAACACACCTTCAAGAAACTTTTGCATCAACGAAGGGTCGCTTTTAAACTGAAGTTCCTGGACAAATTGAGAATAGATTTTAAGGATGGCCGCACAATATTTACATGCTCACAACCAGCGATGTCTTTCATAAAATCAATGGACTGAGGAAGTTATGGTGTGTTTCTCACATGCCTCCAAGTGAGCTGTCTTACAGAACGTACACATGACCGTCCAAGGAAGCTGGGTGCTTTTTTTGTTTCTTTTTGTGCTGGTTCCGCCTAGTGGCTGGAGTTTGTTTTGTGGAGTGGCACTCCTTCTGGATAGTTGTGGATGAATCACCTTGTGTTTATGCCTTCTATTGGATTGAGTGGAGTATTTTTGCAGGACATTGGAATGATTAGGTCATCTCCTGCACTCATGAAACAGCTGGCTCACTGAACATTCGTTTGACTGTCTGAGGAAACTGAACAGCTTTATTTATAAATGTTTTTGTGTGTGTGCTGGTTCCACTAGCAGCTGGAATTTGTTTTGTGGAGGAACACACTTTCGAATTTTGTGAATGAATCTACACGTTCTTTGTGTTTATTCTGTCTATTGGCTGGAGTTTGTTTTATAGGTACATTTTCTGTTATGTAATTCTGTCTCACAAAATTTGTTGTCATGGGGACTCTCGTAGGCGTACATGGACAGTTTGAGTTTAGAGGGATGTACACTGGTTGGAGCTGTCGTGCGCAGGGTTAATACACATTTTTCTTTTTTCTGTTTGTTTGGTTTGGGGGGGGGGGGGGGGGTTGATTGTTGCACTAATGGGAAATCATTTTAATTTTGTCACACAATCTATTTATTCTAATATGTCAAAATATTAAATGTTAATATAAGCAGATTTGTCTCTCTCCACTCAGAATGTGAATAGGATTAGGCACCCCATAAAAAGAAGGAAGGTTATTTATTTTCTTAAATGTAAGAAGTATGATATTGTGTTTCTTCAAGAAACGCATCTTTCCCCACAGGAAGCTGAAAAATTTGGGAAGATATGGGGTGAACATTTTTTCTTTAGCGCTGACTCAAGTAATGTCATGAGCACACTGAGCTCTCCCTCATCGTCAGTCACCCGCTCTCACTTGCCAGAGTTTTAATCACGCACACCTGCAGCTCATTATCACCTCGTTTGGACTTGCACTTAAACCTCATTCTCACTCTCAGTCCGTGCCTGGCCTTGTTGGAGGTACCTTGGACTTACCTTTTACTCTGCTGCAGTGGTAAACTGCTTTTCTGTGCATTATATATCATACCTATACCATATTTGTGTTAACCTCACCTGTTTGTCAACAATCTGTCCTGGGTATACAAGATAAGTGACTTATGTGAAATGTGAGTTTACTGCTTTTCTACTTACCTATGTGAAACTTGTTATACAATGAACTGCATTGAAATGCTGGAAATGTAACTTTTAGAAGTCTTGAATTTAAAGGGATGGAGAGCCAGATACCACCAGGTGATCTGTGCGTTGGTATCCTTCATGCGGTGGAGCCATTTGAATGGGGTGTGTGAAGGCTCAAGCAGGTAGTACCAGGGAGTGAGGACCACTCAGTTGATGGCCCGACACTCCTTTTCAAGTCAAGTGGTTTTTATTGTCGTTTCAACCATATACAGTTAGTACAGTACACAGTGAAATGAGACAACGTTCCTCCAGGACCATGGTGCTACATAAAACAACATAGGACAAACACAGAACCACATGACATTACACAGACTAAATAAAAATACCTATATAAAGTGCACGTGCAAAAACGTGTGCAAAAGTACGGGACAGTACAATAAATTTCTAACAATGAACATTACAATAGGCACAGTGATAGACAGTGCAGCGCCGACCAGTACACAGTAGTGCAAAAGATGACAGTTACTAAATGCCAAATGTAAACATAACATACTATGAGATAGTGTTCTATGCACATAGTAGTTATTGAGGTAGCAGACAGTTATAAAGTGGCAGTTATTAAAGTGCAACTGTGTGTGCGTGTCAGTCAAACCAGTCTCTGAGTATTGAGGAGTCTGATGGCTTGGGGGAAGAAGCTGTTACACAGTCTGGTCGTGAGGGCCCGAATGCTTCGGTACCTCTTGCCAGACAGCAGGAGGGTAAAGAGTTTGTGTGAGGGGTGTGCGGTGTCCTCCACAATGCTGGTTGCTTTGCGGATACAGTGTTTTATGTAAATGTCATTGATGGAGGGAAGAGAGACCCCGATGATCTTCTCAGCTGTTCTCACTATCCTCTGCAGGGCTTTGTGGTCCGAAACTGTGCAAGTCCCAAACCAGGCAGTGATGCAGCTGCTCAGGATGCTCTCAATAATCCCTCTATAGAACGTTGTGAGGATGGGGGGTGGGAGATGTGCTTTCCTCAGCCTCCGAAGAAAGTAGAGCCGCTGCTGGGCTTTCTTGTTAATCGAGCTGGTGTTGAGGGACCAGGTGAGGTTCTCCGTCAGGTGAACACCAAGGAATTTGGTGCTCTTGACAATCTCCATAGAGGAGCCGTCGACGTTCAGTTGGGAGTGTTCACCTTGTGCTCTCCTAAAGTCAACAACCATCTCTTTTTGTTTTGTCGAGATTCAGGGACAGGTTGTTGGCTCTACACCAGTCCGTTAGCCGCTGCACCTCCTCTCTGTATGCTGACTCGTCACTCTTGCTGATGAGACCCACCACGGTCGTGTCATCGGCGAACTTGATGATGTGATTCGAGCTGTGCATTGCTGCACAGTCGTGAGTCAGCAGAGTGAACAGCAGTGGACTGAGCACACAGCCCTGGGGGGCCCCAGTGCTCATTATGGTGATGCTGTTCCCGATCCGGACTGACTGTGGTCTCCCAGTCAGGAAGTCTAGGATCCAGTTGCAGAGGGAGGTGTCCAGGCCCAGCAGGTTCAGCTTTCCAATCAGGTGCTGGGGAATTGTGTTGAATGCTGAGCTGAAGTCTATGAACAGCATTCGAACATATGAGTACTTTTTGTCTAGGTGGGTGAGGGCCAGATGGAGGGTTGTGGCGACGGCGTCGTCTGTTGAACAGTTTGGATGATACGCAAACTTCAGTGGGTCTACTGAGGGGGGCAGCTGGGTCTTAATGTGCCTCATGACGAAGCACTTCATGATGGTTGGTGTGAGCGCAACAGGACGGTAGTCATTGAGGCAGGATACTGAAGGACACTTTGTTTCCTTTAAGGAGCGCTTGCGGTTTCCTCTGCCCGATCAGTTTTATGGCGGAAAAATAATAAATATAGCTGCAAGCAGCAATTAACGGGGTTCAAGCGGTTTACAAGTGTAAAAAGGTATTATGTTTTATTTAGCAAGCATGTAACCGCCTAGATCATAGATGGAAAAGACAATTTACAGGCAATTTACAATGGAAATATATGGGTTTTAAAGCTTTTTAACAGTTATAGAGGCATCTATTGACCAATCTCCATAAAAGTATTCTTCTTTAGAATTACTTTTTGCATGAGCTCACCTATTTTCGTGAAGTTTTGACACTTCATTTAGTATTTATAGGCTTTTGAGTATATTTTGCCACGCTCATTTTCTAAATGACCCTGTTATAGCTATCCAAAGGGTAAAGTTCTAATTTTTGTTGATAACTATTGAAGTAGAGAGTCCAGAGAATTGTACCGCATTAGTTTTGAGTTTGAGCTAAAAACATAGGACTAGTTCGCAAAAGTAGGCTTTTTACATACTTGTGAATATTTAATGAACGATTTGATTGACGGCAGTGCTACTTGAGGCTATATAATATTAGCTGCAAGCCAAAAATTGGCACCATGAGCAGCAAAAGAAGAGTTATAAGCCAAAATAGCTATTTTTCTATCTACTGACCAGTAGGGGACAGTGTTCCAAAATCCTGCAGGTAACCTTGGGACGTAATGGTGATAACACATATAAAGTTTCATCTCAATTCCTCAAAGCATTGCAGAGATCCAGCCTCAAGTTTAATTTTATGCATTCTTCATAGAATTCATTGAAGCATCATTTGAAAACGGTATCATTTATCAAAATTATGTGAATAATTTTTTGCCTCTATATGATGCAGGCCAATTTTCGTGCAAATCTGATTTTCGTTTCAAAATGGTGGAAAAGGATGTCATAGGGTGCATTCGAATTGTCTTGAGCCATGGAATCAGAGGAAAAAAGACTCACTTCAAAAGTTATCAACATAAACATGAGTGGAAGTTTGGGCACTAGAGAGTTTGAGGTAGAGATGCCAAATTTGCTGTTGTGACTGGTGTATTTCCTTAAATATATGATGTATTTTCTTTAATAAGTTAGATGTATGATATATCTTTAACGCATGATGTGTTCTCTCTCATTAATGAGATAGTACTGCTCATAATGAGATGGTATTGCAGGTGAGCGGGCAAGACCAGCTCACTATCATGATATATTGTGACAGAGGGTAAAAGGTATGTTAGAATTAAAGGCTGTTTATCCTTTATGCAAGTGATTAAAGTAACATGTCCTTTGCATGCACCATGACATAAGCTTATTCTATGGCTATGAGTCAATCATTAAATGAAAAACAAGTCAAAAGCACATTCTTTCTGTGCATTATTTTTAAAAAGGACTTGGGTACGCTTTTTCCACCAATAATTAAAAAGTTGGTTATCTAAGAAATAATGGCGGAAAGGTGAAGAGGTGATGTTAAGTCATTGGTTAGAGATAACGTATGAGATAAAAAGGTATAAAACTGAGAACTGTGCAGAAGGTAATCAGAGTGGACAGCTGACCATTCTCAAGTTTGTTGGTGACTCAATAAACTGTAACTTTGGCATCTGGAACCCGGGACTCCGAGAGTTTTTGCATATTAGAGAGATTCTTCAAAGATTTTCCCCGACATGACACATGAGACTGTCCTCTATCTGTGTGCCAAATTTCATAACTTTCCCGCAAGCGGCTCTATGGGCTGCCATAGACTCAAGAGCAGAAGAAGCAGAATAATAATAAATATAGCTGCAAATTTACATGAAAATTGGACAAACGGCTAAGGACAAGTTAGAAAAAGTAGGTTTTCAAAACATTTAAAAATGGCAGACAGGAAGTTTGCTCGATCATGACATAATTGATTTCAATGTTCTCAGCATGAACCATGGAATCTAACAAACCAGACTCATTACAGTAGGCTAAAGGAGTCAATCGCTATTAGCATTTTTATAAATAGCATACATTTTGATCACAAGGTGGCGCTGTCCCAAATAAATTTCAGTCCCTTCAGAGTATGGTGCCAAAGACACATACTGAGTTTCGTAACGATACGCCAAGTTGTTAGTAAATAAAACATTTTATGATTAAATTCAAAATGGCCGACATAGGAAAATGTGGTATCGATCAACTCCGTATGTAACACTTGATCTAAAGAGACAATTTTCATTATATTTCAGCCAGAATGTTCAAATGTTATTAGCCCAAAAAAAATAAAAAATTTAGCTATCAACTGACCTGAATGGGCAGTGTGCCAAAATGCTGCTGGTAAGCTCAGGGCCTAATGTTGATGACACATATCACGTTTTGTCCCAATCCCTCAAAGCATTGCAGAGATACAGCCTCAAGTAAAATTTTGCATATTCCGTCAAATTTGTTGAAGCGCCATTTGAAAAAGGTAAGGGTTATCAAAATTCTGTGAATTACTTTTTGTCGTGAGTGCCTCTAGATGATGCAGGCCAATTTTCATGCAAATCAGACAGTCTAGGAGGAGTTAGAAAAAGTAGGTTTTCAAAACATTTAAAAATGGCGGACAGGAAGTTGGCTCAAACATGACATTGGTTTCATTGTTCTCGGTATGAATGATGCATTTGTTTGAAATGGCTTTGTGAGTCCCTACAGAGCATGGTGCCAATGACACATACCGAGTTTCGTAGCGATACACCAAGTCTTTTGTAAAATACAGCATTTTATGTCTAAATTCAAAATGGCAGATGTCCAAAATGGCCAACATAGAAATTTTTCATATCGCTGGACTCGCTATATCCTACTCATTCTAATGAGATCAATTTGATGATTTTATGACAAACAGTTATAAGAAGTTATAAGCAAAAATTAGCTTATTTCATATATCGTGACCAGTAGGGGGCAGTGTAACAATGCGCTGTAGGTAACCTCAGAGCCTAATGTTGATGACATGTACCAAGTTTCGTCTTTGTCGAATTCATTGAAGCGCCATTCGACAACGGTATGGTTTTTAACAATTCTGTGAATCACATTTTGTCGTGACTGCCTCTAGATGATTCAGGCCAATTTTTGTGCAAATCGGACAAACGGACTAGAATGAGTTTGAAAGTAGGTTTTTCAGAAAATTAAAAATGCCGGAAAAATTGTTATGACGGAAAATGACGTCATAGAGTGCATTCGAATCGAATGGCCATGGAATCAGAGGACAAAATACTTTTGTTTCTAGGACCCACAGTTAAAAAGTTTGGGCAGTTGGTGGCACTAGAGGGTTTGAGGTAGAGGTGCAAAATTTGCTGTGGTGACACATGAGACTGTCCTCTCTGTGTGCCAAATTTTATAACTTTCCCACAAATGGTTCTAATGGCTGCCATAGACTCGAGCGGAAGCAGAATAATTATGATAATAAGAAAACTAACAGAAACAATAGGGATCTTTTGCCCCTTCGGGGCTTGACCCCTAATAAAAAAATCCTTACAATTACAAACCATTTACAAACACAATTACAAAAATCCTTATAAATTTACAGACCATTTATACAGCCATTTTCTGAAATATGATTGGCTGCATGTGGCCATGTTTTTTTTTTTTTTTTCATGAGTCATATTGTAGAATATGTAAGCATTTGGCCACTTCATGAAGCATAACATTTTTCAACTTTTGTACTTTTTTTCAGCTTTTTTCAGTTGCAGCGTTATGAGCATATTTTTTAGTTGTAGTGCCCCCTATAGGCAATTTTGTTTTTCACGATTTTGAATGCAGACTTAAAATGTGCTGTTGTACATGTGTATCAAATTTTGTAACATTTGCTCTTTTCGTTTGGTAGATATTGGTCAATACACACAAAATGGATTACGCCTGACAAATTCGTTGGCTTATATCTTCACAACGCTTTGACAAATCAAAGTTCCTTTGATAACATTTTTGTCATGAGGGTTCATAGAAGACAAACACCAATTTATGGGTTATACGGCCTTGGAGGAGTTAGAAAAAGTTGCTATTAGAAACTTGGAATAGCGGAAACATTTTATAAAATGCCATAATACGAAGATATACATTTTATAGGTCTTGGTGCAAGGCAATAGAGAATAAAAGAACTTTGAGATTATTTAACTCAGTTGCGGAGTTATTGGTGAAAACATCTCGGGTTACATGTGTAACCCTTGTTCCCTGAAAAAAGCGTAACGAGATGCTGCACTTTGCTAAGCGCTATGGGAACGATCCTAGTTGTGAATGAACTGTGAATATGTGTGTAACACGTCAATGAACATTGACCGGAATTTATAGCCTCGGCTGATGTAGTCATTAGACGCACCCGTGGCCAGGCTATAAATGGATGCTTCACCAGGTGTCATCAGATACTATTTTTTGATCTCGTTCCGCTTTTTTTTTCACGGGAAGGACCAGCTGGGTCTGGAGAGAGAGCGAGGGGAAAGGGACGAACCCGTCTCTCGCTCCTCAGCCAGATCCATGCGAGAGCCCCACAAATTAAATGTGGGCGCTGACTCCCGGAAGTAAGCGAGGCGAGCGCGAAGCATTTTGCCCGAAAGCAGATCGCAATGCTCGCATTTGTCTCTTAATTCCACAGCCGCTTTATTATTATGCGCAGGATATACAGAGGTTCAGTGTCCTCGTGAACCGAAGAGGCGCCGAGGCGCGCTTCAGGCTTACGAGGGTCAGCTGGATCTGGGGAGAGAGAGCGAGCAAAAGGGATGAACCTGTCTCTCGCTCCTCAGCCAGATCCATACCCCACCCAAACAGAGCAAAACTGATGCGTTTTTGATAAACTTGGTACACAGCCTCACTCTAACACTGTCTACAAATATCTCGTTTTGTAACAATTGGCCATTAATATTTGATGTTATTAGTTGCTGAAAATTTATTTGCTGTTGGAACCATGTTTTTTTAATTTGTCCGATCGATATTGTAGGATATGTTAGCCTTTTGGCCCCAACAAAATGCATGCCAATTTTCAACTTTATTGATCATATGGTTGAGTTATTAGTGTTTTTTTTTTGTTGTAGCGCCCCCTATAGGCAATTTTCCGTGACTTTGCGTGCATCCTCTTTGTCCTGTTGTCTATGGTTATCAAGTTTTGTAACATTTGGCCTTTTCGGTTGGTAGATATTGGTCAATGCGTATAAAATGGATTATGCCTGACCAATATGTTTATATCTTCGCAACGCATCAACAAATCAATTCCCTTTGAGAATTTTTGTCAGGAGGGTTTATAGTAAACATACCACAATTTTCGTGCAAATCACACATACGCCGTAGGAGGAGTTTGAAAAAGTGTGTTTTTCGAATTATGCAAATTAGCACGAAAATGTTCATGACAGAAATGTCGGAGATATACGTTTTGTTTGGCTTGAGCCAATGTATCCAATGATGTAAGACGCTTGAGCGTGCGACAAATGGTTTCACTATAGCGCCACCTTGAGGCCGATCGGGCCTGCATGATCAGTTTTAGGGCAGAATAATAAAAATGATAATAAATATAGCTGCAAGCAGCGACGACCGGCTCTCGCACCATGGGTCCATTTCCACTCGGTGGCTTTCGGAAAACAAAGCAAGATGGACACAGCAACAACTCAACATTAATGTAAACATGGACCCTAAACATAAAATGTGTAATAGATATATGCCACTATTCCAGTTTGACTACAACTTCGTGTAATTTAATCCACTGCCATGACAACACTATTAAAGTGACACACTTCCTTCAGAGGACAGTTCAAGTGTGGGCAACATTATGGTAATGAGCTGTGATGCGGTTCGGTGGCAACCTAATGGAATACAGAAGTGCTCCGCTCTAGCGAAGTCTAGGGAACACAACAGTGTAAACTTTTTTTTTTTGGTTCCCACCAAACATTAGTTCCAAAGACAAAATGGAGGAGAAACTGATTATTGCCGTTGCGGGTTTTCCCATAATATTTGATCTGTCCCTGTTTGTTTACAGGGATATAAATAATATTTTAAAAACGATGTGTGGACTAAGGTGTCTGAAATTTTTGGTGTGCCATTTGATGAAGAGGATATTATGGTTTATATAATAATATATTACAATATTTCATGAGGATATATTTTACTTGTGATATGTGCTCAAAAATTTACCGGTTGACATGTCTGGATGTTTTGCGGCCCCTTTAAATATAGTTAAGAAATCCAAGCATTCTGATCTAATGTTGCCACCTATTTCAACTACGTCAGAGCATCCACGAATTTTCGACAGCGTTGTTGGCAGGGCATTCAGACAGTTTAAAAAACTGCTTAAAAAAAGGTCTGAACAGCGTCAGTGTCAAATTTAAAGTTTCAAAGAAATTTGCTTAAAAATAGAGGCTAGCTGCCTGTCCGATGAACAAATACAATCATCATTTTTTCCAGAAATAACTAGCATTTCTCCTACAAATAAATGCTTCATAATGAGAACTTTTTGACTTTCAATAGAAAATATAGACAACACATGTTAAATATTGTTCTTGCCTTGCAAAAATTGTCTCAGTTTTTAATTTGAAGCAGTAAGTCCAACACCGGAGAAAATCTCCTGTGATATCCCCTCTGTCGCCTATTCAAATGAAGAATGGCGTTGATGATACATGTAGTATTCTTGACCAGTAACCCCTTAACCAATCACTTGTGCCTTTAGCTTATATTCTCATGAGTATCTGGGCAGATTTCAGAAATAAAATCGGTGATTGGACGGCGAAGACACTGAGACAGGAACCATGGGAAGAATTGTTCCCAAATTTGAAAGCTCCGGCTGGAAAGGGTTAAAAGTTCTTAACAAAGATTGCATCCGTACCACAGTTGATGTATATATTGATGTGGCAGTGGGGGCGTGGTCAAGATGGAAAGCGGTAAGGACCCTTGCACCTGTGCTAAATTATGTCTAACACCTGTCTCTAATTTCAGTGAGCACGGGGAGAGCGGCATAAAAGAGAGCTTCAGTACCTCCAGTGAGAGAGTGTTATGCCAGTCTAGTGTTGGCAAGCAGAGAGAAAGTCAATTGTGTGTTCTGTATGAAAAAAGTTTATGTTCAGCAAGTCCACGTTATTATTTGGAATTAAAAGCCTTACCTTTGAGTTTATCCCCGCTTCCGTGTCCTCCTTCCTCTTTGGTGAAGCCGAATTCCTTACACTGGTGCTGAAACCCGGGAGAAAATTAAAGATTGGATCCGCTACGTCCAACTATGGAGAAAGGTTGCCCCGTAGAGTCCTCCCAGCTGGCCGAAGTCCTCCAGTCCCTCGCTACCCTACATCAGAGCCACCAACAGTCCCTGCTTGAGCTCAGGCAGGACCAAGATTGGCGGTTTTTGAGCTCATGCGGGCTCAAGCAGAGGATCGTCGCGCCATCCAGAGCCTGCTCAGCCAGGAGGCCACACCAGCCATAGCCACGACCCTGGACACCCGTGCCAAGCTGCCCTTGCCCACGTTACAGAAGATGGGGGCGGCCGACGATGCAGAAGCATTTCTAGGTTTGTTTGACCGAACCGCGGAAATTTGGGGCTGGCTGCAGGGTCAGTGGGCAGCCCGCCTCGTTCCTCTCCTGTCCGGGGAAGCCCAACTCGTGGCTCAACAACTGCCGGGAACAAGCCTCCTGGCCTACGCTGACCTGAGGAAAGCCATCTTGCAACGGGTTGGTCGGAGCCCCGAGGAAAACCGTCAGCTCTTCCGGGGTATGAGGCTGGAGAAGTCCAATTGCCCGTTCACCTTTGCCCAGCGGCTCCGTGATGCCTGCCGGAGGTGGCTGCTAGTGAGGGACCACGACGTTGAGGGACTCGTCAATCAGGTGGTGCTGGCGCAATTCATCCAACACTTGCCCAGGAGAACGGCGGAGGGGGTCCAGTGCCACCAGCAGGAAGCAGCCGTCCAGCTAGCGGAGGACCACATGGCGGCGATCCCAAGGGCGGATGAGCGCTCTCTCTCTCTCTCTCTCTCTCCCTCCCTGTGTTTTCCTCCGCTCTTACCCATTCCCCCCCCAACCCTCTCGCTCTGTCTTCTCTCCAGGGCCCGTTCTTGCCCCACGCAAGTGAGGAGCCTGGCTGAGACCAACGCCCCAGTCGACAAATTCAACTCGCCCTTTCCCCTCAACTTACAGCCGCTCTCCCCCTCAGGTGGGGGTGTCTGCCAAAGCAGATACGGGTGTGGCGTCTGGGCCGGCGTGTTGGAGGTGCAGGGATCCGAGCCACTTCCATGATCAGTGTCCGATGATGGAGGTGGGGACAGTGGTTCGGGTCTCCAACCTCCCGCATGCTGCCCCCGATCAGGGCGGAGCGTAACGGATTCCGGTAAGAATCCAGGGGGGTACACACCAAGCTATGCTGGATACCGGTTGTAATCAGACCACCATCCATCAACGCTTGGTTCAACCCGAGGCTTTGGGCACGGCTAAGCGGGTAAGGGTGAGGTGTGTGCATGGGGATGTCCACAACTATCCGATGGTGACTTTGCTAGTTAAATTCCGAGGAAAAAACAGAGTGGAGGCAGCGGTTAGTTCCCGCCTCACCCATACCCTGATTTTGGGGACCGATTGGCCTGCATTTAGGGATGTATTAGGGGGTATTTGTAAGGATGGGTCCTGCACTAAAATAGGGAGATGTGCAACGTGCAATGCTTTGGCAGGGGAGGCGGAGCCGGGGCAATTCTCGACCGTTACAAATCGGGGTGACGAAGGAAGGGGCGGGCCTTCCGCCCCTCCTCTTCGCAGGGAATTCCCTGACATGGATTTCCCTTTGGAGCAGTCGTGGGATGAGACCCTTAAGCATGCCTTCGACCAGGTGAAGATGGTTGATGGTCAGCGTCTTCAGCCGAACATCGCTCTCGCATACCCCTATTTTGCGATTTATAAATTACCGGTTGTATAGAGTGACGCAGGACACTCAAACAAAAGAAAATGTTACTCAGTTACTGATTCCACGTAGCCGCCGGGAAATGTTATTCCAGGCAGCTCATTATAATCCCATGGCGGGTCATCTAGGAGAAAGAAAAACACTTCTCCGTCTAATAGCCCGTTTTTATTGGCCGGGCATTACCGGCGACGTCCGCAGGTGGTGTGCGGCATGCTGTGAATGTTAGCTGGTAAACCCACTGGCCACCCCAAAAGCGCCATTGCGCCCACTTCCGTTGATCGAGGTTCCCTTCGAAAGAATTGGAATGGAGCTCGTCGGGCCATTAGAACGGACAGCACGATGGACACTTGTTTGAGTGTCCATCGTTTTGTGTTAGTCCTAGTGGATTACGCAACTCGATATATGGAAGCAGTGCCTCTAAGCAACATCTCAGCACGTAGTGTTGCTGGGGCACTCTTCAAAATAATCTCCCGCATGGGGATTCCAAAAGAAATCCTCACCGACCAACACAACATTTGTCAATGACACTTAGCGAACTTTACGATCTGTTGGGCATTAAATCGATTCGCACTAGCGTGTACCATCCGCAGACAGATGGCCTAGTGGAACGTTTTAACAAAACCCTCAAGAACACGATTCGTAAGTTCGTACACGAGGATGCTAAAAACCGGGACAGATGGCTCGATCCCCTGTTGTTTGCAGTGCGAGAGGTCCCGCAAGCCTCAACCGGCTTCTCTCCATTTGAGCTACTGTATGGGCGTTGCCCACGTAGTATCTTGGATGTCATATGAAAAGGCTGGGAGGAGGGACCTTCGAATAGCAAAAATGAAATTCAGTATGTCCTTGATCTCAGAGCAAAACTCCACACTTTGAGGAAACTAACACAGGAGAATTTCCTCTGGGCCCAAGAACGCCAACACCGACTGTACGACAGGGGAACACAGCTAAGGGAGTTTGCTCCGGGAGATAAAGTTCTTGTATTGCTCCCCACATCGAGCTCCAAATTACTCACCAAGTGGCAAGGGCCCTTTGAGGTCACACGACGAGTGGGGGACGTGCGTCAAATATACCATCTCAATCTCCTCAAATTATGGAGGGAGGCGGTCCCTGTGTCGTTGGCCACGGTGGCTCCAGAGAGGGCGGAGCTCGGACCAGAGGTAAATCCAAAGCCCGATCACAATGCCCCGGTCATTTGTGGAGACCACCTCTCCCTGTGCCAACGTTCAGAGGTTGCCAGGTTGCAAAAAGAGTTTGCAGACGTGTTTTCTCCTCTACCGGGTCGTACGAACGTCATCGAACACCACATCGAGACCGAGTCGGGGGTGGTCGTTCGTAGCCGCCCTTATCGCCTCCCCGAGCATAAAAAGAAAATTGTTCGGGATGAATTGGATAATAGAAGAGTCCCTCAGGGACTGGTCCAGCCCCGTTGTTCTTGTTCCCAAGAGCGACGGTTCTGTGTGGACTATAGAAAAGTCAACGCGGTGTCTAAATTTGACGCATACCCAATGCCTCGGGTTGATGAGATGCTCAATCGGTTAGGTACTGCTCGCTTTTATTTGACCCTGGACTTAAAGGGTTATTGGCAGATCCCCTTGACACCAATTTCCTGTGAGAAAACAGTCTTCACCACGCCGTTCGGATTACACCAGTTTGTGACACTTCTGTTCGGGTTGTTCGGGGCCTCAGCCACGTTCCAGCGTCTGATGGACCGTATCCTCCGCCCGCACTCCGCTTACGCAGCGGCCTATTTAGATGACATCGTTATCTATAGTAATGACTGGCAGTGGCATATACAACATCTGAGGGCGGTCCTGAAGTCGCTGCAGCGGGCGGGGCTCACAGCAAACCCCAAGAAGTGCGCGATTGGGCGTGTGGAGGGACGGTATCTGGGGTTCCACTTGGGTCATGGCCAGGTGCGTCCCCAAATTGATAAGACCGCGGTGATTGCGACTTGCCCTAGACCTAAGACCAAAAAGGGGGTGAAGGCAGTTCCTGGGGCTGGCTGGCTATTATAGAAGGTTTGTGCCTAATTATTCAGATGTCACCAGCCCGCTCACTGACCTCACTAAAAAGGGGGCTCCAGATCCGGTCCAATGGTCGGAGCAGTGCCAACAGGCGTTTACACGAGTTAAAGCCGCACTCTGTGGAGGGCCGCTCTTGTACACACTTAACTTCTCTCTCCCTTTCTTATTACAGACGGACGCTTCAGACAGAGGGCTGGGGACAGTACTCTCGCAGGTGGTGGAGGGGGAGGAGCGCCCGGTGCTGTACATCAGTCGGAAGCTCTCCTTAAGGGAAACAAACTACAGCACTGTAGAGAAGGAGTGTCTGGCCATCAAGTGGGTGGTCCTCATGCTCCACTACTACCTGCTGGGGCGGGCCTTCACTCTCTGCTCGGATCACGCCCCACTGCAGTGGCTCCACCGCATGAAGGATACTAACGCCCGGATCACCCGTTGGTATCTGGCTCTCCAGCCTTTTAAGTTCGAGGTGGTCCCCAGACCGGGGGTGCAGATGGCTGTCAAAAGACAGACCCCAACCAACTCATGAACTCAGTCCCCACCCATTCTGGACTCAGACTCAGAACTGTTATCATTGGTCACGGCGCCTGACCAATTAGTTTGCTTATATTCTCGCAACGCTTTAACAAATCAAAATTCCTCATACTTTTTGTCAGGAAGGTTCATAGTAGACACACCCAAATTTTCGTGTGAATTGGACAAACGGTGTAGGAGTTTGAAAAAGTAGGTTTCCTAGAATCAATAAACAATAAACTGGTTACCCTTGAACTTCTCCATCAAGACATCAAAGACCTTAAGACCAGCCTTGAATTTAGTCAGTCCCAGATAGAATCATTGCAAAAAAACAACAAAGAAATGCATACAAATATATCAGAACTCACAACAACAATCAACAGTCACACAAACGAAAATAAACAGCTAAAAGAATCCGTACTAGACATCCAGTCTTTCAGTATGTGAGACAACCTAATCCTCTTGGATATACCAGAACAAATCCAAGATAACCCTGAACAAGCGATCAAAGATTTCATGCATTCTACTCTTAAACTCCCAAAAGAGACTGTAAACAATATCACCTTTCACCACGTCCACCGCCTCGGATCTAATGAAAATAAAAACGCTGACACCAAATGTCCACGTCCCATAAATGCAAAATTTGAGCACTACAAACATAAAGAACTGTTCAAGAGCAAGTTTAAAGAGCTACGAGGAACTAACTACGGACTTAACAACCAATTTCCACAGGAAATCCGGGACCGATGGAGAATATTGATCCCGTTCATGAAACAATTTCGCAAAATTGGAAGGAAATCTTTCCTCACTGTAGACCAACTATATGTGGATGGCCAGCTCTACAGAAATGACACTATATACTGGTTATAATCTATTATGAATGAAATAAAAAATAAATGTCAAAAATTGCAATACAAGAAAATACAGTAATCACCTACCTCCCACATTCAAAATATGTTATCTGTGTATTAATGCAAAAAAAAAAAAAAAAAATTAGCATTGTTTTATGTCGTGTTTGTCTGACATTGAATGTGTACTATGTGTATTTTTTTTGTCTGTATCATATAATAGGGTACAGATACTTATATTAAATATCAAACAAAGCTACATACTTTCTTAACACAGAATTTCACATCTAAAATTGGTAAGCTGGAACATACGAGGCATTAATTCACCAGCTAAAAGATAGACTTTTTTTTAAGCCACCTTAAAAAACTTAATGCAGATATGTTTATTGCCAGAAACTCACCTTTTGGATCCAGAACACAACAAATACACAATTGACTCAAATATATTCTGCATCCTATAACTCAAAGAAAAGAGGTGTAGCAATATTAATCAATAAAAACATAGCAATTATTAATCATTCAACCATATGTGATCCAGAAGGACGATATGTTATCATCAACATAACCGTAAACAATAAAATACTGACCATTGCTAATATCTATGGACCAAACACAGATGACCCCCAATTTTTCCATATTTTTTTTTCTTCAAAAGCCAACCTCTCCCAATCAGCTATAATAATTGTAGGAGACTTTAATACAGTTATTGATACAACACAAGACGATCGAGTATGCCATCACATTTTAAACTGTGGCAGTCTACAGAAACCATCAAACAATATTTGAATGACCTTGGTCTTGGCAGTAGCTGGAGACTTACAAACCCAAACTCAAGAGAATACACTTTTTTTCTCAGTTGTTCATAAATCATATTCGCATATTGATTATTTTTTTTAACAAGCAATTCCCTCATTCCAGACATCTTAAATACAACAATAAACCCTATCATTATTTCTGACCATGCACCAATCATTATAACTATCAATAACAGGAACGCTATAAAAAAATCCTTTAGATGGAGGATGACTACATCACTACAAGACAAAGACTGTAATGAATACTTTAAAAAAGAATGGGCATAATTCATGGAAACAAACAACACACCAGACATCTCTGCACTAACTCTTTGGGAGACAGCTAAAGTTGTATTAAGAGGAAAGATCATATCATATTCTACATACAAACATAAAAATGAACAAGAACCAGAAAAAGAATTAGAAAATAAAATACACACATTACACAATATGTAATCTAATAATCCCAATGAGCCAACTTTAAAGGAGCTAAATAAAACAAAAGTGACTACGAAGATATTATAAATAAAAGGATAGAATTTCAAAAACAATGCCTAAGATATACACATTTTGAACATGATGACAAATCAGGTAAATACCTTGCTAATTTACTCAAACGTAACAAAGAAAAGACACTTATCCTGGTAATTAAATACCCAGAAGGAAAGACACTCCACACCTTACAAGACATCAATGACACTTTTCGTACATTTTATAAACATCTGTACAGTAATGAAAAAGAACCAAAAATTAAAGACACTAATTCATTCCTTAATAATATAAATCTGCCCAGTCTAACCACAACCCAAAGAGAACCTTTGGAAGAATCTACTGTATATCTGAAATGGAATATAAACAGGCTCTCGACTCACTATCAAATAATACAGCCCTAGGTTTAGATGGATACCCACCAGAATACTACAAGCACTTTTGGTCAACTATATTACCATTATTCTTGCGAATGAAGGCAGAAATGAAAAATACTTCATCTATCCCATCTCACATGAACACAGCACTAATTTACGTTCTACTTGAACCAAACAAAGACCCAACATTATGCACTAGTTACCGCCCATTATCCCTTATCAATACGGATTTAAAAATAATTAGCAAAGCAAATTATCACGTGTCTTGAACCAGTAATTTCATCTCTCATCCATCCAGACCAAACAGGTTTCATCAAAGGACACCACTCATCAAAAAATACCAGACAATTATTCAACATAATGAACCTATGTCAACAAAACAAAAAAAGACAATAATCGTATCATTGGACGCAAAAAAGGCTTTTGATGAAGTAAGTTGGCAATTCCTTCATACAACACTTAAAAAATGTGGGTTCGGAAACTCCTTTATTCACTGGATTAAAACATTATATAATACACCACTAGCATCTGTTATAACGAGTGGCATGATATCATCATCATTCCAGCTTCAGGGAGGGACTCAACAAGGGTGCCCCTTATCACCCTTACTCTTCGCTCTATTTATAGAAACTCTAGCCGCTGCAATAAGGCAGAATGATAATATTTTTGGAGTTGTATCATACAACACCAATCATAAAATTTATTTATATGCAGATGACATATTACTTTTTGTACAAAATCCTAAAACATCACTTACAGAAATAATTAAACTCAATGAATATTCTATGATATCAGACTACTCCATAAACTGGACCAAATCAACAATTTTACCATTGAATATGAAACCACATGACACGAGCATACAGGACACACCATTTAAAATAAATAATATTACATACTTAGGAATAAACATATCCCAGAACCTCACTGACTTCATTCATTCCACTGTTGAAAACAATAGAAGATGAATTAACTCAATGGATGAACCTACCACTTTCCATTATAGGTCATATTGCAACAGTAAAAATGTGTATGCTACCAAAAATCCTTTATCTATTCACCATGACTCTGGTACAACCAACTAAGAAATGGTTTACATCATTTTAAATCAAACAATTAACAAATTTTACTGGAAAAAGGAATGCTAAAATAAGTTTACAAACACTTCTAGTAGCACCAAAATTTCAACACTATTGCTTAGCATCTCATCTACAGTACTTTTGCAAATGGATCAAATGTGCCTCCTCCCTTTCCCACGTCTCCCGGCGACACCTTCTCTCATTTAACTGGACTGTGTCGGAGTGCTAGTTGGATGTGGTGTCTCTGGCTGGGGAGCTAACTGGTGCACACCACAGTTGCAGCCACAGATTACAGTCCATAAAAAGGGCAACCAAACAATGATCCGTCAGGTTACAACCAGACCAGGTGAGCTTGGTTTGGAGGTACCCGTCATGGTGCCCCAACATCCTCTGTAGAGGAAGACACAGCGGAGCACAGAGGCAGAGAAACCGATGCAACACTGAGATTATAAAATCTCGTAAAGGTATTGGGTGTTGCCCAACCCGCTGCTCTGCATATGTCTGCTAGGGAGGTGCCTTTGGCCAGTGCTCATGAGGATGCCACACTTCTCATCAAGTGTGCTCAAATCTGCAAGGGGGTGGGCACGGCCTGGGTGTGATAAGCCAATGCTATTGCGTCAACCACCTAGTGGGAAAGCTTCAGTTTGGAGACAGCATTCCCTTTCCGCTGTCCACCAAAGCAGACAAAGAGCTGCTCAGAATGTCTAAAGCGCTGCGTGCAGTCCAAATACCTAGCCCAAATACCCAAGTGCCTGGTCTCTGAAGGGAGTCGTAGGAACCTTGGGAACATAGCCGGGTCGTGGTCTTAGGATCACATGAATGTCTGCCTGCCGAACTCCAGGCAGGTGTCGCTGACAGTGAACGCTTGCAGGTCCCCGACCCTCTTGATGGAGGTGAGCGCAATCATGAGGGTCGTCTTCAGTGAGAGGGCCTTGAGTTGGACTGATTCTACCCGCCCTTGAGAAAGAAGGTCCTTCCTCAGGGGAATTCGCTAGGGAGGGGCTGTTGCGAGATGCACGAGATCCGAGAACCAAGTCAGAGAGGGCCAATAAGGGGCCACCAGAGTGACTTGTTTCATCCTCTCTGACCTTGCATAGCACCTGTGCAAGAAGGCTCTCTGGGGGAAATGTGTACTTGCGCAGCCCCATGGACCAGCTGTGTACCAGCGCGTATGTCCCGAGGAGAGCCT
Source organism: Moxostoma hubbsi (assembly GCA_032164185.1). Classification (NCBI taxonomy): domain Eukaryota; kingdom Metazoa; phylum Chordata; class Actinopteri; order Cypriniformes; family Catostomidae; genus Moxostoma; species Moxostoma hubbsi. The sequence goes on from JAVLUX010000019.1 coordinate 43,740,016, forward strand.
CCATTCGGGCGTACCCGCAAGCTTGCTCTTTTCCCAGTTGACCTGAAGCCCTAAATGGATGAGGTGCCTGAGCACCTGGTCCCTGTGGATAGATAGTAACTCTCGGGAGTGGGCCAGGATGAGCCAGTTGTCAAGGTAGTTGAGTATGCGAATGCCTGCTTCACGAATCGGGGCAAGGGCTGCCTCTGCGACCTTCGTAAAGACACGAGGGGACAGGGACATGCCGAAGGGGAGGACTTTGTACTGATACGCCTGGCCGTTGAACGTGAACCATAGAAAGCGTCGATGTCAAGGTAAGATCTAGACGTGGAAGTACGCGTCCTTCAGGTCTACCGCTGCGAACCAATCTAGATGCCGAACACAAGTTAGAATGTGTCTTTGCATGAGCATTTTGAATGGGGGTTTGTGCAAGGCCCGGTTGAAAACTCACAAGTCCAAGATCTTGAAAAAAACGCCTTTTTTGGGTACAATGAAGTAAGGGCTGTAGAAACCCTTCTTCATCTCGGCTAGAGGGACAGGCTCTATCGTGTCTTTGAGTAAGAGAGTTGCAATTTCCGAGCACAGGGATTTGGCGTCTTCAGTGACTGAGGAGGAGGTCCCATGGAGGCGTCCTCTAGACTCGTCAGAACCGGCCGGGGGACAACAGTCGTGGGGCTGGAGGCGAAGGGTCTGCGTCAAATGTGCTGGGACTGTTAAGGTGTGGCACCTGCGTGCTGTGAGAACAACATTTGCGGGCCAGGTGACCCAGAGAAAGAGGAAATTGCTCTTTTATTGAGAATGTGGGTACCGCAGCCCAAAGGGGGTGCGGCAAAGTAAATAAACTTAGATGCCACGTCAAACATTGCCATGGTAAGGTTCTTAGGGTCCTAGAGGGGGTTTATGAGACGGGTGGCATGCACTTCCTGCGGGGCACTCGACGCTGGGGCTGAGAGCTGGTCCCAGGCTGAGGCGGAGCAGCATGTTTCTTGGAAGCCGCAGAAGGACCCTCGGTGGGCAGATGGGTCACTGCTCATGCTGGAAGTGCGACAGGGCATGATGTGAGAGATGGCCTCCATCTGCTTCTTCACCTCTGAGAACTGCTGGGCGAAGTCCTCGAAGGTGTCGCCGAAAAGGCCAAACTGGGAGATAGGTGCGTTGAGAAAGCGTGCCTTGTCCACTTTGCACATCTCGACCAGGTTCAGCCACAGATGTTGTTCTTAAAACACGAGGGTGGCCATCAACTGCCTGAGTGACCACGCTGTGACCTTCGTGGCCCTGAGGGCGAGGTCGGTCGCTGAGCACAGTTCCTGCAGCACATCGGGTCAGGACTACCCAAGTGCAGATCTTTAAGTGCCTTGGCCTGGTAGACTTGCAGGAGGGCCATGGCATGCAAGGCGGAAGCGGTCTGTCCGGTGGCACTGTAGGCTTTGGAGGTCAGTGAGGACGTCATCCTACAGGCCCTGGAGGGGAGCACCAGGCGATCCCACCAGGTGGTGGTGTTTTCGGGACACAGGTGGATTGCATGGATCCGCCGTCGAGGGTAGTGAGAGTGGATGAGCGAGAGGATCAATTACGGGCAGTGAAAGGTGCCCTCCACGACCTTGTCAGCTCATCATGCACTTTCAGGAAGAAAGGAACTGGAGGGGGCGTGGCTGTGAGCGGCGCGCAGACCCGAGGAACCAATCATCCATCCACGAAGGCTGTGGGGGAGGATAGAGGATTCCAGTCCAACCCCACACCTCTGACTGGGCGTGCTGAGCCGAAGGTTGCAGCCCAATTGAGTCTTCCGCATCAGACGCCAGAATACTCTCCGATGAAGCGGCGAGCTCATCATGCAGCTCAGGGGGCTCAAGAGGATAGGCAAACTGGCCGTGAGGTGAGCCGTTGTCACCCCGAGCCAGGGCGGAAGTCAACGAGCGTGTCGGGGGGTGGGTGGTTCGTGCGGACTTACCTGGCAAAACAGAGCCCGCTGCCTTCCCCAAATCACCTCCATCGCCAGCCGGGTCATCCTCAATCCCATGGGAAGAAGGAGTGACGCGGGGGGCGGCTGGAGTGGCGTTCCTTCTCAGGAAGGAAAGCCTCGACCGCAACATTGCCATGGTAAAGTTCTCGGTGTGATCGCAGCCCAGACACGAGGCAGCGCCTGTGACCGTCAGGAGCGGAGAGAACTCGAAAGGCATCTTTATAAAGACACGTCCTGAAAAGGATGTTTAATGCCGCTGTGTATTGCTCTTTTAGAGAAAAATACTCTTTTATAGAAAGTTTCTCTTTTAGTAGTGCTGTCGAAGCACCCAGGGGCAAAGCTGCACTGCTGTGCATAGGAGGACAAAGATGAGATGAGAGGAAACAGACTGTGACTCGCAGCTTGCTGCTTACACAACCGGTCGGCTCCGAAGAAAATTTCTGAATGAACAGACACATTTCCCTCCCTTTATACCCATATGTCCGGGAACAGGACATGCATACTCTGTCTGCCAATTTCTCATAGTTATTATTAGTTACATTTATATAGCACTTTATCTGAGACCTCAAAGCACTTTACAAGGGAGGGGGAATCTCCTCAACCACCACCAATGTGCAGCATCCACCTTGATGATGCGACGGCAGCCATATTGCACCAGTACGCACACCAGCTCACTGGTGGAGAGGAGACAGAGTGATGAAGCCAATCAGTATACAGGGATGATTAGGAGGCCATGATGGACAGATTTGTCCAGGACACCGGGGTTACACCCCTACTCTTTTCGAAAGATAGCCTGGGATTTTTAATGACCACAGAGAGTCAGGGCCTCGGTTTAACATCTCATCCGAAGGACGGTGCTCTTTGACAGTATAGTGTCCCTGTCACTATATTGGGGTGTTACAACCCACACAGACCACAGGGAGAGCACCCCCTGCTGGTCTCACAACACCTCTTCCAGCAGCAACCTGATTTTCTCATGAGGTCTCCTATCCAGGTACTAACCAGGCTCAGCCCTGCTTAGCTTCAGTGGGCAACCAGTCTTGGGCTACAGGGTGATATGGCTGCTGACACAAAGTTCAGAGATGCATAAGGCTCTCAAGAGAGACCCCTAGTGTCGCTTTTTCGACACAACATCAAAGTGAGCGACAAATGGGGAACAACTAAACCTCTTTCCAAAAATGCCATATATGTGCCCCATTTGCCCACAAACGAGTCTTCAAGATGACCCTTCTTCAAAAGCTTCTACTTTCCCCATCTCTGAGCACCGCTTCAGCTAACTTCCATCCCCTTAAATCTATTTGTCTGGCAAACATCACGCTGGTTAGAACCCCCTTTTTTGTGTGTTTATGCTCTATATTGATGAATGCACCATCGCCTAAAATACATAGTCTGGGGCAAAATGAAATTTCAGTGCCCAATACATCACTCATAAAACACTGAATCTTCAACCAAAATTCTTGGATCTTAACACACCACCAAAAGACATGGGTTGTGTCAAGTCAAGTCAATTTTATTTGTATAGCACCTTTCACAACACACATCATTTCAAAGCAGCTTTACAGAAGATCAGCATTAACAGACGATAAAACCGTAATGTCTATAAAGTCGATGAATCATCATTGTGAAATTAGATAAAATACGATTCTTTATCGTATTTAAAAATAATTAAATAATAATTGTATTAATAACCCCAGTGAGCAAGCTGAAGGCGATCATGAATATAATGTAAATATTACTTATGTATAGTTAAAATCATCGTTTCAAATGATTAAACTTATTAAGTGCTAAGGGTCAGTGTTTAAACATTGATTGTGTTTGAACTGCAAGATTAATGACCAATGTCTTTGAAGACCATCCTTGATTAATTGCAGAAGTTCACATAGATGCAATTGTCCTTGTTAATTGGCTGATGAAGGCTTTTGTTGGCAATAGTTAGTCTATGAATTCCATTTCAAGATCGTAGTCCATCAATAGACTGAGGTGAAGCAGGTTGGAGTCGGCATCAGTTCATCCTCTGAAGTCCATTGTAATAGAGTGAAGTGATGTTTGGCTGGCACTGGCTGTATTTAGTCTTCATCATTCAGCGACATGTAGCAGTGGAGTCCAACACAAAGCAGGAATGGTGCTGGATCCAGCCAGTTCTGGTGACCTCAGGATAGGAGTCCCAAGGTTGAGACATGGAAACAAATAAAATAATATTAGTATACATGCCATTAAATGTATTGCAGAGTTAGAGATCATGATCAAAGTTTCTGGTTTCTGGTTCCGGCAGACCCAACTAAAGCAGCCTAATTGTGGGTTGGAGGATAAATTAGGTGTATGCCTGACTAAATAGATGAGTCTTTAGTCTAGACTTAAACTGAGAGAGTGTGTCTGCATCTCGAACAGTGTTAGGGAGACTATTCCATAGTTTAGGAGCCAAATATGAAAAGGATCTTCTCCCTTTTGTGGATTTTGATATTCTAGGAACTATTAACAGGTCAGAATTTTGTGATCTTAATGGACGTGTTGGAATATAGCATGGTAGAAGATCACTTAAGTACTGCGGAGCTAGACCATTCAAAGCTTTGTACGTAGTTAACAGAATTTTAAAGTTAATACGGAATTTAACAGGTAGCCAATGTAACGATGATAAAATGGGGCTAATATGATCATATTTCTTGGTTGTTGTTAGCACTCTGGCTTCTGCATTTTGAACTAATTGAAGTTTATTTATTGAACTTGCTGGATATCCTCCCAGTAATGCAATTACAATAATCTAGTCTTGAGGTCATGAACGCATGAATTAGTTTTTCGGCATCAGCAACAGAGCGCATATGCCTTAATTTAGCAATATTTCTTAGGTGGAAGAATGCTGTTCTACAAACATTGGTGATTTGATTTTCAAAGGACAGATTGGTATCAAATATTACACCTAAGTTCTTCGCTGTTGAAGTTGATGTAATAGTACATCCATCTAGAGTCAAATTATATTGTAGTGGCTTATTTTTAGAGTTTTTTGGTCCAATAATTAGTACCTCTGTTTTGTCAGAATTTAGTAGAAGGAAATGTTTGGCCATCCAATCTTTTATTTCATTGACACACTGCTAATTGTGAAATCTCATCAGGTTTTGTAGAAATATAAAGTTGTGTATCGTCAGCATAACAGTGGAAACTTATTCCACGATACCTGATAATATCTCCCAGGGGAAGCATATATAAGGAGAAAAGCAGAGGCCCTAAAACTGATCCCTGTTGCACTCCATATTTTACTTTTGTTTGGTTTGACAATTCCTCATTTACATAGACAAAGTGGTAGCGGTCTAATAAATATGACCTAAACCATGCTAATGCAACTCCACAAATGCCAACATAATTCTCCAGCCTATTCAAGAGAATGTCGTGATCTATCGTGTCGAATGCAGCACTAAGATCTAAAAGCACTAGAAGAGAAATGTAGCCGCGATCAGATGATAAGAGCAAGTTATTTGTAACTCTGATAAGTGCAGTCTCTGTACTGTGATGAGGCCTGAAATTTTTCGTATATATTATTTCTCTGTAGAAATGAACATATTTGGGAGGATACTACCTTTTCTAGTATTTTTGACATAAACGGGAGATTTGAAATCGGTCTATAATTAGCAAGTTCTCCAGGATCATGTTGTGGCTTCTTAATAAGCGGTTTGATAATTGCCAATTTAAAGTTTCTTGGGACATATCCTAAGCATAGCGAGGAGTTAATGATATTAAGAAGAGGTTCTGAGATTACAGGAGATCTCTTTTAAGAGTTGTGGCTTTTGATGTCTTATGACAGAGAAAGATTGAAGTTGCACGTGAGGAAAATTATTAGGCCCTGTTTTCTCAGGTGCGATGACAGATGATTGCATAATTCCAATTTTATTTCTGATTATTTCAATTTTATCTGTAAAGAAATTCATGAAGTCATTACTCTTGAGCTGTGATGTAATATCTGGATCTGTTGAGGCTTTATTCCTAACCAATTTAGCCACAGTACTGAATAAACATCTAGGATTGTTATGGTTATTTTCTATGAGTTTACTAAAATATGCTGACCTGGCAGCTTTTAGCGCCTGTCTGTAGTTACAGACACTATCCTTCCATGCACCACGAAATACCTCTAATTTTGTATTTTTCCACATGCACTCCATTTTCAGAGCTGCTCTCTTGAGAGCATGAGTGTGATCATTGTACCATGGTGCAGGGCTTATTTCTTTAATTTTCTTTAATCGAAGTGGGGCGACAATATCAAGAGTGCTAGAGAAGACTGCATTTATATTTTTTGTTATTTCATCAAGTTCTTCTGGGCTTTGGGGTTTATTGAGTGTATGAGATAGATCTGGAAGATTATTAGTGAAGCTATCTTTAGTGGTCGAAAGAATAGTTCTACCTGAACGATAGCTTGGTGTAGATTGAGTAACATTAGTTGATTGCAGCATACAAGAGACGAGGTAATGATCCGAGATGTCATCGCTCTGCTGTAGAATTTCTATATTATCAACATCAACTCCATATGAAAGAGTTAAATCTAATGTATGATTATGGCGATGAGTTGGTATTGTTACATTTTGTCTGACTCCAAGAGAGTTGAGAATATCAATAAATGCTAATCCCAATGTATCATTTTCATTATCTATGTGAATGTTGAAGTCACCAACAATTAAAGCTCTATCTACAGTAACTACAAGATTTGATACAAAATTTGCAAATTCACTAAGGAAATCAGAATAAGGCCCGGGTGATCTATACACTGTAGCAAGGGTAAAAGACGACAGAGATAGTGTGTCTCCATCTTCTTATTGGTATCGCCAGTAGGTGGGTGTGTCTTTAAGACCAAGCCTATACAATATAGAGGGGTCCAATAGAATCAATGTAAATAAGGTAAATAAGGTGCATAAGGTGCACCCTTGCATCTCTAGACTTGAAGTTTTTTAGAATCCTACCCTACACTCCCTCCTCCAATACCATGTTCAAACCTTTTGATAAAAGTTAAAGCTCCATCCCCCAGACTCTGAATTAGCAGGGAGTAATACACTGATGCCTCATGACCTTTTCCAAAGCAGTAATCACCACTCCCAAAATGTCAGAGCAGGTGGCGCATCTTTAAATACATAAAAAACTTTGGAATCCCAAAATGTTGAACCAAATTTTCAAAGGATCTCAACACTCCACTCTCATATAATTCACTGAGTGTAGAAACTCCCCTCACAATCCACTCTGACCAGCAGAAAGGGGACTTATTAATACATAATTTTGGGTTCAGCCATATACTTGAGTCAACATTTAAAATGTCTGAATTAAACACTGGACACTTTTGTACATACCGAGTGAGAATTAGAGATAACGGGGTGAAACTTAACTTCTCAGGTTAGTTTGATAGAAAAGGTTTGCAATGGCGAAATAGGGGCAAGAACTTCCCATTCAATACAAAACCAGGGAGGGGCTCTCTCAGGTGGAAGCGACCAATGAGCCAAATGTCTGAGACAGAATGCATAATAATAAAACAAAATCTTTGGTAGGCCAAGCCCACCTTTGTCAATCGGCCTATGCAGCTTACTGAAATGTAATCTGGGATGTTCACCATTCCAAATGAAGGACTTCGATATGCTATCAAAATTTCTTGAAATAAGAGCGGGGGACATCTACAGGTAGCTTGTAGCAGGTAGTTGAATTTTGGAATACAGTTAATTTTAATTAAATTATCCTACCCAATCATAGATAAATGTTATAAAGCCCACCTGAAAGTTCACATGAATATTTGTGTTAAAGGGTTTTTTTTTTTTTATTCTGTGCGACCCTTTAAAATATAATGGTGATAAATAGAAATTGAATTATGAAAAGACAGAACTTTTAGGGTTGTTTTATCATATAAATATCAGAATATTCTCAAAATAAAAATAAAATACAAGAAACATGTTTTGTAGAAAATGAGTAACAAAACTATTAACAAAAACAAATGTAAGTACAATAACAGAAGTATGTTCGGTGACATGTTCATCTCAGAAAAGATCTAAAAAATATCTTCATGCCTCTGTGGTGCTGATGTTGCACCTCTGTTTCTATGACACCACTGATCATCAATTTCTTATTGGCTGATACTGGACATCAGTGACATGATGGAGACTGCTGACATCATGACTTCTTCCCGCCTTCACAGACACTGTGCAGTACAGTGGTATAAAAGAGCTCTACACGGACTCACACACAAACACACACACACACACACACACACATAGACCCTCACCCTCTGCAGAACACACGCTCCATCCACAGACACCATGAGAGAGATCGTGCACATTCAAGCGGGACAGTGTGGCAATCAGATCGGAGCCAAGGTAATTATGGCATCTTAAAGCAGTTCATGTTATATATTGTGTTACTAATGTATTCCTAGATGGCACAAATGTACTCTACATGACTTTATACAAGAAAGGCAACAAAGTTAAAGTGTCTGGTGTCTGTTTTAAAAAAAAAGTTGTTTAGAATATTTGTTTTATCATTGTCGTCTGGTCAGTTTGACATAGAATGCTACTGAACGTGAACAAAATGTCATTATCATAGCCTTTAAAAAGATAATAATTAGCACCATTATTTCAAGTGAGCTGATTTCTCAATATTGGCTAAAATATCAAACACACAGGGCAAGTCTGAAGGTTGTTTGAGAATTTTTAATGAGTCATTGTGGCACACAGAGAGAGAGAGCGAGAGACTGCGGCATGATGCTACTTCTGTATTTCTACTGCGCAGCTGCTTCAAACACACACACACACACACACACACACACAGAGGAGCTGTTGAGCTTTATAAAGCAACTATTGAATCTTTTCAAATTTCTTAAGAGATTAGAAAAGTATGAAGAGAGAGGTCTGGGTAGCTCAGTGAGTAAAGACGCTGACTAGGACCCCTGGAGTTGCGAGTTTGAATCCATGGAGTGCTGCACTCTGAGTGACTCTCAACAAGCCAATAAGATGTGCAGATTGACAGTCTCAGACATAGAGGCAACTGAGATTCATCCTCCATCACCCGGATTGAGGAGAGTCACCACGAGGACTCAAGAGCACATTGGGAACTGGAACTCCAAATTATGGAGAAAAAGGGGAGAAAATAATAAAAATATTAATAGATTGCATAACAGACACATGTTGAATGTCTTGTGTAGATAATAGAGACCTCCGGCCTGACTTACTTTTGTGCTTTTGTGTTGCCCTTTCGGCCATCCTTCCTCCTGCCATTCTTTCCCACCTCCTGGGAAACTGAGAGAAATGAGGGGAGGGAGAGGGAAAAGAGAAAAAGCGAACAAGAGAGACAGAATTAGAGAGAGAGAGAAAAAGTGGCTCGCCAGTCCCTAGACATGCTGTCGCCTGGTCCTCATTCAGCTGGGCAGTGGTCCTCTGCGACGCCGGGTGATGGCACTAGGCATTGCCCCCTCCTGGTGGATGGCAGCAGATCCTCCATCTCCATTTGCATCTCTCTCTCTCTCCCCCAAACTGGCATCTCTGTCTTGTCCTTATCTCCCTCCCAGCTGATTAGGATGATTCAGCGCCAGGTGTGCATCCTCACGGCCTGGCCACGCCCTCCTCCTCATCCCAATGCCTTAAATTATCTCAGTGCCTTAAGTATATTTCAAATCATAATGGATTTACACTGATTTTTGTCAGAATGTCAAATGTTGTCTGACATCAGTTCCTTTTTGATTTTGTCAAGTCATCTTGGCAGATTATTTTTTGTTTTTTTTTGTTTTGGAGAGTATTAGAAGGCTTTTAGCCCCTAGTAAAAGAAATGTGCTTTTTGTATTAAGTTTAGAAATGTATTTTTTTTAAGCAAATATTTACAATTAAACATTTTGATTGAATGTTTACAATTATACCATAAAGGCAGTGAGGCAGTGTGGGGTCAAAGCTGATAATGTGATATAGAGTAGATATAGAGGCTATGGTGACAGTGCAAAATTCACCACTACGAGATTTATTTTTTAATGAAGTTTAATAAAAAAAAATTTAATTACCACATAGTAAACAGAAATTTACAGACATCAATGGGGCTTCCCAAAATACAATCTTTTCACTTATTCAACAATTATGGAAAAACTGATGATTTAATCACAAGTCTGTCTCAAAATATAGGCCTTTTTTCTACATAGGCCATGTATTGTAGGCCAGAGCTTTTTACCCTGAGGGGCTTAAGCCCATTTCTACACTGCAAGTTAAACAAATCCAATTTTGTAAAAAAGAGTTTTATCAGGATCAAGAAGTTCACCAGGATCTGAGGAGACAGGTGAACATTCTTGAGTCTCCTCAGAAAGAAGAGACGCTGGTGAGCCTTCTTGATCAGAGTAGATGTGTTGAGGGTCCAAGAGAGGTCCTCAGAGATGTGGACCCCCAGAAACTTGAAGCTGGTGACACGCTCCACCTCAGTCCCGTTGATAAGAATGGGTGTGTGTGTGCCAGCTTTAGACTTTCTGAAGTCCACAATGAGCTCTTTGGTCTTCTTAGTGTTGAGAGCCAGGTTGTTGTCAGTGCACCACGAAGATAGGTGCTGGACCTCCTCCCTGTAGGCCGTCTCATCGTTGTTACTGATAAGACCGATCACCGTAGTGTCGTCTGCAAACTTGACAATGGTGTTAGGGCCATGTACAGGTGTGCAGTCGTAGGTGAAGAGGGAGTAAAGGAGAGGGCTCAGCACACATCCCTGTGGTACGCCGGTGTTCAGGGTGATGGTTGAGGAGGTGTAATTAGCTAACCTAACAGACTGAGGTCTGTTGGTTAGGAAGTCCAGAATCCAGTTACAGAGGGAAGAATTGATGCCCAGTTCACTTAGTTTGGTGATCAGTTTGGAGGGGATGATGGTGTTGAATGCTGAACTAAAGTCAATGAACAGCATTCTCACATAGGTGTTGCTATTGTCAAGATGGGACAGGGCAGAGTGAAGTGCCGTAGAGATGGCATCCTCTGTGCTCCTGTTCTGACGGTAGGCGAATTGGAAGGGGTCCAGTGAAAGTGGTAAGCAGGTCTTGAGATGGGCCAGGACCAGCCTCTCGAAGCACTTCATAATGATGGGGGTGAGTGCAACTGGACGGAAGTCATTAAGGCTTGTTGCATTGGAGTGTTTTGGCACCGGCACGATGGAGGTGGTTTTAAAGCACGTGGGGACAGCTGCTTGGGCTAGAGACAGATTAAATATGTCAGTCCAAACCTCAGTCAGCTGCACAGCACAGGCCCTGAGTACGCGTCCGGGGATACCATTAGGACCAGCAGCCTTGCGTGCATTAATCCTGCTCAGTGCCACATCCACATCTGTGGTGGAGAGTGTGAGGGGCTGGTGAACTGCAGAGACCACAGCCTTGATGGCCACTTCCTTGCTTTCCCTATCAAAGCGGCCATAGAAGTGATTCAGCTCATCAGGCAAGGAGGTGTCGGTGATGGGGGGGGGGGGGTGGAGTTAGTATCTTTGTAGTCTGTGATGGCCTAGATGCCTTACCACATGCGTCGGGGGTCAGAGTTGTTCTTGAAGTGATCCTCAATCCTTAGCTTGCGGTTGTGCTTGGCCTTTTTGATACCCCTATTCAGGTTAGTCCTGGATGAGTTATAGGCTTGACCATCACCTGATCTGAATGCAATGTCTCGTGCCTTCAGCAGGAGTCTGACCTCACTGTTCATGAGGTCCATGGCTTCTGATTAGTGAAAGTGGTAATCCGTTTGAGGGTGGTGACACTGTTGATGTTTGAGTTGATGCAGTCCAGAACGGAGGAGGCATATGAATCAATGTCCATGTGGGAGTCATGGGTGGCCTGAGTTGTGAACCTTCTCCAGTCAGTATTTCCAAAACGCTGCTGAAGTGCCGAGTCAGCTCCCTCTGGCTACACTTTGACTGTCCTTACTGTTGATTTCACACGTTTGATGAGTGCTAAATACTTGGGTAGTAGAAACAAAGAGAGGTGATCTGAGTGTCCTAGATGGGGGAGGGGAGCAGCTTTGTATGCATCAGCTATATTTGTGTAGACTTGATCTAAAATCTTTCCATCTCTTGTGGGGCATGATACATTCTGATGGAATTTAGGCAGTACAGTCTTTAAAACTCGAGTGGTTGAAGTCACCCGCGACAATGAAGGCTGCCTCGGGATGCAGAGTTTGTTGTTTACTAATAGCAGAATGCAGTTCTTTCATGGCAATCTTGGCATTAGCATCTGGTGGTATGTAGGCTGCTGTTATTACAGTTGATGTAAACTCTCTGGGCAAATAGAAAGGTCTACACTTAACCATGATATACTCAAGATTAGCTGAGCAGTGACTCTCGGTGATGGTGGTGTCCGTGCACCACGTTTTGTTAACATAAATGCACAAACCCCCACCTCGGGTCTTACCGCAGTCATCAGCTGTTCTGTCAGCACGGAGGAGGCAGTGTCCAGCTAGCTCGATAGTGCTATTGGGTATTCCACTGTTAAGCCAGGTTTCTATGAAAATCATGATATTGCAGTCCATAATCATTCTATGTGTGGTGATCCGCAGGCGCAGTTCATCCATTTTGTTCACCAGCGAGCGAACATTGGCGAGGAAAAGGCTTGGAAGAGCAAGTCGATGTGGAGTTCACTTTAGCCTCGCTCGAATTCCACCGCGTGACCCTCTGCGGTGTTGTTTCCTTGTCTGTCTGAAGAGCCCTCCAGTCGGTGTGGGGATGTTCGGAGGTCCCGTTGGTTTAGCGATCTCTGGAAGTACGCTAATAATGGTGTCAGAATTGCCGGAACCGATGTCCAAGAGTTCGTGTCGGGTGTATGATATGTACGCTAAACTGTTTTTACTGAAAATACTTGAGATAAACAAGCATAATACAATTTACTCTTATGCCATCCCGGATGTGTATGAATTTCTTCAGCAGAACACAATTCTTTTTTTTGAAAATTAAGATTTTTAGTCTTCAGATATTTTTGGTCCACACAATACAAGTGAATGTGTGCTAACATTTTGAAGATCACATACAGTAGGTTGGGATAAAAGTAATCTATATGACTCCAGTGGTTAAATCAATGTCTTCAGAAGCAATTTAATAGATGTGGGTGAGAAATGGATCGATATTTTAGTGAATTCTTACTATAAATTCTCTTCCCTGTTCAGTACATGTCCACTTTCACTTTCACATTCTTCTTCTTGTGTTTTTGGTGATTCACATTCTTCATACATATCACCCCCTACTGGACACGTAGAAGAATTTCTAGCAAAAATCTATGTAAATATTGATCTGTTTCTCACCCAAAACTATCATATCACTTTGAAATTAAATTTTTGATTGAATCCAAATACAATTTAAACAAACAACACAAGAATACATGGAATCAAATTTTAACAATGATGTGCCCCCCAACCCACCACCCAACACACATTTCAGTGATCACACATTACAACAGACACACATATAAACAGTTCAAAGATAATACATGACATAACAAAAAAATATACAATTCCATCATAAAAAAAGGGTTCCACATATAATTTTTAATAAAACTCATCTCTCTCCACTGCTCCTCCCTGGCAACCTTCTAAGAAGGCCAAATAATTGCCCCACTTCTCAAATGCACCCAAACTGCCCAGCCATCTATGTGCCATCTCTTCGAATGCTGCCTCTCTTTCCAGCTCTGTGCACCACTCATGAAATGAGGGCACATCAGCTGACTTCCATCCCCTTATCATTACCTGTATATCTGCCCCATCACACAAAATACAAAGTCTGGGGCAAAATAAGATCTGAGTACCCAAGACCTCACAAACAAAATTCTTGAATCTTAGTAGAGGACCAAAAAACATGGGCTATATTCCCATCCTCCAAATGGCATCACCAGAAAGTGGGTGTGTATTTAAGGCCAAGCCTATACAATCTGGAGGGAGTTCAATAAAAACGATGCAGAATCATAAATTGAATGAGGCGTACCCTGGCATTTCTATCTCCCAGTACTAAATTCAAGTCTCTCTCCCACAACTTTTTACGAGATGTTAAAAACCCATCCCCTAAACACTGAATTAGCCAGGAATAGTAAACTGAAGCATTGTAACCCTTTCCAAATGCAGCAAGCACCGTCTCAAGAGTATCTACTGCTTTAGGGGGCTGCACACTACACCCAAAGATAGTGCTAAGTAGATAAGTGCAGCTGTAAGTACATAAAGAACTGAGATCTGGGAACCTCAAACCGCTGTATAATATTTTCATACAGGTCACCCAGTGTAGTAACTCCCTTCTCAATACATTCTGTCCAGCAGAAATGGTACCTTTTAATACACAATTTGGGGTTTAACCAAATACATGTGGCAACGTTCAGGTAAATGTCCGAATTGAATACGTGGGAAACTTTTGTCCACGTTAAATGCATGTGCGAGATAATGGGATGTGTCTTTACTTCTCCGGCCAGCTTGGTAGAAAGATTTTACAATGCCAAGATATAGGCAAGGACCTCCTGTTCAATAAAGAGCAAGGGAGAGGCTCTCTCAGGCAGAAATGCCCAATGTGCTATATGTCTGAGACCAAAAGCATAATAGTAAAACAAAATCTTTGGGAGACCTACCTTTGACATATTAGAATAAATAGAATGTGTGTCAAAAATAAAATCCCAAAATTCCCACAGTACCAAACAAACAGAAAAAGGAAAAACATGTGCATTAACCCCACGCACAACAGCACCAACCGGCATCCATCCCTCTAAACTAAAAGTCCATGTACGCCTATGAGAGCCCCGTGATAACTTTTCCATGGGATTGCTCAAGTCCTGTGCTACTGTACAAATTTAGTAAAACAGAATTACATATCAGAAAATAATCTATAAAACAAACTCCAACCAGTCTCGAAGGTGTGTTCCTCCACAAAACAAATTCCAGCCACTAGCGGCAAAACAGCTTCTTCCAAACAGCACACAAAACAATTATAAATAAATAAAATAAAGCCATTCCGTTTCCTTGGACAGTCAAACGAATGTTCAGTGATCCGGATGTTTCATGAGTGCAGCAGATGACCTAATCATTCAAATGTACTGCAAAATATATTCCACGAAACAAACTCCAGCCAATAGGAGGCATAAACACAAAGAACGAGCAGATTCATCCACAACTGTCCCAAAGGAGAGTTATTCCACAAAACAAACTCCAGCCGCTATGTGGAACCAACACAAAAAGAAACAAAAATGCGCCCAACTTCCTCAGACAGTCAAGTGTATGTACAGCGAGACAGCTCACTTGGGGCCCATATGATAGTCACCAAATGGTTTACTTGCCCAAATGTCTCTATGAAAGACAATGCTTGTTGTGGGCATGTAAATATTTTGCAGCCAGCCTTAGTATCTATTCTCAATTTGGCCAGAAACATCAGAGCAAAAGTGAACTTCCATTGATGTAAAAGTTTTGTGCATTCTTGAATCGATCACATTTCTGTTTTGTCAAATTCACAAAATCTGGGAACAATAAAATGATGGGATTCTTCCAAGAAAGCTTTCATTTGCTCCTCACCTCGTGCAACATGAGATCTTTATTGGATGATCTCAGAAATTTGGCCAGAATTGATCTGGCCTATCTTGCTCAGCCGATCTGTGAGCCAGGACTCTGTGAGCTCATTCGATTTCCATCTTGTGGCCTCTTATATTGAGCAGACTCGGGAAGAACTTGTCTAGGAATTTCACCATATCTCTGCCTTCCTCATGCTCAGGAATTCCAATAATTTGGACATTATTTCGCCAGCTACGATTCTCCAAATCCAGTTTTTCCTAAACGCGTTCCAAATATACTTTGATCGCAAGCGGATTAGCAGCTAATTCCCTCTCCAATGACTACAGATATAACTCAACATCCCCAATTCTTGTAACCAACTCAGAGAATTTAGTTTCCATCACAGTAATCATTTGACGTATTACAGCAAGATCCTCTAAGTCAGCAACAACTTTCGTCAGCATCACAGAAATGATCGCCAGTTGACGCACCACCCCTTGTCTGCAGGCCTGTCCAAGGCACCAGCTTGAGCATGTAATTGTCTTTTAATATCTCCAGAGCCTGAGGATTTAGAATTTTTTTGCCATGTTGACTTCAAAAAACAGATATGTAGTAGGGTGTATTGAATCTCACCAGTTTATAAAAAAAAATTCTTAAAAACTTAACTATCATATCACTTTTTAAGATATGGATTTAACTGCTGGATTCATATAGATTAATTTTATGCTACCTTTATGTGCTTTTTGGAGAGTCAAAATTTTGGCACCCATTCACTTGCATTGTATGGACCTAAAGAGCTAAAATATTATTCTAAAAATCTTAATTTGTGTTCTGCAAAAGAAAGAAAGTTATACACATCTGGGATGGCATGAGGGTGAGTAAATGATGAGAAAATGTTCATTTTTGGGTAAACTATTCCTTTGAGCTTGTTTGTGCATAAGCTGTTTATATCTCATTCTCTTGCTTATTCATTTGTGCTTTCACAGAATCAGTGGCTGCCAAATGTAAGCAAGCAGGACAGGTTAATTTTGGTTGTTAGTGCTAATTACACATTTAGATGGCAAATTACTTTTGTGTTATTATGCAAGCTATAAAGGAAGAAGGGCTGTTGAACACTTTTGTTAATGGGATTGTTCACCCATAAAGTGGTAAAATGAACTAGATTAAAAAGTTTGTGAACTAGATTGAAAGTTTTTTTGGCTTGAAAAAGCCTAGTCTGAAAGACAGACAGACAAATTGATATGCTTTGTGTTACTAGAACAATTTACAATGTTGCTAGCTTTTATTTTCACTTAGCTAAGCATTGTAAACATGTTATTGGCAAGTCTAAACACTTAGCTAGACATTGCTAGCATGTTTTATCATTTAGCTAGGCATTGCCAGCATGTATTAGCACTTAGCATGACATTGCTAGTGCAGAGATGTGTGTTTTGAGTATCACTCTGGTAACTGCCTAGCTACCAGATGGGATCACCTCTTAGCTCTTTGCTAGTTTGAGTCAAATGAGCCAACCTGGAAGTCTCTACTATGTTCTGGATCAGAGATATGTGTTTTGCAACTTGGTTGCTAGGGTAAGCTCATTTTGTTGTTAGGCAGTTGTTAGAGTGATACTAACAAGGCTGCTTGCTATCCAAAATCAATCAAGCCAACACTGAAGTCATTCTGATCCAAATATATCCCACTGAGCTATTTTGAATGAAAGTCAATGTGGTTTGGTTGCTAGGTTGCTCTTTTTGGTTGCTAGGGCATGGCTAAGTAGTTTCTAGGGTGATTGTGGCACGGTGGAGGGCGGGACCGGGGCGTGATTACGCACGCCCGGTCCCGTATCAGGCTAATTAAGCCGTCAAGAGGGATAAAGGCCACTCACAGACGGCAATCAAGAGAGAGAGCTCAATTATGGACATGTCCGTCCTCTTATGTGTTTGTCTTTTGAGTTTTACATTAAACCTTTAAGTTATATGTCAAGCCGGTTTCTCGCCTCTTCCTTGCCCGCGAATATGATCGGTTTTACATTGGTGCCGAAACCCGGGAAGGAAGAGGGATGCGCCGTAGCGGAGTTCTCGCCACTGCTCAGCGGAGCAGCCGCGGCCATCTGCCGGGGGACGGAGGAGCCCAGCCGCCTGGACGCGGAGGAACAGCCGCCGACCGCGAGGGGAGGAGGGGCTCCTGGCCGGCCGCCTGGAGTGGTTAGGGCCGCTGCCAGGGGCGGGGGAGTCCCCTACTAGCCGCTGGAACGCGGCGGGGTTGGAGACTGCCGACCGTGTGCGGGGAGGGGCTCGCCGCCGACCTCCTGGAGCGGGAGAACCGCTGCCAGGGGCAGGGGGAGGCCCCTTCGACACCTCGGGAACGCGGCGGGGCGTTCCGTCCACCAGGGGCTGAGGACTGCCTCCGATCTGCCTGGAGAGGTGCGGCTGTTGTCCTGTAGAGGGTGGAGAAGTGGCTGAGGAACGAGCTACGGCGTATCAGAGAACCGGCGAGTAAGTTTCTTTTTTTCTTTAATCTCTCTCTCCTCTTTCTCTCGCTACCGCTCTGCTTTGGCCTTTTCCCTCTTTTTTTAAATTATGGTGTTTGTTGGAGGGGAGGTGCCGCCCAGTGCAGGAACCTCCCCCCCCCCCCTGTTTTTAATTGTTGTTTCCCTCTTTTTTAAATTATGGTGTTCGTGGGAGGGGAGGTACTGCCCAGTGCAGGAACCTCCCCCCCCCATTTTTAATTGTTGTTTCCCTCCCCTTGCCCCTCCCTCATCCAGGTTGATGGGGATGACCCGTCGGCAGACCGCGTGGGAGGCGCCCCCCCCAGGGGATGTATGTCAGGCCGGGGGTCCCCAGCCTGAAAGAACGGGGGAGGAATGTGGCACGGTGGAGGGCGGGACCGGGGCGTGATTACACACGCTCGGTCCCGTATCAGGCTAATTAAGACGTCAAGAGGGATAAAGGCCACTCGCAGACGGCGATCGAGAGAGAGAGCTCAATTACGGACATGTCCGTCCTCTTAAGTGTTTGTCTTTTGAGTTTTACATTAAACCTTTAAGTTATATGTCAAGCCGGTTTCTCGCCTCTTCCTTGCCCGTGAATATGATCAGTTTTACAGTGATACTTAAAGGCTTCTTGCAAGCCTGAGTCAAAAGAATCAAACGTCATATCTCTATTATGTTCTGGTGCAAATATATGGGTTTTGCTAAATGGTTGCTATGGTAACCTCATCTTGTTGCTAGGCAGTTTACAAGGTGATCCTATAACAGCTTCTTGATAGCCTGAGTCATATGAGCCCAACCCCATTTCTCTTGGAGATTTTATTCTGAAGATATCCTCTGACCCATTTTCAATGGAATTCTATGTGATTTAGTTGCTAGGGTGCTGTAAATGGTTGCTAGGGCATGGCTATGCCATTTCCAGGGTGATAGTTCAAGATAACTTGCCAGCCCAAGTACAGAGTCCAGCCCAATGTCTCTAAGAAATTGTGGTCCAGAGATATGATCCAAATAAATTCTTGCCAATGTTAAGTCAAAGGGACTTTTTGGGTCTTTTTTGCTCCCCAGGGGGGCACTGAACACCTAACCACTTAGGAAAGTCATAGCAGTGGTGTCTTCAATTAGGGCTGAAATGATAAGTCAACGTTACCGACAAAGTCAACAATAAAAATTGTCTACAAAAATGTTCGTTGTCAAATAGTTTGATGTCATTTAACGTAACGTGTAAGGCCTTGCCCCACTAAAAATGGCAGCAGATACAGCATGGCCTTTTGTTCTACGATCAAAGGTGAGATTTGAACTCGGTTTCCCAGAATGCTTCACAGCCACATGGGAAGTCCCGCCCATGGACTCAATCTCAAACGTCATTGGTCAAACGCAGCCTATGACCGATGATGTCATCTTCTTAACAAAACTAGCGGTGAGATTTGATTTCGCTCTCTCTGCTTACAGCCTCGCTGCCTACAACTGCACGAGCTCCGCTCTAAAGAGATGTATCTACACAAAGGAATTTCCCTCCTTCTGGACAAAGAGAGACTATGTTTTTCTAACCTCACCATTTGGCCACAGTAGAGTAAGATTAACTTAGCTTTGTTCCAGTCGTGTGGTATTACAACCGGTTCATTTCATTTTTCACTGCGAGACAACAGTGAATTTATTTAGAAAACGGAAAAGGCGACCAGCTTCCCTTCTCAATCGTTTTCCATCAACGTTGACTACCTCCCTGCATTTCTCTCCATCACCGGACCCAAGAAAATACGCAGAGACGCGTCTTTTCGCTGACGAGCGCAAGACAAAGGACTGAATCCTGATAGTTTTCTCCTGACCGCACAATGCAACAGGAATTCAAACGGACAACCCTGCTGAAATCACACAGGATTTCCCAAGTAAGACTTGATATCTGGGCAGATATAGTTTAGAAAGTGTGACTTTTCTTATGAAACTAAATCATATATATATTTGATTGCTGAATGTTTGATGTTTTGTTACATTTGTCTGTTTAACTACGATCGCTGATTGCTGTGTTGATTTATGAGATTGTCATTTTTGGAGAAATACTATTTTATTGAGTGATCTGAATTAACGATTCAATTGTGATGTTACCAGTGTGTATCCTCTGTTAAATTGCATGAACCCCTGTTTGTTCGCTCTCTCTCACACTCACTGAAATTCACAGAGCGAGCAGCACCATGGTTATGTCTGAATCAGGCTGGTGTTTTTCAAATTCTCCCGCCTGTTTCGTTCAGTTCCTTTGTGTGTCTGCTCATTGACAGGCACACATGGTATAAGCTCTATTGTTCTGGATCTGATCCAGCCATCTTTCTTTCCCTACACATTCAAATAATCATTGGCTCCGCCCTTTATGATCTAATCCTCCATTTTGAAACTATTTTCCATTTTGAATTCAGTTTGCCATTTTGAACCTAGTTCTCAATGTTGAAACCGATCCTCCATTTTGAAACTGGTTCCACACGTGGAGTTTAGTCCACCATTTTGTGTCTTTGTTACCGAATCTAGACACACACCCACACATACATACACTAGCATATAGCTCCACAATTTAGTTAGGATTTCCATTTTATGTTTTTGTATTGGCAGTGTTCATTGCTGTTTGATTATAATAAATCTTGTTATATTATAATAAGTACTCCTAGTTGTTTGTTTGAATATTGTGTTGAAGCCACGTCAAGAACTCCCGTATTACTTCAGTATTGGTAAATTGTTGTTATTAGAAGCCAACTGTAACCAGATTACTGTTGGATTCGTATGGCAATAATTCGACTAGCTTCTTCCCCTTTTTGATTATTTTGATTATCAATTAAAATACACAATGTTCAGGGTTGAATTTTATGAGACTTGATCAGTCACTTACTATAATTTTTCTCTTGTAAAAGAGTGGTGCCCCGAGGATAGAATTTAACGAATTCAATTATATTTAATTTAATCATGTATAATTAATAAACATTAATTATTAATTATCTGATAGTAAAACTGATCTAAACAACCAGTGCACCCTACACATGAGATCATATGAAACTTGATGGTGCACGAGAGGAGCACTGCAGCTCACGCCTGACTGAGGAGAGAAAGAAAACACATGTCCAGATGCATTTTAAACTTTCCAAACAGCTTCAGGTGATGAAGTTAGAGGGAATTATAATGCAAAAATAAATAAATACAAAAGCACTGTCATCGTGAAACAAATCAGAGTCAATCTGGCATTAAGCTTAATAAAAATGTGCATGTCAGAGAGTCTAAAAAGCAAACAACCTGCTGTTATATCTTTAAACCATCATTTATTAAAGTTCAAATAATAAGGAAGTGGGTCTTAACAAACTCCAAAAATTGCATTTCTCTGTGTGGTCAGCGGCGCTTCTATGTGTCACGTGAAAGAGGGAAGATTGAAACTGCGCCTCCCTGGCACACTTTGGCGCGGAGATGCTCATCCCTTGTGTGCGTTTGCTGCAGTTAGATGATGGCTTACAACATAGTGAATCATAATTTCCTGAATCTTATTGTGAGGAAAATTGGCAATACACAGCTCTTTTAAGAAGAGAGAGTTTTTTTTTTTTTGTGAGTTAAAGATGGATCAAAGTGAATATAAAGGTGAGAGTGTAGACTTAGCCCATTATACACTGGAACAAAATAAAAAAAAATTTATGTCTTTTTTGGCTTGTTTTCCAAAAAATTATATCTAAAACTCTTTTAAAACAATGTACATTTACTTCAGGAGCTATACTGCAGATGCAATATTTAATATTTAAATATTTAAAAATAGCTAAAAATAGCCTACTTAAAACAAGATACATTTACCTGAGAAGTAACATATAATATATTTAGACTTGCTTTTAGAGAATGTATCTTGTATATGAGTATATTTTTCTTTACTGCACTAGCAGAAGTATGAACAAGTGTAAAAATACATTTATATACAAAATACACTTATATTCAATATACATTCTCTGAAACAATTCTCAATATCTAATGTGTTGCTTCTCAAGTAAATGTATCTTGTTTTAAGGATTTTTAGATAAATTAAATTGAAAACAAGACAAAAACTATTGATTACAACAGGATGTTTTTTGTGGTGAATATATTACTGAATTAAACTTAATAAAAAATTACTTGTAATTCTGTGAATGTCATTTAGAAGTATTTTTAAAAGATGATTTTGCCATCTTTATTGTTAGTCAGCATGTGTAATACAACCTTTTAGGTCGAGGCACAAACTGAATAGTCAGATGAGAGCTAATGATTAATCATTGCAATAATCGACCGAATGGTGGAATAATCATTCTAATAATCATTACATTAGGCGATTATCAAAATAATTATTGGTTGCAGCCCTATCCTCAATAGGCCAGTTGATTTGACACCTAATTTGTGGGTCTACGCCAAACATTGCGGGATGAGTTAGGTGCCGAAGTTTTTTATGGAAGAAGAGGAAGAAGAGTGGCAGTCAAAAAGCACCCTGGAGAAACTCAACAGCAGTGCAAAATATGAAAAGACAATGCAGAAAAGCAGAGCGAATTTGGCGGAAGACAAAACTTGTAGTCCATTATAATATCTACAAAGACAGCATCTATGCTTTTAATATGGAACTAGGCAAAGCTAGACAGTCTTTCTTCTCGAATATTATAAACAGCAACTTAAACAACACACGCACTCTATTTGCGACTGTAGAGAGACTGACAAACCCCCCAAGCCAGATTCCCTGTGAACTGCTCTCAGACAGCAAGTGCAGTGAGTTTGCTTCTTTCTTCTCTGAGAAAATAAATAATATCAGAAAGGTGATCAGCACATCCTTGAGTTGTGCTGGGGTCAGACAAATCAAACCACAAACTGAGAAAGTGGTTACTTTGTCTGACTTCAAAGAAATTGATGGCAAAATTTTGGAAGAAACCGTACGGCACCTTAAAACATCAACCTGCGCCCTTGATGCACTTCCAACATCTTTTTTCAAAAGTGTGTTCAACTGTTTAGATCTCCTAGAAGTGATAAACTCCTCACTTCTCTCTGGGAGTTTTCCAAACTCCCTGAAAACTGCAGTTGTCAAGCCCCTCTTGAAAAAGAGCAATCTGGATAAGACCATATTAAGCAACTATAGACCGATCTCAAATCTTCCTTTCATAGGCAAGATCATTGAAAAAGTTGTTTTCAATCAACTGAACAAATTCTTGAACTCGAATGGATACTTTGACAATTTTCAATCTGGTTTCCGATCACATCACAGCACAGAGACAGCGCTCATAAAGATAATAAACGATATTCGCTTAAATACTGATACAGGCAAATTATCAGTACTGGTACTACTCGACCTCAGTGCTGCATTTGACACTGTCGATCACAACATACTTCTGGAAAGGCTGGAAAACTGGGTGGGGCTTTCTGGGATGGTCCTAAAATGGTTCAGGTCATACTTAGAAGGGAGAGGTTATTATGTGAGTATAGGAGACCATAAGTCTGAGTGGACGCCCATGACATGCGGAGTCCCTCAATGCTCAATTCTTGCTCCACCCCTGTTCAACCTGTATATGCTCCCAATTAGCCAAATAATGAGAAAGAACCAAATGGCTTACCACAGCTATGCAGATGACACACAGATCTACTTAGCCCTATCACCTAACGATTACAGCCCCATTGACTCCCTGTGCCAATGTATTGATGAAGTAAACAGTTGGATGTGCCAAAACTTTCTTCAGTTAAACAAAGACAAAACTGAAGTCAATGCGTTTGGAAACAAAGATGAAGTTCTCAAGATGAATGCATACCTTGACGCTAGGGGTCAAACAACTAAAAATCAAGTCAGGAATCTTGGTGTGTCTCTAGAGTCAGACCTTAGTTTCAGTAGTCATGTCAAAGCAATAACTAAATCAGCATATTATCATCTGAAAAATATTGCAAGAATTAGATGCTTTGTTTCCAGTCAAGACCTAGAGAAACTTGTGCATGCTTTCATCACCAGCAGGGTGGATTATTGTAATGGACTCCTCACGGGCCTTCCCAAGAAGACCATAAGACAGTTGCAGCTCATACAGAACGCTGCTGCCAGAATTCTGAGCAAAACCAGAAAATATGAACATATCACACCAGTCCTCAGGTCTTTACACTGGCTCCCAGTTACATTTAGGATTGATTTTAAAGTATTATTACTGGTATATAAATCACTCAATGGGCTAGGACCTCAATATATTGCAGACATGCTCACTGAATATAAACCCAACAGATCACTCAGATCATTAGAATCACATCAGCTAGAAATACCAAGGGTTCACTCTAAGCAAGGAGAGTCTGCTTTTAGCTATTATGCCAGCCGCAGCTGGAACCAGGTTCCAGAAGAGATCAGATGTGCTCCTACAGTAGTCACATTCAAATCCAGACTCAAAACACATCTGTTTAGCTGTGCATTTACTGAATGAGCACTGTGCCACTGTGTGTCCGACTGTTTGTACTGTGTTTTATTAGATTTTTTTTTTTATTATTCTAAACTGTTTTAATTATTCTTATTTTATTATTCTTGTTGTTTTTTTTTTCTTTTTAATTTCTACTATGTAAAGCACTTTGAATTACCATTGTGTATGAAATGTGCTATATAAATAAACTTGCATTGCCTTGCCTTGCCTTGCCTTATGGAAAAAGAAGAAGAAGAACTAGATAGGTACATTTCCTGAAGAAAACGTGGTGCTTGCCAGGCAAATTTTGTTCCACAATGTCCCAACAACTGCCCCAAGTTCAAAAAGGCCACCCTCCATGACAGTAGGATGTTCTCGTGCAGAGATATTTGTGTTGTTCAACGGTTGCTAGGGTATCTCTATCTGGTTGCTAGGCTGTTATCAGGGTGATACTCAAAAGACGGCTCGCTTGCCTGAGTCATATGAGCCAACCCAGAAGTCTTTACGATTTTCAGGTTCTGAGATATATTTTTTTGATACTGGGTTGCTAAGGTAAAAAAAATAGTATTTCTCTGTGTGGTCAGCGCCACTTCTATGAGTCGTGTGAAGGAGGAGAGATTGAAACTGCACCTGGCTGAGGCACACTTTGATGTGGGGATGCTCATCCCAGTTACCAGGGTGATACTTGAAAGGCTCCTTGCTACCCTGTTTCAAACAACCAACCTGGAAGAATTTACAATGTTCTGGTGCAAAGATATGTGTTTTGCTACTTGGTTGTTAGGGTAACCCCATCTTGTTGCAAGGCAGTTACCAGGGTGATACTTAACATGGCTCATTGCTATCCTGAGTGAAATAAGTTAACCTGGAATTCTCAATGATTTTCTGGTGCAGAGATATTTGATTTGTTACTTGGTTGCTAGTGTAAGTCCATTTGGTTGCTAGGCAGTTACCAGAGTGATACTTAACATGGCTACTTGCCATCCTGGGTGAAATAATTCAACCCGGAAGTCTCTACGATGTTCTGGTGCAGAGATATGTGATTTATTACTTGGTTGCTAGGGTAACCCATCTGGTTGCTAGGCAGTTACCAGGGTGATAGTTATCAAGGCTCCTTGCTATCCTGAGTGAAATAAGTTAACACAGAAGTCTCTACAATGATCTGGTGTGGAAAATGTGATTTGAGAAAGACTGACTGCTAACCCAATTAAAACAAACCAACTCTCATGCCTCTAGGACATTCTGATCCGAAGATATCACACTGTAGTTGAAATCAATAGAGCTGACTGCTAGGGTGCTCTACATAATTGCTAGGGCGTGCCTAGCCAGTGAACAGAGTGACTCTTATTGGCTGTTTACTATCCTGACTCAAAAGAGCCAATCCCTAAGCGTCTATGATAATCTGTTCTGAAGATATCCATCAGAGCCATAATGAATGTAAGTCTATGGTGGCAGTTGCTAGGGTGCTGTAAATGGTTGCTAGGGCATGGCTAAGCCATTTCCAAGGTGATACTTAAAGACTGATTGGTTGCCCAAATGGAGACCACATCCTGCCTAAAAAGGGGAGGCCAACATTTGGCAATACGACACAGGCTCAGCAGCCACACATGGAAGAGGCGTGGTTGTAGGTCCCACTACAACAAGGGGGGAAACTCTACAAACACAGTGACCGGGGGCCGAGAGAGCTCTACCCAAGGGAGACGCGGGTCCGCCGACTGGGATACCATACAGCAGAATATACATCCCAGGGGTTAATGGTGTAATTGGCTCCTGTGGAGCACCTATCCCAGTACAGGGTATATTAGACCACGTAGTTGGGCTGGCTATGAATTATTTCGCCGAGTTTGCAAACCATAGGGCTAGGGAGGAAGGACATCCAGGGTCCATGACTTTGTGACATTGACTGGGGGTCAAAGCGCATGTTTTCATCTCAGGGGAGGGTAAAGGCGCAATACGCAAGTGATACACCCATCCAACCTGGTGATTTTTAAATCTCACAAAGTTATTGGGTGTTGCCCAGCCTGCTGCTCTGCTGAGAGGTGCCATTGGCCAGTGCTCACGAGGAGCCACACTCCTTGTAGAGTGTGCTTGAACCGCAAGGAGGCAGGCACGGCCTGGGTCATGGAGAGATCCCATGAGTGGAAGAGGCATGGCCCGGGATGATTCAGCCTCCGCGTGCCTCTGAGGAACCTGGTGATCATGTTGTGTTTCCCTAGGGACTTACGTCCACTGCATCGGCTATAGTGGCTATGTACACCTTCAAGGCAGAGGGGGACAGCTGCCCCTCCAACTTCTCTTGCAGGAAGTAAAGCACTGACCCGACTGCGCATCTCTGGTGGTCTTCGCCTTGGGAAGAACACCAGTTCATGAACAGGTGCCACTTCAGCATAAAGCAGCCTCGTAGAGGGAGCTCTGGACTGAGTGATCATGTCTAGTACTGCTGGTGGTAGGCCACTTAGGTCTTCCATGTCCCATCCAAGGGCCAGACATGGAGGTTCCAGAGGTCTGGGCGTGGGTGCCAGATTGCGCCCCGTCTCTGAGAAAGAATGTCTCTCCACAGAGGAATCTGCCAGGGAGGTGCTGTCGTGAGGAGCGTGAGGTCCGAGAAGTCTGGGTGGGCCAGTATGGGGCCACGGGGGTGACTTGTTCCTCGTCCTCCCTGACTTTGCACAGGGTCTGTGCAAGAAGGCTCACTGGGGGGAATGCATATTTGCACAGCCCCCAGTCCTGTGTGTGCTAGTGTGTCTGTCCTGAGGGGGGCTCCCACCATGGAATACCAGAGATTTACATATGCTACTATTGCTGTGTTGACCGGACCAACAATACATACATTGTGATCAGTTGACTGCCACTTTGGTGAATAAAAGTACCAATTTCTTTCCATAAGAGCAAAATATGTACATTATTCCAAACTTTTGGCCGCAAGTGTAGATGCAATTGTGGCTTTTCTTAAAGCAATCACAGTTTTTCTCTTATATTTCTCTGACTAATCTGGATTTGTTTTATAGGACAAAACTCAATAAAGTGATTAAAATATAGTTCTGTTGTCAATGTAACTGCACATCCTCAGCATTTCAAGCAGTGGATTATGTGTATGTCTATAGTTCTGGGAGGTGATTAGTGATGAACATGGCATCAATCCTGAGGGAAACTACGTGGGCGATTCAGACCTGCAGCTGGAGCGGATCAGTGTCTACTACAACGAGGCTTCATGTGAGTGAAACAAACACCAACATCATGATGCAAGCCAAGCCTTCACTGAAAACAATAACTCCAAAACCTACTTTGCTGTCCTGCACTCAGGACGTGGCCATAGGATATTTTCTAAGATACATTCTAAGAAAATATCCTATGGGCACATCCACACTAATGCATTTATATTTGAAAATGCATAGATTTCACTACATTTAGCCCTTCCATCCACACTGAGATGGTGTCTTTTTCCAGCGAAAACTGAGCTTTTAAAAAACGCTCTCCCATGTGGATACATTTGAAAATGGCACCTTTGCATTGTAGTGTGGACAGGGAAAACAGAATAAAAAAAAACATATTTGTTTTCATGTGTCATTTACATTTTATCATTTTGCAGATGCTTTTATCCAAAGCAACTTACAAATGAGGAACAAAACAAATTTGTCATACAAAAGTCAACAATATCTTCAGTGTCACACTGCCAAATTCTCACAATGGCTGGAGTAGTAAAGATGCTAGTACAGAAGAAAGAGTGTAACGTTGGTTCTTGGAGTGGAAGAGAGGAGAACATAGGAATAACTTTAGACTTTTAATTGGAGGCCCTGGTATGGAAACAAATATAATTCAAGGGATCACTCTAGGAAACATTGCTAGGAAAACCATAAAGGAACAACACAACTTTGCAATACAAGAACTGATGAAGGAATGGACAAAACTAGAGGATATTTATACAAAAGGTGCTAATAAGGAAATGGAGGACAGGTGACAAGGAACAGACGTAATAATGAGGGCAGTGAATTCTGGGAGATGTAGTCCGGGGAAAAACTTCAAAATAACAGTCCTAAGGAAACATGAGGGAGACAGACTGTAACAAAGAGACAAGCAAAGATTTTTTTTTTTTTTTTTAAATAAGAGCATTTAGTGTTGATTTAGTGCTTGTGGAACAGGTGTGTTTTCAGCTATTTCTTGAATGCTGAGATGGTATCAGCAGATCATGTGGAGGTGGAAGCTCATTCCACCAGAGAGAGTGAATGGTCAGGAATTGGACTTTGTGCCTCTTTGTGACAGAACCACTAAGCACTGCTCCTTCATTGACCGCAGAGAGCAAGTTAGGACAGAGACCTGGAGGAGTGAATTGAAGAAGACACTGTTCCATTAGCTGTCCTGAAGACCAGAGTCAAAGCCTTGAATTTGATGCAGACAGCGTGAGGTCTGAGAAGTCTGAGTGGGCCAGTATGGGGCCACGGCGGTGACAGGTTCCTCGTCCTCCCTGACTTTGCACAGGGTCTGTGCAAGAAGGCTTACTGGGGGAATGCATATTTGCACAGCCCCCGGTCCTGTGTGTACTAGCGCGTCTGTCCCGAGGGGGGCTCCCACCAGGGAATACAAGAGCGGGCAGTGGGAGGATTCCCGGGAAGCAAACAGGTCTACCTGTGCTTTGCTGAATTGACTCCAAATCAGCTGGACCACCTGAGGTGGAGTCTCCGTTCTCCGCTGAGTGTTTCCTGCCACGTCTGTCCTGAAGACCAGAGTCAAAGCCTTGAATTTGTTACGGGCAGCTACTGGCAGCTAGTGGAGTGAAATCAAGAGTGGGGGTGACATTGCCCTCTTTAGCTGATTGAAGACCAGATGCTTTGCAGCATTCTGGATGATCTGCAGTGGCTGAATTGTGCCAGCTTGGAGACCGGCAAACAGAGCATGACAATTGTCCAGCCTTGAAATTACCAAAGCTTAAATCAGGAGCTGTGTAGTATATTCAGACAGAAAAGGTCTGATTTTCCTGATGTTGTAAAGCATGAACCTGCAAGACCGGGCACTTGATGAGATTTTGGCATCTACTTTTATATCATTGTTAAAGATAAATGTTACTTTGTACAACCTTCACATTACACTTCACTTTTTATCCTTTGTCATTTTACCACATTTCAGGTTTTTCCTCTTTTCTACTGTTTCATCTGTGTATACTGTATTTTACCTGTTCCTGCTGGCGCCTAGCGCAAGTTTGTGTTTGTAACCTGCTAGCTTTTTAGCATCGCACATCTATCTGTTTTCAGCCTTTAATCCTTAACATCTGCCATTTTTCAGCACATATCGGGTTTTCCCTCGCATTACACGCTTATCGTGATTCAACTGCGTGCATTTTCCATGTGCATCCGCGTTCTATTTTTATCGCAATGAAACTGCATACATTTTTCAGCGCGCACCCATTTTTCTCCTCTGTGTTACACGGATTATTGCATCGATCTCAAAGCACCGCTTATCAAGAACAACAACAAACAATCACATGAGGGATTCACATCGATCTCCAACCATAACCGCTCAGCAACAAACCAACAACAGCAAACAACTGCGGTAAGTCATGGCATCCGCTGATGTTATTTCTTCCTGTATTGCATGTCACATGTTTACAATAGCCTTTTCTGTCAGCAGTGAAGGATTCACGTGTGATAAATATAAGGAATTAATCAGGCTGACAGAGAAGATAAATGAGTAAGAGACACGCATCCGAAAGCTAGTGGAGATCAGCGAGAAAGAGAAGCCAGTAGATACTGTTTCGGATGCAGGCAGTACAGAAAGCAACACACACACTTTGGTTACGGCAATAGAGCCCCCGCAGCAAGGCATTTGGGTGACGTCTCAATGGCATACTCGCTCAGCAAAGCGACACCACTCTCCCGTTCCTGTTAGGGTTACCATTTGATTCTCTCCACGCAGTGATGCACCCACTGAGAATCGTGTTGAAAAAGCCTTTGTTATTGGTGATTCTATTGTAAGGAACGTGGAAATAGAGACTTCAGCCACTATTGTTCAATTCATTTTGGATGCCAGATCATCTGACATCAAATCAAAGTTACAGGTGCTGGCTAATGCTAAACATAGATTTTCTAAAATTGTTATTCATGTCAGCACTAATGATGTCTGGCTTAGCCAGTCAGAGATCACTAAAGATAATGTCAAAGAGGTGTGTGAATTTTCAAAAACAATGTCAGACACTGTATGTGCTCTGGTCCCCCCCCTGCTCATTGTGGTGACAAGGTTTTTAGGAGATTAGTGTCACTGAATGGCTGGAAGTCTGAGTGGTGTATACTGAAGAATAGAATTGGATTTATTGACAATTGGAAGAGTTTATGGGGTAGAGCTGACCTGCTAAATAGAGTCGTACTCCATCCCTCCAGGGAAGGTCCCGCTCTCCTCTCTAGAAATTTGGCCCATAGTCTTAACAATGATAGTATTTGACTAACTGGGGCCCAGGTCAGGAAGCAGACAATCTGGGTAATCCGAACATTTGCTAGCTGCCTTGAGATGACACACAGTTCACATAAACTACAACACATAGAGACTGTATCACCTAGATATCTCATAGAGACTGTGTCTGTTCCCTGAACTATCAAACACAAAACCCTCATTAAATCATTTAGAAAAATTTGATTAAGGTCAAACTTGATCAAAACAAACAAATTAAAGATAAACATAATATAAATAGGGCTACTATAGGGCTATAAAAATTAGAACATTCTCTTTCTACTAAAGCACTAATTGTAAATTATTACAGATCATAGCTTGGATGTGCTCTGTTTGACTGAAACCTGGCTTAAACTGGATGAATATATTAGTTTAAATGAATCTACTCCCCCAGGTTATTGTTATAACAATCAGCCTTGTCTGAAGGTTCAAGGAGGAGATGTTGCTACAATGTACAGTGATGTTTTTGGTGTTACTCAGAGGACAGGATATAAATTTAAGATAAATAAATTAAAAAATTATGTCATCTTTTACCCTTGCTACAGTATATAGATCACCGGGGCCTTATTCTGATTTTCTTGGTGAATTTGCTATTTTTTTTATCACATCTTGTAGTTACTGTAGATAGATCTTTAATTGTTGGTTACTTACACATTCACATAGATAATGGAAATGACATATTGGGATTAGCATTTATCGATATTCTCAACCGATCATTACCTCGTCTCTTGTATGCTGTGCTCAGCTAATGTTACTCAATCTACACCACACTATTGTTCAAGTAGAACTATTCGACCACTTAAGATAGCTTCACTAATAAACTTCCAGATCTATCTCATACACTCAGTAAACCCTAAAGCCTAGAAGAACTTGATGATATAACAGAATATATAAATACAGTCATCTCTAGCACTCTTGATAGTGTCACCCCCCCCCCCCCTTGATTAAAGAAAATTCATGAAAAAATCCCTGTACCATGGTACAATAATCGCACTCATGCTCTCAAGAGCATACGCAATCGTAATTACGAACGTAATGTCTCATCGTCTCTCCAGATTTTGCAAATTAGTTATTATTTACCTAGTTATTTTCAGCTCAGCCTCCATCTGCTACCTCCAGAGTTACTCTGGTCCCCGGACTCGAGTGAGTCAGTCCGACAGGAAATGCCTGTCACCGGCGCCGCGAGCGTAAACAAAGACAGGGTAAGCGGGGTGGCCTGCGGGCTAAGCTAAAGCTAAACCCACATCGCCCAGCACTACCGAGCATCTTCCTCGCTAATGTCTCTGGCAAATAAGATTGACGAACTACGGCTTCGGATTACTTGGCGAATGTTTTTGGACTGCAATGTTATGGTTTTCACGGAAACTTGGCTCAATAGCACCATTCCAACCAGCGCGATTGAGCTAGAGGGACGCAGTATCCATAGAGCTGACAGAATGGTTGTGGACTCCGGTAAAAGCAAAGGTGGGGGTGTTTGCATCTATGTAAACAGAACTTGATGAAAACTGCACTGATGCTGTTATTACCAAATCCCACTGTTCTGCTGATATTGAGTACCTATTTATCAAGTGCAGACCCTTTTACCTGCCCTATGAATTTACATCTACCATAATCGCTGCAGTATATGTACCCCCAGATGCTAATGCTAAGCTAGCCATTAAGGAACTCTCTTCTGCTGTTAGTAAACTGCAAACAACGCATCCGGATGGAGCTTTTATCATTGCTGGCGATTTCAATCACGCCAATTTGAGGACAGCACTCCCCAAATTTTATCAAAACGTTTTTTGCTCTACAAGAGGAGACAACACTCTTGATAATGTTTATATAAACATCTCTGATGCCTACAAAGCCACCCCCTCCCCCATATTGGACAATCCGATCACTTATCCCTGTTCCTATTCCCCAAATACACCCCCATCATCAAACGTGTGAAAACCTCAGTGAGGACTGTAAAAGTGTGGCTGGAAGGAGCAGAATCTTCACTACAGCATGAGTTCCAGGTGGTGGCATAGTGACTGGGCTGCTAATCAGAAGGTCGCTGGTTCGAATCCCACAGCCACCACCATTGTGCCCTTGAGCAAGGCACTTAACTCCAGGTTGCTCCGGGGGGATTGTCCCTGTCATAAGGGCTCTGTAAGTCGCTTTGGATAAAAGCGTCTGCCAAAATGCATAAATGTAAATGTAAATGCATAAATGTTCCAGAACACTGACTGGAATGTGTTTGCTTCTCAGGCCAACCTGGACTCCCATACCGACATTAACAGCTACACAAATTCTGTTCTGCAACACATCAACAGGTGTGTTGACATGGTAACCACCCATAAAACAATTAAAAAATACCCCAATCAGAAACCCTGGATGAACAAGGAAGTCCGACTCCTGCTGAAGGCACGTGATACTGCTTTCAGATCTTGTGACCGGGAAGCCTACACTTTATCCAGGGCCAGTCTGAAGAGGGAAATTAAAGCAGCAAAATACAACTACAAACTGTGGATTGAGGACAAATTTACAAACAATGACCCCCGACGTATGTGGACAGGCATCCATGACCTCACAAACTACAAACCAGCGAACAGCCCCCCCCCCCCCCCCCAACCAGTAATGCCACCCTCCCAGATACACTGAACACCTTTTATGCTCGCTTTGATCATGGAATCATAGAACAACCCATAAAAGTTGAGCTCCCACCTGATGATCTGCCACTCACATTTTCCTCCAGTGATGTGTGCTCCACCCTGAGCAGAGTGAAGGCACATAAAGCTGCTGGCCCTGATGGCATCCCGGGCCGAGTGCTCAGGGCCTGTGCAAAACAGCTGGCTGACGTCTTCACCAACATTTTCAACCTCTCCTTGGCCCAGGCCATTGTCCCCACCTGCTTCAAAACAGCCACCATTGTACCAGTACCAAAACATGCTGCTGCAGTGGCCCTCAACGACTTCCGCCCGTTGCTCTTACTCCTATCATAGCAAAGTGTTTTGAGAGGCTGGTCCTCTCCCACCTGAAAACATGTCTGCCCCTAACACTGGACACATATCAGTTTGCCTACAAAACCAACAGGTCAACTGAGGATGCTATCGCCTCAGCTCTTCACCCC
Organism: Moxostoma hubbsi; assembly: GCA_032164185.1. Classification (NCBI taxonomy): domain Eukaryota; kingdom Metazoa; phylum Chordata; class Actinopteri; order Cypriniformes; family Catostomidae; genus Moxostoma; species Moxostoma hubbsi. The sequence continues at coordinate 43,773,797 of JAVLUX010000019.1, forward strand.
GCCCTGACTTACTTGGACAAAAATAACACGTATATCAGGATTCTATTCATTGATTTCAGTTCTGCCTTCAATACTGTGATCCCATCCAAGCTGATCTCCAAGCTCACTGATCTTGGCATTAGCCCCTCCCTCTGCAACTGGACCCTGGACTTCCTCACTAACAGACCACAGTCTGTTAGGATAAGCAACCACAAATCCTCCACCCTCACTTTTGAATATGAATATGAAGTGTGCTGTGTCCAATCCTCTACTCCCTCTTCACTCTCAACTGCATACCTGAGTATGGCTCCAACTCCATAATCAAGTTTGCAGATGACACCACGGTGGTTGGTCTGATCAGCGGTGACGATGAGAAGGCCTACAGGGAAGAGGTATAGCACCTGGTTGTGTGGTGTGCCAACAACAATCTAACACTCAACACCCAGAAGACCAAGGAACTGATTGTGCACTACCGGCAGACTAGGAAAGGACACACTCCCATCTACATTGATGGGGACGAAGTGGAGCGTGTGATGAGCTTCAAATTCCTGGGTGTCCATATCTCTGAGGATCTTTCCTGGACATACAACACCTCCACTCTGATTAAAAAGGCGCAACACCTCCTTTACTTCCTTAGGAAGCTAAGGAAAGCTCACCTGTCCCCCCACATCCTGCAGAACTTTTATCACTGCACTATTGAAAGTGACTTAATCTGCATATCAGTGTGGTAAGGCAACTGCACTGTCTCAGATCAGAATGCACTCCAGCGGTTGGTGAAAACTGCCCAATACATCACTGGTGTCCAGCTACCCTCAATCAATAACATTCACAATAAACGCTGCCTAAGGAGGGTGAGAAGCATTATCAAAGACACCTCTCACACCAACCACGGTCTGTTTACTCCTCTCCCATCTGGAAGACACTATAGGAGTCTTCGCTTTCGCACCAGCAGACTCAGGAACAGTTTCTTCCCCTCAGCTTTCAGCCTACTGAACTCCAAACTCAGGCACTGAACACTACATCCCACCCGAACTTTCATATTTTTCTTTTATTAATTTATTTATATTTATTAACATTTTTTATTTTTCACACATTCCCTTGCACATTTCTTGCACATAACGTTTACCTCCTGATGCTGCTTGCACTGTTATGGCCACCGGCCATAAACACATTTACATATTTATACCTCATTCTGTACAATGCACCTTCAGTTTATGGTTCCTCATTTGCACCCTGTACTGTATTATAGACATTTGCATTGAGCTGGTCTCTGCTTCTCTACATCATAGCTTTCCACTCAAAAACCCATATTGTATAATGTGGCACGGTGGAGGGCGGGACCGGGGCGTGATTATGCACGCCCGGTCCCGTATTAGGCTGATCAAGCCGTCAAGAGGGATAAAGGCCACTCGCGGACGGCGGTGTGGGAGAGAGAGATCGTTCACGGACATGTCTGTTGTCTTATGTGTTTGTATTTTGAGTTCCTCATTAAACCTATTATTTTATATGTCAAGCCGGTTTCTCGCCTCTTGCCCGTGACCTTGATCTGTGTTACATATATACTTACATATTTATATATATATATATATATATATATATATATATATATATATATATATATATATATATATATAAACTTACTATATATATATATATATATATATATACATATTGCTATTTGCACTTCTGTTTAGATGCTTACTGCATTTCATTGGCTCTGTACTTGTATTTTGCACAATGACAATAAAGTTGAATCTAATCTAATCTAATCTAATCTAATCTAAAGAGAGCAGCTCGGAAAATGGAGCGCAAGTGGAAGAATACAAAATTGGTGAGTCCAGTTAGCCAGTCAGAAAAGAGGGGTCTAGTATTTTTTTTCCACAAAAGCAAGATAACTTTCTTAGCAACAATCACACCATATTGAACTGGTAACCGTACCTTTGGCCTGAGAGCCTGCAATGAGTCAGACCAGCAAAGAATTGCTATGAGTGGGTCAGGAAGTAAAGTACAATTGTAGACTTTGGCAAAAAACTGAAAAATTTATATCCAAAAACTCTGAATTTGTGTACAGAACCAAAAAAGGTGTGCCAGGGTACCCTCAGCAGCTTTACACTTATCACATATAGGAGAGACAGAGGGATAGAACTTACTGAGCTTTGCTTTAGAGTAGTGAAGTCTATGTAGTACCTTGTACTGAATAAGTTGGTACCTAGAATTTATAGAACAAGAATAAATAGACAAAAGACATTTATCCCAGACAGTTTCAGTAACCTGAATCCCCAAATCTTCTTCCCAAGCCTTTTTCAAATGAAGTGAAGAAAAATCTGTATTATCTTTAAAAGCATTAACAAAAAGAGATGTAATGCCCTTAGTGTCAGGAGAGTTAGAAAATAAATCAAATATTTTACAGTCTGAAGGGAAAGTTTCAAAGTGTATAATATTAGTACGAACAAAGTTCCTGACTTGAAGAAATCTGAAAAAGTGAAAAGAGGGAAGGGTATCTACTTGAACATTGCCCGGAAAAGAATCCCGCCAATACATTAATATTCTGCAGTTCGCTGCCCAGTAGTAATGAAGAAAGTTGGGCAAACCCAAACCCCCCAAGCATTTTGGTTTATACACGTGGGTTTTGGATATACGAGCGACTTTATAACCCCAAATGAAAGGCATAATTATTGAATCAAGAGTTCTGAAGAATGATTTGGGTAAAAAGAAGGGCAAATTTAGAAAGAGATATAAAAATCTAGGAAGGATCACCATTTTAATTGCATTAATGCGACCGATCATTGAGATAGGGAGTGATCTCCATCTTTCTATGTCCTTCTTTAGGTTATCTAGTAAAGCAAAATAATTTAATTGAACTAATTCCTTTGGATTCTTAGGGACCACCACACCGAGATATTTTATCTTGTCTAAAGTGATTTTAAATGGCAGACTCTTCATAAAAACTGGATCTATATTACCACTGACGGGCATAAGTTCACTTTTTTGCCAGTTAACCGAATAACCAGAGAAGCTACTGAATGAGTTTAATAAATCTAACAGAGGGGGAATAGAGTGCTCGGGGTCTGAAAGGTACAAAAGGACAACGTCAGCGTAGAGAGATATGATATGATCAACCTGACCTATATTTAAGGGCAGAATCTGTGGATGAAGTCTAATGGCTATTGCCAAAGGTTCTATGGCAAGGGCAAACAACAGGGGTGAAAGTGGACACCCCTGCCGGGTACCCCTATGCAATTCAAATTGCGGTGATCTATCGAGATTAGTTAACACTGAAGCGCAGGGATGGTGATACAACATGCTAACCCAGGAAGAAAACCTATCGCCTAAATTAAATTCTTTAATAGTGGTTAAGATGTAGTTCCATTCAACTTGATCAAAAGCTTTTTCTGCATCTAATGCGATAATTGCCAATTTAGAGTGTGAATTTAGCTTAGAATAGATTATATTTAGAAAACGTCTAACATTAAAAAAGGAAAATCTTTTTGGGATAAAGCCAACTTGGTCGGGGTGAATAATAGTTGAAATACATTTGTTTAATCTTGTTGCCAAAATTTTAGTGAACACTTTTAAATCCGTATTGAGAAGAGAAATTGGACGAAAAGAAGACACGTCAGCCTCATCCTTGCCTTTCTTAAGAAGTAAGGAAATATTGGCGGAGTATAGAGAAGAGGGAAATTTCTGCTTGATGAAGGAATGATTGAACATCCGTAACATAAGGGGCACAATTTTATCTACATATTTCTTATAAAATTCAAAACTGAAGCCATCAGGACCAGGGGACTTCCCATTAGGAAAGGCGTTAATCGCGTCAATTATCTCTTGAATTGTAATATCAGAATTCAAGATTTCCTGGTCCGCTTCACTTAATTGAGGGAGGGAGAGCGAACGAAGAAAATCCGAAATAGCCTCAGATGATACAGATGTCTTAGATTCGTACAAGTCTGCAAAAAATTCCAAAAAGCGTTTATTGAGATCCTTTGGATTAGTCAATATTTTACCATCCCTGTCAGCTATACTATGAATTGACCTACTGGCATAGGAGCCCCTCAACTGACGGGCTAATAATTTATCTGGTTTATCCCCAATCTCAAAATGCTTCTGCTTAATTTTTAATAACATCTTATTCACCTGGTCTGACATGATCTTATTATATTCAAATTTAAGTGACCTAATGTCATTTAGAACACAAGAGTCAGTGGTATCCCTATATAGTTTGGGCAAGATGAGCATCTATATATATGAACAATTTAATTCAGGATTTTGGCCTCATCACAGTACAGAGACTGCACTTATTAGAGTTATTTGCATTTCACTTCTAGTGCTTTTAGATCTTAATACTGCATTCAACACGATAGATCACGACATTCTCTTGAATAGGCTAGAGAATTGTGTTGGCATTTGTGGAGTTGCATTACTATGGTTTAGGTCCTATTTAGCAGACCACTGTCACTTTGTCTATGTAAATGAGGAATTGTCAAATCAAACAAAAGTAAAGTATGGAGTGCCACAGGAATCAGTTTTAGGGTACTTAATTGACCTTCTACCATGCTATATTCCATCACGTTTATTACGATCGCAAAATTCTGCCCTGTTAATAGTTCCTAGAATATCAAAATCCACAAAAAGAGGTAGATCTTTTTCATATTTGGCTCCTAAACTATGGAATAGTCACCCTAACACTGTTCGAGATGCAGACACACTCACTAAGTTTAAGTCTCATCTATTTAGCCAGGCATACACCTAATTTATCCTTCAACTCACAATTAGGCTGATTTAGTTAGGTCTGCCGGAACCAGAAACAGTGATCATGATCTATAACTCTGTTATAAATATGTAATGGCATCTGTGCTAATATTATCTTCTTTGTTTCCTTGTCTCAACTCTTATTCTGAGGTCACCAGAACCTGCTGGATCCAGCTCCATTCCTGCTTCGTGTTGGACTCCACTGCTAAATGTCGCTGTGTAATGATGACTAATAGCAAGCAGCCTGCGCCATCCAAACATCACTTTAGTCTATTACGATGAACTTCAGAGGATGAACTGATGCCAACTCCAATCATAAGATATGCAATACTTCATAAGCCACTGCCTGAACCTTGGACTTAGGATAGACCTCACAGAAAATACTGGTCAGGTTGAACTGCGATGCACCTCCCTGATCTCTGCCTGCATCACCTCTGTCTAATGATGGACTACACTCTTGAAATGGAATAAAACAACTATCAATTAATTGCCAACAAAACCCTTCATCAGCCAACTAACAAGGACAATCTATGTGAACTTCTGCAGTTAATCCAGGATGAACTTCATAGACATTAGTAATTAATTTTACAGTTCATTACAAAATTTTTGTTTAAACGCTGTCCCACACTTAGTTTAATAATTTTAAACCATGACTTGCACTTTACATAAGTAATACTGGCATTATGTTCATGATGTTAGCCAGAGGGGAACTGGCCCCCACATTGAGTCTGGTTTCTCCCAAGGTTATTTTTCTCCATAAACCAACATCTTATGGAGTTTTGTGTTTCTTGCCACAGTCGTCTTCAGCTTACTCGCTGGGGTTATTAATACAATTATTATTGAATTACTTATTTTTAAACACAATTCAAAATCGTATTTTATCAAACTACACAATGGTGACTAAAACATTATAGATATTACAGTTTTGTTTTCTGTTAATGCCTGATCTTCTGTAAAGCTGATTTGAAACAATGTGTGTTGTGAAAAACGCTATACAAATTAAAATGACATATGACTTGTAGGCCGCTGCCGTTTATATCATTCATATTATATGTTGAAGATATACTGTTGTGCTTGAAGCAAACACATTTTTTGTGTTAAATAAAAGAAATATTCCCGTGTTGGAAACGCCATCTCCCGCTTCCTCATTTCTTGAGCCTCAGCATCTTGTTATATTGGCATTACCATGTTGCTAACCTTATGACCTGGTAGCAAGCATAAAAATACACAGCACCCTATTGGTATTGTAGAACATTTTTAATTACTTAGTAGAAAATGTTTATTTATTTATACTTTTCAATATGAAACATTTAAGCAATATGATGGACAATAGTTCTGCTCTACTGAATATCAGTACAACAGCATAATTACAAGTTTGATATTGCTGTTATCCAACAGTTCTATAAACAACTAAATAATATCAAATAACTTTCTAACAAACATGGCCAACTGGTCTAAGTAAATGGTCTGCACTTATATAGCGCTTTTTTCTAAGCTCAGAGGGCTTTACACTGTGTCCCAATCACCCATGCACACACACACTCATACACCAATGGTGGCAGAGCTGCCATGAAAGGGTACATTTTAAAATAGCATTTTCATTTTCAAAATGCTCCCGGTCCACTCTGCCATTTTCAAGTGTTTTCCAAAGTTTGCTCATCCACACTGAAATGTATGAAAGCTCTTAAATCCCCTTGCTGCCCATCTGAAAAATCTACATTCCATTTATTGTCTGAAATGCAATTGTCCTCATGTTCCGAATTCCGGACAGCAGTTCTGAGTAAAATTCCTGTCACCTTTTGAAGGAATGCAATGTGAACCTGCTCTGTCATGGTGCGATTGATCATGTTTGATGGTAGAGACGATGTGAGGCATACTTTGTCACTAAGGCTTCCAATGGTGAGAAAAGTCATGCTCAGATGAGTCACCATTTCCATTTCCTGGAAATCAGCAGGTCTATGGGCAGCCATGGCTTAATTTTTCAGGGATTCTCTTCTTGTTTTCCTGCCATTGTTTGCTGGGAGCGACAGTGGTACATCTCCTCTGAAACACAGGATGTTTTAACTGTTGTTAGCGGCATGCTAGAAGACTTTCATGCCCCTACACAGAGATTTAAGGTATGCACAGTGGCTTCATCCTCGAGAGGCCCAGGGGGAAAAATGCCTTCATGTCGATAAGCATTCCTCTCACTTTTCCTGCCATCATGATCCTAGGAATGATTTTGCAGTGTCTATGTCTATCTTTGCTGTTAGTGATGTGCCAGATGAATGCCGTTTTGCAACACAATGATTTAAGGTGACAAAGGTACGATAGAGATCCGGACAGCATGCAACATGTAGAAAGGCTTCTACAGGTGTTATTTTCTGGTTGCCATAAAAGTCAGTGGGCTATGGCTAATACTAGACTTAGAGTCGCTTGAACCAGTCTCTCAAAAAATCTCTGTTTAAGATGATTATTCAGAGAAAGATTTTGTCTCATGTCCATCTGTTTGGCTGGTTCATGTCAGAGGACTTGAAAGACGCATACTTTCATGTGTCTTTCAATGCGCGTAGAGCTGTTGCTCTTCTGTTGAAAATTGTCTTGAGGAGAGATCTGCTCTTGCAAACACGAGGCACAATCTGGCAACCCCTGTCAGAGTTGTGGAGACTCCAAGTAGGGCCATGAATGGGTCTCGTCAGACACTTGACACCATTTTATAGGCCAGAGCTCTTTGACAAGTCAGCTCTATGCTTTAAATACTGCTTGTTGTTGCCTGGCATTCCTCCCAATGCAGGACCCTCTCCATCCACACTCAAAGTTTATGTTGCTGTCATAACAGTGGAACAGGATGCTTTGGGTGATTTGTCATTAGGCAAACAAATTTGGGGCAGCAATTTGTTTTTATTAACAATTTTTATTGATTCCATACAGCAAATTAAAAAGACATAACAGAATACTTGCAATGCAATTTTATGAAATTATAGCCCATCTGCCTCTCTTATCGTGGCTGCTAATGATTGCAGGGCAAGACAGAACAAAAAGGGGGAAAGAGAGCAACCCTGCTGAGTACCCCTATTCAGAATAAAATATTCTGAAATTCAATTTGTTTGAACCTGCGTTACCGGGTGTCTATAAAGTAAAGAAGCTTAAGATCTAAAAAATTCAGTGTCAAAGCCATCTTGCCCGGAGTGTTGCTTGTTGCATTAATTACCTTGCCAAGCTCCACCAAGTTTATCTGAGAATCAAGATAATTGTTTTTGCGCAGACATCAGTTTAGGAGGTTCTAATGGTTCCACAAAGTTTCTAATATCCTCATCAGTGGACAAAGACATGGAACTATTAAGATCAAGATAGAATTCTTTTTAAGCATTATTAATATCAATGACCAAGGTAAATTAATCACCACCAGCAGATTTCACTGAGGGAATGGTAGAAAAAACCCTCTCTGTTTTATATATCTAACCAGAAGTATCTCTGCCTTGTCCTTGCCTTGTGAAAGTATGACTGTCATGCCCTGAATAGCCAAAACTCAAAATTTCATGACAAAATAGCATTATATCTGTATTTCAACTGGGTCAATTCCCTGAGTCTATTACATTCGGTGCTTCAATTCTGCCTCTGCACTTTTAATATTCCCTTCCAATTCCACGAGTTCTTGTGCTTTGGATGTTTTGGTGAATGAGGCATACCTCCCAAGCCATGCCAAAGAGGATATTGAGGACCAGTTGGTCTCTATATAGACATTGATTTCAGCCTTTAACATTTGTTGGAATTCAGTATTTTGCAAAAGGGATACATTAATCCGCCAACTATATGATTTCCTTTTCTACACATGTAGCAACACCTCTAAATGCACAAGGGCGTGATCTGAGACTAAAATGTTCCCAATTGAGCAATGAGCAACAGATGAAATGAGCGACTTAGATATAAAAAGAAATGTATTTTTAGAGTAAAGGTGGTGAATTTATCTAAGGCACTAAACTGTTAAGCAGAAGTTTGTCGGTTCAATCCCCACAGCCACCACCATTGTGTCCTTGAGTAAGGCACTTAACTCTAGGTTGCTCCGGGGGAATTGTCCCTGTAATAAGGCTGCTGTAAATCACTTTGGATTAAAGCGTCTGCCAAATGCTTAAATGTAAATGTGAATGTAAATCATATGAACTGATGAAAAAATGTATTGTACCTCCCAGATGGGTTCAAAATCTCCAAATATATGTAAGACCAAGATTTTTACACATCCTGTGAAGCATCATTGTTGCTCTAGGGGGCTTGCACACTTTTGCTTCACTATGATCAATGTCACGATTCACTCTGTCTGCCCTGTGTTCTCCCCTGGCATCTGTTCCCCATGAACTACACTTCCCATAATTCCCTGCCCTCATCACTGCCAGCTGTCCCCTATTGTTCTCACCTGTGTTTAATTGTCCTTGTGTATTTAAAGTCCTGTTTGTTTGCTCACTGGTTGTCTGTTGTTGAATATATTTGAATGATTCTAGACCTACCGTGTTTTGCCCTTCGTGTATGTTTTCTCCTGTCTATGTTTTTCCCATCGTGGATGTTTTATTTTGTTCCTGTGTCTCCCAGTTATTTGTATTTGATTTCATTAAAAATCCTTCGCTGCACCTTGATCCAGCTCTCTTGACTTCTTCCTAAATGTTACAATCAAGAACTGAGTCCATCAAAAGGTTAAAATCTCCTGCCAATATTATATCATGAGGGGTTACAGCAGCTTTCAACATCCCTTCAAGATCTATAAAAAAATCCCTGATCATCAACGATAGGTGCTGTTACGTTCCATATTGTCTTTTGTTTATGTACTTTTATTTTGAAATTATTGTTAAGTTTCTGGCCCCTGTTACACTCCATATTGTCTTTTGTTTATGCACTTTTATTTTGAAATCATTGTTAAGTTCCTGTTTCCCGGTCTTTGTCTTATGTCTTGTTTTCCCTCCATGTCTATGTGTCTGATTTTCATTGGTTCATTGTTTAATTACCTTGTTATCAGTTTTAGTTTGTCATTGGTTTCAGTTTATTGCCTTATCATCTTGTTTTGAGTTTCAGTTTTCCATTGGCTTACGTTTTCCCTTGTTTTGTATTTAAGTACTCATGTTTCCCTTGTTCCTTTGTCGAGCATTGTTGTAACCCTGACCTCTGCTTAATGTTACCCCGATGTTTGCCTGCCTATAGTTTAGTGTTAGTTAATTAGTATTATCTGAGCCATAGTCTGTTCCTGTTCCTAGTTCCAAGTTCACGTCCAGTTCCTGTATACCCGTCTTGTAAATAAATCTGCACTTGGGTCCTACACTTCACCTTCATCCTTGCCTTGACTGCTACAAACTTAACAGAATACTCGACCAACAATGGACCCAGCAGCCCTGACAGCCCAGCAGGCGAACCTCCAGCTTCTCGGCTTCAGACAAGAGGACCGCCCGAAAGAGGCCCACGTCTGTGAGTTTCTGGAGCTGGCAAATTTTTCGGACTTCTCAGAGTTTTACTTGGTGGCCTTCTTCAGGGCAAACCTTTGCAGTTCACTAAAGGAGCGGCTACCACCAGCGACCCCGCGCTGGACGCTCCACGTCTTCGTGGAGGAGACCCTGAGGATCTGCGGCTCTCCATTCACTGTGGGTGTTGTGGAAGAGAGCTTTACCTCGCCTCCCACAGTGGACACCCCTCAGCCTTCCATAACTCATCCCTCCACGCCTGCCACGGCCAACGAACTGCAAGTTCCGTCCGCCTCAGAGCCAGCGTCACCAGCCTCTTCTGCCCGGAGGAGGAGGAGAGGAAAGGCTTCTGCTCTCCAGTTTCCACCTGCCACGGCCAACGAGCCAACGCCCACACCTGCCACGGCTAACGCGTTGCCGGCCTCGTCCGCCCCAGAGCCAGCGCCTGTAGCCTCGACCGTCCAAGAGCCAGAGCCATCGCCTGTAGCCTCGACCGTCCCAGAGCCAGAGCTAGCGCCTGTAGCCTCGACCGTCCCAGAGCCAGAGCCAGCGCCTGTAGCCTCGACCATCCCAGAGCCAGAGCCAGCACCTGTAGCCTAGACCGTCTCAGCGCCAGTGCCTGTAGCCTCGACCGTCCAAGAGCCAGCACCTCCCGAGCCTCCCATGGCGCCGCCCCTCGACCCTCCCATGGCTCCGCCTCTCGACCCTCCCACGGCTCCGCCTCTCGACCCTCCCACGGCTCCGCCTCTCGAGCCACTCAGATCTCCGCCTCTCGAGCCACTCAGATCTCCACCTCTCGACCCTCCCACGGCTCCGCCTCTCGAGCCACTCAGATCTCCGCCTCTCGAGCCTCCCAGGGCTCCGCCTCTCGAGCCTCCCAGGGCTCCGCCTCTCGAGCCTCCCAGGGCTCCACCTCCTGAGCCTCCCAGGGCTCCGCCTTCCACGGCACCAACCCTCGGCCCTTCCACTCCTCCGGAGCATAAAAATGTATTGTGTGTCAAAAACAAGATTATAAAGACTGCATTCAAACATTATTCCAGAAAAATACATAAATAAATATACAAATGTGTGCATTAACCCCATGCACGTCACCGCCAACTGGAGCCTGTCCCTCCAAACTCAAACAGTCCATGCATGCCTATGAGAACCCCCATGACAACCTTGCCATCGGATTGGTCAAGTCTGGTGTTTCTATACAAATTTTGTGAGACAGAATTACACAGCAAAATATAATCTATAAAACAAACTCCATCCAATAGGTAGAATAAGCACAAAGAGCGTGTAGATTCATCCATAACTGTCCTGAAAATGTGATTCCTTACAAAATGAACTCCAGCCACTATGTGGAACCAGCACAAAAAGAGTGCACAGATTCCTCAAACAGTCAAGCAAATGTTCTGTGAGCTGACTCACTCGTTTGCTGTGGGCACGTGAATGTTTTACAGCAATCCTTAGCATCTATTCTCAATTTGGCCAGGATTATCAATGCAAATGTGACTTTCCATTGATGTATATATTTATTGCATTCCTTGAATCTATTACATTTCTCCCTTGTCTAATTTGCAATGTCTGGGAACAAGAAAATGCTGTGGTTCTTCCAAGAAAGTCTTCCTTTACTCCTCAACTCACTTAACACAAGATCTTTATTGGATGAACTCAGAAATTTGTCCAGAATGGATCAGGGCCTGTCTCAATGGATCACTGAGCAGGAACCCTGTGAGCTTGCTTGATTTCCAGCTAATGGCCTGCTATGTTGAACAGATTCGGGCAGAGCTCATACATGAACTTCACCTTATCCTGCCACTCTTCTTATATGTTATTCTGCCGGCTATGGTTCTCAATGTCCTCCAAATTCTCTAAAACATGCTCCAAATCCACCTTGGTTGCTAACGGATTAGCATATAATTCCCTCTCCAATGACTCCAGGAAATTGATAAATTTCTCAACGTCTCCCACTTTTGTAACCACATCAGAGAACTTAACCTCTATGGCAGTGATCAATCGACGTATCACAGCAAGATCCTCCAAGTCAGCAACAACTTTCGTCAGTATTGCCGACATGTTCAGCATCTCTCACCAGATGTCGACTCTCAGGCTTGCCACCATGCAAGCATTCTCTCCTTCTCTGTTTTGGTAGGACAAGTCTAGTGGCTGCCCATGCTTTGTCCGGTAAGGGAACTGCATACTTATATTGACCATACAAGTCAATTCAGAACAGCTCTTTAATTGCTTTGGAGGCCTGCGCGAGAGTGGCCATCTCCAAACACAGAGTTTTTTACTGGGCAAGCAGTGTCCTCTGGGGTTTTAATTGTATTCTACCAGGAGCCCAGCCATCTGTCTGGCTGCAGGCAGGGCTTCCAACTAACCCCTTTGCCAGGTTCTATAACCTGGATGCTTTCTTCCTCTCTTCCCTGGTGCATCTGAATTAGTAGCACAATGTTATATTATACTGTTGTAGCTTTGAGAGACGGGTTTAAAGTGAACAATTTAACCTTGGTTGCCTGAAAGGATTGAACGAGAACTGTTTAGGGATGAAGAGATAGCGCCACCCATCAGTCACAAAATCCTGATGAAATGGCACTGTGCTCTGGATTATTTGTCCACGATGACGTGTGCATAAGGTTCGGAGTATCACGCACCATCTGCCAATAGCTTGGAGTGATTCTATATGGGCTTCACTCCTGGGAGGAGTTCCCATAGCATTAGGTACTAACACAGCATCTCGTTCTCTCCTTTCGGGAAACAAAGGTTACATATGTAACTGGGACGATTTCATTCAGTCCTTGTTTTTATCCAAAGTTCATGACATTATACTTATAACAGAGACAGTCCTTATGTAGCAACTTCAGATTAGATGACTTGTTCACAGCAAGAGTACAATTTTAATAGTTCTTGTGTGTTTGAACCTGCAAATTTTCTTTAATTAGTATGCCTCACCACTGTGAAGAACATATACAGTAACTACTTAGAGTAATATAGCAATGTAATGTCATACCTAATTTGATCCTAATACCTAGTACTTACTGTATATACAGGTGTGTTTGATTGGTTTTATCACCAAACATGGAAATAGCCCATATTACTCTTAAAACAACCTTTTGTATACTGTCAACCAAAAGTAGTAATTCATTTTTAATTTTCTTAAAACAATCATAGTTTTAACCATTTAAAAATTTTAAATAATTATAAAAATAAAATTACTGTTAATTTCCCTTGACAATTGTTTATTTTTATTATTTCATTTGGGTTTTTTTCACCCCACATATACATTTTATGGGAGTAAAGTTGCATATGCATTCTAAGGTTAAGACAAAAGTGTCAGGTACTGAACTTTCAGTAATGTGTAATGATTATTAATGTATTACATTTTCTATTATCACCTTTCAGCCTCAAAATATGTTCCAAGAGCTATCTTAATTGACTTGGAGCCTGGCACCATGGATTGTGTGCGATCCGGATCATTTGGTCACCTCTTCAGACCTGATAATTTCATTTTTGGTCAGTAAAAAAATTGTCACACATACAGAAACCTTATATCACAATGTCTAATTTTTCAACACACTGTTAAAAAATGTTAATGCATGATTCTGCTCTGCTGAAAAGACCAGCTTAGACCTGTCTGAATTTCCATATGGGCCCATCTTTGTTTTTGTTAGTTAGTTCTGGTCTATTGCTTGTCTAGGTGGTAAACAAGCTAAATGTTACTGGTAATTCAGGTTGACAAGCCTGGTCTTTCTCATGATCTTGGTTGATAATGGATGTATTGCTGGTTAACATAGTTAAGAAGCCTGCTGTCCATGCTGGTGACCACCATCAAACACAACATTTGCTGGTGACCATCAATACATTTCTTTTCTGCAGTGTCAGGGATAGATGCCAAAAGTAGTACTTCAGGTGTTACATGTTTTTTTGTCCACTGGAATTTTTTTTAAAAGGATTTTTTAGCTAAACTAGCATCACCAATTTAAACAACAGTCCAACCCAGAACATATTGTATGTCCATCCCTCACAGCCTCGCTTTCATTTGTAATTTTGTTAATTAATGTTAATTTTGGTGTCTATCCTGACTTATGTCCACTGTTGCAGAGTAACAGAGTCAGTACATTGGTGTGGTGTAAAGGTAGTTTATACAGTATTATATTGTATATTGTATTTTGTTATTTTGTATGCCGTACTGCAGGTCAGAGTGGAGCTGGTAACAACTGGGCCAAAGGTCACTACACAGAAGGAGCTGAGCTGGTGGACTCAGTTTTGGATGTAGTGAGGAAAGAGTGTGAGAATTGCGACTGTCTACAAGGTTTTCAGCTTGCCCACTCACTGGGTGGAGGCACAGGCTCAGGAATGGGCACTCTGCTCATAAGCAAAGTAAGGGAGGAGTACCCTGACCGGATCATGAACACCTTCAGTGTAGTGCCTTCTCCAAAAGTGTCTGACACTGTGGTGGAACCATACAATGCTACGCTTTCCATACACCAGCTGGTGGAGAACACGGACGAGACCTACTGTATTGATAATGAAGCGCTTTATGACATCTGCTTCCGTACACTCAAACTGGCCACGCCCACTTATGGCGACCTTAATCACCTAGTGTCAGCCACCATGAGTGGGGTCACCACCTCCCTGCGCTTCCCAGGTCAGCTTAACGCTGACCTCCGGAAACTGGCAGTCAACATGGTGCCCTTCCCGCGTCTCCACTTCTTCATGCCTGGCTTCGCTCCTCTGACGGCACGTGGAAGCCAGCAGTACCGTGCCCTCACTGTGCCTGAGCTTACCCAACAGATGTTTGATGCAAAAAACATGATGGTTGCTTGTGACCCACGTCACGGCCGCTACCTCACGGTAGCAACTGTCTTCAGAGGTCATATGTCCATGAAAGAGGTGGATGAGCAGATGATGGCCATTCAGAGTAAGAATAGCAGCTACTTCGTGGAATGGATCCCGAACAACGTAAAGGTGGCAGTTTGCGATATCCCACCCAGGGGTCTCAAGATGTCCTCTACGTTCATTGGCAACAGCACCGCCATCCAGGAACTGTTTAAGCGCATCTCTGAGCAGTTCACAGCAATGTTTAGGCGCAAGGCTTTCTTGCACTGGTACACAGGTGAAGGTATGGATGAAATGGAGTTCACAGAAGCAGAGAGCAACATGAACGATCTGGTTTCAGAGTACCAGCAGTACCAGGATGCCACAGCAGAAGAAGAGGGTGAGATGTATGAGGATGATGATGATGAGTCTGAAGCTCAAGTCCAAAAATAAACCTTGCAAGTAGTAGCAAATCTTGACTGCTACAAAATATTGAATTGGTTGCTGGCTGATACAGGGTGAATCTCACAAAACTTGCCAATAACATGTCCTGGTATTATATTACCCCCAAATCTGCTTAAAGTAAATGAAGATTAATTTTAGAAGCATTAACCCTAAAACAGGCAACATACATCACAAGATACATACTCTTTATATTTTATAGGGGTATGAGAAAGAGTTTTTCACCCAATCTTGTTATCTTTTATCATAATTGGGTCTGTTTTGAGTATGCTGCTCACATGACTTGGTTATAATGTTCTGTGATCATTAAGTCAGACTGACCTAAACCAATATGACTTATATTAATCTTACTTTTCTTTAGTAAAAAAAAGAAAAGAAGCTAATGTAAACATTGTCTTAAAATGTTTAGTAATTAAAATGACATTAAAAAAGGTGCATTTGCGTGGATGGAAATGTGCTTAAGATTCATGAAAATTATGTCACAATGCAAAATATCTTACAATAAAATTATACAATAAAATATGGGTTTAATTTTCTTTATGCAAAGTCTTTTCTTTTCTGGAATGTGACCTTGACAAGTTTTCATGAGATTCCCCCTATTGGGCCTGACCTAATTTCCTAATCTACAGATATCATCTGCACTGCTAGTTAATAAGTCATGACATGTACTAGTGTTACTTCAAGTCATTTTTTGTTACTGTAGATTCTTCTGTTGCTAACAGTATTGTTCACTAACCATACTAAAAAACAATAAAAGAATCATTCAAAAGAGTCAGTAGATCTGAATTTCTTCACAATCTGAAAATAATGTCAAATAAACACTACTGCATACATACCATTTAAAGACAAATTGTGTTATTTCTGCAGCACTAGTATCACCAAATGAACATTACAAAATAAAATGACCTTTAAACCAAGTTTCTGAACATGGCTGGAATACAAGAAAGTCTTTTTTAAATTGAGAGAACAAAAATACACACATCACTTTTCAAAATCTAATCAATTATTTAATTGAAAAGGGGCATTTTATAGCTCTATTTTTCCTCAAGAAACATGCGTGTGTTCTAGCACAGACACAGGCAGTGTCAATAGAACTGTGCAGAGAAAGGGCTCCAGTGCATGACTGTCCCATTCAGAGATGACTTACGTGCTATTCAAATAAATAATCTGTCTCTGGAGAAGAACACACAGCTCAAGCTCCTAACAGATGAAGAACACAGTGATGCTCTACTCTTTATGTGCTAACAACATTGTCCAGTTATTTAAATCACATGCTGCTTGTGAAGTTTGCACAGCATAGGAAATTAATCTCTGAACAGTTTCTGCTTTCTTAAACACACTGACTCCTTTATAATCCCAGCGTTCTCATGTGCTGATGATGCCGGTGGCTGCTTCCTGCTTTTCATTGGGATAAAATCCACTTTGTTAAAGCTGAAGTGTTTAATAGTTTGGTGTTACAGTAAAATACAGTGCATCCGGAAAGTATTCACAGCACTTCACTTTTTCCACATTTTGTTATGTTACAGCCTTATTCCAAAATTGATTAAATTCATTATTTTCCTCAAAATTCTACAAACAATACCCCCATAATGACAATGTGCAAGAAGTTTTTTTTAAAATCTTTGCAAATTTATTAAAAATAAAAAACGGGAAAAAAATCACATGTACATAAGTATTCACAGTCTTTGCCATGACACTCAAAATTTAGCTCAGGTTCATCCTATCAGTGGAAACTGATCATCCTTGAGATATTTCTACAACTTGATTGGAGTCCACTTGTAAATTCAGTTGATTGGACATGATATGGAAAGGCACACACCTGTCTATATAAGGTCCCACAGTTAACAGAGCATGTCAGAGCACAAACCAAGGAATTGTCTGTAGACCGCCGAGACAGGATTGTATCGAGGCACAGATCTGGGGAAGGGTACAGAAACATTTCTGCAGCATTGAATGCAGATTCAATGTGCACAGTGGCCTCCATCATCTGTAAATGGAAGAAATTTGGAACCACCAGAACTCTTGCTAGAGCTGGCCACTCGGCCAAACTGAGCAATTGTGGAGAAGGGCCTATGTCAGGGAGGTGACCAAGAACCCGTTGGTCACTCTGACAGAGCTCCAGCATTTCTCTGTGGAGAGAGGAGAACCTTCCAGAAGAACAACTATCTCTGCAGCACTCCACCAATCAGGCCTGTATGGTAGAGTGCCCAGACGGAAGCTACTCCTCAGTAAAAGGCACATGACAGCCCACTTGGAGTTTGCCAAAAGGCACCTGAAGGACTCTCAGACCATGAGAAACAAAATTTTCTGGCATTTTGTCTGGAGGAAACCAGGCACCGCTCATCACCTGTCCAATACCATCCCTACAGTGAAGCATGGTGGTGGCAGCATTCATGTTTAGGGGGTGATGTTTTTCAGCGGCAGGAACTGGGAGACTACTGTACAGAGACATCCTTGATGAAAACCTGCTCCAGAGTGTTCTAGACCTCAGACTGGGGCAAAGGTTTATCTTCCAACAGGACAACGACCCTAAGCACAACAAAGGGGTGGCTATGGGACAACTCTGTGAATGTCCTTTAGTGGCCCAGCCAGAGCCCAGACTTGAACCCGATTGAACATCTCTGGAGAGATCTGAAAATGGCGGTGCACCGACACTCCCCATCCAACCTGATGGAGCTTGAGAGAAACTGGCCAACATGCATCATACACAATAATTATTTAATAATTTGTTTAAGGCTATAGCAAACTCATATACAGTTAAGATGGCTTATACCGGAAGTGGTCCACAATCAAGGTTAAAAATGGCTGCATCCTAGTTAAATTAAAAAATGCTACCTATCTGTGTATGATTTCAGAAAGCAAATTTTAACACAATATTTTTATACTTCTCATAGATACTTCTTATATTTTTATAATATTTATTAACTTTCGATCTATTTACAATAAAAACATTAACTAAATAACACCAGAAGCAGAGCAATCATGTATGCTATGTATGCAATATTCTATATACAAAACTGGAACTTTGATAGGTGCAAAAAAAACTTTTCCTGGAAAATGTCCTAGAGCAATGCTCTTGATGACTGTGAAAGATAGGGAAACCATGTAAGTACCAGTACAATGTGCTAAAAATAAGTACCACTAAAAATTTGTAGTCCAGCACCTGGAGGAAAAACCCACACTAACGCTGGGAGAAAATACAAACTCCACACAGAAAGGTGACAATACACAAACCTTTGACTTTTTGCAGTGAGGCGACACGACACACCAGACCCTGGGGAAGAAGGAGTGAGAGGATTAGTGTAGGGCTTGAGTAGTGAGACATGGAAGGAAGGTGAGATGCGGTAATGTGCAGGGAGTGATAACCGGTAGGTGACTTCGTTGATCTGCTTCTGAATAGCGAATTGACCGATGTACCTGGGACTCAGCTTGCGGCAGGGCTGTCGGAGGCGGATGTCCCTCATGGAGAGCCAGACCATTTGCCCTGGACGGTATGCTGGGGTTGCAGATCTTCTGGCGTCGTCTTGGTTCTTATGTTTCCGAACAGCCCTCTGCAGATGGATGTGTGCTGAGTCCCAGACCCTCTCGCTCTCCTGGAACCAGTGATGGACTGCGGGGACGTCAGATGGCTCTCCTGACCAGGGGAATAAGGGTGGTTGGAAGCCGAGTATACACTGGAAGGGCGTAAGCCCTATGGTATACTGTTGCAGGGAGTTCTGTGCATACTCGGCCCAGGGAAGGTAACGGCTCCAGTCATCCTGATGATCGTGGCAATAGGACCGCAGGTATCTCCCGATCTCCTGTATCTTTCGCTCAGTCTGGCCATTGGACTGTGGATGGTAGCCTGAGGTTAAGCTGACAGACACTCCCAGGAGGTTAAAGAAGGACTTCCAAACTCGGGAAATAAACTGTGGGCCGCGGTCTGAGACGATGTCTTCTGGAATGCCAAAATGTCGGAAGATGTGAGTGAATAAGGTTTCTGCAGTCTCGAAGGCAGTGGGTAAACCAGGTAGAGGGATGAGTTTGCAAGCCTTGGAAAACCGATCAACTACCACTAGGATGCAGGTATGGGAGTCGGAGGATGGTAGGTCGGTAATGAAATCTACACCGAGATGGGACCAAGGTCTTGTGGGGATTGGAAGAGGCACGAGTTTTCCCTCCGGGAGACGTCGAGGGACTTTGGTCATGGCACAGACTGAGCAGCTCTTAACGTACTGGGAGATATCCTGGGTCATATTGGGCCACCAGTAGCGTTGCTGAACGAGCGAGAGGGTTTGTTGGCTGCATGGGTGTCCAGAGCCCGGAGACGTGTGAACTGAGTCCATGAGGGACAGACGCAAGCGGGTTGGAACGTAAGTCCGTCCCTCAGGACCTCCAGGCGGAGCAGGCTCTGTTCGTGTGGCCTCGGCGATGTGATCATCGAGGCTCCACTGGATGGGATTGACTATCAAGGCTGGAGGGAGGACGGATTCAGGGTTTGATGTGATAATGTCAGGCTGGTATTGACGGGAAAGGGAGTCGGCCTTGATATTCTTGTCTCCTGGACGGTATGTGACTTTGAAGTTGAATCGGGTGAAGAAGAGAGACCAGCGAGCTTGACGTGTATTGAGTCTTTTGGCGTCTCGGAGGTATTCTAGGTTTCTGTGGTCGGTGATGACGACAAACGGATGTTTAGCTCCCTCCAGCCAGTGTCTTCATTCCTCTAGGACGAGTTTGATCGCCAGTAGTTCCCGATTGCCGATGTCATAATTCTACTCTGCCGGGGACAGTTTTTTGGAATAGAAGGCACATGGATGGAGTCGTGGAGGTGTCACCTGCCGCTGTGAAAGAACTGCTCCTACCCCGTTGGTTGAGGCGTCCACCTCGACGAGAAATGGAAGATCTGGGTTGGGATGGACTAGGGTAGGAGCGGAACAGAAGGAGCCTTTGAGCTTCTTGAAGGCTTCGGTGGCTTCAGAGGTCCAGGACAGAGACTTGGACCCTTTCTTCAGGAGGGAGGTGATGGGCGCACTGATTTGGCTGAAGCCTTTGATGAATCAGCGGTAGAAATTTGCAAAGCCCAGGAAGCGTTGAAGCTCTTTTATATTGGAGGGTTGAGGCCAGTTGAACACAGCTTCCACCTTCCTCTGGTCCATGGTGATTCCATGTGGAGTGATTACATACCCCAGGAAGTGAATAGTTTCCTTATGGAATTCGCACTTTTCCAATTTGAGGTAGAGCTGGTGGTTGCCCAGCCGTTGTAGGACAGATTTGACGTGGAGGTGGTGCTCAGTCAGGTTGGCAGAGTAGATGAGGATATCATCAATGTAGATGATGACAAACTGATGTAGCTAGTCTCTGAAAATCTCGTTCATGAAACCTTGGAATATAGCGGGTGCGTTGGACAGACCGAAGGGCATGACTCTGTACTCATAGTGGCCAGCAGGTGTGATGAAGGCTGTCTTCCATTCGTCACCTTTCCTTATGCGCACCAAATTGTAGGCACTGCGCAGGTCCAGTTTTGTGAAGACACGAGCACCACGGAGTTGTTCTAGGGCGGCTGAGACCAGAGGAAGAGGATAGCGGAACTTGACGGTGGAGTTGTTGAGGGTCCGGTCTTCTGTCAAGAAACGGAAGGACACACAGGATGATGGTTAGTGATATTTATTTACACACAGGAACAGTCACGGCAGGGAGGTAGTATAAGGATTTTTAGCGGAGAGGAGTTGTAAACAGGAGAGATGTAGTAGAGAGACTTCTTATCTGGTTTTGAAGGACTGGTTGACGATCTTGATGACGACAGAGTGATGGGAGCAGACAGACTGGAGATTGGTGGACCGGGATGGCAGAACGAAGTTTTCAGGCTTTAGGTAGAGAACACGTAGTAGGTTGGTAGCGGGTTTTTCGATGCGGGAGTCAGGAAGTCGTGGGAATCCGACGAGACCGGACAACTGAGTGAGGGAACTGGTGTAATATTTAAGGGGTGCGGTGATTGAGTGCAGAGTGCCGGCAGGTGGTGAAGACAGGTGCAGATGATTAGAACTCCGGTTATGCTGAGCAAATGATTGGAGTGAAGGGGTCTGGCGCTGCTGTGGGTGTATCCGTGACACAGTGACTGTAATATCATGAAATTATCCGTCAATATCGATTCTACAATATGTCCTCTCTACCTGACTGGAGAGAATACTGTCTATTGAGAGCTGATAGTGAGTCTGAAAAAATTATAGCCTATCAGGTTTTACATCTTCCACCCATTGAAGGCTTGCAGTAATGCAAACTGAATAAATTGATATATTTTTAAGTGATTTTTAAATTCTGAGATGTACATTCCAATTCCAGTTACTGCAGTGTTATTTGCTTTAGATCCAGACAAAATTTCTAACTGACATGCACTACTTCAAGCCCAGTGCCGATTAGTCAACACAGCGCTGAATGAAGTCGAAAACACCTATTGGCTGCATCTGAAAATGCAGGCAGCTGATTTGCTCCTTGCTGCATAATCAGTTAATGGCTTAACTGATAGTGACAATGTTTTTGACTGTATCAAGACAGGAATGGACAAGGTTGAGACGATGATGAAGTGGGTGCAATAAATCCCCAAAAACGTGAATCCAGGAAACGTAAACATAGCAAAACAATAATGCAAAACAACAAGCATGATCTATGTCTTGACTATTCTAGTACATCTGTAACAGACTAAGAAACTATAAACAGGAACAAACCATGAACCGACATTACAACAACAATGGTCGACACAGGACTAGAGAACATGAGAACATCTAGCTTAGATGGATATCACCTGATCAGAATGTCCTACAGACATGAGAGTTGGCTTGTTTGAATTTTGGGTGAGCAGTCAGTCTATATGTATCTTTGGAGAAACTACTAAGCCACGCCCTAGCAACCATTTAGATCACCCTAGCAACCACATCCCTTTGACTTCCATTCAAAATCACTAAGATTGGTATCTCAGGATCAGAATGTCATGGAGACTTCCAGGTTGACTTATTTCACTCAGGATGGCAAGGAGTCATTTGAGTATCACCTTGCTAACTGCCTAGCAACCAGATGGGGTTACCCTAGCAATCAAGTAACAAATCACATATCTTGAAACCAGAACATCGTAGAGACATAGGGGTTGACATATTTCACACAGGATTGCAAGGAGCCTTATGAGTATCACTTTGGTAACTGCCTAGCAACCAGATGGGGTTACCCTAGCAACCAAGTAACAAATCACATATCTCTGCACCAGAAAATCGTAGAGACTTCCTGTTTGACTTATTTCACTCAGAATGGAAAGTAGCCTTGATATGTATTACCCTGATAACTGCATAGCAACCAGATGGGGTTACCCTAGCAACCAAGTAACAAATAACATATCTCTGCACCAGAAAATCGTAGAGACTTCCTGTTTGACTTATTACACTCAGAATGGAAAGTAGCCTTGATATGTATTACCCTGATAACTGCCTAGCAACCAGATGGGGTTACCCTAGCAACCAAGTAACAAATAACATATCTCTGCACCAGAAAATTGTAGAGACTTCCTGTTTGACTTATTTTACCCAGAATATCAAGGAGTCTTGAAAAGTATCACTCTGTTAACTGCCTAGCAACGATATGGGCTTACCCTAGCAACCAAATAACAAATCACATAACTCTGCACCAGAACATCGTAGAGACTTCTGGGAAGACTTATTTCACTCAGTTCATCAAACTAAAAACCTTCAATCTTCAAACTTTCACAACTACTTCAAACTTTCATGCTAGGCTTTCTCAAGCCAACCTAAAGTTTGTTCTCAAACTTTTTAATCTAGTTAGGTTGGCTTGAGAAAGCCAACTTACTGAAATCCTATTTAAACTTATTATTATTATTAGGTTGGCTTGAAAAAGCCAACTTACTGAAATCCTATTTAAACTTATTATTATTATTATTAGTGGTGCTTGCCATAGGCAAAGCATCACTATTGTTCTCTTGCATACTTATTAGGTTGGCTTGAGAAAGCCAACTTACTGAAATCCTATTTAAACTTATTAGGTTGGCTTGAGAAAGCCAACTTACTGAAATCCTATTTAAACTTATTATTAGTGGTGCTTGCCATAGGCAAAGCATCACTATTGTTCTCTTGCATACTTATTATTATTATTATAATTATTATTATTCCACACATAGTTTGGCGCGCTACTCCTCCCGCAGCTTTTGTCACAGACCCCTGAGTGAGGCATCAAATCGTGCGGCTCATTGAGGAGAGGTGTGCTATATCTTTTCTAAGCGATCGGGTGTAAGATGTTCGAACAGCAGACGAAAAAGCGGCCAAAAAAGTCCCATTGACTTTACATTGCGGAATGTTCAGAAATTTAAATCCCAACTGACATTTTCACACACACAGACAAAAAAGGGCCTGTCAGCCCTGCGTCTCTCTCTCTCTCTCCCTCAGAGGATTTCTTTTATCAAGCAGCCAATAAAAGTCTTCATAGCCACACCCTAAAACATGCTAAAAATGTGCTAGCATCATGCTAACATATGCTAGCATCGCCTAGCGAAGTGCTAAAACATGCTATAAACGTGTTAGCATCATGCTAACACATGCTGGCATCGCCTAGCGAAGTGCTAAAACATGCTAAAAACGTGCTAGCATTATGCTAATGCATGTTAGCATTGCTTAGGGGATTGCTAAAACATGATAAAAACGTGCTAGCATCATGCTAACACATGCTAGCTTCACCTAGCGAAGTGCTAAAACATGTTAAAACATGCTAGCATTATGCTAATGCATGTTAGCATTGCTTAGGGGATTGCTAAAACATGTTAAAAATCGTGCTAGCATCATGCTAACACATGTTAGCATCGCCAAACGAAGTGCTAAAACATGCTAAAAACGTGCTAGTATCATGCTAACACATGCTAGCTTCACCTAGCGAAGTGCTAAAACATGTTAAAACATGCTAGCATTATGCTAATGCATGTTAGCATTGCTTAGGGGATTGCTAAAACATGTTAAAAACGTGCTAGCATCATGCTAACACATGTTAGCATCGCCAAACGAAGTGCTAAAACATGCTAAAAACGTGCTAGTATCATGCTAACACATGCTAGCTTCACCTAGCGAAGTGCTAAAACATGTTAAAACGTGCTACCATCATGAAAAACACGTGTTAGCAACATTCTGTGACCTTTATTTTAGTGCTTAGACACAAGTTAGAAAATGCTATTTGACGAGTTTTGCCATGGCAAGCACCACTCACATTTTCTTCAGGAAATGTACATTCTAGTTAGTGGTGCTTGCCATAGGCAAAGCATCACTATTGTTCTCTTGCATACTTATTATTTTTATTATAATTATTATTATTTTTCCACACAAAGTTTGGCGCGCTACTCCTCCTGCAGCTTTTGTCACAGACCCCTGAGTGAGGCATCAAATCGTGCGGCTCATTGAGGAGAGGTGTGCTATATCTTTTCTAAGCGATCGGGTGTACGATGTTCGAACAGCGGACGAAAAAGCGGCCAAAAAAATCCCATTGACTTTACATTGCGGAATGTTCAGAAATTTGAATCCCAACTGACTTTTTCACACACACAGACAAAAAAGGGCCTGTCAGCCCTGCGTCTCTCTCTCTCTCTCTCTCTCCCTCAGAGGATATCTTTTATCAAGCAGTCAATAAAAATCTTCATAGCCACACCCTAAAACATGCTAAAAATGTGCTAGCATCATGCTAACATATGCTGGCATCACCTAGCGAAGTGCTAAAACAGGCTATAAACGTGTTAGCAACATGCTAACACATGTTGTCATCGCCTAGCGAAGTGCTAAAACATGCTAAAAATGTGATAACAACATGCTAACACATGCTATTATTGCCTAGCGAAGTGTTAAAACATGCTAAAAATGTGCTAGCATCATGCTAACACATGTTGGCATTGCCTAGCAAAGTGCTAAAACATGTTAAAACGTGCTAGCATTATGCTAATGCATGTTAGCATTGCTTAGGGGATTGCTAAAACATGTTAAAAATGTGCTAGCATCATGCTAACACATGTTAGCATTGCCAAACAAAGTGCTAAAACATGCTAAAAATGTGCTAGTATCATGCTAACACATGCTAGCTTCACCTAGCGAAGTGCTAAAACATTCTAAAAACGTGCCACCATCATGAAAAACACGTGTTAGCAACATTCTATGACCTTTATTTTAGTGCTTAGAAACAAGTTAGAAAATGCTATTTGACGAGTTTTGCCACGGCAAGCACCACTCACATTTTCTTCAGGAAATGTACATTCTAGTTATTATTATTATTCTTCTGAGACTAAATTTCTAAATCTAACTCCTCCTAGAGCTTTTAAGCTACATGCACCAAACTCGGCACAGACCTTCAGACTAATCCCGAATAGTGTGCTATATCTTTTCTAACTGATCGGACTTACGGTTTTCCTAAAAATGACGATCAAATCTCGGAAAAACTCCCATTGACTTAACATTGAGGAATGTTCAGAAATTTAAATCCCAACTGACGTTTTCACACACACAGACAAAAAAGGGCCTGTCAGCCCTGCGTCTCTCCCTCTCTCTCTCCCTCAGAGGATTTCTTTTATCAAGCAGCCAATAAGTAATGACCTAAAATCTTCATAGCCACAGTATAGTAGCTTCCAGGTTGACTTGATTCACTCAGTATGGAAAGGAGGCTTGATAAGTATAACCCTGGTAACTGCATAGCAACCAGACAGGGTTACCCTAGCAACCAAATAACAAATCACATATCTCTGCACCAGAAAATCATACAGACTTCCTGTTTCACTTATTTCACTCAGGATGGAGAGTAGCCTTGATATGTATCACTCTTGTAACTGCCTAGCAACCAGATGGGGATACCCTAGCAACCAAGTAACAAATCACATATCTTTGAACCAGAACATCGTAGAGACTTAGGGGTTGACATATTTCACACAGGATTGCAAGGAGCCTTATGAGTATCACCTTGGTAACTGCCTAGCAACCAGATGGGGTTACCCTAGCAACCAAGTAACAAATCATATCTTTCTGCTCCAGAAAATCGTAGAGACATCTGGGTTGACTTAATTCACTCAGGATGGAAAGGAGGCTTGATAAGTATCACCCTGGTAACTGCATAGCAACCAGACAGGGTTACCCTAGCAACCAAATAACAAATCACATATCTCAGCACCAGAAAATCATACAGACTTGCGGGTTGACTTTATTCACTCAGGATGGAAAGGAGGCTTGACAAGTTATCACCCTGGTAACTGCATAGCAACCAGACAGGGTTACCCTAGCAACCAAGTAATAAATCACATATCTTTGAACCAGAACTTCGTAGAGACTTAGGGATTGACATATTTCACACCGGATTGCAAGGAGCCTTATGAGTATCACTTTGGTAACTGCCTAGCCACCAGATGGGGTTACCCTAGCAACCAACTAACAAATCACATATCTCTGCACCAGAAAATCGTAGAGACTTCCTGTTTCACTTATTTCACTCAGAATGGAAAGTAGCCTTGATATGCATCACTCTGGTAACTGCCTAGCAACCAGATTGGGTTACCCTAGCAACCAAGTAACAAATCATATCTTTCTGCTCCAGAAAATCGTAGAGACATCTGGGTTGAATTAATTCACTCAGGATGGAAAGGAGGCTTGATAAGTATAACCCTGGTAACTGCATAGCAACCAGACAGGGTTACCCTAGCAACCAAATAACAAATCACATATCTCTGCACCAGAAAATCATACAGACTTCCTGTTTCACTTATTTCACTCAGGATGGAGAGTAGCCTTGATATGTATCACTCTTGTAACTGCCTAGCAACCAGATGGGGATACCCTAGCAACCAAGTAACAAATCACATATCTTTGAACCAGAACTTCGTAGAGACTTAGGGATTGACATATTTCACACCGGATTGCAAGGAGCCTTATGAGTATCACTTTGGTAACTGCCTAGCCACCAGATGGGGTTACCCTAGCAACCAACTAACAAATCACATATCTCTGCACCAGAAAATCGTAGAGACTTCCTGTTTCACTTATTTCACTCAGAATGGAAAGTAGCCTTGATATGCATCACTCTGGTAACTGCCTAGCAACCAGATTGGGTTACCCTAGCAACCAAGTAACAAATCATATCTTTCTGCTCCAGAAAATCGTAGAGACATCTGGGTTGAATTAATTCACTCAGGATGGAAAGGAGGCTTGATAAGTATAACCCTGGTAACTGCATAGCAACCAGACAGGGTTACCCTAGCAACCAAATAACAAATCACATATCTCTGCACCAGAAAATCATACAGACTTCCTGTTTAACTTATTTCACTCAGGATGGAGAGTAGCCTTGATATGTATCACTCTTGTAACTGCCTAGCAACCAGATGGGGATACCCTAGCAACCAAGTAACAAATCACATATCTTTGAACCAGAACATCGTAGAGACTTAGGGGTTGACATATTTCACACAGGATTGCAAGGAGCCTTATGAGTATCACCTTGGTAACTGCCTAGCAACCAGATGGGGTTACCCTAGCAACCAAGTAACAAATCATATCTTTCTGCTCCAGAAAATCGTAGAGACATCTGGGTTGACTTAATTCACTCAGGATGGAAAGGAGGCTTGATAAGTATCACCCTGGTAACTGCATAGCAACCAGACAGGGTTACCCTAGCAACCAAATAACAAATCACATATCTCAGCACCAGAAAATCATACAGACTTGCGGGTTGACTTTATTCACTCAGGATGGAAAGGAGGCTTGACAAGTTATCACCCTGGTAACTGCATAGCAACCAGACAGGGTTACCCTAGCAACCAAGTAATAAATCACATATCTTTGAACCAGAACTTCGTAGAGACTTAGGGATTGACATATTTCACACCGGATTGCAAGGAGCCTTATGAGTATCACTTTGGTAACTGCCTAGCCACCAGATGGGGTTACCCTAGCAACCAACTAACAAATCACATATCTCTGCACCAGAAAATCGTAGAGACTTCCTGTTTCACTTATTTCACTCAGAATGGAAAGTAGCCTTGATATGCATCACTCTGGTAACTGCCTAGCAACCAGATTGGGTTACCCTAGCAACCAAGTAACAAATCATATCTTTCTGCTCCAGAAAATCGTAGAGACATCTGGGTTGAATTAATTCACTCAGGATGGAAAGGAGGCTTGATAAGTATAACCCTGGTAACTGCATAGCAACCAGACAGGGTTACCCTAGCAACCAAATAACAAATCACATATCTCTGCACCATTAAATCATATAGACTTGCGGGTTGACTTTATTCACTCAAGATGGAAAGGAGGCTTGATAAGTATCACCCTGGTAACTGCATAGCAACCAGACAGGGTTACCCTAGCAACCAAGTAACAATTCACATATCTTTGAACAAGAACATCGTAGAGACTTAGGGGTTGACATATTTCACTCAGGATTGCAAGGAGCCTTATGAGTAACACTTTGGTAACTGCCTAGCAACCAGATGGGGATAGCCTAGCAACCAAGTAACAAATCACATATCTATTTAACAGAAAATCGTAGAGACTTCCAGGTTGACTTATTTCACTCATGATGGAAAGTAGCCTTGATATGTATTACTCTGGTAACTGCCTAGCAACCAGATGGGGTTACCCTAGCAACCAAGTAACAAATTACATATCTCTGCACCAGAACAACATAAAGACTTCTGGTTTTGTTCATGGGACTCAGGGTTGCAAGGATCTATCTTTCTATCTGTCTGTCTGTCTGTCTATTTATCAATCTATCTATATCTATCTTTCGAACTATCTATCTATCTGAGGGTTAATATCTATCTATCTATCTATCTATCTATCTATCTATCTATCTATCTATCTATCTATCTGAGGGTCAATATCTATCTATCTATCTGAGGGTCAATATCTATCTATCTATCTGAGGGTCAATATCTATATATCTATCTATCTATCAATCTATCTATCTATCTATCTGAGGGTCAATATCTATCTATCTATCTATCTGAGGGTCAATATCTATCTATCTATCTATCTGAGGGTCAATATCTATCTATCTATCTATCTATCTATCTATCTATCTATCTATCTGAGGGTCAATAACTATCTATCTATCTATCTATCTATCTATCTATCTATCTATCTGAGGGTCAATATCTATCTATCTATCTGAGGATCAATATCTATCTATCTATCTATCTATCTATCTATCTATCTATCTATCTATCTATCTATCTATCTATCTATCTATCTATCTATCTATCTGAGGGTCAATAACTATCTATCTATCTATCTATCTATCTGATGGTCAATATCTATCTATCTATCTATCTATCTATCTGAGGGTCAATAACTATCTATCTATCTATCTATCTATCTATCTATCTATCTATCTATCTGATGGTCAATATCTATCTATCTATTCTATTCTATCTAATCTATTTGATAGACTGAATAGTTTTATAATCTCTAAACTTTGAACTTTGAAAACTACTAATAATTACATCAAACTAAAAACCTTAAATCTTCAAACTTTTAAAGCTACTTCAAACTTTATGCTAGGCTTTCTCAAGCCAACCTAAAGTTTGTACTCAAACTTTTTAATCTAGTTATTATTAGGTTGGCTTGAGAAAGCCAACTTACTGAAATCCTATTTAAACTTATTATTATTATTATTATTCTGAGACTAAATTTCTAAATCTAATCCATAATGACAATGTGCAAGAAGTTTTTTTTAAAATCTTTGCAAATTTATTAAAAATAAAAAACGGAAAAAAAATCACATGTACATAAGTATTCACAGTCTTTGCCATGACACTCAAAATTTAGCTCAGGTTCATCCTATCAGTGGAAACTGATCATCCTTGAGATATTTCTACAACTTGATTGGAGTCCACTTGTAAATTCAGTTGATTGGACAAGATATGGAAAGGCACACACCTGTCTATATAAGGTCCCACAGTTAACAGAGCATGTCAGAGCACAAACCAAGGAATTGTCTGTAGACCGCCGAGACAGGATTGTATCGAGGCACAGATCTGGGGAAGGGTACAGAAACATTTCTGCAGCATTGAATGCAGATTCAATGTGCACAGTGGCCTCCATCATCTGTAAATGGAAGAAATTTGGAACCACCAGAACTCTTGCTAGAGCTGGCCACTCGGCCAAACTGAGCAATTGTGGAGAAGGGCCTATGTCAGGGAGGTGACCAAGAACCCGTTGGTCACTCTGACAGAGCTCCAGCATTTCTCTGTGGAGAGAGGAGAACCTTCCAGAAGAACAACTATCTCTGCAGCACTCCACCAATCAGGCCTGTATGGTAGAGTGCCCAGACGGAAGCTACTCCTCAGTAAAAGGCACATGACAGCCCACTTGGAGTTTGCCAAAAGGCACCTGAAGGACTCTCAGACCATGAGAAACAAAATTTTCTGGCATTTTGTCTGGAGGAAACCAGGCACCGCTCATCACCTGTCCAATACCATCCCTACAGTGAAGCATGGTGGTGGCAGCATTCATGTTTAGGGGGTGATGTTTTTCAGCGGCAGGAACTGGGAGACTACTGTACAGAGACATCCTTGATGAAAACCTGCTCCAGAGTGTTCTAGACCTCAGACTGGGGCAAAGGTTTATCTTCCAACAGGACAACGACCCTAAGCACAACAAAGGGGTGGCTATGGGACAACTCTGTGAATGTCCTTTAGTGGCCCAGCCAGAGCCCAGACTTGAACCCGATTGAACATCTCTGGAGAGATCTGAAAATGGCGGTGCACCGACACTCCCCATCCAACCTGATGGAGCTTGAGAGAAACTGGCCAACATGCATCATACACAATAATTATTTAATAATTTGTTTAAGGCTATAGCAAACTCATATACAGTTAAGATGGCTTATACCGGAAGTGGTCCACAATCAAGGTTAAAAATGGCTGCATCCTAGTTAAATTAAAAAATGCTACCTATCTGTGTATGATTTCAGAAAGCAAATTTTAACACAATATTTTTATACTTCTCATAGATACTTCTTATATTTTTATAATATTTATTAACTTTCGATCTATTTACAATAAAAACATTAACTAAATAACACCAGAAGCAGAGCAATCATGTATGCTATGTATGCAATATTCTATATACAAAACTGGAACTTTGATAGGTGCAAAAAAAACTTTTCCTGGAAAATGTCCTAGAGCAATGCTCTTGATGACTGTGAAAGATAGGGAAACCATGTAAGTACCAGTACAATGTGCTAAAAATAAGTACCACTAAAAATTTGTAGTCCAGCACCTGGAGGAAAAACCCACACTAACGCTGGGAGAAAATACAAACTCCACACAGAAAGGTGACAATACACAAACCTTTGACTTTTTGCAGTGAGGCGACACGACACACCAGACCCTGGGGAAGAAGGAGTGAGAGGATTAGTGTAGGGCTTGAGTAGTGAGACATGGAAGGAAGGTGAGATGCGGTAATGTGCAGGGAGTGATAACCGGTAGGTGACTTCGTTGATCTGCTTCTGAATAGCGAATTGACCGATGTACCTGGGACTCAGCTTGCGGCAGGGCTGTCGGAGGCGGATGTCCCTCATGGAGAGCCAGACCATTTGCCCTGGACGGTATGCTGGGGTTGCAGATCTTCTGGCGTCGTCTTGGTTCTTATGTTTCCGAACAGCCCTCTGCAGATGGATGTGTGCTGAGTCCCAGACCCTCTCGCTCTCCTGGAACCAGTGATGGACTGCGGGGACGTCAGATGGCTCTCCTGACCAGGGGAATAAGGGTGGTTGGAAGCCGAGTATACACTGGAAGGGCGTAAGCCCTATGGTATACTGTTGCAGGGAGTTCTGTGCATACTCGGCCCAGGGAAGGTAACGGCTCCAGTCATCCTGATGATCGTGGCAATAGGACCGCAGGTATCTCCCGATCTCCTGTATCTTTCGCTCAGTCTGGCCATTGGACTGTGGATGGTAGCCTGAGGTTAAGCTGACAGACACTCCCAGGAGGTTAAAGAAGGACTTCCAAACTCGGGAAATAAACTGTGGGCCGCGGTCTGAGACGATGTCTTCTGGAATGCCAAAATGTCGGAAGATGTGAGTGAATAAGGTTTCTGCAGTCTCGAAGGCAGTGGGTAAACCAGGTAGAGGGATGAGTTTGCAAGCCTTGGAAAACCGATCAACTACCACTAGGATGCAGGTATGGGAGTCGGAGGATGGTAGGTCGGTAATGAAATCTACACCGAGATGGGACCAAGGTCTTGTGGGGATTGGAAGAGGCACGAGTTTTCCCTCCGGGAGACGTCGAGGGACTTTGGTCATGGCACAGACTGAGCAGCTCTTAACGTACTGGGAGATATCCTGGGTCATATTGGGCCACCAGTAGCGTTGCTGAACGAGCGAGAGGGTTTGTTGGCTGCATGGGTGTCCAGAGCCCGGAGACGTGTGAACTGAGTCCATGAGGGACAGACGCAAGCGGGTTGGAACGTAAGTCCGTCCCTCAGGACCTCCAGGCGGAGCAGGCTCTGTTCGTGTGGCCTCGGCGATGTGATCATCGAGGCTCCACTGGATGGGATTGACTATCAAGGCTGGAGGGAGGACGGATTCAGGGTTTGATGTGATAATGTCAGGCTGGTATTGACGGGAAAGGGAGTCGGCCTTGATATTCTTGTCTCCTGGACGGTATGTGACTTTGAAGTTGAATCGGGTGAAGAAGAGAGACCAGCGAGCTTGACGTGTATTGAGTCTTTTGGCGTCTCGGAGGTATTCTAGGTTTCTGTGGTCGGTGATGACGACAAACGGATGTTTAGCTCCCTCCAGCCAGTGTCTTCATTCCTCTAGGACGAGTTTGATCGCCAGTAGTTCCCGATTGCCGATGTCATAATTCTACTCTGCCGGGGACAGTTTTTTGGAATAGAAGGCACATGGATGGAGTCGTGGAGGTGTCACCTGCCGCTGTGAAAGAACTGCTCCTACCCCGTTGGTTGAGGCGTCCACCTCGACGAGAAATGGAAGATCTGGGTTGGGATGGACTAGGGTAGGAGCGGAACAGAAGGAGCCTTTGAGCTTCTTGAAGGCTTCGGTGGCTTCAGAGGTCCAGGACAGAGACTTGGACCCTTTCTTCAGGAGGGAGGTGATGGGCGCACTGATTTGGCTGAAGCCTTTGATGAATCAGCGGTAGAAATTTGCAAAGCCCAGGAAGCGTTGAAGCTCTTTTATATTGGAGGGTTGAGGCCAGTTGAACACAGCTTCCACCTTCCTCTGGTCCATGGTGATTCCATGTGGAGTGATTACATACCCCAGGAAGTGAATAGTTTCCTTATGGAATTCGCACTTTTCCAATTTGAGGTAGAGCTGGTGGTTGCCCAGCCGTTGTAGGACAGATTTGACGTGGAGGTGGTGCTCAGTCAGGTTGGCAGAGTAGATGAGGATATCATCAATGTAGATGATGACAAACTGATGTAGCTAGTCTCTGAAAATCTCGTTCATGAAACCTTGGAATATAGCGGGTGCGTTGGACAGACCGAAGGGCATGACTCTGTACTCATAGTGGCCAGCAGGTGTGATGAAGGCTGTCTTCCATTCGTCACCTTTCCTTATGCGCACCAAATTGTAGGCACTGCGCAGGTCCAGTTTTGTGAAGACACGAGCACCACGGAGTTGTTCTAGGGCGGCTGGGACCAGAGGAAGAGGATAGCGGAACTTGACGGTGGAGTTGTTGAGGGTCCGGTCTTCTGTCAAGAAACGGAAGGACACACAGGATGATGGTTAGTGATATTTATTTACACACAGGAACAGTCACGGCAGGGAGGTAGTATAAGGATTTTTAGCGGAGAGGAGTTGTAAACAGGAGAGATGTAGTAGAGAGACTTCTTATCTGGTTTTGAAGGACTGGTTGACGATCTTGATGACGACAGAGTGATGGGAGCAGACAGACTGGAGATTGGTGGACCGGGATGGCAGAACGAAGTTTTCAGGCTTTAGGTAGAGAACACGTAGTAGGTTGGTAGCGGGTTTTTCGATGCGGGAGTCAGGAAGTCGTGGGAATCCGACGAGACCGGACAACTGAGTGAGGGAACTGGTGTAATATTTAAGGGGTGCGGTGATTGAGTGCAGAGTGCCGGCAGGTGGTGAAGACAGGTGCAGATGATTAGAACTCCGGTTATGCTGAGCAAATGATTGGAGTGAAGGGGTCTGGCGCTGCTGTGGGTGTATCCGTGACACAGTGACTGTAATATCATGAAATTATCCGTCAATATCGATTCTACAATATGTCCTCTCTACCTGACTGGAGAGAATACTGTCTATTGAGAGCTGATAGTGAGTCTGAAAAAATTATAGCCTATCAGGTTTTACATCTTCCACCCATTGAAGGCTTGCAGTAATGCAAACTGAATAAATTGATATATTTTTAAGTGATTTTTAAATTCTGAGATGTACATTCCAATTCCAGTTACTGCAGTGTTATTTGCTTTAGATCCAGACAAAATTTCTAACTGACATGCACTACTTCAAGCCCAGTGCCGATTAGTCAACACAGCGCTGAATGAAGTCGAAAACACCTATTGGCTGCATCTGAAAATGCAGGCAGCTGATTTGCTCCTTGCTGCATAATCAGTTAATGGCTTAACTGATAGTGACAATGTTTTTGACTGTATCAAGACAGGAATGGACAAGGTTGAGACGATGATGAAGTGGGTGCAATAAATCCCCAAAAACGTGAATCCAGGAAACGTAAACATAGCAAAACAATAATGCAAAACAACAAGCATGATCTATGTCTTGACTATTCTAGTACATCTGTAACAGACTAAGAAACTATAAACAGGAACAAACCATGAACCGACATTACAACAACAATGGTCGACACAGGACTAGAGAACATGAGAACATCTAGCTTAGATGGATATCACCTGATCAGAATGTCCTACAGACATGAGAGTTGGCTTGTTTGAATTTTGGGTGAGCAGTCAGTCTATATGTATCTTTGGAGAAACTACTAAGCCACGCCCTAGCAACCATTTAGATCACCCTAGCAACCACATCCCTTTGACTTCCATTCAAAATCACTAAGATTGGTATCTCAGGATCAGAATGTCATGGAGACTTCCAGGTTGACTTATTTCACTCAGGATGGCAAGGAGTCATTTGAGTATCACCTTGCTAACTGCCTAGCAACCAGATGGGGTTACCCTAGCAATCAAGTAACAAATCACATATCTTGAAACCAGAACATCGTAGAGACATAGGGGTTGACATATTTCACACAGGATTGCAAGGAGCCTTATGAGTATCACTTTGGTAACTGCCTAGCAACCAGATGGGGTTACCCTAGCAACCAAGTAACAAATCACATATCTCTGCACCAGAAAATCGTAGAGACTTCCTGTTTGACTTATTTCACTCAGAATGGAAAGTAGCCTTGATATGTATTACCCTGATAACTGCATAGCAACCAGATGGGGTTACCCTAGCAACCAAGTAACAAATAACATATCTCTGCACCAGAAAATCGTAGAGACTTCCTGTTTGACTTATTACACTCAGAATGGAAAGTAGCCTTGATATGTATTACCCTGATAACTGCCTAGCAACCAGATGGGGTTACCCTAGCAACCAAGTAACAAATAACATATCTCTGCACCAGAAAATTGTAGAGACTTCCTGTTTGACTTATTTTACCCAGAATATCAAGGAGTCTTGAAAAGTATCACTCTGTTAACTGCCTAGCAACGATATGGGCTTACCCTAGCAACCAAATAACAAATCACATAACTCTGCACCAGAACATCGTAGAGACTTCTGGGAAGACTTATTTCACTCAGTTCATCAAACTAAAAACCTTCAATCTTCAAACTTTCACAACTACTTCAAACTTTCATGCTAGGCTTTCTCAAGCCAACCTAAAGTTTGTTCTCAAACTTTTTAATCTAGTTAGGTTGGCTTGAGAAAGCCAACTTACTGAAATCCTATTTAAACTTATTATTATTATTAGGTTGGCTTGAAAAAGCCAACTTACTGAAATCCTATTTAAACTTATTATTATTATTATTAGTGGTGCTTGCCATAGGCAAAGCATCACTATTGTTCTCTTGCATACTTATTAGGTTGGCTTGAGAAAGCCAACTTACTGAAATCCTATTTAAACTTATTAGGTTGGCTTGAGAAAGCCAACTTACTGAAATCCTATTTAAACTTATTATTAGTGGTGCTTGCCATAGGCAAAGCATCACTATTGTTCTCTTGCATACTTATTATTATTATTATAATTATTATTATTCCACACATAGTTTGGCGCGCTACTCCTCCCGCAGCTTTTGTCACAGACCCCTGAGTGAGGCATCAAATCGTGCGGCTCATTGAGGAGAGGTGTGCTATATCTTTTCTAAGCGATCGGGTGTACGATGTTCGAACAGCAGACGAAAAAGCGGCCAAAAAAGTCCCATTGACTTTACATTGCGGAATGTTCAGAAATTTAAATCCCAACTGACATTTTCACACACACAGACAAAAAAGGGCCTGTCAGCCCTGCGTCTCTCTCTCTCTCTCCCTCAGAGGATTTCTTTTATCAAGCAACCAATAAAAGTCTTCATAGCCACACCCTAAAACATGCTAAAAATGTGCTAGCATCATGCTAACATATGCTAGCATCGCCTAGCGAAGTGCTAAAACATGCTATAAACGTGTTAGCATCATGCTAACACATGCTGGCATCGCCTAGCGAAGTGCTAAAACATGCTAAAAACGTGCTAGCATTATGCTAATGCATGTTAGCATTGCTTAGGGGATTGCTAAAACATGATAAAAACGTGCTAGCATCATGCTAACACATGCTAGCTTCACCTAGCGAAGTGCTAAAACATGTTAAAACATGCTAGCATTATGCTAATGCATGTTAGCATTGCTTAGGGGATTGCTAAAACATGTTAAAAATCGTACTAGCATCATGCTAACACATGTTAGCATCGCCAAACGAAGTGCTAAAACATGCTAAAAACGTGCTAGTATCATGCTAACACATGCTAGCTTCACCTAGCGAAGTGCTAAAACATGTTAAAACATGCTAGCATTATGCTAATGCATGTTAGCATTGCTTAGGGGATTGCTAAAACATGTTAAAAACGTGCTAGCATCATGCTAACACATGTTAGCATCGCCAAACGAAGTGCTAAAACATGCTAAAAACGTGCTAGTATCATGCTAACACATGCTAGCTTCACCTAGCGAAGTGCTAAAACATGTTAAAACGTGCTACCATCATGAAAAACACGTGTTAGCAACATTCTGTGACCTTTATTTTAGTGCTTAGACACAAGTTAGAAAATGCTATTTGACGAGTTTTGCCATGGCAAGCACCACTCACATTTTCTTCAGGAAATGTACATTCTAGTTAGTGGTGCTTGCCATAGGCAAAGCATCACTATTGTTCTCTTGCATACTTATTATTTTTATTATAATTATTATTATTTTTCCACACAAAGTTTGGCGCGCTACTCCTCCTGCAGCTTTTGTCACAGACCCCTGAGTGAGGCATCAAATCGTGCGGCTCATTGAGGAGAGGTGTGCTATATCTTTTCTAAGCGATCGGGTGTACGATGTTCGAACAGCGGACGAAAAAGCGGCCAAAAAAATCCCATTGACTTTACATTGCGGAATGTTCAGAAATTTGAATCCCAACTGACTTTTTCACACACACAGACAAAAAAGGGCCTGTCAGCCCTGCGTCTCTCTCTCTCTCTCTCTCTCCCTCAGAGGATATCTTTTATCAAGCAGTCAATAAAAATCTTCATAGCCACACCCTAAAACATGCTAAAAATGTGCTAGCATCATGCTAACATATGCTGGCATCACCTAGCGAAGTGCTAAAACAGGCTATAAACGTGTTAGCAACATGCTAACACATGTTGTCATCGCCTAGCGAAGTGCTAAAACATGCTAAAAATGTGATAACAACATGCTAACACATGCTATTATTGCCTAGCGAAGTGTTAAAACATGCTAAAAATGTGCTAGCATCATGCTAACACATGTTAAAACGTGCTAGCATTATGCTAATGCATGTTAGCATTGCTTAGGGGATTGCTAAAACATGTTAAAAATGTGCTAGCATCATGCTAACACATGTTAGCATTGCCAAACAAAGTGCTAAAACATGCTAAAAATGTGCTAGTATCATGCTAACACATGCTAGCTTCACCTAGCGAAGTGCTAAAACATTCTAAAAACGTGCCACCATCATGAAAAACACGTGTTAGCAACATTCTATGACCTTTATTTTAGTGCTTAGAAACAAGTTAGAAAATGCTATTTGACGAGTTTTGCCACGGCAAGCACCACTCACATTTTCTTCAGGAAATGTACATTCTAGTTATTATTATTATTCTTCTGAGACTAAATTTCTAAATCTAACTCCTCCTAGAGCTTTTAAGCTACATGCACCAAACTCGGCACAGACCTTCAGACTAATCCCGAATAGTGTGCTATATCTTTTCTAACTGATCGGACTTACGGTTTTCCT
Source organism: Moxostoma hubbsi (assembly GCA_032164185.1). Classification (NCBI taxonomy): domain Eukaryota; kingdom Metazoa; phylum Chordata; class Actinopteri; order Cypriniformes; family Catostomidae; genus Moxostoma; species Moxostoma hubbsi. The sequence continues at coordinate 43,812,701 of JAVLUX010000019.1, forward strand.
AAAAATGACGATCAAATCTCGGAAAAACTCCCATTGACTTAACATTGAGGAATGTTCAGAAATTTAAATCCCAACTGACGTTTTCACACACACAGACAAAAAAGGGCCTGTCAGCCCTGCGTCTCTCCCTCTCTCTCTCCCTCAGAGGATTTCTTTTATCAAGCAGCCAATAAGTAATGACCTAAAATCTTCATAGCCACAGTATAGTAGCTTCCAGGTTGACTTGATTCACTCAGTATGGAAAGGAGGCTTGATAAGTATAACCCTGGTAACTGCATAGCAACCAGACAGGGTTACCCTAGCAACCAAATAACAAATCACATATCTCTGCACCAGAAAATCATACAGACTTCCTGTTTCACTTATTTCACTCAGGATGGAGAGTAGCCTTGATATGTATCACTCTTGTAACTGCCTAGCAACCAGATGGGGATACCCTAGCAACCAAGTAACAAATCACATATCTTTGAACCAGAACATCGTAGAGACTTAGGGGTTGACATATTTCACACAGGATTGCAAGGAGCCTTATGAGTATCACCTTGGTAACTGCCTAGCAACCAGATGGGGTTACCCTAGCAACCAAGTAACAAATCATATCTTTCTGCTCCAGAAAATCGTAGAGACATCTGGGTTGACTTAATTCACTCAGGATGGAAAGGAGGCTTGATAAGTATCACCCTGGTAACTGCATAGCAACCAGACAGGGTTACCCTAGCAACCAAATAACAAATCACATATCTCAGCACCAGAAAATCATACAGACTTGCGGGTTGACTTTATTCACTCAGGATGGAAAGGAGGCTTGACAAGTTATCACCCTGGTAACTGCATAGCAACCAGACAGGGTTACCCTAGCAACCAAGTAATAAATCACATATCTTTGAACCAGAACTTCGTAGAGACTTAGGGATTGACATATTTCACACCGGATTGCAAGGAGCCTTATGAGTATCACTTTGGTAACTGCCTAGCCACCAGATGGGGTTACCCTAGCAACCAACTAACAAATCACATATCTCTGCACCAGAAAATCGTAGAGACTTCCTGTTTCACTTATTTCACTCAGAATGGAAAGTAGCCTTGATATGCATCACTCTGGTAACTGCCTAGCAACCAGATTGGGTTACCCTAGCAACCAAGTAACAAATCATATCTTTCTGCTCCAGAAAATCGTAGAGACATCTGGGTTGAATTAATTCACTCAGGATGGAAAGGAGGCTTGATAAGTATAACCCTGGTAACTGCATAGCAACCAGACAGGGTTACCCTAGCAACCAAATAACAAATCACATATCTCTGCACCAGAAAATCATACAGACTTCCTGTTTCACTTATTTCACTCAGGATGGAGAGTAGCCTTGATATGTATCACTCTTGTAACTGCCTAGCAACCAGATGGGGATACCCTAGCAACCAAGTAACAAATCACATATCTTTGAACCAGAACTTCGTAGAGACTTAGGGATTGACATATTTCACACCGGATTGCAAGGAGCCTTATGAGTATCACTTTGGTAACTGCCTAGCCACCAGATGGGGTTACCCTAGCAACCAACTAACAAATCACATATCTCTGCACCAGAAAATCGTAGAGACTTCCTGTTTCACTTATTTCACTCAGAATGGAAAGTAGCCTTGATATGCATCACTCTGGTAACTGCCTAGCAACCAGATTGGGTTACCCTAGCAACCAAGTAACAAATCATATCTTTCTGCTCCAGAAAATCGTAGAGACATCTGGGTTGAATTAATTCACTCAGGATGGAAAGGAGGCTTGATAAGTATAACCCTGGTAACTGCATAGCAACCAGACAGGGTTACCCTAGCAACCAAATAACAAATCACATATCTCTGCACCAGAAAATCATACAGACTTCCTGTTTCACTTATTTCACTCAGGATGGAGAGTAGCCTTGATATGTATCACTCTTGTAACTGCCTAGCAACCAGATGGGGATACCCTAGCAACCAAGTAACAAATCACATATCTTTGAACCAGAACATCGTAGAGACTTAGGGGTTGACATATTTCACACAGGATTGCAAGGAGCCTTATGAGTATCACCTTGGTAACTGCCTAGCAACCAGATGGGGTTACCCTAGCAACCAAGTAACAAATCATATCTTTCTGCTCCAGAAAATCGTAGAGACATCTGGGTTGACTTAATTCACTCAGGATGGAAAGGAGGCTTGATAAGTATCACCCTGGTAACTGCATAGCAACCAGACAGGGTTACCCTAGCAACCAAATAACAAATCACATATCTCAGCACCAGAAAATCATACAGACTTGCGGGTTGACTTTATTCACTCAGGATGGAAAGGAGGCTTGACAAGTTATCACCCTGGTAACTGCATAGCAACCAGACAGGGTTACCCTAGCAACCAAGTAATAAATCACATATCTTTGAACCAGAACTTCGTAGAGACTTAGGGATTGACATATTTCACACCGGATTGCAAGGAGCCTTATGAGTATCACTTTGGTAACTGCCTAGCCACCAGATGGGGTTACCCTAGCAACCAACTAACAAATCACATATCTCTGCACCAGAAAATCGTAGAGACTTCCTGTTTCACTTATTTCACTCAGAATGGAAAGTAGCCTTGATATGCATCACTCTGGTAACTGCCTAGCAACCAGATTGGGTTACCCTAGCAACCAAGTAACAAATCATATCTTTCTGCTCCAGAAAATCGTAGAGACATCTGGGTTGAATTAATTCACTCAGGATGGAAAGGAGGCTTGATAAGTATAACCCTGGTAACTGCATAGCAACCAGACAGGGTTACCCTAGCAACCAAATAACAAATCACATATCTCTGCACCATTAAATCATATAGACTTGCGGGTTGACTTTATTCACTCAAGATGGAAAGTAGGCTTGATAAGTATCACCCTGGTAACTGCATAGCAACCAGACAGGGTTACCCTAGCAACCAAGTAACAATTCACATATCTTTGAACAAGAACATCGTAGAGACTTAGGGGTTGACATATTTCACTCAGGATTGCAAGGAGCCTTATGAGTAACACTTTGGTAACTGCCTAGCAACCAGATGGGGATAGCCTAGCAACCAAGTAACAAATCACATATCTATTTAACAGAAAATCGTAGAGACTTCCAGGTTGACTTATTTCACTCATGATGGAAAGTAGCCTTGATATGTATTACTCTGGTAACTGCCTAGCAACCAGATGGGGTTACCCTAGCAACCAAGTAACAAATTACATATCTCTGCACCAGAACAACATAAAGACTTCTGGTTTTGTTCATGGGACTCAGGGTTGCAAGGATCTATCTTTCTATCTGTCTGTCTGTCTGTCTATTTATCAATCTATCTATATCTATCTTTCGAACTATCTATCTATCTGAGGGTTAATATCTATCTATCTATCTATCTATCTATCTATCTATCTATCTGAGGGTCAATATCTATCTATCTATCTGAGGGTCAATATCTATCTATCTATCTGAGGGTCAATATCTATATATCTATCTATCTATCAATCTATCTATCTATCTATCTGAGGGTCAATATCTATCTATCTATCTATCTGAGGGTCAATATCTATCTATCTATCTATCTGAGGGTCAATATCTATCTATCTATCTATCTATCTATCTATCTATCTATCTATCTATCTATCTGAGGGTCAATAACTATCTATCTATCTATCTATCTATCTATCTATCTATCTATCTATCTATCTGAGGGTCAATATCTATCTATCTATCTGAGGATCAATATCTATCTATCTATCTATCTATCTATCTATCTATCTATCTATCTATCTATCTATCTATCTATCTATCTATCTATCTATCTATCTGAGGGTCAATAACTATCTATCTATCTATCTATCTATCTGATGGTCAATATCTATCTATCTATCTATCTATCTATCTGAGGGTCAATAACTATCTATCTATCTATCTATCTATCTATCTATCTATCTGATGGTCAATATCTATCTATCTATTCTATTCTATCTAATCTATTTGATAGACTGAATAGTTTTATAATCTCTAAACTTTGAACTTTGAAAACTACTAATAATTACATCAAACTAAAAACCTTAAATCTTCAAACTTTTAAAGCTACTTCAAACTTTATGCTAGGCTTTCTCAAGCCAACCTAAAGTTTGTACTCAAACTTTTTAATCTAGTTATTATTAGGTTGGCTTGAGAAAGCCAACTTACTGAAATCCTATTTAAACTTATTATTATTATTATTATTATTATTCTGAGACTAAATTTCTAAATCTAACTCCTCCTAGAGCATTTAAGCTACATGCACCAAACTCGGCACAGACATTCAGACTAATCCCGAATAGTGTACTATATCTTTTCTAACTGATCGGACTTACGGTTTTCCTAAAAATGACAATCAAAACTCGGAAAAACTCCAATTGACTTAACATTGCGGAATGTTCAGAAATTTAAATCCCAACTGACATTTTCACACACACAGACAAAAAAGGGCCTGTCAGCCCTGCGTCTCTCCCTCTCTCTCTCCCTCAGAGGATTTCTTTTATCAAGCAGCCAATAAGTAATGACCTAAAATCTTCATAGCCACAGTATAGTAGCTTCCAGGTTGACTTGATTCACTCAGTATGGAAAGGAGGCTTGATAAGTATCACCCTGGTAACTGCATAGCAACCAGACAGGGTTACCCTAGCAACCAAATATCAAATCACATATCTCTGCACCAGAAAATCATACAGACTTCCTGTTTCACTTATTTCACTCAGGATGGAAAGTAGCCTTGATATGTATCACTCTGGTAACTGCC